>OX411882.1:25653899-26380334 GCA_948293265.1 Cheilosia impressa
CTTTGTTTGCACTAATTTACCACTGACCACAGCACTTTTTAAATATTTCTTGATGAAAGGAGCAAGTTTTTGTACATCAACTTTGTATGTAGCCGCTATATATTTTTTAATAGCCAGAAGCGATGAACCACCACGCTCCTTCAGGGTTTTGATGGCAGCATCCACCATTTGCTGAGTAGGAGGATGAGTTGCAGCCGATTTTGGTTTCTTAGAGCCGCTGGCAGCAGCCTTTTTAGGTTTCTTTTCAGCAGAAACTACAGCGGGGGAAGCAACGATAGCATCAGCCATTTTGATTTTTTTAATTATAACTTTTAGATTCACAAAAACACTTGAAAATACTTGTATAAATCGTTCACTTCAAAGGCAACTGATATGTCTTGACTCTATGAGAATCAAGGAGAAGGAAGGTACACAAAATTTTAATTTATTTGAGCGCTTTTAGTCTATTGTATCCATGAGTTCATTAAAAAAAACGATTATTTAATATGTTCTAAACGAAAATACGGAAATATAATCATTGAAAGACACTTCAGTAATATACAGGTACTTGTTTTAAATACATTTATTCAAATTTACTCACCGTCGAATGCAGGAGAGCAATATTAAAGCCATTGTTTAAGGCTTTTCTCTCATTCTTCTCACTTAAAATCGCTTTTATTTAAACAATAGCATTAGTGTAGGGTATGAGGGAAAAATTATCATAAAATATATAGTTCACTTAATGACCTAAACGGAAAATAAACAAGTAATATTAACATTCTATGTATAAATAAAATCAAAGAAAGTTGAGTAGTGAAACGCTGGATTCACTTTCTCTGGATGATTTGAATTTCTATTCAAAGGCGTATGTTTGTTCAATTTCTGATGAAAACATAATATATCAATGTAATTGTATGAAAAATGTGAAGTAATCTATTAAATATAGTCACATATTAATAATATCTAAACATTTATGGGCATTTAATGTTCGTATGAAACATTTCAAAAAACATAAGTATACTTCGTAGGTAGCAGTATCTAGGGGGTACACCGTACACGAAGACTTTCGATTTTCCAGCATTTTTTTATTCATAATTTCCACGGATGTTAGTCAAAATATCCACAATTATTTTGTAAAATAGAAAATATGACAAAATTAAAAAGTCTTCTTTGAAATTACCTTAGTAAATATTACTGATTTTTCATTGAACTGAACCATGGGACACGCAACACGAACAAAGTAACATATTATATGAAACTCAACTGTACGTATTGCTTTGAAAGTGATACTTGCTAAGTTTTTAACAGAAATTTACAAATTTAAATTTCATTATCCTCTCATGTAATTTCCTACAATAGCTATTTCTACTTTTCCTTTCAATATTCATGAATATCGAATATTTCGGGTTCCCTTGTGTTTCGTTTACAATGAATAGTTTGTTCAACCCCTCATGTCTAAAAAGGACGTGATTAAGAATTTTCTATTTTTTTTTATTGAGGAAATCCATTGTTAATACACGTAATCCACCTAACTTAATCATAATCTTTAATAGCTAGGCTTGGTCGAAATTCATTTTATTTGGCATTGCTAGAATACAAGATGTCGTTGTTTACAAGAAAACTATACATTTCAATTGAAACTTTAAAAGATCCCTTTGAGATTTTTTTGTGGTCCTGAAAAGGACCGATGAGGTAATTGTTTTGTATATAAATGTACTTATTTAAGCACGTTCACCACGGATGCGTCTGGCCAGTTGGATGTCTTTTGGCATAATTGTGACGCGCTTGGCATGAATAGCACACAAATTTGTATCTTCAAAAAGACCAACCAGATATGCTTCACTGGCTTCTTGAAGTGCCATCACTGCTGAACTCTGGAAACGCAAATCAGTTTTGAAATCCTGAGCAATCTCACGAACTAAACGTTGGAAAGGCAATTTGCGAATCAACAACTCGGTACTCTTCTGATAACGACGAATTTCACGAAGAGCAACTGTTCCGGGACGATAACGATGTGGTTTCTTAACACCTCCGGTTGCTGGAGCACTTTTGCGAGCTGCCTTGGTCGCCAATTGTTTCCTTGGTGCTTTTCCACCAGTAGATTTACGAGCAGTTTGCTTAGTACGAGCCATCACTTCACTTTATCAAAGAACACTATTCACAAAAAAGTCACAATGAAATGCTATTGGGCTTTGTGTAATTCCGCTTATAGAATAGTATGCGATGCTTGTCTTCGTTCTGTCGTTTCATTTTGTATTGGATTTCTCTACCTATTGGAAAAAGAAGAAGCATAAATATTCGTGTTTGTGCTGCGAAAAAGTACAGTTTGATTTCATAGTGACTTTAGTTCAGTTCAGTGCTCGTAGAAAAAAAAAATTAAAACAAAATGACTGGTCGCGGTAAAGGAGGAAAAGGCTTGGGAAAGGGTGGCGCTAAACGTCATCGTAAAGTGTTGCGTGATAATATCCAAGGAATTACTAAACCAGCGATTCGTCGCTTGGCTCGCCGTGGTGGTGTTAAACGTATTTCTGGTTTAATTTACGAAGAAACCCGTGGTGTTTTGAAGGTCTTTCTAGAAAATGTTATTCGTGATGCTGTTACATATACTGAACATGCGAAGCGTAAGACAGTTACTGCAATGGATGTAGTATATGCATTGAAGAGGCAAGGACGCACTCTCTATGGTTTCGGCGGTTAAATAATCTGAAAATAATAATTTTTCTCAAACAATCGGTCCTTTTCAGGACCACAAATTAAATCTCTTAAGTGGTTTTAAATCGGTTTTTATATAAATGTGTGGTATAAAATAAATGTTTATGTATAGTTATATTTGTGACATTTGATGAATTTGATGGCTTGGCTTGAAAAATGGCGCCAAATATAGCATTTCTCCCGCCACATTTCCAATTGGAAATCCATTCTGTGATAGGAAAAAAAAATAAACGGCGTGGCTTGAAAAATGGCGCCAAATACAGCATTTTTCCTTCATATTTGGATATCTGTTTTTTTGTTCTGAGAAATTTGTTTCATATTTTATGAGGGTCTACGTCCTATACTCTATGAGATAATAAAACTAACTTCGCTGTTGGAGGAGTGATGTGTCCTTTTTTCCAAGAATTTTTCATTTGCATCATAAATTCAATGAAATGAAAAATGCAAATAATAATTTATAATTCACAGGAAAAAGAAAGCGTTTAAGTTAATTAAATTTCACTGGGAAATAGTTGAAAACGTTTAATAGTCTTAATGTAAATATTTTGTCGTCCTTAAAAGGACGGTTGGTTTTGTCATGTAGGTATGCAATTGTTAAGTCATTTAGGCGCTCTTTTCTGTCTTCTTAGGCAACAAAACGGCTTGGATGTTGGGAAGAACTCCTCCTTGTGCAATTGTGACACCAGAAAGTAATTTATTTAATTCTTCGTCATTACGGATGGCCAATTGCAAATGACGAGGAATAATTCTGGTCTTTTTGTTGTCACGAGCAGCATTTCCCGCCAATTCAAGAACTTCAGCAGCCAAATATTCCATAACTGCTGCTAAATAGACTGGAGCTCCAGCGCCAACACGTTCAGCATAGTTGCCTTTGCGGAGCAGACGATGAATACGTCCAACTGGAAACTGTAGACCAGCACGATTTGAGCGGGACTTTGCCTTTCCCTTCACTTTTCCACCTTTACCACGACCAGACATTTTTCACTGTTGCTTATTATTTCAACTTCACTGAATCACTTTTCACAAAATTATGAGAATAATACGATAGTGTGCTTCTATATATACCTGAATTTCATATTCACCATTTGGTTGTTGTTGGCTGTGAGCACAGCTGAATACATCGTCCAATTGGAAAATAAAAGGGAGGGTAAAATCAGCATTTTTCACAGTTCTCGTTTTATCGTCAAACAGTGAAGTGAAAAAGTGAAAAATGCCGCCTAAAGCCAGTGGAAAAGCAGCAAAGAAAGCCGGAAAGGCACAGAAGAATATCACCAAGACCGATAAGAAGAAGAAGCGCAAGAGGAAGGAAAGCTACGCAATCTACATTTACAAAGTGTTGAAACAAGTTCATCCTGATACTGGAATCTCATCAAAGGCCATGAGTATCATGAACAGTTTTGTGAATGATATTTTCGAGAGAATCGCTGCTGAAGCATCTCGTTTGGCTCACTACAACAAGCGGTCGACAATCACAAGCAGGGAAATCCAAACTGCTGTCCGTTTGTTATTGCCTGGTGAGCTCGCTAAGCATGCCGTCAGTGAAGGAACTAAAGCCGTTACCAAATATACCAGCTCGAAGTAATTTTTGTATTCGTCATACCTACAGAAAGAACAACCGGCCCTTTTCAGGGCCTCAAAATATTCATTTAAGAGATTTTGCAATGAAACACAATTTTGTATAATATTGGTAAATTTTTTTTGTTCTAAATGGAAATAATATTTTTTCTACGATTGGCGGCAATTATTTCTCTGATATGAAATTCCCGCCATTTTAGTGGATTTCTGTGAATATGGAGGAATTCGATGATTTTCCTTCGAGAATTTCATGTCAAATTCACATCACACCCTTCTAAATACGGTTTGAAAATGAAATAAAAAATATGTTCAATCAATTTAGTTGCGCTGTTGACAAGTTTTAAATAAAAGTATTTTTTTGTTTGCCTCTTTGGAAAGTCGATTTACGTTGTTGCCATATATTCAATAATAAATATTTTTTTTATTAGGCTGTTGCCAAGCAACGTAATTTATTTTTTCATTTTCGGTGCGAATGAAGCAAAATTCCCAACAAAAATTTATTTCATTTTCACGAAAGGAAAAAAAGTTCAATTACCTATTGATTTTTCCCACATACCTACATATAAAGGAGAATATTAAAAAACCATTACTTTATCTCATTAATGAATTAATTTGTAGCCCTGAAAAGGACTGTGATTTGATTTCTTGCTGCAAAATTTGGCAATAAAATTATTTTTTTGCCTTCTTTGATGCAACAACTTTTTTTGGTTTAGCAACAGCAGTTTTCGCCTTCGGTACTTTTGCCTTTGGAGCAGCAGCTTTTGGCTTCGTTGGTTTTGCCTTCACTGTTGTTGTTTTCTTGATGCTCTTTACCTTCGACTTTTCAACTTTTTTCTTCTCAACCACAGCAGCAGCCGTCTTCTTAGAAGCGGCGGCAGTTTTCTTCACTTTCTTCTCACCAGTTGACGACGCCTTCTTCACTTTTTTCTCACCAGCTGCAGCAGTTTTCGGCTTTGCGGATGGTTTCTTTTTCTCAGCAGATTTGGCTTTTGGTTCTTTGTTTGCTGAAGCAGACAATTTGAAGGAACCAGCAGCACCCTTTCCCTTTGTTTGCACTAATTTACCACTGACCACAGCACTTTTTAAATATTTCTTGATGAAAGGAGCAAGTTTTTGTACATCAACTTTGTATGTAGCCGCTATATATTTTTTAATAGCCAGAAGCGATGAACCACCACGCTCCTTCAGGGTTTTGATGGCAGCATCCACCATTTGCTGAGTAGGAGGATGAGTTGCAGCCGATTTTGGTTTCTTAGAGCCGCTGGCAGCAGCCTTTTTAGGTTTCTTTTCAGCAGAAACTACAGCGGGGGAAGCAACGATAGCATCAGCCATTTTGATTTTTTTAATTATAACTTTTAGATTCACAAAAACACTTGAAAATACTTGTATAAATCGTTCACTTCAAAGGCAACTGATATGTCTTGACTCTATGAGAATCAAGGAGAAGGAAGGTACACAAAATTTTAATTTATTTGAGCGCTTTTAGTCTATTGTATCCATGAGTTCATTAAAAAAAACGATTATTTAATATGTTCTAAACGAAAATACGGAAATATAATCATTGAAAGACACTTCAGTAATATACAGGTACTTGTTTTAAATACATTTATTCAAATTTACTCACCGTCGAATGCAGGAGAGCAATATTAAAGCCATTGTTTAAGGCTTTTCTCTCATTCTTCTCACTTAAAATCGCTTTTATTTAAACAATAGCATTAGTGTAGGGTATGAGGGAAAAATTATCATAAAATATATAGTTCACTTAATGACCTAAACGGAAAATAAACAAGTAATATTAACATTCTATGTATAAATAAAATCAAAGAAAGTTGAGTAGTGAAACGCTGGATTCACTTTCTCTGGATGATTTGAATTTCTATTCAAAGGCGTATGTTTGTTCAATTTCTGATGAAAACATAATATATCAATGTAATTGTATGAAAAATGTGAAGTAATCTATTAAATATAGTCACATATTAATAATATCTAAACATTTATGGGCATTTAATGTTCGTATGAAACATTTCAAAAAACATAAGTATACTTCGTAGGTAGCAGTATCTAGGGGGTACACCGTACACGAAGACTTTCGATTTTCCAGCATTTTTTTATTCATAATTTCCACGGATGTTAGTCAAAATATCCACAATTATTTTGTAAAATAGAAAATATGACAAAATTAAAAAGTCTTCTTTGAAATTACCTTAGTAAATATTACTGATTTTTCATTGAACTGAACCATGGGACACGCAATACAAACAAAGTAACATATTATATGAAACTCAACTGTACGTATTGCTTTGAAAGTGATACTTGCTAAGTTTTTAACAGAAATTTACAAATTTAAATTTCATTATCCTCTCATGTAATTTCCTACAATAGCTATTTCTACTTTTCCTTTCAATATTCATGAATATCGAATATTTCGGGTTCCCTTGTGTTTCGTTTACAATGAATAGTTTGTTCAACCCCTCATGTCTAAAAAGGACGTGATTAAGAATTTTCTATTTTTTTTTATTGAGGAAATCCATTGTTAATACACGTAATCCACCTAACTTAATCATAATCTTTAATAGCTAGGCTTGGTCGAAATTCATTTTATTTGGCATTGCTAGAATACAAGATGTCGTTGTTTACAAGAAAACTATACATTTCAATTGAAACTTTAAAAGATCCCTTTGAGATTTTTTTGTGGTCCTGAAAAGGACCGATGAGGTAATTGTTTTGTATATAAATGTACTTATTTAAGCACGTTCACCACGGATGCGTCTGGCCAGTTGGATGTCTTTTGGCATAATTGTGACGCGCTTGGCATGAATAGCACACAAATTTGTATCTTCAAAAAGACCAACCAGATATGCTTCACTGGCTTCTTGAAGTGCCATCACTGCTGAACTCTGGAAACGCAAATCAGTTTTGAAATCCTGAGCAATCTCACGAACTAAACGTTGGAAAGGCAATTTGCGAATCAACAACTCGGTACTCTTCTGATAACGACGAATTTCACGAAGAGCAACTGTTCCGGGACGATAACGATGTGGTTTCTTAACACCTCCGGTTGCTGGAGCACTTTTGCGAGCTGCCTTGGTCGCCAATTGTTTCCTTGGTGCTTTTCCACCAGTAGATTTACGAGCAGTTTGCTTAGTACGAGCCATCACTTCACTTTATCAAAGAACACTATTCACAAAAAAGTCACAATGAAATGCTATTGGGCTTTGTGTAATTCCGCTTATAGAATAGTATGCGATGCTTGTCTTCGTTCTGTCGTTTCATTTTGTATTGGATTTCTCTACCTATTGGAAAAAGAAGAAGCATAAATATTCGTGTTTGTGCTGCGAAAAAGTACAGTTTGATTTCATAGTGACTTTAGTTCAGTTCAGTGCTCGTAGAAAAAAATTAAAACAAAATGACTGGTCGCGGTAAAGGAGGAAAAGGCTTGGGAAAGGGTGGCGCTAAACGTCATCGTAAAGTGTTGCGTGATAATATCCAAGGAATTACTAAACCAGCGATTCGTCGCTTGGCTCGCCGTGGTGGTGTTAAACGTATTTCTGGTTTAATTTACGAAGAAACCCGTGGTGTTTTGAAGGTCTTTCTAGAAAATGTTATTCGTGATGCTGTTACATATACTGAACATGCGAAGCGTAAGACAGTTACTGCAATGGATGTAGTATATGCATTGAAGAGGCAAGGACGCACTCTCTATGGTTTCGGCGGTTAAATAATGTGAAAATAATATTTTTTCTCAAACAATCGGTCCTTTTCAGGACCACAAATTAAATCTCTTAAGTGGTTTTAAATCGGTTTTTGTATAAATGTATGGTATAAGATAAATGTGGATGTATTGTTATATATGTGACATTTGATGGCGTGGCTTGAAAATTGGCGCCAAATATAGCATTTCTCCCGCCACATTTCCAATTGGAAATCCATTCTATGATGGCGTGGCTTGAAAAATGGCGCCAAATACAGCATTTTTCCTTCATATTTGGATATCTGTTTTTTTTTTTTTTTTTTTCTGAGAAATTTGTTTCATATTTTATGAGGGTCTTCGTTCCTATACTCTATGAGATAATAAAACTAACTTCGCTGTTGGAGGAGTGATGTGTCCTTTTTTCCAAGAATTTTATCATAAATTCAATGAAATGAAAAATGCAAATAATTTATAATTCACAGGAAAAAGAAAGCGTTTAAGTTAATTAAATTTCACTGCGAAATAGTTGAAAACGTTTAATAGTCTTAATGTAAATATTTTATCGTCCTTAAAAGGACGGTTGGTTTTGTCATGTAGGTATGCAATTGTTAAGTCATTTAGGCGCTCTTTTCTGTCTTCTTAGGCAACAAAACGGCTTGGATGTTGGGAAGAACTCCTCCTTGTGCAATTGTGACACCAGAAAGTAATTTATTCAATTCTTCGTCATTACGGATGGCCAATTGCAAATGACGAGGAATAATTCTGGTCTTTTTGTTGTCACGAGCAGCATTTCCCGCCAATTCAAGAACTTCAGCAGCCAAATATTCCATAACTGCTGCTAAATAGACTGGAGCTCCAGCGCCAACACGTTCAGCATAGTTGCCTTTGCGGAGCAGACGATGAATACGTCCAACTGGAAACTGTAGACCAGCACGATTTGAGCGGGACTTTGCCTTTCCCTTCACTTTTCCACCTTTACCACGACCAGACATTTTTCACTGTTGCTTATTATTTCAACTTCACTGAATCACTTTTCACAAAATTATGAGAATAATACGATAGTGTGCTTCTATATATACCTGAATTTCATATTCACCATTTGGTTGTTGTTGGCTGTGAGCACAGCTGAATACATCGTCCAATTGGAAAATAAAAGGGAGGGTAAAATCAGCATTTTTCACAGTTCTCGTTTTATCGTCAAACAGTGAAGTGAAAAAGTGAAAAATGCCGCCTAAAGCCAGTGGAAAAGCAGCAAAGAAAGCCGGAAAGGCACAGAAGAATATCACCAAGACCGATAAGAAGAAGAAGCGCAAGAGGAAGGAAAGCTACGCAATCTACATTTACAAAGTGTTGAAACAAGTTCATCCTGATACTGGAATCTCATCAAAGGCCATGAGTATCATGAACAGTTTTGTGAATGATATTTTCGAGAGAATCGCTGCTGAAGCATCTCGTTTGGCTCACTACAACAAGCGGTCGACAATCACAAGCAGGGAAATCCAAACTGCTGTCCGTTTGTTATTGCCTGGTGAGCTCGCTAAGCATGCCGTCAGTGAAGGAACTAAAGCCGTTACCAAATATACCAGCTCGAAGTAATTTTTGTATTCGTCATACCTACAGAAAGAACAACCGGCCCTTTTCAGGGCCTCAAAATATTCATTTAAGAGATTTTGCAATGAAACACAATTTTGTATAATATTGGTAAATTTTTTTTGTTCTAAATGGAAATAATATTTTTTCTACGATTGGCGGCAATTATTTCTCTGATATGAAATTCCCGCCATTTTAGTGGATTTCTGTGAATATGGAGGAATTCGATGATTTTCCTTCGAGAATTTCATGTCAAATTCACATCACACCCTTCTAAATACGGTTTGAAAATGAAATAAAAAATATGTTCAATCAATTTAGTTGCGCTGTTGACAAGTTTTAAATAAAAGTATTTTTTTGTTTGCCTCTTTGGAAAGTCGATTTACGTTGTTGCCATATATTCAATAATAAATATTTTTTTTATTAGGCTGTTGCCAAGCAACGTAATTTATTTTTTCATTTTCGGTGCGAATGAAGCAAAATTCCCAACAAAAATTTATTTCATTTTCACGAAAGGAAAAAAAGTTCAATTACCTATTGATTTTTCCCACATACCTACATATAAAGGAGAATATTAAAAAACCATTACTTTATCTCATTAATGAATTAATTTGTAGCCCTGAAAAGGACTGTGATTTGATTTCTTGCTGCAAAATTTGGCAATAAAATTATTTTTTTGCCTTCTTTGATGCAACAACTTTTTTTGGTTTAGCAACAGCAGTTTTCGCCTTCGGTACTTTTGCCTTTGGAGCAGCAGCTTTTGGCTTCGTTGGTTTTGCCTTCACTGTTGTTGTTTTCTTGATGCTCTTTACCTTCGACTTTTCAACTTTTTTCTTCTCAACCACAGCAGCAGCCGTCTTCTTAGAAGCGGCGGCAGTTTTCTTCACTTTCTTCTCACCAGTTGACGACGCCTTCTTCACTTTTTTCTCACCAGCTGCAGCAGTTTTCGGCTTTGCGGATGGTTTCTTTTTCTCAGCAGATTTGGCTTTTGGTTCTTTGTTTGCTGAAGCAGACAATTTGAAGGAACCAGCAGCACCCTTTCCCTTTGTTTGCACTAATTTACCACTGACCACAGCACTTTTTAAATATTTCTTGATGAAAGGAGCAAGTTTTTGTACATCAACTTTGTATGTAGCCGCTATATATTTTTTAATAGCCAGAAGCGATGAACCACCACGCTCCTTCAGGGTTTTGATGGCAGCATCCACCATTTGCTGAGTAGGAGGATGAGTTGCAGCCGATTTTGGTTTCTTAGAGCCGCTGGCAGCAGCCTTTTTAGGTTTCTTTTCAGCAGAAACTACAGCGGGGGAAGCAACGATAGCATCAGCCATTTTGATTTTTTTAATTATAACTTTTAGATTCACAAAAACACTTGAAAATACTTGTATAAATCGTTCACTTCAAAGGCAACTGATATGTCTTGACTCTATGAGAATCAAGGAGAAGGAAGGTACACAAAATTTTAATTTATTTGAGCGCTTTTAGTCTATTGTATCCATGAGTTCATTAATAAAAACGATTATTTAATATGTTTTAAACAAAAATACGGAAATATAATCATTGAAAGACACTTGAGTAATATACAGGTACTTGTTTTAAATACATTTATTCAAATTTACTCACCGTCGAATGCAGGAGAGCAATATTAAAGCCATTGTTTAAGGCGTTTCTCTCATTCTTCTCACTTAAAATCGCTTTTATTTAAACAATAGCATTAGTGTAGGGCATGAGAGAAAAATTATCATAAAATATATAGTTCACTTAATGACACAAACGTAAAATAAACAAGTAATATTAACATTCTATGTATAAATAAAATCAAAGAAAGTTGAGTAGTGAAACGCTGGATTCACTTTCTCTGGATGATTTGAATATCTATTCAAAGTCGTATGTTTGTTCAATTTCTGATGAAAACATAATATATCAATGTAATTGTATGAAAAATGTGAAGTAATCTATTAAATATAGTCACATATTAATAATATCTAAACATTTATGGGCAGTTATTGTTCGTATGAAACATTTCAAAAAACATAAGTAAACCTCGTAGGTAGCAGTATCTAGGGGGTACACCGTACACGAAGACTTTCGATTTTCCAGCATTTTTTTATTCATAATTTCCACGGATGTTAGTCAAAATATCCACAATTATTTTGTAAAATAGAAAATATGACAAAATTAAAAAGTCTTCTTTGAAATTACCTTAGTAAATATTACTGATTTTTCATTGAACTGAACCATGGGACACGCAATACAAACAAAGTAACATATTATATGAAACTCAACTGTACGTATTGCTTTGAAAGTGATACTTGCTAAGTTTTTAAC
Organism: Cheilosia impressa; assembly: GCA_948293265.1. Classification (NCBI taxonomy): domain Eukaryota; kingdom Metazoa; phylum Arthropoda; class Insecta; order Diptera; family Syrphidae; genus Cheilosia; species Cheilosia impressa. Next base: position 25,665,775 of record OX411882.1, read on the forward strand.
AGAAATTTACAAATTTAAATTTCATTATCCTCTCATGTAATTTCCTACAATAGCTATTTCTACTTTTCCTTTCAATATTCATGAATATCGAATATTTCGGGTTCCCTTGTGTTTCGTTTACAATGAATAGTTTGTTCAACCCCTCATGTCTAAAAAGGACGTGATTAAGAATTTTCTATTTTTTTTTATTGAGGAAATCCATTGTTAATACACGTAATCCACCTAACTTAATCATAATCTTTAATAGCTAGGCTTGGTCGAAATTCATTTTATTTGGCATTGCTAGAATACAAGATGTCGTTGTTTACAAGAAAACTATACATTTCAATTGAAACTTTAAAAGATCCCTTTGAGATTTTTTTGTGGTCCTGAAAAGGACCGATGAGGTAATTGTTTTGTATATAAATGTACTTATTTAAGCACGTTCACCACGGATGCGTCTGGCCAGTTGGATGTCTTTTGGCATAATTGTGACGCGCTTGGCATGAATAGCACACAAATTTGTATCTTCAAAAAGACCAACCAGATATGCTTCACTGGCTTCTTGAAGTGCCATCACTGCTGAACTCTGGAAACGCAAATCAGTTTTGAAATCCTGAGCAATCTCACGAACTAAACGTTGGAAAGGCAATTTGCGAATCAACAACTCGGTACTCTTCTGATAACGACGAATTTCACGAAGAGCAACTGTTCCGGGACGATAACGATGTGGTTTCTTAACACCTCCGGTTGCTGGAGCACTTTTGCGAGCTGCCTTGGTCGCCAATTGTTTCCTTGGTGCTTTTCCACCAGTAGATTTACGAGCAGTTTGCTTAGTACGAGCCATCACTTCACTTTATCAAAGAACACTATTCACAAAAAAGTCACAATGAAATGCTATTGGGCTTTGTGTGATTCCACTTATAAAATAGTATGCGATGCTTGTCTTCGTTCTGTCGTTTCATTTTGTATTGGATTTCTCTACCTATTGGAAAAAGAAGAAGCATAAATATTCGTGTTTGTGCTGCGAAAAAGTACAGTTTGATTTCATAGTGACTTTAGTTCAGTTCAGTGCTCGTAGAAAAAAATTAAAACAAAATGACTGGTCGCGGTAAAGGAGGAAAAGGCTTGGGAAAGGGTGGCGCTAAACGTCATCGTAAAGTGTTGCGTGATAATATCCAAGGAATTACTAAACCAGCGATTCGTCGCTTGGCTCGCCGTGGTGGTGTTAAACGTATTTCTGGTTTAATTTACGAAGAAACCCGTGGTGTTTTGAAGGTCTTTCTAGAAAATGTTATTCGTGATGCTGTTACATATACTGAACATGCGAAGCGTAAGACAGTTACTGCAATGGATGTAGTATATGCATTGAAGAGGCAAGGACGCACTCTCTATGGTTTCGGCGGTTAAATAATGTGAAAATAATATTTTTTCTCAAACAATCGGTCCTTTTCAGGACCACAAATTAAATCTCTTAAGTGGTTTTAAATCGGTTTTTGTATAAATGTATGGTATAAAATAAATGTGGATGTATTGTTATATATGTGACATTTGATGGCGTGGCTTGAAAATTGGCGCCAAATATAGCATTTCTCCCGCCACATTTCCAATTGGAAATCCATTCTATGATGGCGTGGCTTGAAAAATGGCGCCAAATACAGCATTTTTCCTTCATATTTGGATATCTGTTTTTTTTTTTTTTTTTTTCTGAGAAATTTGTTTCATATTTTATGAGGGTCTTCGTTCCTATACTCTATGAGATAATAAAACTAACTTCGCTGTTGGAGGAGTGATGTGTCCTTTTTTCCAAGAATTTTATCATAAATTCAATGAAATGAAAAATGCAAATAATTTATAATTCACAGGAAAAAGAAAGCGTTTAAGTTAATTAAATTTCACTGCGAAATAGTTGAAAACGTTTAATAGTCTTAATGTAAATATTTTATCGTCCTTAAAAGGACGGTTGGTTTTGTCATGTAGGTATGCAATTGTTAAGTCATTTAGGCGCTCTTTTCTGTCTTCTTAGGCAACAAAACGGCTTGGATGTTGGGAAGAACTCCTCCTTGTGCAATTGTGACACCAGAAAGTAATTTATTCAATTCTTCGTCATTACGGATGGCCAATTGCAAATGACGAGGAATAATTCTGGTCTTTTTGTTGTCACGAGCAGCATTTCCCGCCAATTCAAGAACTTCAGCAGCCAAATATTCCATAACTGCTGCTAAATAGACTGGAGCTCCAGCGCCAACACGTTCAGCATAGTTGCCTTTGCGGAGCAGACGATGAATACGTCCAACTGGAAACTGTAGACCAGCACGATTTGAGCGGGACTTTGCCTTTCCCTTCACTTTTCCACCTTTACCACGACCAGACATTTTTCACTGTTGCTTATTATTTCAACTTCACTGAATCACTTTTCACAAAATTATGAGAATAATACGATAGTGTGCTTCTATATATACCTGAATTTCATATTCACCATTTGGTTGTTGTTGGCTGTGAGCACAGCTGAATACATCGTCCAATTGGAAAATAAAAGGGAGGGTAAAATCATCATTTTTCACAGTTCTCGTTTTATCGTCAAACAGTGAAGTGAAAAAGTGAAAAATGCCGCCTAAAGCCAGTGGAAAAGCAGCAAAGAAAGCCGGAAAGGCACAGAAGAATATCACCAAGACCGATAAGAAGAAGAAGCGCAAGAGGAAGGAAAGCTACGCAATCTACATTTACAAAGTGTTGAAACAAGTTCATCCTGATACTGGAATCTCATCAAAGGCCATGAGTATCATGAACAGTTTTGTGAATGATATTTTCGAGAGAATCGCTGCTGAAGCATCTCGTTTGGCTCACTACAACAAGCGGTCGACAATCACAAGCAGGGAAATCCAAACTGCTGTCCGTTTGTTATTGCCTGGTGAGCTCGCTAAGCATGCCGTCAGTGAAGGAACTAAAGCCGTTACCAAATATACCAGCTCGAAGTAATTTTTGTATTCGTCATACCTACAGAAAGAACAACCGGCCCTTTTCAGGGCCTCAAAATATTCATTTAAGAGATTTTGCAATGAAACACAATTTTGTATAATATTGGTAGATTTTTTTTTTGTTCTAAATGGAAATAATATTTTTTCTACGATTGGCGGCAATTATTTCTCTGATATGAAATTCCCGCCATTTTAGTGGATTTCTGTGAATATGGAGGAATTCGATGATTTTCCTTCGAGAATTTCATGTCAAATTCACATCACACCCTTCTAAATACGGTTTGAAAATGAAATAAAAAATATGTTCAATCAATTTAGTTGCGCTGTTGACAAGTTTTAAATAAAAGTATTTTTTTGTTTGCCTCTTTGGAAAGTCGATTTACGTTGTTGCCATATATTCAATAATAAATATTTTTTTTATTAGGCTGTTGCCAAGCAACGTAATTTATTTTTTCATTTTCGGTGCGAATGAAGCAAAATTCCCAACAAAAATTTATTTCATTTTCACGAAAGGAAAAAAAGTTCAATTACCTATTGATTTTTCCCACATACCTACATATAAAGGAGAATATTAAAAAACCATTACTTTATCTCATTAATGAATTAATTTGTAGCCCTGAAAAGGACTGTGATTTGATTTCTTGCTGCAAAATTTGGCAATAAAATTATTTTTTTGCCTTCTTTGATGCAACAACTTTTTTTGGTTTAGCAACAGCAGTTTTCGCCTTCGGTACTTTTGCCTTTGGAGCAGCAGCTTTTGGCTTCGTTGGTTTTGCCTTCACTGTTGTTGTTTTCTTGATGCTCTTTACCTTCGACTTTTCAACTTTTTTCTTCTCAACCACAGCAGCAGCCGTCTTCTTAGAAGCGGCGGCAGTTTTCTTCACTTTCTTCTCACCAGTTGACGACGCCTTCTTCACTTTTTTCTCACCAGCTGCAGCAGTTTTCGGCTTTGCGGATGGTTTCTTTTTCTCAGCAGATTTGGCTTTTGGTTCTTTGTTTGCTGAAGCAGACAATTTGAAGGAACCAGCAGCACCCTTTCCCTTTGTTTGCACTAATTTACCACTGACCACAGCACTTTTTAAATATTTCTTGATGAAAGGAGCAAGTTTTTGTACATCAACTTTGTATGTAGCCGCTATATATTTTTTAATAGCCAAAAGCGATGAACCACCACGCTCCTTCAGGGTTTTGATGGCAGCATCCACCATTTGCTGAGTAGGAGGATGAGTTGCAGCCGATTTTGGTTTCTTAGAGCCGCTGGCAGCAGCCTTTTTAGGTTTCTTTTCAGCAGAAACTACAGCGGGGGAAGCAACGATAGCATCAGCCATTTTGATTTTTTTAATTATAACTTTTAGATTCACAAAAACACTTGAAAATACTTGTATAAATCGTTCACTTCAAAGGCAACTGATATGTCTTGACTCTATGAGAATCAAGGAGAAGGAAGGTACACAAAATTTTAATTTATTTGAGCGCTTTTAGTCTATTGTATCCATGAGTTCATTAAAAAAAACGATTATTTAATATGTTCTAAACGAAAATACGGAAATATAATCATTGAAAGACACTTCAGTAATATACAGGTACTTGTTTTAAATACATTTATTCAAATTTACTCACCGTCGAATGCAGGAGAGCAATATTAAAGCCATTGTTTAAGGCTTTTCTCTCATTCTTCTCACTTAAAATCGCTTTTATTTAAACAATAGCATTAGTGTAGGGTATGAGGGAAAAATTATCATAAAATATATAGTTCACTTAATGACCTAAACGGAAAATAAACAAGTAATATTAACATTCTATGTATAAATAAAATCAAAGAAAGTTGAGTAGTGAAACGCTGGATTCACTTTCTCTGGATGATTTGAATTTCTATTCAAAGGCGTATGTTTGTTCAATTTCTGATGAAAACATAATATATCAATGTAATTGTATGAAAAATGTGAAGTAATCTATTAAATATAGTCACATATTAATAATATCTAAACATTTATGGGCATTTAATGTTCGTATGAAACATTTCAAAAAACATAAGTATACTTCGTAGGTAGCAGTATCTAGGGGGTACACCGTACACGAAGACTTTCGATTTTCCAGCATTTTTTTATTCATAATTTCCACGGATGTTAGTCAAAATATCCACAATTATTTTGTAAAATAGAAAATATGACAAAATTAAAAAGTCTTCTTTGAAATTACCTTAGTAAATATTACTGATTTTTCATTGAACTGAACCATGGGACACGCAATACAAACAAAGTAACATATTATATGAAACTCAACTGTACGTATTGCTTTGAAAGTGATACTTGCTAAGTTTTTAACAGAAATTTACAAATTTAAATTTCATTATCCTCTCATGTAATTACCTACAATAGCTATTTCTACTTTTCCTTTCAATATTCATGAATATCGAATATTTCGGGTTCCCTTGTGTTTCGTTTACAATGAATAGTTTGTTCAACCCCTCATGTCTAAAAAGGACGTGATTAAGAATTTTCTATTTTTTTTTATTGAGGAAATCCATTGTTAATACACGTAATCCACCTAACTTAATCATAATCTTTAATAGCTAGGCTTGGTCGAAATTCATTTTATTTGGCATTGCTAGAATACAAGATGTCGTTGTTTACAAGAAAACTATACATTTCAATTGAAACTTTAAAAGATCCCTTTGAGATTTTTTTGTGGTCCTGAAAAGGACCGATGAGGTAATTGTTTTGTATATAAATGTACTTATTTAAGCACGTTCACCACGGATGCGTCTGGCCAGTTGGATGTCTTTTGGCATAATTGTGACGCGCTTGGCATGAATAGCACACAAATTTGTATCTTCAAAAAGACCAACCAGATATGCTTCACTGGCTTCTTGAAGTGCCATCACTGCTGAACTCTGGAAACGCAAATCAGTTTTGAAATCCTGAGCAATCTCACGAACTAAACGTTGGAAAGGCAATTTGCGAATCAACAACTCGGTACTCTTCTGATAACGACGAATTTCACGAAGAGCAACTGTTCCGGGACGATAACGATGTGGTTTCTTAACACCTCCGGTTGCTGGAGCACTTTTGCGAGCTGCCTTGGTCGCCAATTGTTTCCTTGGTGCTTTTCCACCAGTAGATTTACGAGCAGTTTGCTTAGTACGAGCCATCACTTCACTTTATCAAAGAACACTATTCACAAAAAAGTCACAATGAAATGCTATTGGGCTTTGTGTAATTCCGCTTATAGAATAGTATGCGATGCTTGTCTTCGTTCTGTCGTTTCATTTTGTATTGGATTTCTCTACCTATTGGAAAAAGAAGAAGCATAAATATTCGTGTTTGTGCTGCGAAAAAGTACAGTTTGATTTCATAGTGACTTTAGTTCAGTTCAGTGCTCGTAGAAAAAAATTAAAACAAAATGACTGGTCGCGGTAAAGGAGGAAAAGGCTTGGGAAAGGGTGGCGCTAAACGTCATCGTAAAGTGTTGCGTGATAATATCCAAGGAATTACTAAACCAGCGATTCGTCGCTTGGCTCGCCGTGGTGGTGTTAAACGTATTTCTGGTTTAATTTACGAAGAAACCCGTGGTGTTTTGAAGGTCTTTCTAGAAAATGTTATTCGTGATGCTGTTACATATACTGAACATGCGAAGCGTAAGACAGTTACTGCAATGGATGTAGTATATGCATTGAAGAGGCAAGGACGCACTCTCTATGGTTTCGGCGGTTAAATAATGTGAAAATAATATTTTTTCTCAAACAATCGGTCCTTTTCAGGACCACAAATTAAATCTCTTAAGTGGTTTTAAATCGGTTTTTGTATAAATGTATGGTATAAGATAAATGTGGATGTATTGTTATATATGTGACATTTGATGGCGTGGCTTGAAAATTGGCGCCAAATATAGCATTTCTCCCGCCACATTTCCAATTGGAAATCCATTCTATGATGGCGTGGCTTGAAAAATGGCGCCAAATACAGCATTTTTCCTTCATATTTGGATATCTGTTTTTTTTTTTTTTTTTTTCTGAGAAATTTGTTTCATATTTTATGAGGGTCTTCGTTCCTATACTCTATGAGATAATAAAACTAACTTCGCTGTTGGAGGAGTGATGTGTCCTTTTTTCCAAGAATTTTATCATAAATTCAATGAAATGAAAAATGCAAATAATTTATAATTCACAGGAAAAAGAAAGCGTTTAAGTTAATTAAATTTCACTGCGAAATAGTTGAAAACGTTTAATAGTCTTAATGTAAATATTTTATCGTCCTTAAAAGGACGGTTGGTTTTGTCATGTAGGTATGCAATTGTTAAGTCATTTAGGCGCTCTTTTCTGTCTTCTTAGGCAACAAAACGGCTTGGATGTTGGGAAGAACTCCTCCTTGTGCAATTGTGACACCAGAAAGTAATTTATTCAATTCTTCGTCATTACGGATGGCCAATTGCAAATGACGAGGAATAATTCTGGTCTTTTTGTTGTCACGAGCAGCATTTCCCGCCAATTCAAGAACTTCAGCAGCCAAATATTCCATAACTGCTGCTAAATAGACTGGAGCTCCAGCGCCAACACGTTCAGCATAGTTGCCTTTGCGGAGCAGACGATGAATACGTCCAACTGGAAACTGTAGACCAGCACGATTTGAGCGGGACTTTGCCTTTCCCTTCACTTTTCCACCTTTACCACGACCAGACATTTTTCACTGTTGCTTATTATTTCAACTTCACTGAATCACTTTTCACAAAATTATGAGAATAATACGATAGTGTGCTTCTATATATACCTGAATTTCATATTCACCATTTGGTTGTTGTTGGCTGTGAGCACAGCTGAATACATCGTCCAATTGGAAAATAAAAGGGAGGGTAAAATCAGCATTTTTCACAGTTCTCGTTTTATCGTCAAACAGTGAAGTGAAAAAGTGAAAAATGCCGCCTAAAGCCAGTGGAAAAGCAGCAAAGAAAGCCGGAAAGGCACAGAAGAATATCACCAAGACCGATAAGAAGAAGAAGCGCAAGAGGAAGGAAAGCTACGCAATCTACATTTACAAAGTGTTGAAACAAGTTCATCCTGATACTGGAATCTCATCAAAGGCCATGAGTATCATGAACAGTTTTGTGAATGATATTTTCGAGAGAATCGCTGCTGAAGCATCTCGTTTGGCTCACTACAACAAGCGGTCGACAATCACAAGCAGGGAAATCCAAACTGCTGTCCGTTTGTTATTGCCTGGTGAGCTCGCTAAGCATGCCGTCAGTGAAGGAACTAAAGCCGTTACCAAATATACCAGCTCGAAGTAATTTTTGTATTCGTCATACCTACAGAAAGAACAACCGGCCCTTTTCAGGGCCTCAAAATATTCATTTAAGAGATTTTGCAATGAAACACAATTTTGTATAATATTGGTAAATTTTTTTTGTTCTAAATGGAAATAATATTTTTTCTACGATTGGCGGCAATTATTTCTCTGATATGAAATTCCCGCCATTTTAGTGGATTTCTGTGAATATGGAGGAATTCGATGATTTTCCTTCGAGAATTTCATGTCAAATTCACATCACACCCTTCTAAATACGGTTTGAAAATGAAATAAAAAATATGTTCAATCAATTTAGTTGCGCTGTTGACAAGTTTTAAATAAAAGTATTTTTTTGTTTGCCTCTTTGGAAAGTCGATTTACGTTGTTGCCATATATTCAATAATAAATATTTTTTTTATTAGGCTGTTGCCAAGCAACGTAATTTATTTTTTCATTTTCGGTGCGAATGAAGCAAAATTCCCAACAAAAATTTATTTCATTTTCACGAAAGGAAAAAAAGTTCAATTACCTATTGATTTTTCCCACATACCTACATATAAAGGAGAATATTAAAAAACCATTACTTTATCTCATTAATGAATTAATTTGTAGCCCTGAAAAGGACTGTGATTTGATTTCTTGCTGCAAAATTTGGCAATAAAATTATTTTTTTGCCTTCTTTGATGCAACAACTTTTTTTGGTTTAGCAACAGCAGTTTTCGCCTTCGGTACTTTTGCCTTTGGAGCAGCAGCTTTTGGCTTCGTTGGTTTTGCCTTCACTGTTGTTGTTTTCTTGATGCTCTTTACCTTCGACTTTTCAACTTTTTTCTTCTCAACCACAGCAGCAGCCGTCTTCTTAGAAGCGGCGGCAGTTTTCTTCACTTTCTTCTCACCAGTTGACGACGCCTTCTTCACTTTTTTCTCACCAGCTGCAGCAGTTTTCGGCTTTGCGGATGGTTTCTTTTTCTCAGCAGATTTGGCTTTTGGTTCTTTGTTTGCTGAAGCAGACAATTTGAAGGAACCAGCAGCACCCTTTCCCTTTGTTTGCACTAATTTACCACTGACCACAGCACTTTTTAAATATTTCTTGATGAAAGGAGCAAGTTTTTGTACATCAACTTTGTATGTAGCCGCTATATATTTTTTAATAGCCAGAAGCGATGAACCACCACGCTCCTTCAGGGTTTTGATGGCAGCATCCACCATTTGCTGAGTAGGAGGATGAGTTGCAGCCGATTTTGGTTTCTTAGAGCCGCTGGCAGCAGCCTTTTTAGGTTTCTTTTCAGCAGAAACTACAGCGGGGGAAGCAACGATAGCATCAGCCATTTTGATTTTTTTAATTATAACTTTTAGATTCACAAAAACACTTGAAAATACTTGTATAAATCGTTCACTTCAAAGGCAACTGATATGTCTTGACTCTATGAGAATCAAGGAGAAGGAAGGTACACAAAATTTTAATTTATTTGAGCGCTTTTAGTCTATTGTATCCATGAGTTCATTAATAAAAACGATTATTTAATATGTTTTAAACAAAAATACGGAAATATAATCATTGAAAGACACTTGAGTAATATACAGGTACTTGTTTTAAATACATTTATTCAAATTTACTCACCGTCGAATGCAGGAGAGCAATATTAAAGCCATTGTTTAAGGCGTTTCTCTCATTCTTCTCACTTAAAATCGCTTTTATTTAAACAATAGCATTAGTGTAGGGCATGAGAGAAAAATTATCATAAAATATATAGTTCACTTAATGACACAAACGTAAAATAAACAAGTAATATTAACATTCTATGTATAAATAAAATCAAAGAAAGTTGAGTAGTGAAACGCTGGATTCACTTTCTCTGGATGATTTGAATATCTATTCAAAGTCGTATGTTTGTTCAATTTCTGATGAAAACATAATATATCAATGTAATTGTATGAAAAATGTGAAGTAATCTATTAAATATAGTCACATATTAATAATATCTAAACATTTATGGGCAGTTATTGTTCGTATGAAACATTTCAAAAAACATAAGTAAACCTCGTAGGTAGCAGTATCTAGGGGGTACACCGTACACGAAGACTTTCGATTTTCCAGCATTTTTTTATTCATAATTTCCACGGATGTTAGTCAAAATATCCACAATTATTTTGTAAAATAGAAAATATGACAAAATTAAAAAGTCTTCTTTGAAATTACCTTAGTAAATATTACTGATTTTTCATTGAACTGAACCATGGGACACGCAATACAAACAAAGTAACATATTATATGAAACTCAACTGTACGTATTGCTTTGAAAGTGATACTTGCTAAGTTTTTAACAGAAATTTACAAATTTAAATTTCATTATCCTCTCATGTAATTTCCTACAATAGCTATTTCTACTTTTCCTTTCAATATTCATGAATATCGAATATTTCGGGTTCCCTTGTGTTTCGTTTACAATGAATAGTTTGTTCAACCCCTCATGTCTAAAAAGGACGTGATTAAGAATTTTCTATTTTTTTTTATTGAGGAAATCCATTGTTAATACACGTAATCCACCTAACTTAATCATAATCTTTAATAGCTAGGCTTGGTCGAAATTCATTTTATTTGGCATTGCTAGAATACAAGATGTCGTTGTTTACAAGAAAACTATACATTTCAATTGAAACTTTAAAAGATCCCTTTGAGATTTTTTTGTGGTCCTGAAAAGGACCGATGAGGTAATTGTTTTGTATATAAATGTACTTATTTAAGCACGTTCACCACGGATGCGTCTGGCCAGTTGGATGTCTTTTGGCATAATTGTGACGCGCTTGGCATGAATAGCACACAAATTTGTATCTTCAAAAAGACCAACCAGATATGCTTCACTGGCTTCTTGAAGTGCCATCACTGCTGAACTCTGGAAACGCAAATCAGTTTTGAAATCCTGAGCAATCTCACGAACTAAACGTTGGAAAGGCAATTTGCGAATCAACAACTCGGTACTCTTCTGATAACGACGAATTTCACGAAGAGCAACTGTTCCGGGACGATAACGATGTGGTTTCTTAACACCTCCGGTTGCTGGAGCACTTTTGCGAGCTGCCTTGGTCGCCAATTGTTTCCTTGGTGCTTTTCCACCAGTAGATTTACGAGCAGTTTGCTTAGTACGAGCCATCACTTCACTTTATCAAAGAACACTATTCACAAAAAAGTCACAATGAAATGCTATTGGGCTTTGTGTGATTCCACTTATAAAATAGTATGCGATGCTTGTCTTCGTTCTGTCGTTTCATTTTGTATTGGATTTCTCTACCTATTGGAAAAAGAAGAAGCATAAATATTCGTGTTTGTGCTGCGAAAAAGTACAGTTTGATTTCATAGTGACTTTAGTTCAGTTCAGTGCTCGTAGAAAAAAATTAAAACAAAATGACTGGTCGCGGTAAAGGAGGAAAAGGCTTGGGAAAGGGTGGCGCTAAACGTCATCGTAAAGTGTTGCGTGATAATATCCAAGGAATTACTAAACCAGCGATTCGTCGCTTGGCTCGCCGTGGTGGTGTTAAACGTATTTCTGGTTTAATTTACGAAGAAACCCGTGGTGTTTTGAAGGTCTTTCTAGAAAATGTTATTCGTGATGCTGTTACATATACTGAACATGCGAAGCGTAAGACAGTTACTGCAATGGATGTAGTATATGCATTGAAGAGGCAAGGACGCACTCTCTATGGTTTCGGCGGTTAAATAATGTGAAAATAATATTTTTTCTCAAACAATCGGTCCTTTTCAGGACCACAAATTAAATCTCTTAAGTGGTTTTAAATCGGTTTTTGTATAAATGTATGGTATAAAATAAATGTGGATGTATTGTTATATATGTGACATTTGATGGCGTGGCTTGAAAATTGGCGCCAAATATAGCATTTCTCCCGCCACATTTCCAATTGGAAATCCATTCTATGATGGCGTGGCTTGAAAAATGGCGCCAAATACAGCATTTTTCCTTCATATTTGGATATCTGTTTTTTTTTTTTTTTTTTTCTGAGAAATTTGTTTCATATTTTATGAGGGTCTTCGTTCCTATACTCTATGAGATAATAAAACTAACTTCGCTGTTGGAGGAGTGATGTGTCCTTTTTTCCAAGAATTTTATCATAAATTCAATGAAATGAAAAATGCAAATAATTTATAATTCACAGGAAAAAGAAAGCGTTTAAGTTAATTAAATTTCACTGCGAAATAGTTGAAAACGTTTAATAGTCTTAATGTAAATATTTTATCGTCCTTAAAAGGACGGTTGGTTTTGTCATGTAGGTATGCAATTGTTAAGTCATTTAGGCGCTCTTTTCTGTCTTCTTAGGCAACAAAACGGCTTGGATGTTGGGAAGAACTCCTCCTTGTGCAATTGTGACACCAGAAAGTAATTTATTCAATTCTTCGTCATTACGGATGGCCAATTGCAAATGACGAGGAATAATTCTGGTCTTTTTGTTGTCACGAGCAGCATTTCCCGCCAATTCAAGAACTTCAGCAGCCAAATATTCCATAACTGCTGCTAAATAGACTGGAGCTCCAGCGCCAACACGTTCAGCATAGTTGCCTTTGCGGAGCAGACGATGAATACGTCCAACTGGAAACTGTAGACCAGCACGATTTGAGCGGGACTTTGCCTTTCCCTTCACTTTTCCACCTTTACCACGACCAGACATTTTTCACTGTTGCTTATTATTTCAACTTCACTGAATCACTTTTCACAAAATTATGAGAATAATACGATAGTGTGCTTCTATATATACCTGAATTTCATATTCACCATTTGGTTGTTGTTGGCTGTGAGCACAGCTGAATACATCGTCCAATTGGAAAATAAAAGGGAGGGTAAAATCATCATTTTTCACAGTTCTCGTTTTATCGTCAAACAGTGAAGTGAAAAAGTGAAAAATGCCGCCTAAAGCCAGTGGAAAAGCAGCAAAGAAAGCCGGAAAGGCACAGAAGAATATCACCAAGACCGATAAGAAGAAGAAGCGCAAGAGGAAGGAAAGCTACGCAATCTACATTTACAAAGTGTTGAAACAAGTTCATCCTGATACTGGAATCTCATCAAAGGCCATGAGTATCATGAACAGTTTTGTGAATGATATTTTCGAGAGAATCGCTGCTGAAGCATCTCGTTTGGCTCACTACAACAAGCGGTCGACAATCACAAGCAGGGAAATCCAAACTGCTGTCCGTTTGTTATTGCCTGGTGAGCTCGCTAAGCATGCCGTCAGTGAAGGAACTAAAGCCGTTACCAAATATACCAGCTCGAAGTAATTTTTGTATTCGTCATACCTACAGAAAGAACAACCGGCCCTTTTCAGGGCCTCAAAATATTCATTTAAGAGATTTTGCAATGAAACACAATTTTGTATAATATTGGTAGATTTTTTTTTTGTTCTAAATGGAAATAATATTTTTTCTACGATTGGCGGCAATTATTTCTCTGATATGAAATTCCCGCCATTTTAGTGGATTTCTGTGAATATGGAGGAATTCGATGATTTTCCTTCGAGAATTTCATGTCAAATTCACATCACACCCTTCTAAATACGGTTTGAAAATGAAATAAAAAATATGTTCAATCAATTTAGTTGCGCTGTTGACAAGTTTTAAATAAAAGTATTTTTTTGTTTGCCTCTTTGGAAAGTCGATTTACGTTGTTGCCATATATTCAATAATAAATATTTTTTTTATTAGGCTGTTGCCAAGCAACGTAATTTATTTTTTCATTTTCGGTGCGAATGAAGCAAAATTCCCAACAAAAATTTATTTCATTTTCACGAAAGGAAAAAAAGTTCAATTACCTATTGATTTTTCCCACATACCTACATATAAAGGAGAATATTAAAAAACCATTACTTTATCTCATTAATGAATTAATTTGTAGCCCTGAAAAGGACTGTGATTTGATTTCTTGCTGCAAAATTTGGCAATAAAATTATTTTTTTGCCTTCTTTGATGCAACAACTTTTTTTGGTTTAGCAACAGCAGTTTTCGCCTTCGGTACTTTTGCCTTTGGAGCAGCAGCTTTTGGCTTCGTTGGTTTTGCCTTCACTGTTGTTGTTTTCTTGATGCTCTTTACCTTCGACTTTTCAACTTTTTTCTTCTCAACCACAGCAGCAGCCGTCTTCTTAGAAGCGGCGGCAGTTTTCTTCACTTTCTTCTCACCAGTTGACGACGCCTTCTTCACTTTTTTCTCACCAGCTGCAGCAGTTTTCGGCTTTGCGGATGGTTTCTTTTTCTCAGCAGATTTGGCTTTTGGTTCTTTGTTTGCTGAAGCAGACAATTTGAAGGAACCAGCAGCACCCTTTCCCTTTGTTTGCACTAATTTACCACTGACCACAGCACTTTTTAAATATTTCTTGATGAAAGGAGCAAGTTTTTGTACATCAACTTTGTATGTAGCCGCTATATATTTTTTAATAGCCAAAAGCGATGAACCACCACGCTCCTTCAGGGTTTTGATGGCAGCATCCACCATTTGCTGAGTAGGAGGATGAGTTGCAGCCGATTTTGGTTTCTTAGAGCCGCTGGCAGCAGCCTTTTTAGGTTTCTTTTCAGCAGAAACTACAGCGGGGGAAGCAACGATAGCATCAGCCATTTTGATTTTTTTAATTATAACTTTTAGATTCACAAAAACACTTGAAAATACTTGTATAAATCGTTCACTTCAAAGGCAACTGATATGTCTTGACAATCCAGTTTTTGAGTTCAGGTTACATTTTATCCAGACGAATCTAGTCAACCTGAGATAACTAGATTCTTGAATGTGCCCATTGACTTATTATTTTATGGACAGCTAGTAGCCAAATTCACGAATGTTTCAAAAATACAGAATCGCTACTGTTTTTCAGCGGAAAACAAAATAAACTTCCAACGTTGAGAGAGTAAGAACTAATATAAATGATTGGTTAGTTTTTCTTATTTACTTATTTACCATTTCCATATTTCCGTAATGTATATTTCATAATGCCCCTATTATCGTTAGCGAGTCGAACAAAAAAAAAGCGAATGTGACTTATTTGTATTATGGTTAGCGAATTGAACAAAATTCATTCGCCTGAACTGTCAAACCGCTGGCGAATTTAAAGTCGCCTTATTGCGGTTTGCGAATTTATGAAATATCATTCGCCTAAAACTTCAAATTTTGGCGAACAAAACTATTTGGTGAAACCTGAGGCGAATGTAACTTATGAGCTAGAGAAATGAATGAAAATTCAAGAAAAAGGTATAAAACCCATTCAATTCATATTTCTACATACATATAAAGGGTGGTTAATAGGCCTATTATCGTTAGCGAGTCCAAATTTTCGATGACGCTGAGGCATAATTGAGGTTCTATGCCGTTAATGTGCCGAATTATCTCATCCTTTAGCTCTTGAATTGTTGCTGGCTTATCGACTTACACCTTTTCTTTCAAATAACCCCAAACAAAGAAGTCCAACGGTGTAAAATCACATGATCTTGGCTGTCAATTGACATCGCCACCACGTGAGATAACACGGCCATTGAATTTGTCGCGCAAAAGAGCCATTAGGTTTGTTTGACGTGGCTTGCACTAGTGCCCACTAGTGCGCACTGAGAAGTGTCAGCTAATTTTCAAGCCTGTCAAAAACCCTGGACTACCCTGAAAATTCGACTATCGAACGCAAAACGTTGCCCTGAAGTCTGTCAGCTGTTGATATTGACAAATATTTATCTTTTGGTAACACTTTTTCCCGTTTATAGTTATAAATGAGTGAACTAAATTCTGAATTTGGGTTTGTATATTGCAAATAGTTGATAAAAGTGTTCGCAATATATATGACGAGTTTGAAAATGAAATGACAGCAAGCGAAATGACAGCAAAACTCAGCACTGAATTCTTGCCCCCACAAATTAACTGCGGTCAGTTCAGGGCACAACTAGGGTGCCCTAGAAGCCATGTCAAACACAGGTTTTCAGTAGCAGGGCGAGTTTAGTGCTACATCGAACGCATTAGGGTTAACCCAGTGCGTACTAGTGCGCACTAGGGCCCACGTCAAACAAACCTATTGTTTCGTTAGCTGTGCGGCAAGTGGCACCGTCCTGTTGAAACCACATATCGTCCATTTTGGAAAAAATACGTCCCGATGACGCCACCAGCCCATAAACCGCACCAAACAGTCACTCTTTGTTGGTGCATTGGTTTTTCGACAATCACTCTTGGATTATCATTCGCCCAAATGCGGCAATTCGGCTTATTGACGAATCCACTAAGGTGAAAATGTGCCTCATAACTGGAGATGATTTTCTTCATTTTGCATTTTGATTTGAATGACGTTTAGGTGTGGTTCACATTCAACATCGGCCCTTAAAATTTAACCACCCTTTATAATGAAAATTTCCTTTTATAGTTCCAAAGAAGCAATTTCAGTCAAATCCAGGAGCTAGTTGAGCTCATGGAACAAAACCCAGACATAGCCAAAGAATATTTAATATTTAAGGCACACAAATTTTTTATTTTTAATTCCTTTTTTGTTGACATAAATGTTCGAATTGTCGTTTGGGTGCTGTCATTTTCGTTTTTATTATATAGGTAGCCTTGGATTTCTAGGCGAATGAATTAATTCGCCGACAATAATCGTACAAGGCGAGTGTTTCGACAACTGACTCGATTTACGCGAATAATTTGACTCGCTAACGATAATAGGGCTATAATCAAACTACAAATCGAAAATAATGGGCTTGAAATAATTATTGGTCCCTTCCTTTCGTCACAAAAATAAAAACACATAAAACAAAAAATTATTGTAAGAAGCTAGTCCTAAGGGTACTTACCTACATGATTCTGTTGCGCTAAATATTTATTTATTTATTTATTTACTATCTTTACTATAGCTAGCTCTTGTTCACCCTCTTTTTATTCAAATGAAAAAAAAGTTCTTAGATCTCTCTCTCTCGTCACTAAAATTAGATCTTAAAACTACATCCATACATGGAAGCACCTGCAGGCTTTTTTTATGTTAAGATTTTATTTACGTTTTCTTTTTCAAAATAATTAATAAACATTACATAATTAATTTAAAATCACTCTTTGTAGCTTTGCTTCTTTTCAATAGATGACTTTATTTTGTTTACACGTTACCATGGAAATAAACCTCGTTGGACAAGATGTCGCTCTTTTGTTTTTATGGAAACGATTTTTTTTAAAGTTTCGTTATATTGTTTATGTTACCTACTATGAAAATCTAAACTTGACGGCGGCATGTGCCGTTGACATTTAGTATGTCTATGGCTAATCCGCTGTAATACAGTAGCACCTGTGCTGTTTGGGAAAATGTTCTCGCAGAAGTAAGTAAAAATGGCAATCCACCAGCATTACCTATTAAGCAAAGACAATCATTAATCATTTATACAAGCACCTCTGGTATTTAGTATATGTATGTCTGTCAGGAGCGCTATAAGAGCATAGACTCGAATAGATTTAGATATTCACCACAGCTCCCATTGCCGTTTAGGATACTCACGTGGCGTTTAATTGCAAAAACCATTTTTAGAATTTGTCAAACGATTTTATTTGGTTTACTTAATATCAAATGAAAAAAAAAAACAAACTTAAAGGTCATTTGCCGATACGACTAACGTAGAACTTAGATCTTTATGATTGGTATCTATCATGTCACAGTTCCAAGGCTTTTTACAACAAACGACAAAGTCAGTGGCAAAGTGTTGCTGTTATCCGCTCAAACCACCACCTTGTCCATAAGGATACTCGACTCGTAACAGCTATCACTTTTAGATTGGTTAAATTATTTCGTACTCGAGTAAAAACTTAACAAAGAGAAGTAAAATTCAAAGCAAGAAAATCACTTTATGTTGTTGTGCATCTTGGAGGCATGCAAATTTAAATGCCACTTCGTGAAAAACTTCTTCCCACAGGCTTCGCACTTTAGCTTTTTTTCCTCGGTATGTCGGCGGGTGTGTGTGACTAGATTCCGCCTCGAATTCATTTGCTTTCCACATATTTCGCACTGAAACAATCAATAATCGGACATTTTTAAAGGCTGTGGTTATGAAAGCGACAAATTGCGAAATAATTACCGGAAACACTTTACTGGAATGTGAGTCCATGTGAGACGCACGACCGCTAGCTGTTTTGTACGCTTTCTTGCAAATCGTACATTCAAATGGTCGCTCCCCAGTGTGCATTCTTGTATGTATTGTTAACTCGGTTATTTGAGCAAAGGATTTGCCACATAGTTCACAGACGAACTTTTTTTCAATATGGCGTACCTCAACGTGCGTCCTCCATGATTTTTCGGTAAAAAAGGTTCGATCTGAGATGAAAATAACAAGGTTAGCTGATTATGGATGTTTTTTAAAGATAAACTTACTGCAAAATTCACACTTGAACTTCTTTGCTGGACAATCGGATCTATAATGATTTTGCAACGACCTGAAGTCTAGTATATCCGACATTCCGCAATATTTGCAGCTAACAGACTTTGTTGCCAAATGGTTTCGTCTTACGTGCTGGTAAAAGTAGTGGAAGTTCGCATACTGAAATCCACAATCGTCGAACGGACATCCTATTTTAGCCAAATGGGTTACCATGTGCATCTTTAAGTCGCTAAGATCGACAAAGTCTGTGTTGCAGTTCCCGCATATCCAAACAGCGCGCACCGCATTCTCATCTAGTAGTTGAAAGTCACTGAATATATCTTCATCTGGTTCATTATCATAATGCAATTGTTGCAGATGTGCCTGTAATTCCTCTGCGCAAATAAATACTTGATCGCACTTGTGACACTGCAGGAAAGTTTCTGCGGCAACAATCAATGCATAAGTATCGTGCAACTTGTCATGATTTTCGTCTTCGACTTTAATGCGCTTGTTACATATTTTACACATCAAGGTTAGAGTAGGTTTTGTTTCGCCATTCTTCGTATTGCGTCTGTAACGCCTCTTTTTGGCGACGGCTCCGCCTTCGTAATCGTCATCTTCATCCGGCTGTTCCCCAATAGCTACTTCTTGCTCTTCATCAGTCTGAGGTACATCATCCACATAGGCTTCCTCATCAAATTCACCAAACGCTGTTGCATCATCTATGAACTCCATGTTTGTAAGCTCAATGTCTTTATCTGAATCTGGTTTCTCTGCTTCATACACTTCGAATTCGTCCTGTAATTCATCCTCCTCAGTTTCATTATGAAAGCTTTCTTCGACCACTCCGTCTAATTGAATTTCCTCTACGTATTGGTCCGAGAATTCAATATCTGTTTCGACAACTGATTGATCTAAAGGAACTTCATTTAGCTCTTCGATTTTAAAGATTTCCGCTTCTTCGACATCCTCCTCCTCAATCTCTTCCACTTTGAATGTCATTTCTGACTTGAATATTTCTGTCAGAAGTTTTTCCGAACGATTGAGATTCTCCTTAAACTTAAAGAATTGGATAACAGACGACTTGCAACTCTCACAGATGTTCTTCGGCAGCATTGGATTCGCCATAATCTGGAAAATATATGCTGAATATTGGAACCGTTTTACAGAAAATGCTTAGCAAACACTCACATCGACCAAAAAACACGACAATATTATTTCTGGCAAGGTTTTAATGCGACCTTCGATGATGTGCTTAGTAAATATAGAAACTGGGTTGTCTTGAGGCTCCAAGCAGATCCGACAAACATGGTCCGGATCTAACTCCAAGCTGCAATCCATTGTTTTGTTTACGATTGGAGACAAATTAGTTCAATCAAAAATACTGTTCAACGCTCCAAAATAAGCCAAAAGCACGCGTCCAAGCAAAATTAAACCACACAGAGCCAAATTGAAAAAAACGCGTGTGTAACGCTGAATGTATAAATTGTTGGTGGCGTTTCACGCCATTTTGCCTTCCATTTTGATGGTTTGTTCGATTTAGCTTTAAATTTCAGACTACTGCATGTATAACGTCATACAATACGTCGAGGTAAAGATCGGTAACGTAGTGTGGTATAAGAAAAAAATATTGACGTTTGTATATTGCACAAACAATGGAAAAACAAAAGTTACTACGGATTTACGCTTCCATATCAAATTTGTTGGATACTTCTGAGAGTAAAATCTGGTTAGTTTAAATTAAAGGTCAACATAATTTTTTTGTAGTTCTCCATTGATCATGAAAACTTTTTTTGTTGGCTTATTATGGGCGTGTTTTTCTGAGCTTCGATCTCAACAAAGCAAAGTAAACTAATGGCGTTTTCAATGTGGCGAAAAGATAATTTTTTTTTCAGAAAAAATTATTTTTTTTTTTGATTGAGATTGCTTTTCATGTTCGATTTGCCAAAAAAATCAATCTCATTTTTGATCTGACTCTCTTTGGAGAAATCTCGATTTTTTCTCAGATTTCACACATACTCTCACTAATACCAATGTGGATGACACACAGCTGGCAGTTACGAGTTGTTTACGTTTGGAAGGATTGCTTTTTTGACTGAATTATTATTTTTTCGAGTATGGAAACGATTTTTTGTGTTGAGTTATTTCGAAATGAACTATTATAAAAGTGAAAAAAAAATATTTTTTGCGGCTAACTCAATACACACAAGAAGCAATAAAATTCGGATTTTATGTTCGATGTGGCAGCCGAAATATGAATTCTCAGATCAAAATCTGAAAAGCCAAATCGAAAACTACATAAGATTTTCAGTACGCGATTACAAGAACTACTGCGAGTCTCGAAGTGTCAAGTAGATCGTAGTTGTTGTAATTGCGTGCTGAAAATCCTACTTTACTTTGCTTTGCTGAGATCGAAGCTCAAAAAAACAGGGCTTTTTTATATTCGATTTGTAGAAAGGAAAAAAACTATCTCTTTCCGATTTTAGAAGACTTTTGCTAATCTTTTTCTCAGAATAGCTTCACATTTACCAATTCAAGTGAGTTTGAGTTTGACATCTAGTGGAGTTTGCTTACGTTTTCGTGAAATTTTTCAACTGCCAAGAAACTTAACGCATCGGGTAGATCTATTTTTGTTTACAAATGTTTTAATATAAAATATTACCGTATTTATATTCGATAAGATATACAAAATTTGAAATCTGAGAGCGAATCTGAAGAAGTCCAATCGAATACCACATGTGTGATCTGTCAAAATTTATCCTTAGAAAATGTGCCGACCAATTAAATGGGCACGCTTAATTTTGACGGATTCATGAAGTGCATTCTGAAACAAAAGTGTGATTATTTGGCTCGAGTTGCGTTTATTCTACCATTTTGCGCGCTAAAATACCTACCTACCTAACAACCGAGTAATAATTTATAGTTAGGACCCTGAACGTGCCAATTCTATAATAGGTAGGTAGGTAGGTACCTACCTGTGTTTTATGTACCTACGCTACGCATCAACAGAAACACGAACAGTCCTACAGTAAAATCTGTCACTCAGTCATATTTTTTGCCGACAGCATTTATTTTGGTTCTATTTTGTTAAGATCAATCATTATTAAATATGGAACTATTATACAGTGTAAGAAAGAAAAGAGTAACAATAAGCAACTGGACTATTCCGAATATTCCAACAATTTGTAAAGTCTCGAGTCAAAATATTTTAGCTTTTGCAACTGCCAATCAAATAAATGAAAACTTAGGTGCATCCGCTGAATCGTGGGGCTCACACATCTATGTCTGTGATATAATTGCCCCGTGGAATGTATTCAAGGTATGTTCTAACAAATATCCAATAACAGTTCTCGAATGGAGCGTTAATGGCGAGCACCTTCTTACCGGAGATACTGGCGGCTATGTAAAACTGTGGACACAAAAGGCGCAACTGATTAATGACTGGATCCCTCTTTACTCAGTTCATTTCGAAGGAGAAGAAGTGATTGACTGCAAGTTCTTTCACAATGGCCGCAAACTAACTTTCCCCTCAGACAAAAGAGATGTTGCCATGTACATGGATAAATTTGTTCGAGTTAAATATCCTCCATCGGTGAGACAATTCGGTGGGGTCGGAGCAGAAGGCTGTCTAGTGGTTACATCTTCCGGTTTGTTGGGAACATTTCTAATTCCTCAACTGCGTAACAACAATAGCACGAATAATGGTGAAAGTTCCCCAACAGTTCCTTCGGTCACCGAACTGAGTGCGGTAACCCACAGTCTGGGACTTACTCGTAATTTTATTACTACAGTTACAGTGGCCCACGGCAAAAGTGCCAATTACTCTAGTGGCCACTTCCGGATAGCCATTGCAAGCGGAGAACAAAAAAGAATGATGATTCAATGTTTTCGTATAATGATTCAACTTACCGATGGTAAACCGATCATTAGCAGTCAGTCGCTGCCAAGTTTTTTCCTGTACGAAGGGGCTGGTCGCGACATTGCTGACTTGAAAATTTCTCAACTGCGTTGGGAGACTGTAGACGAAGCCGAGTCAATAATTGTAGTGGCAAACAATTATGAAAGCAGTTTCGTTGAACAATGGACATTGGTGCAGAAAATAACCCCAATTCACAAGTTCCTGCAGATTAATAAAACAGAAGTGTTTCACAACACTTCGTGGAAGAACATGGCCAGCATGCAGTATTCGACACTTGTTATGGGGATATGCGTATCAAAGGTTGTGTTTGATAATCCATTTGTGTTTCTCATGATGAGTGATAATACGATTCAAATGCTGGGCCGAGGATTGAAGAAGTTCAGTTCATCGTTGCCAGTCAACAAACTCGTCGAGACGGACATGACATGTAGGCAACCAAAAACTGAGATTCAATTAGCTGCACTGGACGTTACGATGATGGGCCACTTGCTAGTTTCTTTAGATAATTACGGGCAATTGTATGTGTTCAAAGTTCCGCAGGCATATCACGAACAATGCACTAGTCAAATGGCGTTAGTTGCACATAAAGTGTCTCTTTTGGAGTACAGCATAATGACAGGTAATTTACTTTACATACAAAAAATTTTGTTTCCTGCCTTTTAGACTTTCGACAGCCCTTAACCTCTCTTTCGAGCAGCAGCTCATGTACATGTCAGAGGTACAAATCTTGCACTTTCCTTATGAAAACTTCTGGTATAAAACTGGATGTTTTTTGTATACCTCGTATACATTTAGGCAGCTTATGTCTTAATCCCATGAATGAGCGAGATACCTTTTGCACTCTTTCATAATTACACCAATCTACTATTAAACTTCTTCCAAAAAGGCTTATGGTGCTCGTGCACAAATTAAGAATGTGAGGGAGATCTCCAAATTTGTAAGCTTCTCTCGCCACGAACAATTAGTAGTGAGCAGTTGCGCAGCTTGTCTTCCAGTATTGACTTTCTTACCGTTCGACAAGTTCTCGCCTCAATTTCTGTTATTTTCTTATTTTTTCCGAATGCATACGATCTTAAGAGTCAGCTCTTTCGTGTTGACCTTGTTTTATTGTATATGAGGCTGAATTCTAATTCTGTTGAAAATTTCAGGTTTCGATCCCACCGATATGTTTATGCTGTTCCGTTCGAATATCCTTGATGCAGTGATAGAAAAACTTTCGGAGAACTTCACACGCCAACCCTCGTATGTTCAACAGTTTTACTACGTCAGCTTTTTGACATTGAAGACAAACCTGTGCCGCATGCAGGTATCAGGACAATCACGCGCGAATGATCTCAACAGCTTGTTAATGCTACACTCAGTTCTTATTGCGTTTAAAAGTCTGTTGCGGCCTTCGGATCTTACCAGTCACGATAAAGGTCCGGCAGAAAATCTCGCAATGGTCCTCTCCGAATCGGTGCCCGACGTCGATAAGGTGTTACTGCATTTGGATCCTAAAGACTTTACCGTAGAGCCGCCCACACTGCAAAGCTTGCAACAACTTATTCAATGGGTTGCGGATTTGGCTTTGAATATACTGGCCAAACTTCCGCAGAACATTGTACAGCATAACAAAAACAACGGCTATGACATTAGTAAAGATATCGTCGCATTGAATAGTATACGCGAACTGCTTGTTATGATTCGGATATGGGGACTTTTAAACGTGCACTGTCTGCCAATGTTCTTGAAATCGTTTGAGAACCTCGATGTATTGGCAACTCTGTTTCGATTGCTCACCCGACTCGCACTGAACCCCTCCGAACCCGATGAGGTACTGCTAGATGAGTGTTGCGTCCTTCCAACACAAGTTTTAATACCCCAATTACAGGCAATCACTTCGAGTGTGTCGCTGAACTCGCCTATGATCTTCTATAGGTCGCCTCCGCTCTTCCTTAACTACAACGTGGAGCCAGAGTATTTGAAGATTTTTAACGATCAGCCTCTCATCGAGGGGGTTCTCTGCAATGATGGAATTTTGGACAGCGTAAGGAACATTCAGTTGGGCAAGAAGCCAGTTGCTGTTCGGCAGTGCTTGCGTTGCGGTGCCTATAATAGTTTTGCGAGTGTAGCGAAAACAGCGGCGATGAAGGCATGGGAACAACGATGGACGCGATGTCGTTGCGGAGGCTATTGGAAGCTAACCACGCCGTATGCTTGCAAGCAGCGTATTGAAACACATAGATTTTAAATAAAATCGCATATAGTTAAGGGTAAAATATAAAATTAGTGACATAGGCTGACAAAAATAAAGTACATAGGGTATTATTTGCAACAACATTTGTTTTTCTTCCGATTAGAGTATGTATTTGATTGCAGTAGGTGGTGTCTTGGATGGCCGGTGGACATGGTCCGTCTAATTAGTTGCCTTTTTCGCAATATACTAGATCGAGCCACCGTAAGCAGTATGTCCTATTCCCGGAGCATGCAGTTACCTTAGGACGGATTTTCCAGTTTGAACGAAAGGAAATATCTGCACATCTAAAAGACAAGCTGTTAAGATATCTTACATCTGGGATAAGCAAAGAAGAAGAAAGAGCTCGATCATGACAATAGAAACCAGATAGGTCATACGACAAAGGTTGACCAGTTGGCCTAGAGCAACTTTTCATTAAAGAAAGCTGCACCAACAAATTTGGGAATACATATTATATGGATCTAAGTTGGTTTCTACACAAGGAAATGTTGTCCCGCCAAACGCAATAAGTAATATAATGTAATATCTGCTTTCTTGATAAAAATACAAAAAACTTGCAAACTGATTTCTTTTACAGCGCCTTGCCTTCGAGAGAGCATTGAAGAATAATAATGTTCAATTAATCAGAGCAAGACATTCTAGGTTGTTGTTTCTTTCCGAATTCGGAGGCTTGTTTCCAAAACTCCTGTGTAACAGTGACATCCGAACAGATGAAGGCCGTGAATAAAAGAACAAAAGCCACTGTAAGAAATAACCAGACTTATGAATTCCTTTTCCCAAAATATTCTTTATATCCGCAGGTTTTTCTGGGACGAAGGAGAGAGTCAAAACTGCTATTGCTTTAAAATCGACCGTCAACTTTAAGCTCATGTTCTACATATTACAACAAATTGATCGGCGACTGTAGAAAGCAATCTCCAAACAGTTTGCCTGCCGTGGATTCAGATGAAGCTAATGACGGTGATGTTGGTAAGACAGATTAACAGATGACAAACAAAAACGACTGTCAGCTTCTGCAATTGCTTGACAGTCACATATGTAGGAGGTGGCAGATGTCTTCCGCGACTTGTAGTCCTCACAGCCTGCATAAATCCATATTAACAAGCCTAGTCTCATGACATGCTTCCTCATAAGGCAATCCCCAGTAAAGTGCATTACTGTAAGCGAAGCACCTGTCAGTTGGTCGGATGTAATGAGTATCAAACTAAAACATTGATAATACCGACCTTAATTATATTATTAAGTATATTCCTGCAGCTGTTTAAACCATATTTTGTGCCCACAATCAACTACTACAAATTGAAAATATAAAAACAAATATCTCAGTTTGTCTTATTTTATTTGCATCTACCTTTACGTTTGTGAACCATTGAAAAATTGTACATAATGATTAAAGGATTTCCCCTATGAATATCACTTCATATTGCTGTTAAAAGCGTCAATTTGATGCACCTTAAGCTATGCGTGCAGAAATTTTGTTATCCACAATATATTGCACGACTCGGGTAAGTTAATTACTTTTGAAATGATTGCAGTAAGGTTTGCTTCTCTTTTTCCTTCTTTTTAACAACGTCCAAGCTTCTCTGTCTCCATGTGCTTTTCCTTAGTTTTATGGGTCGGCTGCCAACGTAGCGTCCTACATGATAAAAACAGAAAGACAAATCAAAACTGAGAAAATATTCGCATTCGAGTCAATGTTGCAATGACAAGGTGGGCAACTTTTGACTTCATATAAAGAATGCCAGAGCAATCAACTAAATGAAATATAACTTACCATCCATTTCTTTCATTGCACGAATAAAGTCGGCAGGTTCACGGAAACTCACAAATCCAAAGCCTTTACTTTTGCCTGTACGTTTATCTCGAATAACTCGAGCCTTTTGAAACGATGGAAATTTATTGAATATTCTCGTGAGTATTTCATCGTTCACATCGTTACCTAAATCGCCACAAAATATTCTAAAGTCATTGTCAGGCCAATCGGCCAGCGATGAATCTTCCCAAATCTGACCGCCCGCCACTCGGACTGTCTTTCGGTCTTTTTTCTTCTTCTCTGTCTGAAAGGATTGAAGTGCCGATGAGGCACGAGCAGCCTTTATGGCTTCCTCAGCAATGGGATTAGGTCCCGATTTTTCAGCTTTCAATTTCTTTAATTTCTGCGTTACATCGAACTGTATTGCATTAATGTCTATATGCGGAGCAGCTGCGACTTGAGATATATTCACAGACTGTCGGCTCTGATAAAATTTTGGCGCACTGCTTAGAACGATCGGTGTTGGATTTGCCTTTGCCTCGGATTGAGCTGTTGTTGGCACAAAAGTCGGAAGAAAAGATGGTGGAATCGGCATAGGCGGAGGAGCTGGCGTTCGAGCAACTGGAGCTTGACTTAGCTTTTGCTGCACTTGGCTGTAAGTGTTAGATCCAATAATTGGACGCACTTGGTTGGGAACGAATATATTACGATTCGGTGCTGCAGCTGGCTTTGATATTTCGGCCTCGAAACTGGAATTATAATTTAAAGTTAGATATTGAGGATTGTTGACAATGAACACATTCACTAATTTTACCGTGACATTTCGTCTTCCATTGCTTTTCTTTTTTCCCCCATGTTTTATATTTTCTAAACGTATATGGAGATGTAAATTAAATGGTTATTTTTGCGATACGAAGAAATGGTAGGTAGGTAACTAGCAAATTTTTAAACTGTCAGATGCCAGATTAAAGCATTTTAACTGGGGTGACTGCGTTCAATACTTGCGAACACGTTATTATAATGGACGCATTCAACGAACTTAAGTTGATTCAAAATTTTTGATTTTTGATTGCACTAAAGCCAGTATGACACTTTATTTTTTCCTCATTTTGATAATGTTGAGAAGTCAGCGGTGAAAAGAAGGGACTAAAAGTGTATTACGAAAGCCGTAGCAATTGTTTGAAAAGCAACCGTACATTTTCTTGAAATTTGCCAAAAAAAAATGTTTTTTTATCAGAGGCACTTTTGAGAAATCTCGATTTTTTCTCAGATTTACACACACTTCCACTCATACCAATGTCTATGTCAAACAGCTGGCGGTTAGGATTGTAGGTAGGATTACTTTTGAAACTGAATTATTTATTTTTCCCGTATGGAAATTAGTTTTTATATTGAATTATTTCGAAATGCTATTTAGTGTGTAAAAATGAATTGAATTGATTGATTTCAAGTGCAAGTGAAAAAAAAATTTTTTGCGACCAACTCAATACAAACAATAATTAATAAAATTCGGATTTTATGTTCGATGTGGCAGCAAAAATCTGAAATCTCAGATCAAAATCTGAAAAGCCAAATCAAAAACGACATAAGCAAATGTAGTAAAGTAAGCAGTATTTCTTTATTTTGCCTCATCTCTACCTACCTAACCTACCATTAAAAAAAAAAGCTATTACCATGTGGTCGCCTGAACGACGATTAATGGGAACAAAATCAGCTGCTTGCTCTACTGAGTTGAGTACTGACTGACATTTTATTGCGCGTGCATAAAGGATAAACTATATTTTTTGAAAGAGAATTTGAATTTATATAATAAAATAGAAAGAAACAATGAATAGCAACTACTTTATTTAACGATAATGACATCACATTCATGCTAGTTACCAAATTTTAACATCTGAGATGTTTGCCAAATCCGTTCAATTCAAAAAAACAATGTTCAACTACCTCCGAAGGAGCAGTCGATTTAATTCAGAATTTGTAGCAGAAACCAGCAAGGTTGATCAAAAAGTTTTATGTGAGTTTAAAAAGCTCCTCAAAACTACAGGTGTTCCTATTAAGGATGGATTCACTTGCATTCAAACTGAGTGCAAAGTTTGTCTGAAGCACTCGAACAAGCCGGCATTTGTGAACAAAACGACAGGTTAGTAAATGTGCGCACTCGCCGCAATATTTAGAAATGTGAATTGAGGCAAACGTGATTTCCGGTTGTTATTTCAAAAACATTTACAAGGCATTTCCATAAACCCATAAAACACTCACTAGGATGCAACCATATGCATGGATGCAGCAAAAATCTAACAAGACAAACTTCAGTACAAGCTTAGAACACATGTCAATTCACAATCTTTTGTATTAATAAATTTTAAAGTAAGATCTAAAATGAACATTTTTTATTTCCAACTTTTTCTGTCGCCAAAGGTTTGTTCCTGTGTCCAACATGTGAGTTTAAGGAACCGCTTACCGAAATAATGAAGTGCTACACAGAAAATATGCGCGTTCACGAAAACAATTTGGGCCATTTGGATGGCTATGAAAGCTTATCCAGCAACTTCGATGAGATTCCTAAAGAAATCTGCGATAGCCTTAAAATACCGAATCTAAATGTATCTCACTTTCAAAAAATACAGGCAAGATACGATTCAGCCAGTGGGAAAATATCCTTCCCGTTGAGAAATGCCGTCGGAAAACTGGTCGGTGAGAAAATTCTTAACGCAGCAACTCTCAATGAAGAGACGTATCCTAAGGAGAATTGTTCGGGCCTTTTACGTTATGGTTCTGCCGATTCAAAAGCGGTTTTAGTATCGAATGTGTTGGATTTTCTCTCACTTATCAGCCAGAAGATTGAAGGGTGTAAGTATAAAATATACCTAGTTCTGGATCGCGCCTTTATAAGTAAATTTCTTTCACAAAAAAGATAGTGTGATTTGTCTACCGTACTGGCTTAAATCTCTGCCCCAAGAATGCTTACCAGGAATGGAAACATACAAGGAGTTGATCTTCTGGTTCGACATTGATTCGGCTGGCTGGGATGTGGCTAGAAACTTCTCGATTAAGTTGGACGAGAGACGTTGCCTTTTTATACGTCCTACAGATACTCAACCCACGCCGTTTAAAGCCTTAAAAAAGCACTTTAATCTTCGACACATAATACAGCGATCCCAGCCGATTCGACACAGATCGATCACGACATTCGGCGAACTCAAACAGGACATTCTAAGTGAACTACAAAACATCGAAAAGGTGAACGGCGTCAAGTGGAAACGGTATCCAATTTTGAATAAACTTCTAAAAGGGCACCGAAAGGGAGAACTTACCATTCTAACTGGCCCAACTGGTTCGGGTAAGACTACATTCATGTCTGAGTACTCTTTAGATTTGGCACTGCAAGGGGTCTCGACTCTGTGGGGTTCCTTTGAAATTCGTAACACCAGACTGGCGTTAACATTGCTGCGCCAGTTTGTGGGCTACCCACTGGATGACAAGATTCAAGAGTTTGAGTATTGGACAAGCGAGTTTGAACAGTATCCCATGTATTTTATGACATTTCATGGCCAGCAAAGCATAAAAGTGGTGATGGAAGCCATTGAGCACGCACAGTATGTATATGACATCAAGCATGTGATCATTGACAACATTCAGTTCATGATGGGCATGTCGCAGGTTAACAAGAACGACAAATTCTTTGAGCAGGACTCAATAATTAGTGCATTTCGATCATACGCTACCAGGAACAATGTTCACGTAACACTGGTGATGCACCCGCGCAAAGAACGTGAGTCGGAAGAGCTGACAACGAGTTCTATATTTGGCAGTGCCAAAGCCACACAGGAAGCTGACAATGTGCTAATCATACAAGACAGAAGGTTGACATCTGTTCGAGGAAAGAAGTTCTTGCAGGTTGGCTAATATGTATCGAATTGAAACTCACAGGCGTGCTTTGAGTTGCTCTCAGTTGTACTCACCATTTCTTCTTTCTTTTCAATCATAGGTGGCAAAGAATCGATACACTGGAGACTTGGGGATTATGCCTTTGGAGTTTGACAAAGACAGTTTAAGTTATGCTAAGAAGAGAAGTAAACCGAAAGAAGAAATAAAGTCATAGAAAAGAACCCACGAAATTTGTTTCTCAGCTAGTGTAAGATTCTACCACGCGGTATAGTCAACTATAACTTTGAGGTGCCATTTGATTCCCGACAAAAAAAAAACAAATTCCATATTTAGGTTTTATTCCACTGCGCCACCTCCCGCGAACGTCTTTCAAAAAGAGCTGCTCAATTAGCCATTTGGACTCGGCGTAAAATTGTAGATCCCTTCCCAAAAATGAAAAATACCTACAAAGCGAATGGTTGTGAGAAGCTGAACCTAGGGTCTCGTTCCGCCAATTATTTTTATTTTTGGGACTGTATGCTAACATTCGGAAAAATTTTCGGCGTATGCTGACGAGCTTAAGTAGAATCATCAGCACACGCCACACTTTTCAGCATACGGCTTGATATTTTTGAAGTTTTGATAAATTTTGAATGTGTTTTTTGTGTTTATATTGTCTTGATTTTTGGTGTTAGCTGAAAAATGGCTGAGTTGGTTAGTTTTTTGAGGACAAGGTATGCTGATGATTCGCAGGATTCCGATTGTGGCAAAAAGCAAAAAAGAAAATAAATGCAAATAAGAGCTGAGTCAAAGGAAGACATCGTGAAACTAATAAAAGCCATCGAGCAGTGCCGCAGGTTGTGGGATATATCCCCTACAGAATATAAGTTGCCCAAAACGCCCGTGTGGAAGGAAATATCAGAGAGTTTTGGCCAATACACGTTGGAGGACAAAGTTGACCAATATGCGGGTCTCTTTTAAAACGAATTTGGCTAATCATCGCGCCAGTAAATCCGGCCAAGCCACCAACGAATCGACTGAGCCCATTTGGAGAAATTTCAAACAAATGTTTTTAGAAGTTAACGATAACCATCATTCAACGAAATAGATTTTGTTAATGGTTTTGGTAAATTTGTGTCGCTGCCACATTGGTTCTCGTTTAGTTGGTTTAGTTGTGCATTTTTTAGCAGTCCGCCAATTTTGAATGCCTCGGGTGTAGCGGAAATGCAGCAGACATCAACGTCTGGAAGCAAACGCAAGACTGCTGCGAGCCAAAACTGTCGTCGTCGTTTTATATTTGGAAAGAATTTCTTTCTTTTTGACAAATGGAATCTCTCTTAGTCAAGAGAAAAAGAAAGAAAATAAATAAACCACCACCACCACGACGAAATCATTGAATTGGTTTTGAATAGCACCAAATTCGTTGGCATAAAGCTTGGCAACACCAGACTCCTTTACAATTTATGTCTTGATTATTTGAGAAGGACCACAGTTTTACTATTTATGTTCCTATCCGTGCGTCTCAACTTTTTGTTTGACTTACACTTGTTGCTTTTCGCAAGTACATCAATAGGAAGGTTCCAAATTGAACTGTTTTCGAAAAAGTCGCTTCTAGTACATAGCGGAAGTCTGGGAATCCCTTTACCGATCTATGTGTTGAATACAATACGTCTTGTATTTATTAAAACAACTGTCAATTTGAAACAATTTATTGTAGTTTATTGGTTGGTTTAAATGGCTGTATTCCCGTATTCTGACGAGGGAAAAACACAAATAACGCATTGGGCGCCGTTTTGAGACCACAACTAACGGAACCTTAAGATAAAAGGGGGAGACGTAAGATCAGGGAGCCCAAAACCAGCCTGTGGAGTTGAGAAATTTGATGATCTAGTGCACTGCGTCTGGTATTGGCTAGGGTCGGACACTCACAAAGAAGATAACACACTGTTTCACTCTTGTTAGTGTCGGCGCAGCTACTGCAGTGGATATTATGGGGACAAGCTTGGCTGCATGAGTTCCTAAAGGCCAATGTCCAGTATTAATTGCCGTTAGCCTGGCGACATCTGCACGCGTTCTGGCCAAGAGGTTGTTTGTTCATCGTAGGCTGGCCAGATCTTCCTTGAAATGACGCAGTTCGTCAGGTTGATCCATCTAGCGCAGGAGTATTTCTCGCTTTACGTAACCCTGCGGAGGGAAGACTCCCTTTTGGATACTGACCGGTATCCTCGGCCCCTACTGTTGCCGTAGCTTTGGATAAAGGTACTTGGTTGACTGCCTGAAGGAGTACTTTGGTTGGTGCTCTTTAGGCTTGAGGGGACGAATGAGACGTTAGCGTAAATCCTTGACTGACACTAAACATTTGACCGGTTAGCCATTTTCAGGCGGGCACCCACGAGAAGGTCTAATGAATGAGGAATATTTGAAATCAATCAAATGGGCAGATTGATATCCGTTTACTTTTTTCTATCGATATTTTTTTTTTCAAGGACTAGCTTTAAAATGCATTTCAAGTAGGTAACGTAAGAAACGTTTGATTTGACTCTAACCATAATGTCGTGAACTTACCTGTAAATAACAGTAAAAATAACTGATTCATTAAGGGGTTGGTTAGATAAGGGTAATTTATAGTGGAGCTCTACGTCCTCTTGTACGCTTTCCACAACCACCAACCGATGCCGTCCGAAGATTCGTTAATTGATCTTCTCCAGGTCAATTCTTAATCTTAACACGACAGAGTGTCCGTAATATTTTGAGAGAATTGCCCTAAACTCACCAGCACACACCAGCAAAATGTCAGATTGAAATGTTTGTTGTGTTATTAGAAACAAAATTTTCGCTTGTGATCCGAAAATATACAATTACGCATGCAAAATGTAAACTGTAATTGATATAATTGATTTGGCCATTTATATTTACTGTTGAAAAAAAAAAAAAAAAAAAGTAGCAACATAAAATCTAATCACAATGGTGTCACCACAGTTGCAAAACAGCAATTCTGAACTTCGAGGCAATTCTCTCGGATGTCGAATCTTCCGCCATGAATGTCTATTTCAAAGATTTATGATAGATTCCAACCATTTTCTTTATTTTTCTTATTTCTATGTATTACCACTTTTCATCCAATTTGGGGGATCACAATTTCTCACAAATCGGAGCACTGGTGTGACTATTATTGGCGTGAGGTGAGTTTTGCTCTTTCTTTGTGGTGAAACGAGCTGCAAAACTACATTCCCGACATTTCTTATGACAGTTCTGAATTCTGTGGTTCACTTCCCTGTTCAGCTGCATTTGCAAATTAGAAAATAATGTTTCGTGGATTCTTTGCAAATTAGTTTTTATTTTTTAACTATTAAAAATTGTAAATTCCAATGATCTTAACAGTATAAGCTAAAAAAGTTTAAAATATATTCTCTTGTTTTCTCAAATATCTGTAATAAGAAGTAAAATTATAGTTTGTGCGCGATTGATTTGGAAATTGTTAAAGACGATCTAAAAAAAAAGTGCAGCAAATAAAGTGAAAGGAGATTTCTTTATTCTAACGGCATCTGTTATTGTGTACCAAAGGAGAACATAATGGGAGTTCCAAAGTTTTTCCGATATATTAGCGAAAGGTATCCTTGCCTCAGCGAGTTGGCACGGGAGAACTGCGTAAGGGTTTTTTTTTTTAATTTTTAATAGGTTACCTTTTTGCTTTTGCTTTGTGTTAATAATTTGTCGTTGTGCGCTCGTTTATGAAAAATCTGTCCTGTTTTCTATTTTCCATCTGAGAAATTGACGAGCTGCTACGTCATTATACTCGTAAAATAGGGGTTTCCCGAATTTGATACCTAAATTTAATTTTGTGACTGAATACATAAAAACCTACCTACCTGCCTACCATCAAAGATGTACCGAAAACAATTAGTAGTTGGTACTCAGCTTATAGTTTATTTCAGTTTCTATGTACATACTGTGTAAACGTCATCCAGCAAGAGCTTTTTTTCAGGTTGCGCCACTGGATGTAAGATCTTCAAAAAACAATAAGTTTCACTTTTTCTTCTGCCAAGGAGAAACGAGAGTACAAGAACCTCTAAAATGATTCCGAAAGGAATTATAATGTGAGGGGAACTCGTATGAGGGACATACCTGACTGAGGCGTAAGAAGGGGGTGCAATAGACCAAAAGGTCGCAGTGCAACAACCCCTTTCACATAATAATAATAATCCTCCGCATCAACTTAAAAAAGAGCCGAAGAAGATAACACTTCTTGCATTCATCGGTAACCATTGTATTAAGACTCTTAATCGATGGTATTTTATCAGCGAGGTCAAGTTCGAGCACTTCCCCTTGGTATCGGATCGCTGGATTTCGTTACTTTCTGACTAGTGATTTAAACTGCTTTGGTTTTCTGTTCTACTACATTGAGACTAGGTGTCTCCAGCCAGGCTTTGATTTTAAACGCCAGCTGCAAGCGCTTGCTTGTTTTTTCCCCATCGATATTGACAACTATATCACACTAAATGTGAACATAATTTAGCATCACACCGCATGCCTCCAGATTGCGCACCTTGCTGTACGTAGTGAGGCCCTTTCGAATTGGGTACAATGAGGTGTACATTTTCTACATCAAAAGGATTGGCAAATGGTAAAAATGCTTTCTGAAGACATTCTAGACAAAGGATAGACAATGACTTTAGAAGGAGAACATTTTGGATGAAATTTTCGATAGTTGAAGGATTGTTCCCAAGCAGCTTTAGCGACGAAACGTAATCATAATATGCCCTTTGATACTGATTTGACAGCAAAGTTGTGGGGGTCCATTTTCGTGGCTTTTCCAGCAAAGTTTTGATTATTAGAAGCAACGTATGTAGTATCTAGTGGTTAAGTTTTCAAAGATAACATTTTTAAATCCATCACCATTGAATATATTTTGTTTTACTTTTATTTTAGATACCTGACTTTGATAATCTTTACTTGGATATGAACGGCATCATCCACAACTGCTCACATCCAGACGATTCGAACATTCATTTCTCAATAACTGAAGAAGAAATGTTCAACGACATTTTCAATTATATCGATAAGTTATTCTTTCTCATTAAGCCCCAAAGACTGTTTTTTATGGCTGTGGATGGTGTTGCGCCTAGAGCCAAAATGAATCAGCAACGAGGTCGCAGGTAGGTACAGATTCATCTATTCCAAAAATCAATCGCTAAGATCTCTATTGGATCGTAGATTTCGATCAGCCAAGGATGCCGAGTTGCTATCGATCCAGGCCAAAAACCGCGGTGAAGAGATCCAAAATACACCCTTTGACTCGAACTGCATCACTCCTGGAACGGAGTTCATGGAACGCTTACATAGTGCCCTACGATTTTTCATAAAGAACAAAATCAGCACAGATCCCCTTTGGCAAAAGTGTAAAGTTATTCTCAGTGGCCACAATGTAAATGGGTTTAAATCAACGATCGGCTTGTTAATTTATTTGTAAACTATTTTCAGTCGCCTGGAGAGGGAGAGCACAAAATCATGGACTATATACGTCATTTGAAATCACAAAAAGACTTTGATCCGCATACGCGACACTGTTTATATGGCTTGGATGCGGATCTTATTATTTTAGGATTATGCACGCATGAACTTCACTTTGTTGTGCTACGGGAAGAGGTAACTTACCCTCGGATGTACATTGCATCTGAAGGAATGCAAAAAACATATCTATATATATTTTCCTTGTGCAGGTTAAGTTCGGGAAGAAAACCAAACGTGCTTCGATTGAGGAAACGCGTTTTTTTCTTCTTCATTTAGGACTGTTCAGGGAGTATCTGGAGTTGGAGTTTTCCTCGCTTAAGGATGAGCAATCGTTTAGTATATCTAAACTCATCGACGATTGGGTTCTAATGGGTTTCCTGGTGGGAAACGATTTTATTCCCCATTTACCGTGTTTGCATATATCATCGAACGCACTGCCCCTGGTTTACCAGACCTACAAGAAAGTGTATTCAAAATTGGGAGGTAAATAAAAACAAATGGTACACAAGTGATCGTATTAAACTCGTTTGCTTGGCTTTCCGTTCTAGGCAACATAAACGAAAATGGTACACTCAATTTGGAAAGGTTGGAAATATTTTTCGAAGCTCTTTGCGAAGTGGAATTCCAGATATTTGAAGAAAACTATGCTGATTTGAAATATTTCGAAGCAAAACAGACAAAGGTACGTTTTAAAAGACCCGGGATTGTGTAAATTATTGTTGTAGTCTGCAAAACAGAACTCCATTTGTGTGACATGCGAGCCGAATTCATGTCTCGTTTTGTGTTTGACCATAAAGACTGTTTATCTGAGCTCGCGTCCATGCAGATAGTTTCAGTGTTAGGGTTTTATATTGTATACAATAGTAATATACTTTAAAAAAAACAAATGCGGTCATTATGCCCGTTGAATCGTTGACAGTGCGACTTAGAACTCGTTGTTCGTTGATTTAGTCCTGGCCACAACTTACTCGAGAAGTAGGGATGGGATTTCTGTCTTGGTCACCTAGAAAGTTCCCTTACTTACTTACTTAGGTGGCGCTACAGTTCGGGGTGAACCTCTGCCTCAATCAACATGCCTCTCCAACTAGCCCGGTCCTTAGCTAGCTGTCTCCAGTTGCGCACTCCAAGTTGATTAAGGTCGTGTTCTACCTGTGCACTCCACCTAAGGCGAGGTCTTTCTTGACTGCGATTTCGCTGTACAGGTATAGTTCGTCGTTGAATCTCCTTCTCCAAAGCCCATCAACGCAAACAGGGCCGAATATTATTTATTATTGCGAAGGATTTTACATTCGAAACGACCATGAATATGCTCATCCTCTTGTGATAAAGTCCATGCCTCAGGGCCGTACAGCAGGACTGGAATGATAAGGTGATAAGGGTCATGTATGGGGTTCCGGGAGAGGGCCTCCCCAGCGATTGGCAAGAGTTATCCTTCGTTTAATTTCTGACGCTTGCAGAATAGTAGTGATCCGCCTTAAACACAAATTTATTCTTCGGAATGACGTTATTTCCTTCAGCGCACTTCAAAAGAGCTCTAACAACGATCGGGAAGAAACGACTAATCGATCGAAGATTAACTTGGTTTATTCTAAATCTGGTCGAGGTAGATTCTACCACTGCTAGTTTTCATTGTTTCGGACAATGTCCACGATTCGGCGCTTTGGTAATTAGCGCGGCGAAGATCTAAATCGTTCCGTGCAAACAATGCCCCAATACGACTTTTGGGACACCGTCAGCCCCGCACGACTGTTTGTTTATTAGTGATTCGAATATGCGCAGCACATAATATGAGAGATTGTCTATAGGTCATCACACGACAGGGCGAGAAAATTCAAAAGTAGGTACCTATGTTGCTCTCACTGGACAGGTTTGGGTAAACTATTTTAAAAACGGGACTTATTGTAAGCAATCTAAGCAATTTACTTTGCAAAAAGCTATACGCAGGAACGGAAATGATTTTAATCAAGTTCGGTAGAAGCAGAAGAAGAGGAATGCTTTCAAATAGGACTGAAATAGACATAAAAAAAGCAGAAAATAATTTAAATAAAATAAAATATGTATCGCTAAGCTATTGTGAGACTGCAGGTTTGTAAAATTTGAAATCTGTTCTAAAAACGAAGAATTCTAAAGACAAGCAAGTGTAACAAACTCTATTTACTTAAACCGTTTATAGAATGGCATTGATGAGGCTTTCGATTTTGATGTGAGCGAAATTTCGGAAGGGAACCGCGATGACGATTTAGCGCAGCTTATTGAAAGTAGCAGACAGGTACGTACACACACAAAAGTATTGTGTGCAACAATAAAACCCTTCCTTGTGTAGTTCTTCGAAGGCGACGACATGAAAGACATCACAAGTGACGACGAAGAGCAGCATATTTTCGATGAATTTAAGACATACAAGCGAAACTATTACATAAAGAAGTTGGAATACGAAGAAATGACACCGTAAGCCATCCCTCACCAAATTGTATCAGTCTACTTACTAACAAACAACTTTCAGGCAAGTTCTGGCAGAGCAAAGCAAAGTTTACATAACCGCTTTACAGTGGATTCTCAACTACTACTACAAGGGTGTACAATCTTGGAGTTGGTATTATCCGCACCATTATGCGCCGTTTATAAGTGATCTCAAGAATTTTAAAGACCTTAAAATCGAGTTCGACATGGGAAAACCATTTTTGCCATTTGAACAGGTGATTTAGCTTTTTATTTTCATTCAACAATGTGAACATGTATTTGCCTGTTTTAGTTGTTGGCTGTGCTGCCTGCAGCCAGCAGGCAATTGCTACCAGCTGCATACCAAGATCTATTTGTTAGCCCCGACAGCGAAATAGTACATTTTTATCCAACGAATTTCGAGACGGATTTGAATGGCAAGAAGAACGAATGGGAAGCCGTCATTCTAATACCATTCATCGATGAGGTTCGTCTGCATCACTAGGTCTATGGTTTCTCTTGTTTTTATTGCCGTCTTTGTAGAAACTCCTTCTCCGGGCGATGAAAAAATGTGAACAAGACTTAAAGCCGGCTGAAGTGAAACGGAATAGTCACGGCCCCATGATGCAGTACGAATATACATCACAATCACAGGGCGAATGCCAGAGTTTGTACACTGTGAAGGCGATCTATCATGTGTTTTGCACTGAGAAACCTGTGTGGAGAGACCAAATACATGTATCTAGTGCGAAAAGTCCTCTCGTAGAATTGGAAACTGCCGACCGCAGTACATTCCACCCGGGATTTCCCACAATGAAGCATCTAAAGTTTAAAGTGAGTGTCTCTGAAATGGCATATTATCTATGGTTCTTGCCCGACGTAAGTTCGTTTATATTTTTAGTTTGAGTTGAAGAACACTCGTGTTAAGGTATTTGACTACCCCGCAAGAAATGAGAGCATGATGCTCATACCCGAACAGAATCCCGATTATGATGACATTGAAATTGTTGCCAAGAAGTTTCTAGATAAAACTGTTTACGTGGGGTGGCCGCATTTGATCAAGGCCAAAGTTACGGGTGTGTCAGATGCGAAGCAGTCCCTCACAGTGGAAGGTGCCAAGGAATGCAACAGGTGGTTTGACATGCAGCTAAAAACCGTACGTGAACAGTGAGTATCCAAAACCATTACAAATGTCTGCATTTTTTAATACAAATATAAAAAAATTTCATCATTAGTCTATCATCAAGAATGGGCATTGAGATCGGTGAATGCAAGGTGTTGCTGCATGTAAAAACGCTTATTGGCAATTCCACATTGTGTGGCAATCAAGGAAAAGTTAGTGTTCATGACGTATGGTCTCAAAGTGAAATTAACTATCCGGCACAAATTGTCGTTTCGGATATAAGCGTACGTAATGCCAATTTAACGCATCACAAGAGGGTGGAGAACCTCTTTCCCGTCGACAGTCAGATATTCTTTGTGGGGCATCCATATTTTGGCAGTGAGGGCACAGTCTTAGACCCCATGCTTGTGTATGAGTGTGGAAGACTTAAAGGTTTGTTGTTGGCGTTTTTACATAATGTTAGTGGTTATCCTAAAAATTCTCTTCCAGTCAATATAACAGTCCTACCGCAACCCGATTTGTCCGAGGCGAAAACTATGCATTACTCTTTGGAGTCGGATTACTTGAGTGCGTATGAAGTTCAGTCAGTTCTTGGAATAAGCACAAAAGTTCTGTTGCGATTGACTGGCCAAATGCTGCTTATAATGGGTGAAAAACAACCTTCTGCTGCAGAAACCGCTAAAAAAGTTAACATTGGGTTACATTTACGATTCCCGAAACAGGTATGTTTGCATTTAGCAAAAGAACGTTTTAAGGAGCAATTTTATCTGCCGAATGGATTCAGTCCTGTTAAATCTTTTCAGTTGTAGTCAATATTTGGTGGCCAAATGTTTATCGCTCAATCAGTTGATCAATTAACGGCCGAACGAAGGTTACATCAAATATAAAGTATATCTTTCAAAACACATACCTAATATGTATGTCATTGACGTGCCGTGGTCCTTTCAGTAGGGTATTCACTATATTTTCTACCGTAAGAAAAGGGACACCACGAGGACGTGATAGATTCCATTTCTTATTTTTTTTTTTTTATTTGTAAAGGGTGTTTTTTTAGAGGTTGGTTTTTCGAATAGAGATAAAACTGACATTTTGTGGTCAAATCTGGCAACTCTAATGTAATTTATGTTCAGTTTGGTTTGCATTTCATCATGAACAGGTTGACAAATGAACAACGCTTGCAAATCGTGCAAATTTATTTCGAAAATAATGGTTCAGTTCGCGAAGTTTACCGCAAGCTCCGTTCATTTTATGGTCGACGTAATCGTCCATCAGAGCAATTAATTCGGTTAACCATGGATCGTTTTCGCACTACGTTTACTCTATGTGATAATACGCATCCGCAGAGACGTCGAACAGTGCGCATTGAAGAAACAATTGCCGCTGTAGAGCAAAGTGTTGAAGAGGGCCCGAATGAATCGATTCGCCACCGTGCACAACAATTGGAGCTTTGTCCATCAATGGAAGATTTTGCGCAAAGATCTTGGCTTACGACCTTACAAGATCCAGCTTGTGCAAGAATGAAAGCCGCGAGACCATGCAATGCGTCGTGATTTTGGTGTATGGGCCGAAAATGAGATTGATATCGATGCTGATTTTCATCGCAAAATTTTGTTCAGTGATGAGGCTCATTTTTGGTTGAATGACTACGTCAACAAGCAAAATTGCCGCATTTGGAGTGAAGATGATCCACATGAGACCCTTGAGACGCCATTACATCCACAAAAACTGACTGTTTCGTGTGCTCTAGGGGCTGGTGGAGTCATTGGGCCATACTTCTTCCGAAATGATGCTGGAGAGTCAGTTACCGTTAATGGAGACCGGTATAGAGCCATGACAACCGACTATTTTGTTCCCGAATTGGATGGCATGAATGTGGATGAGATGTGGTTCCAACAAGACGGCGCCACATGCCACACAGCGCACGTCACAATCGATTTATTGAAGGAAACATTCGATGAGCGCATAATTTCGCGGAATGGACCTGTCAATTGGCCACCAAGATCGTGTGATTTGACACCATTGGATTATTTTCTTTGGGGATATGTGAAGTCGCTCGCCTACGCCAACAAACCAGAAACGTTAGGGGACTTGGAAGCCAACATTCGTGGCGTTATTGCCGACATACAGCCCCAAATGCTCGAAAAAGTGGTTGAAAATTGGACCTCTAGACTTGGCTTTATTCGAACCAGCCGCGGCAGCCACATGCCCGAAATCATATTTAAACATTAATGGCATAAAATTATCCTTCCCATAAAGCCAAGTTGATGGACATTAAAACGATTTTCTTGTGTTTTATTTCAATTCGAAGTTCTATACCTCTAAAAAAAAACACCCTTTACATAATTATAAAGGTCGATTTTCGACCACAAACGAGACTAGTATTCTTCAATTCCCCAGAGCTTGCTATCTTTGCTCTCGCTAAATACAAAACTGTGTACCAAGATAAAATTTAGTAAGGCGGTTTAGCAGAGCAACCTCCGGTTCGTACTTAATTCGTAATTTTTTATTTGAATATGATTTTAATTGTGTAACGTGTGCTACGAACCACGTAACAATTTGTTATTCTCGCCGCATCATAAGTCAGCACTGTCTTAGCTCGCGACGTGATCATCCTTTTTTTTTGTATTTGAATAATAATCAAGTAAAATTGTTATCATCGGCCTGGCCGATGCTTAGATACCCTCCACTGCATACAAGTCATGCAAAATTGGTTTTGTATGGGAGGTACCAGAACTACTTGACCGACATAGCCCATTTTCAATACCAACCTGACGACGATAAAAAGGAGTCCTTTCACCAAATTTCATTCACCTATGTTGATTCCTTTGGACGCTATCGTGTTTTCAGCAGACAGAGGGACGCATGGGTCTACTATTGATTTTTAACGGCAAAGTGAATATACCTCCCCGTGGAGGGCACAAAAACGATGAATTTTAAATCAGTTTATAGAAAAGCTACACATATTCCAACATATGAATAACCAACAATAAAGGGAACAATTCTGCTTCTTATATCCGATTTGAATTGGACACACGAGATTTGAAATTTGAGAAACCTAGTCGAATACGACATTAAATTGATGACTGAAATAATAACAAAGATAACTTGTGGCTGTCCATGTTGAGAAAATGACAAAGTAAAATAATAATAATAATTTTTAATACTGAATTTTGTTGTTAGAATGAGGAGCTATCGGGATACACTCGCAAAAGGGATAACTCTTGGTTATTTTCGCAAAAAGCTGTTGATCTAATCGAATCCTTTTTTAAGAAGTTTCCCATGGTAATAAATCATCTGACTCAAACGTCATTTGGGTCGAATTATGATTTTGTATACGAATCGGATCTCTTTCCAGATAACGTATGTATAACAAGGTACTCTTTAGTTTGTATTCATTTTAACGATTCAATACTCTCTTTAGGTCGGCGAAAAGTATGTTGATGAAATTGTCGCTTGGTTAGCTGAGCAAGACTTTTCCAAAGCAGAGCGTGTGCCATGCGGCACAAAATGCATCGAAAAAGAGGCTTTGGAGAGAGTTATTGAGTCCATAGAAAAGCTGAAAGTATGTTTTCCACATTCATTACTGCGCCCATTGTATTATATTTGTATTTATTTCTTATTTTGTGATAGCCTCTACCGGTTAAAACCGTTAAGTTGCAAGTGAAGCCGCATTTACTTATGAAGCCTGGCGCAAACCTACCCGAACAGTATAAACCCAAGCGGTATATTAAAATGTTCGATCGTGTAGTTGTAGTCAGAAGCACATATCTAGTTCCTATTGGCTGTAGAGGTACCGTCATCGGTATATTACCGCTTTCTGATCCAAATCCCGTTCGTTTGGAGTGCGTAAAACAGATAAGTTACTTCCTCGATATACTTTTCGATAAGCCCATACCGTTTGGAAACGCAATATATGGAATAGCTGAGGGTCGAGTGATGAGAGTACCCGAAACTGCCGTTTTGGTTATCGATATGGGTAAGTGGTGTTATGATTGTTTTTTTTTTTAAATACACAAACAGAGCTTTCTACTAAAACAAAATAATCTCTACATCTCTACATCTCTACATCTCTACATCTCTACATATAAATAAAATTGGTGTAGTTCTGTTCGACTAAAATTGAAATTGACTGCATGTCTTTAAATGCAAAAATCTTAGAAATTGCTGAATATATTCTGGTGAATTTTTCACAGGCTTATAGAGGATACTTAGGCCTACAATCTCCACTTTTTCTTAACTCTATATCTCTATAAATTCCGGAAAAAATTGGACAAGAGTAATTTTTTTTTTCGTTTCGCTTCGATTTTTTCTTTGCAACGCTTTGCGTTCGAAAATACTGGGAGCATTTAAATATACTAAGTACCAGCTTATAAAGGACATCTGCAAGTACAATTTAGGATATCCATTATCTCGATAACTTAAAAGGTTTTTAAATA
This sequence comes from Cheilosia impressa, assembly GCA_948293265.1. Lineage (NCBI taxonomy): Eukaryota > Metazoa > Arthropoda > Insecta > Diptera > Syrphidae > Cheilosia > Cheilosia impressa. The sequence goes on from OX411882.1 coordinate 25,709,649, forward strand.
AATAGGCAAAATTTGAAATATTTCTACGATTTTCACCTGGGTTAGTGGATACGCACTTCATACTCAAATCAAACATACTAAACGCGCAAAATATTGACATCTCTTTTAACCTTTATTACCCCTGTGACGGAGAGGAAGACAGACAGAGGCAGTTGCTGTTTGTTTTGCTAAGAAAAAAAGAAAGCCAACAAAAGAAATGTCAAATATGTAGGGGAGCAGTGTTCATATATCGTGGGATTTATCCCTTTTCGTGGGAATTTCGATGTCCGAAAAGACTTCCGTGGATAAAGGGATAATGCACCAAATCGTGGGAATTTCGGAAATCTAACAAAAAAACATTCAAACTATAAATTTTTGGTGAAATTCTACCACAACACCTGTATTTCAACATGATTATCAGTACACTGACTGTCCATAAAAAACAGCTCATGTAAATCGTCTTCTATAAAATTTTTCTGGTACAAAAAAAAAATCATAGCAGTGTTACAAACTGCGGTTTTTATTCTAAAGGTTAATTTAACTTGATTTTCTTTCCGTGTAATACAAATTTTACTTTCAAAAACTGGATTTTAACGCAAAAAATATCGTGGGATTTGAAAAGGGAATTTGAGTACAGTGAAAAGGGAAACATTACCACGCTTCGTGGGATAAATGAAGAGAGATTACTAATAACACTGTAAGGGGAGGTTTGTTTAACTCTGTTTTGTTTACAAAAAAAAAGTATCTATTATCTACTCCTGTGACGGAGAGAGAGACAGACAGATGCAGTTTGGTTTGCTAAGAAAAAAATGAAATCCCGCAAAAGAAATGTCAAATCGTAACGGTAATAAGAAGGGAAACGATTTATTCTGTGGAGTGTGCATGTGCAGTGGTAAGAATAAGAACTATTTTCTACTCTCTGCTCTGCAAAAACGGAGGTGTGTATGTGTATAGCCTATTAAGTAGGAAGGAGAGAGATGGCATCTCATTAAATGTTTATCCAAGCCTAAAGCGACCTATACACCTCTCATGCTTGCATGTCAATTATAAGCATACACACACGCAAATTGCGAAGAAGAAAAGATAACTAAAACAAAAAAAATGATGAAACGAATTTGGTGCCATTAAGCAGTGGACTTTAATGCGAGAATTCGGTATTTTCTATGTGTATTTGACAATTTTTTTTATTTAATCAAAACGTCCACAAATATTAAACAAGTTCAATACGAAACACAAAACCAGAGACAATACTCACTCTCAAATCAAACATACTAACCGCGCGATATATTTACATCTCTTTTAACCTTATTTTACTCCTGTACGGAAGAGGGAGACAGACAGAGGCAGTGTGCTGTTTGTTTGTTAAAAAAGGAAAAGAAAAAACAATAAAAGAAATGTCAAATGTATCAGTGATACTAGATGGTGGGTAATTACCCAATTCGCGGGTATTTTGCCTTTCAAAAAAAGCTAAAAGAGCGATCAAGGGCAGTAAATTAGCCGCTCGAGTTTTTAAATAGCATTACAGCCCATGGCCTTGCTGCTCATAAAGTTGAAGTTCCCGTTATGTTGCTTCGCAATTTGAATCAACCCAAGCTTTGTAATGGAACCAGATTGAGAGTGATAACAGGCACTTCGAGACTTTACAGTAGAGTTGTTGTTATCGCGTGCTGAAAATTGTACTTTAAACCATGCTTTGCTGAGATCGAACCTCAAAAAAACACGTCTATCGTTAGAGAAAAACTTTATTGATGCGTTCATTTTAACTGGGTGTGGTAAAGGAGAAACGGTCTTTATAACAAGAATACCTACACATAATTCCCAGCAGTTATTCATTTCAGTTTAAACGGATTCAATTTCCTATTAATGTTTGTTCTTCCATGACAACTAATAAGTCACAGGCTCAAACTTTAAGAAAATCGGGAGTTGATAAGAAAGAATTGCTTCACGCACGGGCAGTTATATGTAGCGTGCTCCAGGGTAATTAATGCAGGAAATATCACTATCTTCGCCGATAGAAACAAAACCGCTAACATAGTATACAAAGAAGTGTTACATTAATAAAAAAAAAGTGAGTTAAACATTATAAAATTATCTTCTTTCATTTTCATTGTCCACTCAGACTCAGTCTTCGCGAGGTTTTTTTTGGATCGGGTTCAAGTCCCTCACTATTGAAGAAGGCTTCCTCACTTTATACCTCTACAATGTATTTCGAGGATTTTTTGATTTTTCCTTCCAGCGATTTTCAAAAGAAATACATTTTTATGTCCCCTAGAAGACAGTAAATTTCTTTACTTTTTTTCCCATCAACTGTTCTGAAACCACATTTTACACGGGCGAAGCCGGGCGGGTACAGCTAGTTGTAAATAAGATAAACAGTTAAGTGAGCAGCATACGATAGCCGCATATCTTCTGTATGGAGTGTGCGCTTCCTAGATCTTTTCTTTTAACAGCAATAAACAAAGTAAAATAAAATTCGTCTTAAATAAGTATAAAAACAAACAACCAACAATTGAATTTCATAGACAATAACGTCAGTACCGAAAACAAACGATTCGCACAAGCCAATGAATCAGCTACGAGTATTCCCCAAAAGCCAGCCAATACGCAGCCCACCACAGTGCCAATGGAAACGCAACGGAATACAACAAACAAAGCGCCAACTGTCACAGCTACGGACAACCCTTTGAAATATTCAAATAGCAGTATGCAGAAAACAAATCTACCGTCTAAAGAGGACTTTTGGATGCCTACGCCCGACTTTAAAGCAAAGAATTACAACACATCACAAATCACAGTAAATACTACTATGGACAAATCATATCCGAATCATATCGAGAGCAGAACTGCACAACAACTTCCCCACGACAGCATCCATGGTAACAAGGGACATGAACTTAATTCTGGCACGGAAGTACTGAAAAGTATGCTTGGGTTGCAGACGAATAATGTAAATAAGGTAAATAGCTTAATAGTAATACTAAACAAGATCTAATCATTGCATTGTTTTCCATAGCCTCTGGTGAACGTTTCACAGTTTCCTCCTCCTCCGAATTGGCGAAAGGATAATGCTATGGCTAGCAGCACCAATGGACTCATAAATTTGCCCATATCCGATTCTGCCGTAGACCCAAGCAAAGATGACGTTCCGTTGCATTACTACGGGCAATGTCTTCCACATTTTGCGGTACGTTTTATGTCATTTTGGTGTCGTGAGTGCCCTCATTTGATGTTGATATCTATTTAGCCACAACAGCAGTTACCATATGTAAATGATAACTTTTATAGTCCGGTAAGTTTAAACCAAAAGGGCGCATTTATTCCACTGCAAGTAATGAAGAGCTGCACCTTAAATAAACTGCCCCAAACATTCAGCGATGTTAACAAAATCGAAGAGAAGGTAAGAATTAAAAAAAAGACTTGACTAACATATAAAAAGGGACCATTCGGCTTATCATGCGGCTTAGAAGTCAAAATTCAAAATTTAAATGAGGAAGTCAACGCGAAACCATTTTATTTCAATTAAATTAAACTAATAAGCAGGCAGAGCTTACAAACTTGTCGACCGAGGCCGTGCTCTATTATCTTATGAGTTTTCCCCGGCTTCTGTTCGACTCCACTGGTGTCCTTTCTATCAAACGCCTCATGCTTCATTGCAAGAATTCATTTACATTTGAAATTTGCGAACTTTAATTTGATAAGTCTTAAAATAGTCCGCAACCATTCGTTTTGTGTGAGTTTTTCGTTAATAAGCTTTGTTTCGTAAATGTATCATTGAGCATGTTTCTACGGTTAACCTATAATAAATTGCTTCTATTTTTAACAGATAAGAGATTGTACCATTGACTCATCCAGTAGAACCACAAGAAGAAGAAGGAAATCGAAAAAGTCAATCTCAACACCCGCAGAAGAAGCAATTGATGACATTAAACAAATCGTAGTAAGTAATTCTGTAGGTACATATCACAAGCTCTGATTTATGGTTTCGAATTTCAGCCTATGCCAACAAATAAACAACCTAAAGCATCTAAGATTGCAGCTAAATTCGATAACATGTAAATGCTAATCGGGTTACATCTAAATTAGTTTAAATCTACTGCTACTTCCGATGTTTTGTGTAGCGATGTTGTAAAAAAAAGTGAACATTTAAGAATAAAAAATGTTTTTATGAAAAACAAGACAGCTAAGAATGATTGGTTCTCTTTCTATTTTCTTTCTTTTGTCTGGACTCACTTCGAAAAATCGATCCCAGATAAAAATCATAATGGCGAAAGGGATGGGAAAACACTTTCAACGATCGCTATGGCAGTGGTGGACGTTTATAGATTTTTGTGACACCAAAAGCCTAGTCATAGTAAGTATCATGTTTGAGCACGAGGTCTGCTGTACAGTTGGTTGTCCACTGACAGGTAATCAACTTCCAAATCAATTGATCAGCCGCCGAAGTTATAGGGCCTTACTAATAATCATTTTCAACCTCCACACTTAATATTGACCCTTATTGCGAAGATCAACTATCAATTTATCAATCAATTTTAATAAATGGTATTGTGACTGCCAATCTGTCAATATTGTTGTTACATTAGGTTCGTTCGTGTACTTTCAGCATAGAAAAATGAAAAACTTCAAATTTTAAAAATCGAGAGAGAAATCATTCAATTTCAAGAGAAAAGTACCTGATCGGTTTTCTTACAAAAAGTTTAACAAATGTCATTTTGACATTATCGTACAATGCAGCATCTACAAAATAAGTTGGAATTGCAATTTTCATAAGCTAAATACTTATTAAACTTACCAATTTGAATGCGCTGATATGTTCTAGGGGAATACTAGATTTACAACTAACTTATTCCTCTGACATCGTTGAAGACGAAAATAAATACAGTTTTGTGAATTTTTTTAAAAAAATATATTGTGAATGAAAAAAAATAGGAATTGCGAACAACAATTTTCATCGATTTTTTTGTCAGCTGTCAATTTTTCTTTCAATCATAAATTTGCAGTCGATGAGTTCGTGCTACCTGAAGAAATAACAACAAAATGTGAGTTTCGAAATAAATAAGTGATAAATTTTTAATTTCCAAAGGTCTCAAAAAGTAGTGAGTAACAAAAGACAGTTATGCAGATTAGATTAGTTCAGTGGATGGAAGAAAACGTTGAACTCGCCAAGGGATTTTGTTGCAAAGCTGTAGCAAATACAAAGTGGGAACAAATTGGTTTAGCGCTGAATAGCCTAGGGCCTCTAGAACAAACTTCAGTAAAGTGGCAGAGAGTATGCATCGATCTAAAATGCAAGATAAAAAAGAAGAAAACAGAAAAAAAAATAGAAGTAACAGTCACTGGCGGTGGCCCTAACAGGCTTCACCATTTCAGCGATTTAGAAGAAGCTGTTGTTAGCTTGTTAGGACTGAATGCATATGCGTCAATCCACCTGGAAAAGAATTTGGCTTTGAATTTGAAAACGATATGTCAACTGAAGATACCTTAAATGAACAATCTATCGATGACCCGGTTCCAGTTGAAGGTGTTGATAGTTGATCTTCGCAATAAGGGTGATTTTGTAGGTCACAATGGGTAATTTTATAGGGAAAATTTCGCTATTGTGAGTTTGAAAAATTTAGCCTAGACATTAAAAATGATTATTAGCATCGCGGATAGAAGATATATCTTTTAGACGTCCGAAGAGAAGTATGCCACGTTATGTTGTTGCTCTTTGTTTATTTTGTCTTTCGTGTTGGTCACTTATGATTTTGTTAATGAAATTATTTGCCGTATTGATCTTCTTTTTATACCCTCCACAGGAAGGTAAAGGGTGTTTTTTTTTTAGGTATATAACTTCGAATTGAAGTGTGGTCTTGTTGAAACCACAGCTCATACACATTCATGCCATCCAATTCGGGGACAAAATAGTCGGTTATCATGACTCTATACCGGTCTCCATTAACGGTAACCGATATACTTACTTAACGGGCTCCCGACCCGTGGAGAGTCTCTGCCTGAGACACTGCAGCCTTCCATCCTCTGCGATCCCGGGCACGCTGCTTCCAGTTATCCAGATCAAGCGCTCTGGCATCCGCGATGGCTTGGTCTTTGAAACGGAGGTTCGGTCTTCCTTGTCGTCTCGAACCTATCGGCTGGGATTCGAAGATCCTCTTAGCTGGAGCATTATTGTCCATCGCTCGATGTGGCCGAGCCAATGTAGTCGACGTATTTTGGCCTTTTGGACTACATCCACATCTTGGTACAGCTCATAGAGTTCGCGGTTGTATCTTCTCCTCCATTCGCCCTCCTCGCACACAGGACCAAAAATCCGCCGAAGAATTTTTCTTTCGAAGGAGCCCAGTATCAGCTCTCCCTTCCTGCTTATCGTCCAGCACTCGGCGCCATAACGCAGAACTGGCAGGATAAGGGTTCTGTAAAGCATACATTTTGTCCTTCGAGTTAGGAGTTTTGAACCCAATAGCTTTGCCAAACCGAAGTAGCAGCGATTTCCTAGGGTAATTCTTCGCCGGATCTCCACTAGGATGTCATTTGTGGAGTTCATGTTTACTCCGAGGTAGATAAACTCCTTAACTACCTCGAAATTGTTGCTACCAATAATGACGTTCTGTCCTAGGCGGTGGACAGATGCTTGTTTGTTTGTTGATAGCATGTACTTAGTCTTGTCCTCATTTACTACAAGACCAACGAATTTCGCCTGTTCTTCAATCGCCGTAAAAGCCTCAATCACGGCGACCGATGATGTCAATATCGTCTGCATACCCCAGTAGCTGGACGGATCTGTTGAAGATAGTGCCTTCCGTGTTGACACCTGCCCTGCGCACTATCTGCTCTAACACGAGATTGAAGAAGTCACATGATAATGCGTCTCCTTGCCGAAATCCGGTGCATGTTTGGAATAGCTCGGAGGAACTACTTCCAAATTGCACATTGCAGCGTGTGTTCTCCAGCGTCACGCTACATAGCTGAATCAGTTTTGCCGGGATCCCGAATTCGGCCATCGCCACATAAAGCTCCTGGCGATGAATGCTATCATATGCGGCTTTGAAGTCGATGAATAGGTGGTGAGTCTCGACTTGAAATTCATTGGTCTTTTCCAGAATATGCATCAGTGTGAAAATTTGGTCTATACTTAGTCGATCTGCCACAATGGTACGTGCCGATTAGTGTGTTGCAGAACGGTTTGAGACGTTCACACAGTACGTTGGATAGGATCTTGTATGCGACATTAAGCAGGGATATGCCTCGATAGTTCTTGCAAGACATAGGATCGCCTTTTTTGTAGATGGGGCATATGGAGCTGATAGTCAGTCATCAGGGTAAAAGAAAGTATGCCTGATGAAAGGAATTGATATAGGCGAACGAAATTTGGTGAAAGGACTTCATTTTATCATCGTCAGGTTGGTATTGAAAATGGGCTCCGTCGGCCAAGTAGTTCTGGTATCTCCCATACGAAATCAATATTAGGCCCATGTGTCTCTTTGTCTATTGAAAACAGGATAGCGTCGAAACAAATCGACATACGCAAGTGAAGTTTTGTAAGAGGACCTACTTTTATCGTACATCCATACAAAACCTATTTTGCATGACTTGCATGCAGTGGAGGGTATCAAATAAATTTGTCGAGTTGCTTGTTAAGAGTTTACATGATTGCGATTGTCATTACTGGCAACCCATCAGAAAACGGCTTGGGACCGTTTAAGTTATCATTTGCTTGATCTATGAAAGCTAAAAAAAAACACCTTTTGCTTTGCTGAGATTGGATCTCAAAAAAACACGTCTATTGCTTCTGTTCATCCTTCATATTGTCTAAATATTAGCAAAAGAGTAAACTGCTTAAATTGGGAATGTACGTAGATAGTACGTAGATATACGTAATATAAATAAAAACAAAATTGAGTAAGTACGAACAAATCTTTTAAATTTCAAAAGTTTTTTTTATTTTTGACAACTTCTCTTATGCCTTAGTATATCTATTGCCGATAAATACATTTTCTTATTGCATTTCGAGCAAGTGTAACCTGAACCTCCACTACTTTTATTTTTTGCGTCTGCAGTGTCCTTGACTTTGCCTTTGTCTTTTTTGACTTCTTTTGGTTTACACCCTTTTTAAAAATTCAAGTTGAAACATATTCACAATAATCATTTTGCATTTACTTACTGGCTTTATGAATTAGTTTGTTGATGCCATCCATCGGTATTTCTTCATTGCAGTACGGACATTCCCATATGTGTGCACTCATTTCGGCGTCCATTGCAATCATCCACGGAGATTCTTTTAAACTGTTGAATACTGTTTTAACAAGCATTGTCTTTAGAAAACATTGCAGTAACTTACCAGCCGTAGACAACATTTTCAGTTACACTCATTCCTCCTTTTTCTGTATTTAGCGCCGCTGTAAAGTCTTCGGAGAATGGATTTGGAATGAGGCTTTCAGGATCTGCCAGTTGTTGTTCATTATAAAGATTCTAGATAAACATCGACAAATGTGTTTTAGTTTATATAAATATCAATGTTTTTATTGCAAAGTGACACGCTGACACGCCACAGACGGTGTTCAAAATTAAACGTAACTTTCATTGCAGTTTTATGGCATTAATGGCATATATAGTGTCCAGGCTAGGATTTAGACAAGGTAATGCGCTGGCATGGACTTTTTTAACATCAATCTTCAGAAAATTGTTCGAAACTCGTAAGCCAACACCAGAGGCACAATTTTCCCGAAGTCTGTGCAACTACTTGCATACGCGGACGGAATCGACATCATTGGCAGAACACGGCGAGCTGTCACTGGTGCGTTTGCAGTTATCAGTACAGAAGCGGCAAAAATGGGTTAAGTGGTGAATGGGGGCAAAACAAAATATATGCTGGCAACAAGAAGGGACATACAACAGCAACGAATCGAACAAATTGTAACGGTAGACAGCTATAACTTTGAGGTAGTTCGGGACTTTCTACATCAGCACTGCTATTAACTCTGAAAATGACATCACCTCAGAAATCAAGCGAAGAATCACACTCCCCAACCGCTGTTACTTCGGCCTAAGAAGGCCGGTTTTGTCGAGGCACACTAAGGAGACTCTATATAAGACCCTCATCATCCCAGTGGTCCTGCTTTATGGTGCAGAAACATGGACGTTGTCAAAGGCGGATGAAGATCACCTTGGTCGCGTCGAATGCAAAATTCTTCGAGTGATTTTTGGTCCCGTTGACGGGTTTTGAAGGAGGAGATTTAACAGCGAACTCTACGAGCTTTACAGCGCCGTCGACCTGGTCAGAAAAGTACGCATCAGTCGCCTAAAAAGGCTTGGACATGTAGGGCGAATAGGCACCACACTCCGGCCTGAAGAACCTTCGATTCCAACCCGGAGGGACAACGCAGTAGAGGACATTGAAGGGGACCTCAACCAACTTGGAGTGCGCAACTTCGTTGGCAATTATAAAAACTAAGCTTTGCCAGACCACAACTGGTGCAATGCTGGTAAACGTCAGACCACAACTGTTGCTGTATTGAAGAAACTTTAGACCACAGCTAATGTTGTGCTGTAAAAACTTCAAAGGTACGTAAAGACTCTGGGACAAAAGGTTAGAACTACTATCGGATGGATGCTCTCAAACTAGTGTCCACTAATGATGAGTATCACTTGTTTGATATATTTCGGTTAATACAAGACAAAGCATCACAAAAAAGTTCCTTTGGAAGAGGTCTGTGAGGGTTTTACATAAATAAACTCACCTTTGCATCTGCTGGGAGCAGACGCTTCAGAGTATAAGAAACACTGGCGGTCATAAACGCAACCATATCCTCCCACAGTTGCAGCTGATCTTCTCTCGTACTCGCTTTGCTTGAATCAGACTCTAATGGGTTGGAAAGATCTATAAAACATTAAAGACGATTATTAGTACCGTTTATGGAATTTTAAACCATGCCTAACCATTAAGTTTCTCGTACAACATCTTTGACCATTTCCTGCGCAATATAATTGCGCGGCTTAGTAACTCCTTTCCGGTCTCTGGAATGGGAAAATCTAAACATATCCACGAATCGCAAACGACACGAGTTACTGCTGAATTCGTATCGATGGAGAATGAGAACAGTAGCATAGTTTGTGCAGCTGGCATTCGTACAGAATTCATCAGATATGGCTTGGCTGTCTCCAAGAGATTTCTTAAAAAAGTTTTTGTTTTTTCAAATGGATCCCGAACTGGACAAAGTTTAATATTTACTGATAACACAACACTTGGTGTGCTGAACTGAGAGGTTGCTTCGGTGTGTAATAGCTAGGCTTATCCAAAATGTCACTGTCGTTGAGCTTTAAGATCTCATAATTTTTCGCAAACTGCGAATTCGGATGAATCGATATAAACGGCTTTAGCAGTGTATGAAAGAACTGTTGACTGCCACCCTTAAAATGTGTTCGTTGATGTGAAAGAGCATTGAAATCTCATTTGGAACGCATACCTTGCAATAATTAAAGTCATCTGGAACAGCAATTTGTGGATAGAAACCGCTTACGATTATCAACTTCAACAGTATAACGTCTTTGTGCTTACGAACGTCCGAAGATGCTAAAAGAACCTTAAGTCGTAAAAGTAAAAGTTTCAATTTAATACCACCTAACGAATGGTGCAGTTTAGGAATATACGAACCTCCATTTTATTCGAATCGTGTGTCAGTCTGAAATCCACATCACGAATGTCGTCAGTATTGTCGCCGAAATCCTCTTCTGCGTCATTGTTCCTTTTGAGAATCTTTCGTTTTCTCGGTTCTTGGTTCTTCTGCTTTCGCTTTATTGCTCGCAGCATACGAACCTCACCATGACGACGTGATCGATCCGCACTGGATAGCGAGTCGGCGTTTTTTGAAGGCAACAAGTTACTTGTTTCGAGGATGTTTTGGAATTGATTTCTTAGTTTGGCTATCTCGTAAAATCTGAAAGAAAAGATAACATTTTGTGTGAAACCATTTGATCCAGATCCAGCTTCTTCAAATGAAGAGCAATAATAGGAATTAGTTGAGGCATTGTACAGACAAAATTGGCTTTTCTTTTTTACAAATGGGGTTTCCGAATTGCGCTTCCACCTGAAACCACCCGTTGCACACACTATCCCGTGACCCATGTCAGTAACTACCTTTGCTCTTCCAGTCCCATTTTATAGCACCACTTTCGAGTGTTCTCCGATTTGTCCCATTTCAAATCAAGCCACTCCTGATACGACTTGAGCAACGTGAATATGTCTCCTTGATCTGATTCAAGTTCCATTCGTTCTTGCTAAAAATGGACATAAAATTCTCCATTAAAGTTCATGCTAAAATAACACTGTCTACCTACTGCGCACTTGGTATCATTGTATGCTCGATTGGTAAAGGGATTTTGTACACTTAGCGCAGCAGCCAGAGTAAGAATCTTCTCAACGTCAGTGAAAACACAACCCATTAACAACATTTTTCCAATTGTTATTTCCACAGGTAAATTTGACAACGCTCGTCCAAGCGGTGTGATTTTTTCATCCACAGCTAATGCGTTCTATGCAAATAAATAATTAATAATCTCCATTAAAAGGGACTGCTTTTCTCACAGACGTACATGCTGTTTCAGACCCAATATAGTTTGTTCGATGTTCTCCTCCGATGGTGCTTCGATAAATGGGAAAATTCTCACGTTTGGCAAACCCATGGAGATCATTTGAAGAAGAATCGTTTCAAGTGGAACTCGGAAAATTTCTGGGGTTGGATAGGATTCCAGTGACTCGAACTGTTTTTCCGAAAATATTCTATAGCAAACCTAAAAACACATACGTACCTATATCTTATCATGTCTGAGAATATATATTTATTTTTTAACTCTACCCCGGGACCAGTACGACCAGCACGACCTTTTCGCTGCTCGGCAGATGATTTTGATACCCAAAATTCTTTAAGACGTTGACCTTTACTCGAGGTGTCATAGCTCATTTCTTTGACCTGTTGAAATGAAACGACTTTTATTCAGTTTACCTTTATATTTTTAGCATTTTCTTACCTTTCCCGAGTCGACAACGAACCGTATTCCGTCTACAGTCAACGACGTTTCTGCGATGTTTGTTGAAATAATACACTTCCGCATTCCCTCTGGAGCGTAGTCAAATACCTAAATATTTAAACATGACCTTAATATGCGCCATCTAGGGGAAAGTTCCCGATCACCCACCTTGTCTTGATCGGCCAATGCCAGCCCACTGTGCAAAGGTAATATAATCCAATGGTTGTTTTTCTCAGAGTATTCCTTGGCTGCATCGCAAATTGTGGTTATTTCGTTAACGCCACTGACAAATATTAGAACATCTCCTCGCTCACTCACTGCAAAAGCAAAGATTTAGTGTACCTGAATTTGATTCTTGTATGTATTAAACTTACGTGGATATTTTTGATCAATAATATTTAAAACTTGAATAAATGGCGCAGGATCCAGTCGAACCGACGTAGTGCGTGCTCCGCTACGTTTTAGCTCCAGTGCTGGTGGTGGTAAAAATATGGTTTTAATTGGATACAACCGACCAGGTACCTCTATCAATTTAGCCCCCTCGTCTTGAAAGTAAGTTTTAAACAGTTCCACATTTATTGTTGCTGACATCAAAACCAGCTTCATGTTCTTTTTCGCCCGAAGTAAACATTTTGTTACTCCTAGCAGAAAATCGCCAAAAAGATTTCTTTCGTGAATTTCGTCCAATATTAGGACATCATACTGATCAAGATTGGAATCAACGGCGAGCTAAAATTGTTCAAAAATTGCATGTTTGGTGACGGTCAATGACTGGCGTGACATAAGAAGGAATTTTCGCTTATACGTCAGGAGGAAACTGCAAATCGCTCCCCCCACGTTACACAAAAACACAAAAAGAGTGACACAAAACTTCCTAGAAGAAAAGGCATCATATTAAGAAGAATAAGAACAAATACCTGACGCAGCAAAAGACCCTCAGTGATGAACACAATATTCGTGTTGGACGTTTTATTTTTTTCAAATCGAATTTGGAATCCCACTTTTGTTCCATAATCGTCTAGCATTTCATGAGCAACCCGTTTCGAAAGAGAAACACAGGCCAATCTTCTAGGCTGGGTGCATGCTACAAAGGAATAGTTTACACAATTTTGAGTAGGTATATATGATGGCTGATGCTATTCGCACGACGTTAGGGGCACGGCTTAGGTCGACGTCTACGCTTAAACGTGACAAATAGGGGAAATGTGGCTCGCTCCGCTCGCTTAAAGGAATCTAAACTCCAGTATTTCATTTTCGGGCACGAGCCTTTACGTTTTAATGCCCAACTTATTCCTTAAAATACTATTTTTAATTATTAGGTTACATCAAATACGTAGCCGTCGACATAAGTCGTGTCCCTAACGTCGTGCGAATAGCCACTTTGATATATGATGCAAAAGACAACGGATCTACATAGTTCGGTAGTTGAATTAAGTTATACTTACCAATACTCTTAAACCCGAATTCAAAAAGGTATTGCGGAATTTGTGTTGATTTACCACACCCTGTATCGCCAGCAACGATAAGAACTTGATTATCCTTCAGAGTTTGCTGAATTTCCTCTTTGAATTTAGCGATTGGTAGGTTGCTTTGAGATTTTCGTAGTTTTTTAATTTTCGAGAATTTCTCCTTCTGCTTAAAATCCATGTATAAAAGGACGACTTCGATGAATTGTTGGATCTTTAGCTTGCTTAGCTCTTTACTATTCTCCATATATCGACCAATTGAACATTTTTTTGCATCATATGAGAGTTCCAAAGGGATAAAGTTTCGTTTGTGAAAGTTTCTAAATTTGTTCTCCTCCGCGATGTTCGAAAGTGCGAGAGGCTCAGCCAAAATTGGTTGGCCCGCATTGCGTAGCATACTTTCATATTTATTAACAAATTTCCAAAAGTCTCGAATGTCTTCAACGATAAGATCGTGGTTTATCGGTGAAGTTAAAATGCATTCGAATGAGGATTTGTGATCGCAAAAAGAAAAATCCACTAGGTTAGTTTGCTCACTACTGATGCGCGATTTTTTGTGTGACATTATAAATATATTTTTTTTATAAATACATATAGACGCATTCAAAAACGCGCGGCGTACAGAAATATTTTTTGTAAAAAATAACAAGTTTGTTAATAAATTTATTTGTTTATGTTTCTCTGTCCGTGCACTGTGGGTATTACAAAAAAAACTGACAGTACAGTGACAGATGCCTAACTCGCCGCTGTCAAAGATAATGGGGACGTTCAAGTATCTAGTTTATGTGGTATTCGATTGGGCGCTCTCAGAGCACTTTTTTTGCTCTCAGAGCAATTTTTATGTTCGTTTGGTACAAAAAAAGCAATCTTTTTTTAGATTTCAGAGCACTTTTGCGAATCTGGATTTTATCTCAGATTTGCTTCAGACTTAAGGCACCAAGTGACAAAGAACAGGAACAGAAACAGAATCCCATACATTTGCAACAGAAAAAAAAAATTCAGCAACAGAATTTAGCAGCAGAAAAATTACTGTTTGACGACAGAGCGTAAACAAGTCTATATTGATTGTTTCTGCAACATAAATGCTAATTTATCATGGGGGAGGGGATGTTTTTTTTGTTTGGATTTTTCTGCATTTGTCATCTAAAAAACAAACAAATCGAAATCGTCTGCAAACTACCGAAATATCAACAAATAAAAGAGCAGGTGACGTTTTTGTGTTCGATTAACCACACAAAATCTGAAATCTGAGAGCAAATCTGAGGAAGCCCAATCGAATACCACATAAGACTTAGCACACGATTACAAAAACTATTGCTAGTCTCGAAGTGTCAAGTAGAGCGTAGGTGTTGTAATTGCGTGAGATCGAAGCTTAAAAAACAGGGCTACTTTGGGCGTCTGATTTGTGATTTCATTCTTACCCGTTTGGTAGTTTTGACTGCGGAAAAAGGGATCTCTCTGTCCCGTATCATGCAAAATGTGCGTGCATGAAGGTGCCAGCAGTATAACACGCAAACAGAAAATATGATATCAGGCCTGGCGTGGAGTAGAAAGTTAAATTTTTTTGAGTCGTGATTTGTCATTATGTCGCTTTGTCACGTCTTTTAATCAATGAGCAAACGATTAACAAACTGTGACAGTCAAAGTGATGTTTAAAAAAATCGATCCATAAAACATCCATCGTAAATAAATTATCGATATTTTTTTTACGAGAATGTCGATAAATCGAGTGTTCCGATTTATACCGCGCATCACTAGCCACCGTTCAAATTGACACACACAGTGGTTTGTTTTGCTTTGATTTATAATTTAAAAATTAAACTGTGTTCCTAATGTCCTTATGTTTATTAATCCCCGTAGGCTGCACTTTTATTTAAATACTTGTAAAATGTGCACTTACATAGAAGGCAAGATATCGTATCCCAGAGACGAACTAAATTTAGATCTCACTCTTTTGGGTGGTCAAAGTTTCCGGTAAGATGAGCCCCTCCAACTAGTACTTTACATCTACATGAATTCATGTTTCAAACCTATCTTTTAAAGTTGAACAATTTAATTTACTTATTTAAGATGGCAAAAAGAAATGAACACCGAAACGAAAGAAGATAAATGGCGAGGTGTAGCTTTCGATTGTTTTTGGGAACTGTCTCAGACTCAGACTGAGTTGTCGTACAAAGGATTTTGTAGTAAAGATAAAGATCATTCGGAAGATTTTTACAGAGAAGCGCTGAAAAGGTATTTCCGCTTAGATTTTAATTTAAGTGACAACTGCGAAAAATGGAAACATGCTCATAAGCATTTTGAAGAAACCGGCGATTCCCTCAAAGCAGTAAGAGTACTTGATCAAGAGCCACTGGAGACTATTATATCTTTTATTTGCAGTCAGAACAATCATATCAAAAGGTAAGTTACTAAGCTTGTTTTTTGCTCTATAAATGCCTCGCCCGACAAAGATGGTTGACAAACAACGTCTGAGCGATCCATATCTTTACAATGTTTTCGTTGTTTACGCTTTATTTACTAACCTAATCCGGAATGCTTGTCTCCCTATGGATTTAAAAAAAAACCTTTTTAGTTCCCTTTTCGAGCGGTGAATATTTGGGCACTCTAATTGCCCTCAAGCTATAGAGTTGTTTGTTGTGAATGAAATATTTAATTTATTAAGTGGGGACAGTAATAGCACAAATGAAAGTGAAAATAATATACTTATAGGATTTCCACTATGGTCCAATGGTTGTGCACAAATTATGGCGAGAAAATCTGTTCATATGAAGGCCATGATCATTTTACATTCCCCAGTTTGAAGTCGCTGCTAGATCAACAAAGTGAGGTCCTAATATTCTCAAAAATGTCCGTTTGCAATTTCTAATCTTTGTTTTCTAGTTGGAGTCTGCACTGAGGGCAGCCAAATTTGGTTATCGGGCAAAATTTATCGCCGGAACTGTGCGAAAAATTCAACAGCTCGGTGGCACGGACTGGTTCAATAAATTGAAAACGTTGCCATACAAAGACGCACGAGTGGAACTAGTCACGCTACCGGGCATTGGTTTTAAAGTAGCGGACTGCATATGTCTCATGGCACTAAACCACTTGGAGTCGGTGCCAATCGATACCCATATTTATAAGATAGCTCAAAGCTCGTATCTACCACAACTGAAGGCTGCAAAGTCCGTAACTCCAAAAATATACGAAGAGGTTGCTGATCATTTTCGTCAGATCTATGGCGAATATGCTGGTTGGGCTCAAGCGGTATGGATATTTGCATTTCAGAGTTTGTTGCGAAATACATGTATGCATTTTTTATTTAACTCTAGGTTCTATTTTGCTCTGGTCTTCAGCGGTTTCGGGACTCCAAAGAGAGTCGCTCACCACAGAAAAGAAAGAAGAATAACTAATTTGTATTTTCTGCGTTTTGTGTATGTACAAAATAAAATTAATTTCTACCTATTGACTTGAGTGTTCATGAGTGATTTTCAGGGAATTCTGGGCACTCATTGCATAACTTTTCAGACGATTATCGTCGAAACGATAGTCCTCCAAAACTAGCAACTGAGGGCTAACAGCCCGATTCTAGCAAACCTCACTAAAAACTTCACAAGTCACAAAACAATCACAACGTTAGGTGAAATAGATTTTGTGAGGTTTTCGTATTCTGGCAGCACACTCACAACTTGTGGGGCTTATAAAAAAAAATCGAAATTGTGATCTCCTATGGAGCAAGTCACAAAAAAGAAAACCAGTCAAAATCGCTCACAAATGACAATATTTGTATATAAAAATATAATATTTCGCGCTCAGTTCCCACAAAATTGAAATGATAATAATCTAACCATTGTGAGGTGAATTTGTTGTGAGGTTTGTTGTGAGCATTATCGGAGAATACGAAAAATGAATGAAAGCTAACGTTTGTCAAAAAAATTCGAGCAGAATATGACTTGTTTTGGTGATCAAAGTTGCAAAAGCGATATCCCTTAGACGATCGTTGATATACGAAATCTGCCCCCTGATCTTGTAGAGGGATTAACTTTATTTCGTGTTGAACTAAATAGTGCGTTAGGAATCTAGCAAAAAATGCAAAAATGATAGCCGCGGTGTAAGCACTTTTGTCTTTTCTATATTTATCCACTTCCGACTATCTTTACTGGAGTTACCAATAAATAAAAGGTCTGTTCCTTTACTTTTGTAGTAAAATGGAAAAGACTGTCAAAATGGCAGTGGTGGGGATAAATTCTCTCACGGAGAGAGACACTTACGAAAAAGTTAGGGAACGCTTTTGTAGTAAACTACCAATAATGACAGATACATAATTCAAAAAGTGGCACAATAAGCCGTTAAAATATCGTATAAACTCGAAGACTTGGCTAATTAACTAACAAAATTAGTTTATTCATCTACCTAACGATGAAAATGATTCGTAATCAATTAAACTTCTTCTACATGCTTCCGAGTATATGGAAGAGTTTGTACTGATTGAACTACAAACATGAAAGGAAAAAGCGACACGGCATTAAAAATTTCGTGGAGACGATTGTCCTTTCTTACTCCTTACAGCAAGTAAGATTTTCGTCGCAACTTTCGAAAGGAATCTAAGGAGAACATTCAATATTATTTTCCCGCCTGTTGATATCATTTTAATACGCAAGAAATCAAAACAAATGTACTCATATGTCAAATAGGACAACAAATTTCAAATCAGCTGTTCATTGAAAGGTGACTGACAGCTTTTACAATTCTACACCAAGAAATTTGTTGAGTAAAAATTCGTAAAATTCTCAGTGGAGGGGTAATAGCTTGCACTCTCGATGACGCTCTCTTTTGCGAATTTTTCGAGTTAAGGAACGACATTGAGTAAAATTCGTACGAATTCGTACAAATTCGTAAGATTTAAAAGTAAGGGAACAGACCTAAAATGACTGTGAATCTGGTCGGTATTTTATAGGTTTGTTTGACGTGGCTAGCACTAGTGCCCACTAGTGCGCACTGAGAAGTGTCAGCTAATTTTCAAGCCTGTCAAAAACCCTGGACTACCCTGAAAATTCGACTTCTATATCGAACGCAAAACGTTGCCCTGAAGTCTGTCAGCTGTTGATATTGACAAATATTTATCTTTTGGTATCACTTTTTCCCATTTATTGTTAAAAATGAGTGAACTTAATTCTGAATTTGGGTTTTCCATAATGCAAATAGTTGATGAAAGTGTTCGCAATATAGATGACGAGTTTGAAAATGAATGACAGCAAGCGAAATGACAGCAAAACTCAGCACTGAATTCTTTCGCTCACAAATTAACTGGGGTCAGTACAGGGCACATCTAGTGTGCCCTAGAACATATGTCAAACACAGGTTTTCAGTACCAGGGCGAATTCAGTGCTATATCGAACGCATTAGGGTTAACCCAGTGCGCACTAGGGCCCACGTCAAACAAACCTTATGTTTAACTAGCTGTACCCGCCCGGTTTCGCCCGTGCAAAATGTAGCTTCAGAAAAGTTGATGGAAAAAAAATTTAAGAAATTTACTGTCTTCTAGGGGACACAATTTTTTATTTCTTTTGATAATCACTGGAAGGAAAAATCAAAAAATCATCGAAAGACATTGTAGAGGTATAAAGTGCGGAAGCCTTCTTCAATAGTGAGGGACTTGAACCCGATCTAAAAAAAAATCCGTTTAAACTGAAATGAATAACTGCTGGGAATTATTTGTAGGTATTCTTGTTATAAACACCGTTTCTCCTTTACCACACCCAGTAATAAAGTTTTTCTGTAACAATATCACTCTCAATCTGGTTCCATTACAAAGCTTGGGGGGTATTCAAATTGCGAAGCAACATAATGGGATCTCCAACTTTTAATTCAATTCTATGAGCAGGAAGCCCATGGGCTGTAATGCTATTTTCAAACTCTAGCGGTTAATTTACTGCCTCATCTTGATCGCTTTTTAAACTCTTTTTGAAATGCAAAATACCCGCGAAATGGGTAATTACCCACGATCTGGTATCACTGATACCTATAAATATTTCTTTAAAAAAATTTTTTTTTTGTAAGCAAAACAGAGATAAACAAACCTTTACATATTTTACATTTCATTTACCTATGGGTCTGTCTCCCTCTCCCTTACAGAAGTAAAGTAAGGTTAAAAGAGATGTCAATATATTGCGCGGTTAGTATGTTTGATTTAAGAGTGAAGTGCATATCCACTCACGCAGGTGAAAATCGTAGAAATGTTTCAAACTTTGCCTATTTATTTAAAAACCTTTTAAGTTTTCGAGTTAATGGATATCCTAAGTTGTACCCGCAGATGTCCTCTATAAGATGGTGTTTACTATATTTAAATGCTCCCAGTATTTTCGAACGGAAAGTGTTGCAAAGTGTTGTAGGAATAGGTATCCTCTATAGGCCTGTGAAATATATGTAGAATATATGTAGTAGTTTCTAAGATTTTTGCATTTAAAGACATGCAATCAAATTCAATCGAAGTCGAACAGAACTACACCAATTTTATTTATATGATGATGATGATGATGATGATGATGATGATGATGATGATGATGATGATGATGATGATGATGATGATGATGATGATGATGATTTCGCTCTGTACACACTCCAATGACTGAGATGAGGTTATGTTCGTTTGCTCCTCACGTCTATTAGTCTAGCGATAAAAAGAAAAATGTATTTCCTTTACCCTCTGCGAAGTTATCGTTTTAGCTTATTACACGAAGATTCTAGTTCCCAAACTGATATGGCGCTCTGGACCTAGTTCTTTTGGGAAGACACCTGCTTCCTCTCTAAAATCAAACCCTGAAGATGGTCATTCCTTTCTATTTTTTTTATATGAATTTGAGGAGCTTTTTATGCCCATAGATAGTAAAGTTCGAATTGGCATCGTGTAGATAGATTTAGATTTGGCATTGTGTACCATTGCGGTTAATCGAATCGCCGTCTTCTTTAAAAAAAAAATATTTAGCGGCAGCAGTCCCAAAAATGGCTTTCATAAAAAGTGCGTAATCGTATGCCTAAACAAGGTAACCTACTTAAGTGACACTACAGTCCTGGGTGGACCTGGGCCTCATCATGGGCTAATTGCCTGCAGTTGCGCTCTCCAAGCTGTGATCCCTTCCATTTGCCATATAAGTCGATGTATTCCTCTACTGCGTTGTCCCTCTGGGTTGGAATGGAACGTTTTTTTGCCCTTCGTATCCCTTTGCTCTACTTATTCCATCTTAGACGACTGATGCGTTCTTTTCTGACCATGTCGATGTCGCTGTACAGCTCGTAGTCGCTGTCAAATCTTAAAATCTTACTTTGTGATGCTAGCAGGGTATACAAAATCGCAATCATATATTTCATGTATTTTACGCAACTATATTTATTATAAAAAAGTAATTTTAAAACTAGTTTGAAAAGAGCAGGTTAGCTGACCAGAATCAGTTACCTACTACTTCAATTTAAACAGAAACGTGACAAAAAGGAGGTAGTCACCTCGTGTAGTAACTCCAGGCAATCAATTGCAAGCATCTTTCGCTCCGTTGACATTCAAAAATACAATCGATTCTTGTGGATCTTAACCACCTCCATGCCTAGTTTCATCCTCTTCTTCATGACCCATTAGTTTTGAGCAAAATCGACGGTCAAACTTTTTGTGATTCGAATTATCATTTTCCTGTGGACTGTCAGATCCATCGGTGGTTATAATGAAAGAAGAATAGAAACTCGAAAAACTGGAACCATCCATGTCATCACCGTTACTATCTGCGTTTAGCTATACGTACAAAAAAGAAATTTTAACTTTTCTACCGTGATTCTGAAACAGAATTACCTACCTTTAAACTGTTTTGATTATGGTATTCTGCAGCATGGTCGCCTATCACCGATGCAATCGGTGAATCTGCTATTCCCTTCTTGGACGTATCCGAAGGTGCCTGTAATGAAAAATTAAACGGATACGCTTTTAGATCGTCAATGGAAGTTATATTGATGCGTATTCAACTCTAGGTAGGCTGTATTCTAAAGCAGACATATTCTAGCGGACGCATAAAATATGCAAGTACTTAACGCATGTTCTGAAATTAGATAAGCTACTTTTTGTTTTGATGTAGACTTTCCACTTTCACCATACAATCAATGAATGCATTTACAAAAAAGTTGTTTAAATTTGAATCTTACCACATTAGAGCCCGGTTCCGCCTTGACCGATGTTGCTTGAGACGATGGTCTCTGTAGTTGTGCAGGTGCAATGGAGTGGAAAGCACCATGCGGCTTGGTTCGATTTGGTGCCGCCATGAAGGGCTGTGTCTTTAAAAAGGATTAGATACAGCCGTTATAAATAAAAACAAAACACAAGAATGATTGCTCCTTACCGTAGTAAATGTTGATTTTCCGTACAGCTGTTCTGGGAACACTCCAGAACTAGCGAGATTCGGAAACGATATCTGCTGATACATCATTGATGGATGTGGATGGAACAACGACGGATGGGGATACATTAAACCCGGCATATATTGCAGGGATATTTTTCCAGAGCTACCCGCTATTTGATCATTAGGCTTGGCGGCTGGTGGTGCAGCTGGAATATAGTAGAATGCCGGCATGTTTGGTTGTGCTGCGAATTGACTTTGTGCAGTAGTCGGTATAGTTTGTGGTGTTGTCAAGCCTAAAGAAAAAGGTGGCCACAAATTGACATTTCGGCCAGTCTTCTGCATTGTGTACTGTCCACTAAGAGGCCCAACACTTTGCAGTTGCGGAAACATTCTGTTGGTATAATGATTTTCGGGAATTTCTCTGTGGGGATCGACATTTAAGTGATTCTGCTTGGTGGTCTTATTACCTTCGCCTTCCCAGGAATATGAGCCAACGCGTTTGATTCCATGACCCGGACCGCTGTATTCTTGACTCTTCTCAATGTTTTTCCTGCTCTTTTCGCAAAGCCGTCCCCTCGATTCTCTATGTTTCTTCAACATAATCTTCTCCATTTCTTCATTGTGCTTATTTAAGAGCGCCTCTGTGAGCAACTGTAGTTGGAGACTTCCCGATGAAGTTCCTGTTCCTGCATTGCTGATGTTCGTAATACTACTCATGTTTAGGTTGCTGCCGGTTGTGAAATTCATGGACGACCCACTTCCGCCACTTCCCTCGAAGCACTGAACCGGACTGAGGGTGTTTCGTTCAACTTCCGGATCATTATAAGACTGCTCCAACCGTAAGGCATCCATTTCGGAAGCGGTTACAGGCTTACTCTTAAAGAATCGCTGCAAGTTATCATTGTAGTTGAGCTCATTGTAGCTGGGTGGCGTTTCTGTCGAGCTTTTGCCATCGTAGTAGTCATGATGTGGTGAGATTTCGCCAAGCATTACAGAGTCCCTCTCTGAGACGGTCAACTCATTCTCGTGTGGCAAATCCAGTTTGAGATCAGTGCGCGATACCTCATTCATCAGTGTTTCCATAAACGAAGCTAACGCCTGACACCGCCTGGACACTTCCTGCTTAACAGTGTCTGAGGGCCGTGACAAGGTCGCTGAAAGTAGTTTCAAAATTTCCTCCATCGTATGCATTCTCTGATTGCGGGTTTCTTCGGAAAAGTTTGATTTTACGTTTGGGGCCGTTTCAAAAACATCACTGTTCTGAGGGCCTTGGAACACTCTGTGATTGCCAATCACAAATTCCAATTTTTTCGACCAAGGATTAACAAAACTAGTCCATTTCGTTTCGAGTAGAATATAGCAGCCATTATGTATAAGAAAACGGTAGGGTTTGCTGTAGAACGACGCACCTGCCGTTTGACTTTTTTTCATGACAGTTTCATAGATCTCCTTTAAAAGACTCAGGTCTTCGTTATGATAATAGTCAAAAATACTTCTTCCAATCAGGTCCTGCGGAAGATAGCCTAGAACGGAAACAGCAGCTGTGTCCATATGGGATATTATGCCAGTAGCTGTGTGACGCGTTGAGAACTTGGGACTCTTGTGCAAAAGAATCTCGTCTGGTACTGTGGAGGACAGGTTAAAAATATCTGACTATATATATTGTTATGTTCAAAGGTTTACCTTTGTAAAAGCTCTTAATTGGGGTTGCGCATACAACAAGCAACATGCTTGTTCGGTTAGATACCAAATTATTATCTGGTCGTGCTTCCTCCGGTGCCTCGCGGAAAGTCAATCCCAGACGGAACGGCTCATAGCTTACAGGTCGTCCAATGATTCCATAACCAACGGACTTCAGTCCCCTATATCTTCGAAGCATGACACAGAAAGTACTGCGTGCGTCTTTTGGTGCACTGCTTCGAGATTCGGCTATAGGAATCCCAGTTGTTATTTGAGTTGTAAACGTTGATCGGTCTTTGGGATGAACGTAATCGATAAACGATCTGCCAAGCCACATACCGCGTGGAAAGCCAAGCACGTCAGTAATACTTGGCGTTGTATAAAGAATCACTCCATCGTACATCGATATAACGCAACAGAAACTCTCCTGAAATGGTAAAGAAAAGTGATAAAGATACGGTAAAAGAGTTGTAGAATATACATGAAAGTGACTTGGCACTGCGACAAATATGAAACACACACGGCACCGATTAAGTTAGCTAAAACCATGGTTTTTGGTCGACCTTCAAGATTTTTTTATTTATTTTGCTTTCAGGAACGTTTACCACTTCTAAAAAGGAAACGATTGGAACAGCATTCTAACCATGCGAGCAAATTTGTTGACTTTGACAGTATACTGCTCGGACTAAATCTGATGTCAATTACGAACCCAAAAAAAACAAATCTTAAGCGCAACAAGTCCATAGAGACCCTAGGCCTAGCTTTTCACAACCATTCGTTTTGTGTCAGTTTTTCATTTTTGAGACGAATGAAAGGGATCTACAATTTTATGCCGAGTCCAAACGGCTAATTGAGAAGCTTCTTCATGACAGTTATACTCTCGGATGTTTGTCAGACGTTCGCTAGAGGTGGCACAGTGAAAAAAAAAACTTAAATTTGAATTTGGGTTATTTTCAGTATAACGAAAACATCTAAAAAGATAAAATTTAGCGAAGCAGTTCAGCTATAAAGTATAAGTATCCTGTTCGCACGCTTTATACCTACGGTTTTTCTACTCTCTTTGTTACTTCAAGTTTACAAAAACATTTTTATGCCTCATTACCTAATCCTTACATGGTTTTCAGTATACGTTGTCTTTGTCAATTTTTAAATTTAATTTTAGAAATAGAGGGAATAAACACATTGCGCCGTACTAATAACAAATTTTAGTCTCGACTTTAAATTAACGGAAGCTCACAATTGCAAAATTTGTATGGAAAATATAGCCACTGTGAACTACTAAAATTTAAAGTCGAAACTAAAAACGTCTATCGGTATGGCCCATTCAGTGTTAATAGCAAATGTAAACAAAATATCATCAATAAAGCTTTCTTTTAAAATAAAAAGTTGTTTTCCTTCATAAAATAAAATAATATCTTAAATAGAGCATTTAAAAAAATTTGTTGAATTATATAGATACCTAAACTAGCTGACCCGGCGAACTTCGTTCAGCCCAAAATCGTAAATGTAATGTATATAATAATTCCGAGTATGCACATGCACATGTTCTATGTAATTCGGTCCATTCAAGTTCTTTATTTAAAAGTTAAAGTTAAAGTTAAAGTTTTCATTAAATATTACAAACCCGAAATTTTGCCAACACGTGAGCTATCCACATACAATTGACCATTGGAATTCAAGATTGATGCCGCAAACCTACAGCGATTTTCTCTGCGACTTATTAATTATTGTCAAAGCGAAAGCAAGACGTACGGAAAATTTAAGACGCTTAAATACAAATGTCAAATCGTACGGAATATGTGGAATCCGCGGAATGATACGAAGTCTTATGAACTTCAACTCAATGCCGTAAACTGGAAAAATTCTTAAAAGAGATCTTCATAGAGAGAGCTAGATATTACTTCTCAAATGATAGATAATCTTACGAATTAAAATGTTATCAACAGGTGGCGAAATCAAATTGAATGAAGATGGACAATCTCCTCTACGTAATTTGTAATGCAGTGTTGCATTCCATTCCATTCTTACTACGAAAGTAAAAGAACAAACATAACATCTTCGCCTTTGAATTTTCCCCTTAAAATCGTCACTTGAATGACAGTTTATTTGAGATTCTTCACAATCAAACTCTTTCCGTTACTAATGTGGGACAAAAAATCAATATTTTTTTTGATCTAAATCACTTTTCATGTTCCATTTTTTTCGATTCGGATCACTTTTTGCAGATCTCGATAATTTTTCAGATTTACACATAGGTACTACCACAAATACCCACAGCTGTTTCACGTCATTTTAAGAAGTTTGCTTTCAAAACAAATGCGCAAAAGTTTCGTAAAAGCAAAATAAAGAAATACATAAATAGCAATGAATATAGTGTTGGAGGAATTAGTATCTTCATTGCCTTTCTCATCATCTGGAAACTACGAATCACCGATACTATTCCATTTGTATCTACAACAGGGAAAACATTTTTCAAGTCAATATCCATAGCAGATTTTTGCAAAAGCGAATGCAATTTGAACAGCTGATATTGCTGTCAAATAACGCACTAATCCATTTACAAAAGCAGATCGGTTTCGTTGCATATACCATAAGCTGCTTAAATCTGAGATCTGAAAAAGATTTTTTGTGGAACGACGCACTACGAAGCGAAATCGGGATTTTAAATTCAGCTCTAAGAAATTTTGGGGTAATTTACATATAACGATTATTATTCTAAAGGAGCACAAACTTTTTGTCAAACACTTCAATAGGCCGCAATTCACAATATGCTTACCTCCTTTAGTTTTTCCGTTTTTGAAATTGGTCTCTGATCGGGCTTAGGAGCTACAGGTTCAACTTTTTCTATCTTCACCGCTTCATGGCTTGTACCTGAAATTGCACAATAGAAGTAAAATAAAATAAGTAATAAAATTAAAGAACAGGACGGTTTCCGTCACACACACACATAACTTTGCATTTACTTGTGTATACGAGTATAGAATACATATATGCACATGACTATTGCAAATTTGATTATGTTAACAATTGAATATTCAATTACCCGGTAAAGGTGATGGCATTGGAAATTGTAAAAAATGTTCGGACTTATTATGCTCAATCGAATCTTCGTTGACTTTAGTATCCTTTTGGCGACTATTTTGGCCTGTACGATATTACGTTATTGTATGAACATATGAGATGCTTTATTTAAGATAACGTACCGTTATTTTTTTCCGCTGCACTTAATTGATCTTCGATTGTACCTTCCTTGGTAGTTGCTGTAGTAGTGATCTCTTCTTGATTCTCTGACGAGTTTATTGTGGACTGAGAGCAACACTTTTGTTTCTTCTTTTTTCGTGATTTGTCCTTGTTGCGCTTGATGTGCATATTACTAAGGGAAATTTTTGAGTATATGAAGCAAACTTTTAAAAAAATTTAATACCTGCTACTGGCTTGAGTTGATAAGTTGCCGCCATAACCACTGCTTCCCGATGAATGACTGCAACTGTGTCGGGATTTCGAACTTTCACTAGTTTAAGAAAAAGAGGAGTAAAAATGTATTTTAAGTATAAAGACATGTACAGTAACGTGCTTAATAGCTACATTTGCTTAGGATTAATGTAAACGGATAGCAATCCCTTGACGAAAAAAAAAACAATATTTTAAATGCAATCGGTACATTTTTAGATACCTTTGCACGAAAATCACTGCATCTTCTTGCAGAATCTAAGTAGCTCCCTGTTCAGAGCTTTAAATATCCACTAATAGCTGCTATAGCTACGGTAACCTTTTTTCAATCACATAAAAGAGGACATCTTTTTTAAGTAAAAATACCTAAGTACATAGTCAAAAATGGTTAAATCATATTTGAACTATCAAAATTTGGAGGTTTTTGTAGGTTTATTAAAAGGAATTGACTTGGTCTTTGAAAATCAATACAAGATTACCGGCTTTAAAAGAATTGAGAAGGTTCTTATAGTAGGAAGATGGTCTTTGGAAAAAAGAGGACAATATTTTGTATTCTTTTAGTAAAAAATCAGAGAGGGAAAAAGAGGACTGTCCTCCCAAAAAGAAGACGAATGGCCTCATAATTTTAGCTATCACACAGTAAAGGCGAGCAAAAGCCGAGCAGAGATTGTCTTGCTTCAAGAACCCTGTCTTATATAGATAGGTACTGTGTGTAGCATCAAGATATCAAATTTATATAGGTATACCATCTTTATAAGGGGACAATATGACAAAAACCTTTTATTTTTTGTTTGACTGTTCATTCAAATAAACATGACAATTCCCAATATTTTTTTTAGCAAATCATACGACAATTATTATCGTTCCGAAAACATTTTAATTCACCATTCATTTTTGTGAACTCGAAATAATGTTCTAAGATGATTTAAAATATTCACAAATTACCTACTATACTAATGCCAAACCATTTAACAGAAAAATATGTATGCATCTTGGGTGTTTTTTTTTTTTATCTATCTCCTACTGAATCCTGTTTGGCTTGATGTGATGGCGAACCTTGTGTAAATAAAAAGAGAGAGGGTGCAATTTCAGGCTCGCGATTTTTTTTATCAGATACTACACTTTTTCTTATCTCTGGCAACACTGAATCAAAGCCACGGACAGAGTGTTGGCAAAAATGTTCTAACTGAATATGCTAAATTGGGATAGGAAGTGAATATGTTAAATTATATGGAGAATTAAAAAAACAAAGCCTAAAACAACGACATTATTAAAAAAAAAAAATAATAATAAAAAAGCATATTTTTTTCGGGATTCGAACTTGAGACCCCTAGCTTAGTAGTCCAACACACTGACCACTAAGTTCAGAATTGCTCTTTTTTAATGAAATACGTTGGAGCACTTCTGCAACAGTGGTAGACCACCATATGTGTGATTAGATTTTCTGTTGCTACTTGTGTTTTTGTTTTCTACAGTAAATATGAATGCTTCAATATAATTGTATATATTCGGGTCACAAGCGAAAAATTTGTTTCCAATAACTCAACAAACATTTCAATCTGACATTTTGCTAGTGTGTGTTGGTGAGTTCAGGGCAATTCTCTCAAAATATTACGGACACTTCTGTCGTTTTTAGTATTGACCTGGAAGTGCACTCTTTTTTTTTCAATGAAACATAGAATACATAGAAAGAGAACTTCTAGATATGATCTTTTCATAGAAAGGGCAATTCTTTTCTTCATACGAAAACGCCATAGCACTAACACTACTGACATTTGGCGAATTGTCAAAGGTTGACCCTTTACTCCGTTGTAGTTTTTTAGTTTTGTGTTCCAATATGGACAGGGTATAGGTAAAGTGCAAAAGTGTAGCGAAATTTTAGTCAGTACTTTTCGTTATTGCAGTTAAAAAAAACGCTGCACTTTCGCCAGACACTGTTGCATCAGATTGTGAATACCTACCAGAATACCCATTATAAGAATGAGTGTGCAAAATGACTTTGTTTTATAACGGCAAAATCCATGAACCCATCTGGTGTACACTAGGTATCTTGTAGATAAATTGACTGTTTTTTTTGCAAGACATTTTATCCCATACGCATACAAAGAGTCTGATTGATAAATGCTTCTGTTCCATAAGAGGTCAATAACGCCTACTTACATTACATGATTTTGATACCGAACACAATGCTACAAATAAACTTAATAAATGTCAGTCCCATTGAAGCCCTTGTCTGGCCCAGAACGCTTATGTAATGTTGCAATGTCGCTTCTTTGTTGTCAAGACTATAATAACATGTTGCCTATTAGTATTGTGAAACAAATTCAAACATGCGTTTATGTATACTGCCCTATGTTACACAAGCAAATTTCCTCGTGCACACCAAAACGTTTGAACGTTTCGCCTTGCAGAATGCCGACTGGACTTGATGTAATGTTTGTAAGGGTGTATTTATTTTTGTTGAATTTATCATTTCGATATACTTAAAGTTAGTTTTAAACCAATGCGATTGTAGGACACGAAAACTAGGAGTTCATATGTTCAGGTTGCTCATTCGTTGTTTATTTAGTATGCATAATTTATTATTACCTTTAAAAAATAGTGAATTAGGTATACTCTTATGTTAATCTTAGACTACGAGTGGTTAAAGGCTGAACAATATAGAAAAATTGCTCCGTACGAATCTTTCTGTAACAGTAGGAATACATAAGGAATTGCATTGTTCGACCTTATCAGTTACGCCTACTCAACATTCATTTGCGTCCACATACGCCGCTTTGTGGCTTCTTTCAGCAATAAAGGTAACAGTACCTAAATCGATCTTAACGTAGACTTATTATAAGATTTCCATTACTTTAACTTTTCAGCTCTTACGAACTACATTTTTAAAGCATCATTTTTCAATTATGCAGTGCTTGTATCCTGTTTTTCCACTTTATTATAAACTTTTTAGTAAATTTTTAACAAACTTATGCTACAGCCATATAAAACCTGTTTTGTTTTCCTAAATTTTTTTTAGCTGTCATTTGGTTTTTTCTTCTTATTTGAGACTGAAGTTGTTTCGAACTACCCCACTGACTTTACACTTATAGAAAAACAAAATGGCGGAATTTAAAGAAAATAAATTTAGGGGCCAGTGGTAAGAGGATTGCGAGTTGGAGCTTGGGGTCTCAGTATGATTATATCTATCGTCTATGACAACAAGCTTACCTCAGCGTACTCAATGTATGTATAGGTATTCAGTAGAAATGTCATAAACCGCAAATTTCTTTAAATTTAGGAAAGTAAAAAATTACTCAACTATTTATAACAAAGTACAGGAGATATAAAGAGAAATGAAACTTGTTTTAAACTTTACTGGAAAAGAGTATTATTAATGCTTTTTAATTTTGAGAACTTTGCCTTACGATTGGCGTTTTTTTTTATTTGATGTATGTTCTTGCTTGTCACACGGATTCTAATTGACGTTCCATTACCAATAGCCAAAATGATAAAGGTGGCCGGGATTTTAAAAAGGGCCCTAATACAAATAAACAAAAATAACAAAGCAAACAACAGATCATAAATAAAGAGAATATCCATGTGCACAATGAAAGACTGACGAGGGAACAGAATACTTCGAATGAAGCAAAATCATATTTATAAAAATTTCTTTAAATGTGTTCACTTTGATAGGAAATAGGAGATTTTAAACAGTTTTGAGTATTTTTCAAGGAAAGAGTGGCCCAAAAGTCGCCTATGTTTTAAAAAAGAGTCGAAAACTGAGAATTTTTGAAAAGTCGTCGCCAGGGGCCCTGAGAAGTAAAGAGTGGCTGACTAATATCGCCCGTCGGCAACGCTGCATTCCACCGATTTGAAAAGAAAATGAGGAAATTTGGAAAACTGTTTAGGGTCCAGCGGCAAGAGGATTGCGAGTTGGCAGTTGAGGCTTGATGGTCTCAGTATAGTTGTGAGAAGCTAGGCCTATAGGGTACCAAACCTGTTGCGCCATCTATTCTTTCTCTTTTTTTGTGAAAACCTATCTCAGCAAAACAAAGCAAAGTAGACAAATGCGCAATTATACGTTTCCAGTCACATTTGTGAATGAGTGGCAGCTTACTATTTCCAATAACAGCACCCGAAAGGCTCCAACATAAGCTGCTGTTGCCGATGCCATGTCCCTTCCACCTAGGATAAATACCTAGTGTGTGGCTATGAAATTGTAAGGATGTAGATGTAATTGCGTGCTAATTGCATCTAATTTGCACAGTTGTCCAAAAGAAAGCCCCGCTTTTGTTTACTTCGTATACTTTGTTACAATTGCTTTATTTCATTTTTGCACAAACATCCGTACGTATCAAGATATTTCAGTTTAAATTTCTATTACAAAAATTAAAGGTCTTGGCTAGTTAGCAGAAAGGGAAATAGGTTTGGTGGTTTTAGCAAGCTTAAGCTTAGTACGCTGCTCGAGCTAAATTAAATATTAGCTTGCGCTCCAACTTTTCCCTTTACTAAAAGCTAAATTTGGCATTGCGTACGCTGAGTAGAAGTGTCACAGAAACAGCTGTTCTTTGTTCAAAAATACCTTATTTCAACCATTTCAGATTCAAGGTTCTCCCCGTCACTCATTAAAAAAAGCTCATTCTGGCCTACTTTTCCCTAACACAAAAGGCGTTTTTCTTTTTTAGTTTAGAGCTGAGCTCTGAACTGAGCTCGAGCATTATGAGCTCGCTCTGAACTGCATTATTATTTAAATTGGTTAGTTTTCAGTTCCAGAACAATGAGATTCGTCCGCCATTTCAAATATTTTGCTTATCCTGTTTTTTTTTTTTTTTGTGAAATATGGAAGTGTGTAATCAGCTTTTCACACAGCCTGAGCTCATAGAGCGCGCTCTGATCGTGCTCTGAACGAAAAAAAGAAACACAAATTCTGAGCTCTGATCTCTGATATATCTGAGCTAAAAAGACACACATACTTTTTGTATAACAGTTCAGATTGTGCTCTGAACTAAAAAAGAAAAACGTATAAAAACGCAAAAGAATACAACGATCTGTCATAACAATAACTTCGTTTGGTACGAGTATCTAACGACATGCAAAATTTGACATTACACAACATGTCACCGTGGTTAGACAGAGTAATTTTAGATAAAGTTGAATGTGTTATAAATACTTGGCATATTTGGCATAAGTTGCCATGTGTACTAGAATTTGTTGGGAGTATTTATTTAATTTTCTTTTTAATGGCCGCCCTTGCCTCCGTTCGTGAATTTGTCACTGAAAACGTTTTAAAAGCTTTGATTTTCCTAAGATAAATCCTCGACGTAACCTATCTGCATGCCCGATCTAAATTCAACTTTTATAAAAGTCAACATTTCTCTTTTTACAATCTGCATATGACATATACCAGCATTCTGCTGATGTGTGTCACCATCATAACCGATAATCTTGTTTGTTAAGGTTAAGAAAATAAATCAATTTACAGTTGTAGCAAAAGTAAGGGTTCCCAGATATTGAAAATTTCAGCCGTTGCCTTTGAAATGCAAAATATTATTTACAAACAGCAATACCTAACCTTAAGTCACTATACAAGACACTTACCTTCTCTGCGACTGACTGTTACTGCAACTGTTTGAATACCCTGAGTCCGACACTTTTGTGTTATGCGTTGATTCTGTTGATTCACCCTCCATGGCTTACGTTTCTTAAAAAAAAGGAAAAGTAAACATTTTATTAAACATATGGAATTACTTGTGTTTATTCATATTATGTATATGTACGGGGAAATGCTTTTGTTTACAAAATGTTAATTTGAATCGATTCAAACACGTTCTGAACACAGTTGTACCGTCTGAAGACAACACAGCACCACCGCCACCATCATCGGAAAGCGTGTAAACGCTTTGTACTATAGTCAATAAAATATAATGGAGTTTGGTTTATTTGTATTCACTCTTACCCGTTCCTCATTCGGAAAGTTCAGAGTCAGAGTCAATCGGATGCCACTTACATAACGGTTAGCGAGATGTTACGTTTTGCAAATCTGTAACCCAATACAAGCTGGGATATAATTATAAAATTAAAACAATGAGTAGGTAATTGTGAAGGATTCAGACACAATCCAGATTCAAAGAAGGCAATATTGCTGTCAATATGAAAGTGGCATACGTGCGGGAGTTGGACTTTCACTCGCCCACAAAAAGTAAAACTTCCGTAACTCACGTGCAAGAACACTCGCTTGCGTTTTAATGACACTTTATGTAAGATATAATTTAAATCGTAGTGCTGCATGATAATTGTTGTCGTTGCCTTGCACAGTCACTGGTGGAAAGAATAACTACAGTAGCTGACAACGTTATTGGAACAGTAGCGAAAAGAAAAACGAATGAATGGTGTTTGCACATTGACCAAGCTTCGTGGATGGTTTCAGTTACTCAGTGGTTAGGTTAGCGAATTAGGAGGACACTGACAGGGATGTTTGAATTTTAAATCTTAGACCTATAACTTTTGTACTTTTGGCAAAGATTGTCTGAGTGCTATCGAAGAGTTTGTCTGTATTAACCAGAATCAACACTAAATGAATGAGAAGAATGGATGGTGGAAACTATCATAGGCTGTCTCCGCTGTATGCGACGGATTCTTATATATTCTATGGACTATGGGACTGCTCGTTCTGATGTCGAATAAGTCAATATTGACGGATGAGTCGACGCGACTGAAAACGGATTCTATGAGCAGGGTCCTTTACACAAGTCGTTTAAATGGAATTGGCACCCAAATGTGGAAACATATTCGTCAAAGACATTTATTTATCACAAATGCTTGCAGACGTTCATGCTATTTCCGAGCAAATCACTCAGTGTTTCAGGGCAAACAACTCAGTAGCTGCAGAAGAGTTTAAAATTAAATAATTAAATAATTATTATTATTACATTGGAACAAATTTGTTTTTTATGTGCACAACTATTATTGGTTGAGAATCTTGTACATTATCTTCCGAATGAGTTCGTCTATTGCGATGAAATAATAACTATATATGTTGCGCCATTGTCCTCTATGTGCATAGAGAAAACGCGTCGAAATATGTGTCAAAAAACGCGTCACAAAACTCGTGAAAAAACGCGTCGAAAAACGCGTGAAAAAACGCGTCAAAAAACGCGTCGAAAAACGCGTGAAAAAACGCGTCGAAAAACGCTTCAAAAAACGCGTCGAAAAACGCGTGAAAAAACGCGTCGAAAAACGCGTGAAAAAACGCGTCAAAAAACGCGTCGAAAAACGCGTGAAAAAACGCGTCAAAAAACGCGTGAAAAAACGTGTGACGCTTACATAAATATGGTCTATAAGTGTTGCAGTGCTATTTGGTATATTAACACGCGAGGGTCGTTTGATGACGTTTGTCAATCCTTTCGAGGCCATAAACTCCATGTATTTTAGGACAAGCGAGTTATTCTCATCTTGGATATTTATGTTGATATCGCCCAGTAAAATATTTTCCTTATTTTCTTTTATGATTCCATTTAACTCATCAATGAATCTTGTAATACTAGAACTTGGTGGTCTATAAATTGCATGTATATGTTTAAGTTGACCTTTATGTGTAATTTCTAAGTGTATTCCTTCATAATTAACTGGATTAGTTGGTATTATTTTGTACGTTATATTGTCTTTTATATAAATTGCGACACCTCCGCCTTTCATTGCATCGCGATTAAAAAATTCAGATTTAAATCCATCAATGTTATAGAAATCATTTTTTTTCTTAGGTATGTTAATTTCATTTAGCACTAATATATCTACATAACATAAAACATTTTCAATTTCCGCCATAA
Source organism: Cheilosia impressa (assembly GCA_948293265.1). Taxonomy (NCBI): domain Eukaryota; kingdom Metazoa; phylum Arthropoda; class Insecta; order Diptera; family Syrphidae; genus Cheilosia; species Cheilosia impressa. The sequence continues at coordinate 25,744,413 of OX411882.1, forward strand.
GAGTATCCCACGTTTTTGTTATCGATCTTATATTAAAACTAATACAACAAAAATTCATTTTTTCTAAAAATTCTTTTTCGATGCCGGTCACACCATTTATTACCCTAAAATTAATGTCAGCTTCATTGTTTTCGTTTTCCATTTCGGTTTTCTTTTAATTCGTTCTTCTTGTTTAACATTATATTTTAGTACTAGTTGGCGATCTTGTTTACATCGTTACAAGTACCGATGTGTATTGTCTCCCCGTTTTCATTTTTTTTTTGCAAGAATTTTGCCTGTTGTCTCCCACACAAACTTCCAGTTACACTCTCTGGCTTTGTTTTTCGCTAGCCAGAGAAGGTGTTTATTGGTTGGTGTCAGCTGATTGTTGACAAAAACAGGTGCTTCATTTTCTGTCAGTGCAGCTTGACCGTTGCCTGTGTTTTCTCTTATTTTCTTAAGGGAAATATTTCGCATGATTTTCGCCTTTCTGATTGCATTTGTCTTACATGTGTGGCTCGCAAAAGAAACAACTATCGTTGACTTGTTTGGGTTTTTTTTGTTTGTTCTGTATATATCAGTGATATCAGAATTGTTTATGGGATAGTCAATTGTTTTTCCGAGTGCTTGAATAGTTTCTATCAAATTTTCATTTTGTGTTGGTGGAATGTTTTTAATTTCAATGTTATTTCTGATTAATTGTTGTTCTAGTGTGTTAATCTTCGTTTCCATTAAACATATTTGTTTATCTTTTTTCATGTTGTTTTCTTTTAGTTCTTTGATTTCGTTTGATAGTCTTTGTAGTGCCTCATTATTTGACGTCATATGCTGCTTAATCTCCTCATATTTGCTGGCAACAAATTCGCAACTATTATTAATTTCAGACATTTCTTTCCTCATTTTTCGCATTTCGAGTAGGATTATCTGGTTGTTGTTGTTTTGCGTTGTTGCTTCAGCGTTTGATACTTCTAGAGCATCAGGTGAACTCACACTTCTCATTCGTTTGGACAGAGGTTGAGCTGGAGTTATTTCAACTGATGTCGTTTTGGGATCTGAAGGTGCTATGTGTTCCTTCCTGCAGGCTGGGCATCTCCATTCTTCCTTTCTGGCTGTGCTCATTTTCCGATATGATTTTTCGGAGATCGTAGTACATCCATAGTGCATTTTTCGTTCACATCTGAAGCATGTCACAAAGTCTCCATCGGGAGGGAGGTCGGAGAGGCATTCGGAACATGGATCCATATTGAACATAATAATAAAATTGTGTAAAGAGAGATATGGATGTATTTGTATACGACAAAAGAGACAGAGAAATAAATGCAGTTAAGCAAGTTGCTGTTTCTAATAAAAGGGAACAGCAAAAACAACAAAATAAAAAAACTTGAACTGATTTTACGAGGGGTTTTGTTTTTTAATTTATGGGTTTTATTTATGCGTTTTTATTTGCATGCACGATTAAAAGTCACTGTCTTATATTCACTATTATATTGTTTGAAATTTTCAAAAATTAACTTAAAGATTTCTCGCCAAATTGGGATTACTACTGGAGAAGATAAAAACACAACCGATCACTTCGATCACGCGAGGAAAACGCGTGAAAAAACGCGTCGAAAAACGCGTGAAAAAACGCGTGAAAAAACGCGTGAAAAAACGCGTCGAAAAACGCGTGAAAAAACGCGTCGAAAAACGCGTGAAAAAACGCGTCTAAAAACGCGTGAAAAAACGCGTCAAAAAACGCGTGAAAAAACGCGTCGAAAAACGCGTCGAAAAACGCGTGAAAAAACGCGTCGAAAAACGCGTGAAAAAACGCGTGAAAAAACGCGTCGAAAAACGCTTCAAAAAACGCGTCGAAAAACGCGTGAAAAAACGCGTCGAAAAACGCGTGAAAAAACGCGTCGAAAAACGCGTGAAAAAACGCGTCGAAAAACGCGTGAAAAAACGCTGCAAAAAACGCGTGAAAAAACCCGTCAAAAAACGCGTCAAAAAACGCGTGAAAAAACGCGTCGAAAAACGCGTGAAAAAACGCGTGAAAAAACGCGTCGAAAAACGCTTCAAAAAACGCGTCGAAAAACGCGTCAAAAAACGCGTGAAAAAACGCGTCAAAAAACGCGTGAAAAAACGCGTCGAAAAACGCGTCGAAAAACGCGTGAAAAAACGCGTCAAAAAACGCGTGAAAAAACGCGTCGAAAAACGCGTCGAAAAACGCGTGAAAAAACGCGTGAAAAAACGCGTCAAAAAACGCGTCGAAAAACGCGTGAAAAAACGCGTCAAAAAACGCGTCAAAAAACGCGTCGAAAAACGCGTGAAAAAACGCGTCAAAAAACGCGTGAAAAAACGCGTCAAAAAACGCGTGAAAAAACGCGTCGAAAAACGCGTGAAAAAACGCGTCGAAAAACGCGTGAAAAAACGCGTCGAAAAACGCGTGAAAAAACGCGTCGAAAAACGCGTGAAAAAACGCGTCGAAAAACGCGTGAAAAAACGCGTCGAAAAACGCGTGAAAAAACGCGTCGAAAAACGCGTGAAAAAACGCGTCGAAAAACGCGTGAAAAAACGCGTGAAAAAACGCGTCAAAAAACGCGTGAAAAAACGCGTCGAAAAACGCGTGAAAAAACGCGTCGAAAAACGCGTGAAAAAACGCGTCGAAAAACGCGTGAAAAAACGCGTCGAAAAACGCGTGAAAAAACGCGTGAAAAAACGCGTCAAAAAACGCGTGAAAAAACGCGTCAAAAAACGCGTGAAAAAACGCGTCGAAAAACGCGTCGAAAAACGCGTGAAAAAACGCGTGAAAAAACGCGTCGAAAAACGCGTCGAAAAACGCGTGAAAAAACGCGTGAAAAAACGCGTCGAAAAACGCGTGAAAAAACGCGTCAAAAAACGCGTCAAAAACGCGTCGAAAAACGCGTGAAAAAACGCGTCGAAAAACGCGTGAAAAAACGCGTCAAAAAACGCGTGAAAAAACGCGTCAAAAAACGCGTGAAAAAACGCGTCGAAAAACGCGTCGAAAAACGCGTGAAAAAACGCGTGAAAAAACGCGTCAAAAAACGCGTCGAAAAACGCGTGAAAAAACGCGTCGAAAAACGCGTGAAAAAACGCGTCAAAAAACGCGTCAAAAAACGCGTCGAAAAACGCGTGAAAAAACGCGTCAAAAAACGCGTGAAAAAACGCGTCAAAAAACGCGTGAAAAAACGCGTCGAAAAACGCGTGAAAAAACGCGTCGAAAAACGCGTGAAAAAACGCGTCGAAAAACGCGTGAAAAAACGCGTCGAAAAACGCGTGAAAAAACGCGTCGAAAAACGCGTGAAAAAACGCGTCGAAAAACGCGTGAAAAAACGCGTCGAAAAACGCGTGAAAAAACGCGTGAAAAAACGCGTCAAAAAACGCGTGAAAAAACGCGTCGAAAAACGCGTGAAAAAACGCGTCGAAAAACGCGTGAAAAAACGCGTCGAAAAACGCGTGAAAAAACGCGTGAAAAAACGCGTCAAAAAACGCGTGAAAAAACGCGTCAAAAAACGCGTGAAAAAACGCGTCGAAAAACGCGTCGAAAAACGCGTGAAAAAACGCGTGAAAAAACGCGTGAAAAAACGCGTCGAAAAACGCGTGAAAAAACGCGTCGAAAAACGCGTGAAAAAACGCGTCGAAAAACGCGTGAAAAAACGCGTCAAAAAACGCGTGAAAAAACGCGTCGAAAAACGCGTGAAAAAACGCGTCGAAAAACGCGTGAAAAAACGCGTCTAAAAACGCGTGAAAAAACGCGTCAAAAAACGCGTGAAAAAACGCGTCGAAAAACGCGTCGAAAAACGCGTGAAAAAACGCGTCGAAAAACGCGTGAAAAAACGCGTGAAAAAACGCGTCGAAAAACGCTTCAAAAAACGCGTCGAAAAACGCGTGAAAAAACGCGTCGAAAAACGCGTGAAAAAACGCGTCGAAAAACGCGTGAAAAAACGCGTCGAAAAACGCGTGAAAAAACGCTGCAAAAAACGCGTGAAAAAACCCGTCAAAAAACGCGTGAAAAAACGCGTCGAAAAACGCATCGAAAAACGCGTGAAAAAACGCGTGAAAAAACGCGTCGAAAAACGCTTCAAAAAACGCGTCGAAAAACGCGTGAAAAAACGCGTCGAAAAACGCGTGAAAAAACGCGTCGAAAAACGCGTGAAAAAACGCGTCGAAAAACGCGTGAAAAAACGCGTGAAAAAACGCGTGAAAAAACGCGTCGAAAAACGCGTGAAAAAACGCGTGAAAAAACGCGTGAAAAAACGCGTCAAAAAACGCGTCGAAAAACGCGTGAAAAAACGCGTGAAAAAACGCGTCAAAAAACGCGTGAAAAAACGCGTAAAAAAACGCGTGAAAAAACGCGTCGAAAAACGCGTCGAAAAACGCGTGAAAAAACGCGTGAAAAAACGCGTCAAAAAACGCGTCGAAAAACGCGTGAAAAAACGCGTCGAAAAACGCGTGAAAAAACGCGTCAAAAAACGCGTCAAAAAACGCGTCGAAAAACGCGTGAAAAAACGCGTCAAAAAACGCGTGAAAAAACGCGTCAAAAAACGCGTGAAAAAACGCGTCGAAAAACGCGTGAAAAAACGCGTCGAAAAACGCGTGAAAAAACGCGTCGAAAAACGCGTGAAAAAACGCGTCGAAAAACGCGTGAAAAAACGCGTCGAAAAACGCGTGAAAAAACGCGTCGAAAAACGCGTGAAAAAACGCGTCGAAAAACGCGTGAAAAAACGCGTCAAAAAACGCGTGAAAAAACGCGTCGAAAAACGCGTGAAAAAACGCGTCGAAAAACGCGTGAAAAAACGCGTCGAAAAACGCGTGAAAAAACGCGTCGAAAAACGCGTGAAAAAACGCGTGAAAAAACGCGTCAAAAAACGCGTGAAAAAACGCGTCAAAAAACGCGTGAAAAAACGCGTCGAAAAACGCGTCGAAAAACGCGTGAAAAAACGCGTGAAAAAACGCGTGAAAAAACGCGTCGAAAAACGCGTGAAAAAACGCGTCAAAAAACGCGTCAAAAACGCGTCGAAAAACGCGTGAAAAAACGCGTCGAAAAACGCGTGAAAAAACGCGTCGAAAAACGCGTGAAAAAACGCGTCAAAAAACGCGTGAAAAAACGCGTCAAAAAACGCGTGAAAAAACGCGTCAAAAAACGCGTGAAAAAACGCGTCGAAAAACGCGTCGAAAAACGCGTGAAAAAACGCGTGAAAAAACGCGTCAAAAAACGCGTCGAAAAACGCGTGAAAAAACGCGTCGAAAAACGCGTGAAAAAACGCGTCAAAAAACGCGTCAAAAAACGCGTCGAAAAACGCGTGAAAAAACGCGTCAAAAAACGCGTGAAAAAACGCGTCAAAAAACGCGTGAAAAAACGCGTCGAAAAACGCGTGAAAAAACGCGTCGAAAAACGCGTGAAAAAACGCGTCGAAAAACGCGTGAAAAAACGCGTCGAAAAACGCGTGAAAAAACGCGTCGAAAAACGCGTGAAAAAACGCGTCGAAAAACGCGTGAAAAAACGCGTCGAAAAACGCGTGAAAAAACGCGTGAAAAAACGCGTCAAAAAACGCGTGAAAAAACGCGTCGAAAAACGCGTGAAAAAACGCGTCGAAAAACGCGTGAAAAAACGCGTCGAAAAACGCGTGAAAAAACGCGTCGAAAAACGCGTGAAAAAACGCGTGAAAAAACGCGTCAAAAAACGCGTGAAAAAACGCGTCAAAAAACGCGTGAAAAAACGCGTCGAAAAACGCGTCGAAAAACGCGTGAAAAAACGCGTGAAAAAACGCGTGAAAAAACGCGTCGAAAAACGCGTGAAAAAACGCGTCAAAAAACGCGTCAAAAACGCGTCGAAAAACGCGTGAAAAAACGCGTCGAAAAACGCGTGAAAAAACGCGTCGAAAAACGCGTGAAAAAACGCGTCGAAAAACGCGTGAAAAAACGCGTGAAAAAACGCGTCAAAAAACGCGTGAAAAAACGCGTCAAAAAACGCGTGAAAAAACGCGTCGAAAAACGCGTCGAAAAACGCGTGAAAAAACGCGTGAAAAAACGCGTGAAAAAACGCGTCGAAAAACGCGTGAAAAAACGCGTGAAAAAACGCGTGAAAAAACGCGTCGAAAAACGCGTGAAAAAACGCGTCGAAAAACGCGTGAAAAAACGCGTGAAAAAACGCGTGAAAAAACGCGTCGAAAAACGCGTGAAAAAACGCGTGAAAAAACGCGTGAAAAAACGCGTCGAAAAATGCGTGAAAAAACGCGTCGAAAAACGCGTGAAAAAACGCGTCAAAAAACGCGTGAAAAAACGCGTCAAAAAACGCGTCAAAAAACGCGTCGAAAAACGCGTGAAAAAACGCGTGAAAAAACGCGTCAAAAAACGCGTGAAAAAACGCGTCAAAAAACGCGTGAAAAAACGCGTCGAAAAACGCGTCGAAAAACGCGTGAAAAAACGCGTGAAAAAACGCGTCAAAAAACGCGTCGAAAAACGCGTGAAAAAACGCGTCGAAAAACGCGTGAAAAAACGCGTGAAAAAACGCGTCAAAAAACGCGTGAAAAAACGCGTGAAAAAACGCGTCGAAAAACGCGTGAAAAAACGCGTCAAAAAACGCGTCAAAAACGCGTCGAAAAACGCGTGAAAAAACGCGTCGAAAAACGCGTGAAAAAACGCGTCGAAAAACGCGTGAAAAAACGCGTCGAAAAACGCGTGAAAAAACGCGTCAAAAAACGCGTGAAAAAACGCGTCGAAAAACGCGTGAAAAAACGCGTCAAAAAACGCGTCGAAAAACGCGTCAAAAAACGCGTCAAAAAACGCTTCAAAAAACGCGTGAAAGAACGCGTGAAAAAACGCGTCGAAAAACGCTTCAAAAAACGCGTCGAAAAACGCGTGAAAAAACGCGTCGAAAAACGCGTGAAAAAACGCGTGAAAAAACGCGTCGAAAAACGCGTGAAAAAACGCGTGAAAAAACGCGTGAAAAAACGCGTCGAAAAACGCGTGAAAAAACGCGTGAAAAAACGCGTGAAAAAACGCGTCGAAAAACGCGTGAAAAAACGCGTCGAAAAACGCGTGAAAAAACGCGTCTAAAAACGCGTGAAAAAACGCGTGAAAAAACGCGTCAAAAAACGCTTCAAAAAACGCGTGAAAAAAGGCGTCGAAAAACGCGTGAAAAAACGCGTCGAAAAACGCGTGAAAAAACGCGTGAAAAAACGCGCCGAAAAACGCGTGAAAAAACGCGTCGTAAAACGCGTGAAAAAACGCGTGAAAAAACGCGCCGAAAAACGCGTGAAAAAACGCGTCAAAAAACGCGTGAAAAAACGCTTCAAAAAAACGCGTCGAAAAACGCGTGGAAAAACTCGTGAAAAAACGCGACGAAAAAAGCGTGAAAAAAACGCGACGAAAAAAGCGTAAAAAAACGCGTCAAAAAACGCGCGATTTTTTGAAGCGTTTTTTCACGCGTTTTTTCACGCGTTTTTTGACGCTTTTTTCGGCGCGTTTTTTCACGCGTTTTTTCACGCGTTTTTCGACGCGTTTTTTCACGCGTTTTTCGACGCGTTTTTTCACGCGTTTTTTGAAGCGTTTTTCGACGCGTTTTTCGACGCGTTTTTTCACGTGTTTTTTCACGCGTTTTTAGACGCGTTTTTTCACGCGTTTTTCGACGCGTTTTTTGACGCGTTTTTTGACGCGTTTTTCGACGCGTTTTTTTGAAGCGTTTTTCAACGCGTTTTTTCACGCGTTTTTTCACGCGTTTTTAGACGCGTTTTTAGACGCGTTTTTTCACGCGTTTTTCGACGCGTTTTTTCACGCGTTTTTTCACGCGTTTTTTGAAGCGTTTTTTGACGCGTTTTTTGACGCGTTTTTCGACGCGTTTTTTCACGCGTTTTTTTGAAGCGTTTTTTCACGCGTTTTTTCACGCGTTTTTTGACGGGTTTTTTCACGCGTTTTTTGCAGCGTTTTTTGAAGCGTTTTTTGACGCGTTTTTTGACGCGTTTTTTCACGGGTTTTTTGCAGCGTTTTTCGACGCGTTTTTTCACGCGTTTTTTGACGCGTTTTTTCACGCGTTTTTCGACGCGTTTTTTCACGCGTTTTTTCACGCGTTTTTTGAAGCGTTTTTTGACGCGTTTTTTGACGCGTTTTTCGACGCGTTTTTTCACGCGTTTTTTTGAAGCGTTTTTTCACGCGTTTTTTCACGCGTTTTTTGACGGGTTTTTTCACGCGTTTTTTGCAGCGTTTTTTGAAGCGTTTTTTGACGCGTTTTTTCACGCGTTTTTTGCAGCGTTTTTCGACGCGTTTTTTCACGCGTTTTTTGACGCGTTTTTTCACGCGTTTTTCGACGCGTTTTTTCACGCGTTTTTCGACGCGTTTTTTGACGCGTTTTTTCACGCGTTTTTTCACGCGTTTTTCGACGCGTTTTTTGACGCGTTTTTTGACGGGTTTTTTGACGGGTTTTTTCACGCGTTTTTTGAAGCGTTTTTTGACGCGTTTTTTGACGCGTTTTTTCACGCGTTTTTCGACGCGTTTTTTCACGCGTTTTTTCGACGCGTTTTATCACGCGTTTTTTCACGCGTTTTTTGAAGCGTTTTTTGACGCGTTTTTCGACGCGTTTTTTCACGCGTTTTTTGACGCGTTTTTTCACGCGTTTTTCGACGCGTTTTTTGAAGCGTTTTTCGACGCGTTTTTTCACGCGTTTTTTGACGCGTTTTTTCACGCGTTTTTCGACGCGTTTTTTGAAGCGTTTTTCGACGCGTTTTTTGACGCGTTTTTTCACGCGTTTTTTGACGCGTTTTTTCACGCGTTTTTTGACGCGTTTTTCGACGCGTTTTTTGACGCGTTTTTTTCACGCGTTTTTTCACGCGTTTTTTCACGCGTTTTTTGAAGCGTTTTTCGACGCGTTTTTTCACGCGTTTTTCGACGCGTTTTTCGACGCGTTTTTTGACGCGTTTTTTCACGCGTTTTTTCACGCGTTTTTTCACGGGTTTTTTCACGCGTTTTTTGACGCGTTTTTCGACGCGTTTTTTGACTCGTTTTTTCACGCGTTTTTCGACGCGTTTTTTCACGCGTTTTTCGACGCGTTTTTTGAAGCGTTTTTCGACGCGTTTTTTGACGCGTTTTTTCACGCGTTTTTTCACGCGTTTTTTCACGCGTTTTTTGACGCGTTTTTCGACGCGTTTTTTGACGCGTTTTTTTCACGCGTTTTTTCACGCGTTTTTTCACGCGTTTTTTGAAGCGTTTTTCGACGCGTTTTTTCACGCGTTTTTCGACGCGTTTTTCGACGCGTTTTTTGACGCGTTTTTTCACGCGTTTTTTCACGCGTTTTTTCACGGGTTTTTTCACGCGTTTTTTGACGCGTTTTTCGACGCGTTTTTTGACTCGTTTTTTCACGCGTTTTTCGACGCGTTTTTTCACGCGTTTTTCGACGCGTTTTTTCACACGTTTTTCGACGCGTTTTTTCACGCGTTTTTCGACGCGTTTTTTGAAGCGTTTTTCGACGCGTTTTTTCATGCGTTTTTCGGCGCGTTTTTTCACGCGTTTTTTCACGCGTTTTTCGACGCGTTTTTTCACGCGTTTTTCGTCGCGTTTTTTCACGCGTTTTTTGACGCGTTTTTTCACGCGTTTTTTCACGCGTTTTTTCACGGGTTTTTTCACGCGTTTTTTGACGCGTTTTTCGACGCGTTTTTTGACTCGTTTTTTCACGCGTTTTTCGACGCGTTTTTTCACGCGTTTTTTGACGCGTTTTTTTCACGCGTTTTTCGACGCGTTTTTTGACGCGTTTTTTCACGCGTTTTTTGACGCGTTTTTTCACGCGTTTTTTGACGCGTTTTTTCACGAGTTTTTCGACGCGTTTTTTGAAGCGTTTTTCGACGCGTTTTTTCATGCGTTTTTTGACGCGTTTTTTCGCGCGTTTTTTCACGCGTTTTTTGACACTTTTTTGACTTTATAAAATAATGAGAGCAGCAGTTTAAATGCTGTGTTTTGTATGTCTACAATTTAATTAAACGCATTGTTTTATTGTTCCAACTTGTTCGTTAACTTTTACTTTAGTAAAGCAAATTTGAACTGCAAGACCTTGGAAGTACCAGATTTATGCTTTCTGAATTTAAGTGTTTCATTTTTAATTCTATTGATGGACAGTTTGCCACATTTTAAATCGGTCTGGAAGTAAAATCCATCACACAACAAAACATAACAAGTTCGCGTTGTCTACGACGGGTACACATTTTTGATTACTACTGTATGTAATTCATTACTGTCGCATTGATTAAACTGAAATTTGCACTTGAATGCCACTCGGCAGTTATCGCAAACAATATTTCAGTTTGTTGTTACAAATGAATATAAATATAGATGTACCCGGTAATCATTTGTAATTTTGTTGTTGTAACTTTAAGAAACAGCTCACAAGTAAGGTATAATTATAAACAATTTAGTTCACCAGCAATGTAGTCCAATACGTACTTTTTCTGTTTTGTTTATTCGTTTATTTAAATAAAATGTAAATTATTTACTGCAAAATGTGTATCACTTTTCACTGCAACACTGAGTGCGATTTGAATGAATACTGATTATTTGGCTGCGGGTAGTGTACTTCCACTTAGTTCGACGCGTGAAACTACAGTAAAGTAAAATCAAGCAGCGGTTGCAAAATTCCACTGTGGGTTATTTGTACAGAAGAACGCTGGAATACAAGTGAAAGTGAGACGACCGATGGGGGATGCAAAATGGTCACGCACGTTTCCACGTGAGCTGCAAACATGTTTTTGAACAAGCAAGTTCTACTGTGTGGGGTGTGTTTACGTATTGTTTTGAGCTTATCTGACATTGAGTTGAGTTTAGGTGCACGTTGTTGTCGAGATATCGTTTTGCGGATGAAAAGAGACCTACTCTTCTGAGACGGAGCGTGGTAAGCTTTTAAAGAATAAAACGTTTTCACAAAAAGTTCTCCGGAAAGCATCGTGACTTGGAAGTCGACAAGTCGAAAGTTTGAACTTATTTGGAGGTTTGTGCACTTAGAGAAAAAAATATGGCTCAGCAATAAGTGTGACAGAAGACGATGTCATTAGGACTAGCGTTTTAAAATAGATATGGTATTGGAAGAACCGTTAATCGTTGTCACAGCCTCCTAATCGGGAAACCTTAGAACTAACTACAACTTGACAAAGTTTTTGCCAATAACAAAAATGTGGAAAATTTTGACGTCTCAACGTTAGTTAGGTTGACGTTAGACAACAAAAAATCATGATGTTTTCATTATAAAGTATCATTCATTTTTCGGTTTCAAAAGTAAAGCTAAATAAAACACACACTGGCATACATTTTTGATGAAAATTTTATTTCATTATAAAGTTTGGACTTTGCTATTAAGTGTGAAATACAACAACATTTAAATGGCCGCTTAGGGAAGATTCGCAGCATGCGATTCTGAGGTAATTTTTAACCATTTTTTCGCACATTTCGGGCGGTATCTCGGCCATAACTTGAGCAATGTTGGTTTTTAATGCGTCTAGAGTTCGGGGATTATTCGCGTAAACACGGTCTTTTTCGTAGCCCCACAAAATAAATCTAACGGTGTAGTCAAGCAGGAATCAAATCTCAAACTTATTCAATCGCGAAGATAGGAAAAATTTTTTTTTTGCGATGGAAGTTGGAAACCTTGCATGAGGTACCAATGGTCCGACGTCCATTGGTAGTAAAAAAACACTGTTGCGCATTTTCGGAAACGGTTTCGCAATGTTGACAGTTTGGGATGGTTACATGACCGCGTTTAAAGAGATATTCTCTGTAACAGCCAAGACCCAACAACTGAGCCAGAAGGTTTATTTGACGTGGGCTCTAGTGTGCATTAGTGCGATATAGTACTGAACTCGCCCTGGTACTGGAAACCTGTGTTTGACATAACTTCTAGGGCACCCTGGTTGTGCCTTAAACTGACCCCAGTTAATTTGTCGGGGCAAGAATTCAATGCTGAGTTTTTCTATCATTTAACTTGCTGTTGTTCATTTTTAAACTCATCATCTATATTGCGAACACTTTTATCAACTATTTGCATTATGGCAAGTCCAAATTCAGAATTGAGCTCACTTATTTTTTTACAATAAACGGGAAAAAGTGTAAAGATAAATATTTTTCAATATCAAAAACTGACAGGGTAACATTTTGCCAAATTTTCAGGGTTATGCAGGGTTTTTGACAGGCGTGGAAATTAGATGACACTTCTCAGTGCGCACTAGTGCTAGCCAAGTCAAAAAAAACTAGATAGAAGTTTGTTGAGCACGATTAATCCATGAATCGGTCACTGGTAAGAGACGATGTGTCCATTGTCCCTTTAACTGTTCGTTCCATTGTTGTTGCCAAACAGCGATGACACGATTTCTTTCGTATTTTCTCTTTTCGCCGCCTACTCGATCATTTCGGACTCGCTCGGTTCTTAGCGCTTTCATTTCTTCCGAAGGTATAACGTGGCTGCCAAATATCGGTTTGTCAGAATATTGAAATCGATAGATTGCAAAAGTCTTATGTTAAATGACTTTGACTTTGACAGTAAAGCGTTGTTCAACGTTTGGCTATAAATTATGCGTCGATATATTATGTATAATTTGTTCTTCAGAGGCTCCGTAATTATATTGAACGCCGATATTCTTTTCGATACCTACTATCGAAATTTCCTTTGAAAATGTTCCATTAAGTGTCAATTTTAAATAACCTTCGAGGGATTTGAACCAATGCAAACTTTCTTTGTAGTAGTCCATATAAACATAAGCACAATACCATGCACGAATGAAGTAAATGAATGATCAAAATATTAGATGAAACCGATACTGATCCAAACTACTTCTCGCAACAAGCGGATCAAATAATTCACATGTGCACACCAACCAATGTTTGTCATGTCAGTTTGATCACCGATCCAATCTATATTGGAGATGTGACGGATTCCAGAAGGGGGAGAGCACAAGCCGGTTTCTTGGTGACTACACGTAAAAACTTCCATGTAATGGCGCTTTTCCTGGACTTTAGAAAAGCATTCGATACTCTTGGCCACACAACACTAATAGAAGTGCTATTAGAAAAAGCTGACATTGGAGGAAAAATGTCTGAATAGATGAAGAACTTTCTTAGGCGAAGAATCTTCAGAGTTTGTTTGCTATAGGTAGATGGTGTTTCGATAACTGGTGAAATATTTTCCAATAAATTTTCTTTGCAATATTTTTTTATTGCCTTTCCGTTTCAAGATTCAGTATACATATAACAAATAATATTAATAAACAATCTAGAAAACAAATTTGTCGGTAGAGTTGATATTTAAAATAAAATAGTGAATTTTGTGTATACTTAGTTAGTATTTACTTGTCGGGTTTGAACAGATGGTACTGCAAATGTGGTTTACAACCGGCCACTAGATTAGATATAGGCAACTACAGGGTGGGTCAAATACAAGTTTATTTTAAAAAATGCAATAAAATTAACAAAACTATTTTTTTTTCATGTATTACGGCTTTATTAGTAAGAGCAACTGTTCCCATTAATTGTCGAACTCAACGTCGTTCAAGTGGATGATCGCGCGCCTTTAATTGCTGAGTCAATTGGACCTTAAAGCGAATAATCCGAGATCTTTGTGCAGAATTCTCCTAAGGCTCGTGCGTGAAATATTGAGCTGTTGAGATCGATGGCGAGTTGATGTTCGTGAATTGAGTCTCACACTCTCGGCTATAGAGCAGTTACATTCTCGTATGTGGGGACCAAGACTGTTCACTAGCATACCAGTCTCACGAACTTTGTGCGCAAACTTGCGTACAGCAGACGTGGTGGGTGCTTTATTGCAGCTAAAACTTCTTTTCAAAAAAAGCACTGTTTGTTTTCAATATTTCCCTAACGTTGTTCAAGCGTAAAGCGACTCATTTCGTTCCGCGTAGGTATGATACTGACTGACTTTCTGCCAAGATTTCGAGCGGGAAACAGCTGTCAGTGTCAAAATAACCTATGATTTAAAAAGAAACTAGTAGATGGCCCACCCTTTACATGTATGCAAGTGGAGCTTGACAAAATTGGCAGATGGTGTCATGACAACGGCCTAGTTGTCCACCCATAGATCAAAAGTAATGCATATTCGCAGCCATAAATACTGGAAAGAGCAGGGTCGGAATTCTGTAAGGCGAAACGTTCTAACGTTTTCGTGTGCATGAAGAAAGTTGCTTGCGTAACATAGGGTAAATTATTAGTGCACCCGAAAACGTTTGAACGTTTCGCCTTACAGAATGCCGATCCAGATTAAGATTAATGCATTTAACTGTGACAATCAACGGAATATCGATACTCTAGATTCTAGAAAAAGTCTACACTTATAAATATCTAGATATTATGACATTAATAATACAATGAGCAAGCTGAGAGGATCACTCTTTGCTTTCGCTTGCCTGCAATTCAATGCGACTACCAGAGTGCAAAAACAAATCTATCATACGCTCTTGTTGAATCAGATTGGGATATGGTATGTTTGCATGCATGTGGAGGAGCTTCAACAACTCATGTAATCAAACTTCAAAAAGCTTAAAACAGACCGGTAAAATGACTAACGAGAATACATCAAATTGAGAGACGGTCATGAAAGTTAAAAATATTTTAGAGATGACAGCAGCGGTGGTAGAATTATGTTGACTTGCGGTTTTGAACATCAACCAATCACAAGACGAGCAGATGGTTTTTATCAGCTTCCATGATTCTTCAAAGTTTATGTGACAAGAGGCAACGTATATGGCGTGTATGTTTACAATTTATCCAACATCCTTCATAAGCTTTCTCAGTTTTTAAGGCATATTCTCAATACTATTTGTAAAAAAAGAATGAAGTATTTCCTTGAAGCAATAACTTAGATATAATCTTTTTTTGCAATTAATGATTACACAAAATATAAAACATATATAAAATTTGGTAGGTTATATACGAAATAAATACCTAAGTAAAAAATTGATTAACTTAATGAAATTTTAAGCTTGTTCACATCGATGTTAAATATTTTTTGTAAACAACCTTCTTCTCCCTGAATTTCTTTAAAATAAATTGAATGTCTATGGAAGGTACATAAATATATATTACTGAAATTTGATAGTTGAAAACTCGAATTTCCTTTTAAACTACTTTTTTGGTTGTTTCTTTCTTTTTTTAAAGTTTGTCCAACAACTGATTACCAAACTTCAGTAGATTTCCCTCGTCACTTTTATAGCAGATTTCTATCGTCAAACTAAGCCACTATATCAATAGGGGTGGTACCAAAGCACACTTGGCACTATAAATCTTCGACTGTTATACAATATAATTTTAGAAATGCCTTATGAGGCTTACAAAAAAAATCCCCACTCAATTCTCATTTCCGTGACGGTAATTAGCTGCAATCAGTAATTGGCAATAGCTCCATGGTTTTTCATTAGTGCGCGTTTTCTTCGGTGTATTATACAAGAGTTCATTCATCCAAATGTCTCTTCATTGTTTGCTAAATAGATGCGCTCACAATTTTCCCACCATCGTCGCCGCCCGACATAATCACTTCTCATTGTTACGACCGTGAGTATCTGTATAAGATTTAAATCCACCTCCTAGAGCGGATGCCTTGTCTTTCCATATGTATAACTGACGCAACGTCGTTGCCACTTCGCAATCAAGTCTTCTCAGAGGCGAGTTTCGCCTAAGAACTCCTCCACTTGTTACTGGTTACTCTTGGCGGACAACTCGAAGGTGATTACCGCAGTCCCAGGAAGACGAAACCTTATTAAATAATTCGTGTCTATAAGACGCGACGGCCACCAGTTCGGTACGGGCGGACATTTTCCCGAAACATTTTAGACTGCGATCGGGAAGACGGAAAACAGGGGAATGAAAATGAACGACGATTTGAATTTTAATGTTGAATGGCGCAAAAACGATTCCCCTTGGAAATTTGTTTTCAGTTTACTTCCGAATCCCTTTGAGGACAGACAGCAATGCGATCATTCGTTCGGGGTTTACACAATTATTTATCGTCGTGTGCGTAACTCAACCGTGACGCCGCGAGTTCTTAAAAAGAAAACCTTTGTTAGTTTGAGTCATTTGATTACGCTGTGCACGCACCCTGCGCAGTGCTAACATAAACCAACACTACTCCACCTACCTGTGTGTATTTGAATGGATTGTGTCTATCAGGAACACCTGTTTGTAAGGATAACAACATATTTTGAATTGAAAAATACGAATAAACTGTGTCTTATTGGGAGATACATACGAGTATATCTGTAGGTGGACAGGGTGAAAAAATAGTGATAGTTATTGTGAAATATCAACGAAGGAATATTTTTATAAACGGAGTACCATTCAAGGAGCCCATAAACACACCGCAACAAAGGAATATTATTTTCAAGTAAACGGGAACATAAACTACTAGACCCATATGAATGGTAAGTTGTAGAAAATGTTAAGGACTAAAGTGGTTTCTTTTTATTTTGCATTTCACATATAGATATGAACTTGCATTTGTGAATGTCGATGGTGATTCATTAAATTTGAGGTTTTGTTTTATATGCCAACAACTTTTCAGACCCAAGACAGAAAAATGCAAATTAAGTGGTTGTCACTGTTGTCGGGGTCACCTTGTAGTGGCAGTGTTCATAAGTGACTGAAGGAACCAGTTGCCAGTGATAATCAATATTGAAAACAAACGCGCGTTGCTCATTTCGTAGGGCGTATTACAAGCGATTTAAAAATTGTTGTTAGGCCGCGTATTGTTTATAAGTATACCTATTCTTGCAGAACTAAAGGTACCGATGCAAAAACCGCATGTCATATTGTACGCACGGCACACAGTAAATGCAGATCACTTCTCAGAAGGGACTCTTTCCCATGGGTTTGGTATACAAAGTTTGTCAAATGTGTACCGCACAAACTGAGTAAGTCAATATGAACCGAATAATGCTTATACGAAAAAAAGGTCTAGTTCCATTACCTTGAGGATGGGAAGAAACAAAATGATAACAATATATGTAGCCATCATCGTCACCACTTTCGTGGTGAACCTTGAGGATGTTCCTCCTTTGGTAAGTATTTAAAAAAAAATAGTTGCCGCAATAGGTCCAGGCCTAGCTTCTCATAACCATTCTCTTTGTGTGAGTTCATTTTTGGGACGAATGGAAGGGATCTACATTCTACACTTTTATAACGAGTCCAAACGGCTTTTGGAAAAGGCGTTTTTCTTTTTTAGTTCAGAACTGAGCACTGAACTGAGCTCGAGCATTATGCGCTCTGAACCGAGTGTGCTCAGATCGTTCTGATGCGTTTATATATAAATTGAATATTTATTCAATGTTATTTTTTAAATTTGTAAACCTTCAGTTCCGCCATTTCAACTACTGTTTTCTTTTTCTGTCAAATGTGTAATTGTGTAATCAGCTTTTTACTGAGAAAATCAAACTTTTTGTATAACAGTTCAGGTTATGCTCTGAATCAAGAATCTAGTATTCTTAAGTCGACTAGATTGGTCTGGATAAGATGTAACCTGAACGCAAAAACTAGATTGGTCGGGAACTTTACGTTTTTTTACGTCAGCCACATATGCGAATTGTCAACTTAATACTCAGTCACGAACTTCTTGACTAGATTCGCCGGCTAACCCTCCATAAACGTCAACTGAAACAGCTGCTCATATGACCGATTTCCCCCAATCAAAACCGAGATATATCTAATCAGACAGCTGTCAGACTTACTAAACTACATACCTACTTGAACGTCCCCACTCTTTTATTATAGTTATACTCTCGCAGATGTTTGTCAGACGTTTGCGAGAGGTGGCGCCGCAATTGAAAGAAACCTTAAGATGGAAATTGGGTTTTTTCGGGAATCGAACTCGGGACCTCTGGCCTATTAGCCGTGAGTATTTAAAAATGGCTAACAAATCTGGGATCAATATTTTAATAGGTACTTTATCAGTGCAGCGCCGCATGTCTTGTATCATAGCAATGTAGAGTACATATCTCTCTTCCTTCTCGTGCAAACTTTCTCGTTTTCCTGACGATGTTTCGATTAAGTAAAGCAAGCCAATATGCATATTTACTCACTTATCGGGCACTCCAGTTTATGGCGTTTGCAATGCCTTAGTTTTTAAAATAGAAGCCTGTTTTTAACCTAATTTTCATATCGGAAAAAGATGTCCACAAAAAGAAGAGCTCAGCCAATTGACAGCTACGATTGACGCAACATTGAACTCTTCATTCGAAAATACATGGAGTGCAGTTAAAAATCCACTACGCTGTTGCTGTTATTTTTCTGTATCTGCTAAGGAGTGATCAATTCTGATGAACTTTCGTCAAAATCAAACGTTTCTCCAAAGTGACCGTGTTTCAAAACGGCAGCTGTATTTTTTGTTAAAAAGGAACTGCACCAGACAGACACTCATACTGTGGAATGTGGGCAGATACGACAATGGAGTGACGCAACATGCAACATGTAAGTATGTGCCACGGTATTAGGAAGCAATGTCGGCACTTATAGTCTTATACTTTATATACTTATTACTTTATACTTTTTTACATTTTTTTGTTTGTTTATGAAAATGTTTTGATTGTTAAGAAATTTTTAGATTTGAATTTTTAGTTGTTATGAAAAAATCGAAAAGAAATCAATAAACAAAAAGAAGAAATAATATAAAAATATGAAGACGGCGTTTTCATGATGCCACTTATAAGGAACCAAAAGGTATATTTAAATAGTTACAAATTAACAGTTCATTATCTTTACTAGCTGAATTTTTTATTCTATTGCATTTATTGGCTTATAAATTGAATAATTTCCGTAAGTTGATAAGTTTTTTCTGTTGTTTTACAATTTTTTGTCTTTAAATATGACAGTCTTACAAATTTTCAATGGATACTAGAAGTTCATCATCATTATATTAATACGTCAACATCAAAAGTTTCCGTACACAGGAGAATGAACTTTATATCATTTGAAAGGTACTATGCCATGGATGTGCACAAACAAAAAATCGTATGATATATTATATTAATTTGTCTATGGTAAAACCCATTTTCAAAGGGGCGTATTTGCTCGATATCAAAATGTCGAAAAATGTTGAACGTGTCTTACTGTCTGACAACTGATTTTCGACCAGAAGCGAAACTAATACCTATATTATAATAACTCTATGCATGAGACCAATTATTGTAGCCTATATTATTGTATTTCATAGATCTAAGTACATAATTAGAAATAGTAGTTTTGAAAATTGCGGCTTCTGTTTTTTTAATTTAAATTTTTTGTTTATTTCTACTAATTATTTAAAATATTTTACGCCCAAGTAGCATTCGAATACTTACACATTTTAGGCCTGGCGACGTTCTGGTGTCAATTCATAATCCCATTTAGGAACTTATGTTTCGAAACAACGAGAACCAGTTCCTTTTTTGTTTCGGAAGTGGCGCAACACAATGTAGGAATTGTTTTTGACGCAAATCCTATATATACACAAATTGGGAAGAATGCCTTATTAATATTTAATTCTATTATTTTGTATGTACCTACATATAAATACCATATAATTTGTGACGTTATGATATGTCATTCATTTTGTGTACCTATGTTATGTACCAACATTATATTTTGACTGCATTAAACATTTCATTATTAAAGAGAAAACAAAACAACTACTGAAATTTTATGGGGAACATCACTTTGCCTTGAAATGTTACTAAAGTACTTCGAAAAAAAACCTTGATCCTTACAAAATTATTTATGGTATTTATAAAATTAGTATAAAATCAATCTACGATGTCTATATATTCACTTCCCAATCGGGAATCGCGTTTAATCTGTGTTGACAAGAAGTTCCTAGGAATTGTGTGCATGTAGTCTGTATTTTTAAAATAAAAACTTTTTCCCACCATAAAAACATATTCGTGGTATATTTTCAATAATTAATTGTAATTTCCATTGATAAAGACTGAATTCCTTTTTGTTCCTTATTACTTATTTTTTGTTTCCCATACAATTTAGCATCTTTTTTTCTTAATTTGGCATATTCCGCTGAAAAATCTGGCAACACTTGCTCACATGACACATGAAGTCGCAAAATGTTTCTTAAGCGGTTTTGAAAAAAAAAATATATCATGCTGAAAAGAGCAAATTGTTGTTTATCTGTTAATTATATAAATAAATGAAAATGACTTCCGTTTAGACGTCATTCGGGAACCTCTTTTTTAGGGTTCCGTAGCCAAATGGCAAAAACGGAACCCTTATGGATTTGTCATGTCTGTCTGTCTGTCCGTCCGTATGTCACAGCCACTTTTTTTTTTGTGAACCTCATTAAGATTTTCACACAAAAATAGAAAAAAAAAAAAAAAAAGTTTTGGGGGTTCCCTATACTTAGAACTGAAACTCAAACAACTTTTTTCATCTATGGATAGGTCTTCAAAAATGATATTCAGGTTTCTAATATAATTTTTTTCTAAACTGAATAGAGTGCCCCCCTATTTTCTGTTCTCTATTACATACAGGGTGGGCCAAAAGAAGTAATCCGATATTGTTTGGCTCTAATTTTTTTCAAAATGAAAAACTTCGATTCTGTTTTTTGATTATGTTTATTTGAATCTTTAGAATTTTATTGGTCAAGTCGAGAACATGATATCGACCAAATGGGCGCCGTCACAATTGATTGCCATACGTACAGTACAGTGTACAGTGATAAACGAGCCCGTATGGCAATCAATTGTAACGGCGCCGATTTGGCCGATATCATCTTCTCGACTTGACCAATAAAATTCTAAAGATTTAAATTTATTTTATTTAGAAAAAAAATGAGAGCCAAACAACATCGGATGACTTCTTTTGGCCCGCCTTGTACAAAATAGCATAAATCGCTTTGATAAAGGTCCTCCTTAAAGTGGAGATTAAGGGGCATTTGGAAAACCATCTTATCAATTTCATTTCCTTATACAAGATTAACATTTTATACGAAATGCGACTATCGGTTGGTGAGGTATCGCGTTGTAGTTTGAAATTTTTCAACATTTTTCTTGCTTCTTATTAGCTATAGAGAGTACAGTACCTCTTATTATTGTATTTTATTTCTCAATTTTTGGTATTGGGAGTGTTTTTTTGAGCTTCGATCTAGGCAAAGCTAAGTAAATTAAGATTTTCAGAACGCAGTAACAGCAACTACTGTGCGTGCTGAAAATCCTACTTGACTTTGCTTTGCTGAAATTTAAGCTAAAAAAAACAGTCCAATTGTTAGAGAGTCATGCAAATAAATAAATAAAACCATGTCAAGCTTGGTTTGAGTTGTAATTATAAATTTGGACTCGTCTTACGGAGGAACTATTCAATTTGTAAGCAAAAGCAATAAAAAAACATTTTCCAACAAATGACGATAAAAAACTTTATCGAAATGTGCACAACATCAAACAAAAAAGAATCTTTACATTTGATTAGTTAGACCAACACGATAGAAATGACAATAAAACGAACAACAAAAATTAGACAATTAGTTAGAAATAACTGAAGTTTTTATGAAATTGACCCACTACAAGAATACAAATTGAAATGCACATACTATGAATGACGCCATATCCTGAAATTCGCCGAAACTCTTAACTTCCGGTATAGACCGGAAATCAATATGTACTCTCCTCATCTCTCACATATTTGTCGTAAATTTAACATAATAAAGTGGCTCACTTTTCTTTCGTTTTATTTCCAGTACTATGCGATCTATTACAAAAGGACAATCAGAGAAAAAGAAAAACCGCAAACAATCATAATGACAATCGTAACAACAAAGTAAAGCAAAACAATGTCTTCTTCACTCCAGTTGAACCAAATTAACATTCTCCAACTAAACCAATGTGACAGTGAAAAACTACGGTACCTCTCTCCACCGCCCCGACCGCCACCACCCACGGCTTCAACACGGGACATAGACAATGCGAATCGCATTGAGAAGAAACGAAATGATAACAATATATGTAGCCATCATCGTCACCACGTTCGTGGTGAACAAATTTCCAACGACTCCAAGTGGCGTAGAGGAATCGTCACAAAAGACTCTGTTTACACTCCACCGCAGTTCCCTTGCCAGAGCGATGGAAAACACGACGAGATTGTTGGTGGTGGTGCAGGTATGACAAGCGCTTGCAAAGGTATTTGTTGTGCTGTCGAATCGGTTCAGTGCGCATCCGCACTTGGGGACACTCACCATGATGGCGGTGGCACAGTGACAAGAGCGGATTCGAATTTCAAATGTATATCGACACTGAGCGGAAGGGTAACATGCGCAGTTCTGCCCCAGCCACGTCCGTTGGAATGCGTTCATAGGCGCTGTCGTCGCAAAGAGCGACTAGCAACGACAGCAGCAGCATCATCGATCCAAGAGCCATTAGAAACAGAAACCCCAACAACAATAGTAGCCAAGCACACCGACAACAATATACTACCCACCAACACATCTATTGCTTCTACCACCAGCACTACCACCACTACCAGTTGGGCATCGACGTCGTCGGTTAGTAGTCCACCATCAGTGCAGGATTTTGCAAAATGTCTAACAGCTGAAGAAAAATCAACTTCTCAAAAAAGGCCTGAGAATTCCCTGGTTAAAGGTCTAGTTTCGGCCGATCCGTGTGATTTTGTGTTAAGTGAACTTTATTTCAGTCCTTTGGGCGACATCTTTTGCTATAATTTAAGTCCGGGCTTCGTAATCGGTGTAGACTCCCTACAAGGCCTGCTCAGCGACAGTTTGGGCTATTTTTGTCCTCCGAAAAGGATTTTTCTTGTCGCCAATCAGAGTTCGCACTCCCAGTGGCTTTCGTCGTCGGTGACGAAGGCTAATCCAGTGATTCCTATTACAAGTCCCACAAATAGTTTACAAAGGTTTAATTATTTCATTCTAAGTGCTTGCAATCTGGACAGTGTTCTTTTGTTCGTTAACAACGAAGTGGTAAATAATTTAAACGAGAACCTTTACTTTCTTCCAACACCACCATCGTCATCATTATTACCATCATCATTATCGTCATCATCCGAATTAGCAGCAGCACTAAAATTGAGAAGTATTTCTTGCAAAAGCTTCAAGGCTCGAGAAGAGGACGAGGAGGTATCGTCACAGGAAGACGAAAACGAATCTCAGTACCATAAAATCGAAAAGCCTAGCGATGAGTCGCGTCGCTGTACGTCGCTTCTGACTAAGGACGAGACGAAATCTTCTTCAACGACGCAGCGAGCTTTAGACGCGTATACCCAACATAAAGCTTCTCATTCATTGTTAAAGGTTAGTGATGTACAAACAAAATTGGAAAACAACACGAACAGCAACAATGGTAACAATGACAATGAACGACAATGCAGCGGTAGTAGTAGCAGTACAACAGTCCCATCAACTGTCGGCGACAAAAACACCAGCCATCTTGTCGAGGATGATGCGTTCAGAGCGAGCCAGCGCTTAAAACGCTTAGAGGAGAACTTCAAAGATCTGACAGTTGTGCGAAAAGTCACCCAGCGTCAGCCATTGATTGCCAAAAGTGTTAACGGTAATGTGTCCAAAAATCGATCATCAGAAATAAAGAGGTCATTTAGGAGCCAACCAACAACACTGTTGTCTCCCACCATAAAAGTAGAGGAACAAGGTAACTCGTCTCCATCGTGCATTTGTGACAGCATCAAGCTTTTGCCGTCAGTAGAACTAGGGAAAGAAAAAAGCTCCGCCGCCACCACCACTACTGTCCAGGACAATGATATAATTAGAAATATCGAAGAAAGGCAAATTATAAATAATTACGCTAGCGATAATAATAACAATCTGAGCTCGAATACCTCCGAGCATCTATTTAGCAAGAACAACGTTTCTAATGTTAGTCTTGGGTTAGTAAATAATTCGCCACCCTGTAAAAGTGCAACTTCCAAAAAGAAGGACATTTATTACATTAGCCGACCGGTGCCATCGATATCCGAATTCGATGTTCGACAAATAAGTGACCCAAACTTCAATTGTAACAAAAACAGTACGTTCGGTGACGAAATAGTGACATTTGAGTGCTACGACGAATTGCTAGAAGACGAAGAGGTCGGATACGCGAAATCGCCTTCGCCCCTCACCAACGCCGCCGCTGTTGATGGTGATGATGATGCATGTGATACCAAAGAAACCGTGTGCGAGTGCAACTGTCAAAAGTGCTGTTTAAAAGAAGTCGAATATTCTGACACATCCCCAGCGACAAACAATTGTGTTTACAATTTTTACAATCCGGGGACTGGGTCACACGAATTTCTAACGACGACGACTAACTCTGATCGGTCAGCGGGTGATTTTGACATCGAAATGCGTGAAATAAACGGCCAGTTGCGCGGTTTGCTTAAAAAGCCAAATCGACCGCCGCCCGCACACAAAAATCGTGTCGTGTTCGATGAGACGCGTAACGAATTCTTCGAGGCCGATTACATTATTTTGATACGTGAGGACTGTGCATATGACGAAGAGGACGAAGAACCGTGCACATGCGGTGAACATGAACTCGTGCGACTCTGTTGTGAGGAAGGTTGTCAGTGTAACTACACGAACGAAGACACTCGGACACCTCAGGTGAGTGATGAAGTGATGAAAGTGTTACATGTTACATCACTGACGTAAAAGTCACGACTTTTAATTTTCAATTTATATGCCCAATTTGTTATAAATATTTTGCCGGAATCTAAAAGCATAAGGTTGTGATGAATTTGTGACGTTTTCTCTGAAAACTGTTTGGCAGTAACTTGTCACGTGTCACTTGTTATTTATTTGTTAATTCGCATGTGAATTGTATATTTTTTGAATTACTTTTCTGCGAATTTACAATAATTACAAGTGCTGTAGCTTTACAACTTAATTTTAGATTGGGCTTAATACCTTTCTCTCATAAAGTTTTACTTTGTCATAAATATATACGCAACGCATGAATGTCAAAGTGTTTAATTAACGTGTCTTTCTTGCTTCGTTTGTTGATACAGTACCACATAGAAAATACGTTAGTTGTCAAATTGAAAACCAGCTAGCTGGAAAATTTAAATTATTGACCGCGTTCCATTGAATGCTAGGTGACTAGCAGAGCTAGGTGACTATTCGGGGGTCTTGGACAAATTGTAAAATTTCCCTTTTAAGGATATTTTTCAATCTAAGAAAAAGTGAGCAAAAAAATCAGTTGTCAGCAGGTGAAGTTCAGTAATAAAGTTAGTCAAAATGAGGTCAACTAAAAGGTGAAATTGAACTTTTTCATGGGAAGTTTTTTTTATGTTTGTCCTGAAAAGAATGAAACAGAATCGAAATAATAAATAAATAATAAATAAATAAACTAATTATTATATTATTCAGTCTATGGCGGCCAATGAAATGCGGTCATTTACAAAACTAAACGACTAACCTAACCAGAGTTATTTATATGAAAAAAAACGTTATTGCCGTTGTTTTCAACGACCTTATTTAATAAAATGGACACTCGAAACCTTCGGGTCTATTAAGTGGCTCTAAGTTGCATAGAACGGTGCAGTTTTTCGTGTGTTCATTTTTACTTGCTTCTTGAAATTGTCCTACTTTCTACTACTCCATTTTTTGCACTTACTTCTGAGGTTCAGTAGACTTGTAAAAAGTGTCGAAATGAGGTGCTCTTTAGAATTAATTAAAACTGAGTTCATTTTGGACAACATAGTTTTTATATGCATAAAATACTTTCTAAACGGTTGCAGTCAACTCTAAGCAATATTTCGAGTAATGCAATTTTTGTTTGTGTTATTTTTTCCATTTGGTAAAAATTTTAAAATTTCAGTATTATATTATATTATTCAGTCTCATGTAATTAGGAGCTGTGCTTTTCATTTCTGATTTTCTTGCAATTTTCTCTAGCATCTGTCCTTTGCATTCATTTAAACGCTTTGGGAAAATTTGAAATAGGTACACAAAAAGTTTATGTTGCTCATAATTCTAAATGCATGCCAACTGAGTGCTCAGGTAGAAATTGCTTGGCTAGACCTATCCTATAGGTCAATCAAAACAAAAGGAATATTTTATCAGACTTATGTCGTTTTCCATTGGGACCACCAGATATTTTTTTCAGATCTCAGATTTAACTCGGCTCATGGAACACGCAACAATTTTGATCTGCTTTTGTAAAGCGTATTATTCGACAGCAAAAATCAATATCAGCTGTACCTATATAATTATGCAGTTTTGGTTATTCGTAGTCCTTAGATTTCAAGGAAGACAAAGAAGATAATAATTTCTCCAAAACTATGTAAATACATGGCTATTTATGTATTTCTTTATTTTGGGTTTCACGAAACTTTGCGCAATTGTTTTGAAGCAAACTTCTTCAAATGATGTAAAACAGCTGTGCAAAGTATAGTCGTACTAGTGGCAGTATGTGTAAATCTGAAAAAATATCGAGATCTGCAAAAAGTGATCCGAATCAGAAAAAAAATTTATTTTTTTGCCCAATAGAACATAAAAAGTAATTTAAATAAAAAAAAAGGATTAATTTTTTGTCCCGATGGAAAACTACATTAGTAGCTTCATTTGAAATCCAAGCATTCTTTGTCACATGAAGATGATATTTCATATGAAAACTTTTAGAACTTCCTATGGGCAACAAGTATTTCTTTGCTATACATTAAGCGCACGAGTTTGAGTTCAAATATTTCTATATGAATGTTTCAATTAATTTGTTTGCAACTTTTAAATTTCTCGCGAAGATCTCTATCTCTACATTGACTTTGTTTCTTTTCCAGGCCATTGAAATTCTATGCTTATGTCTGAAATTTAAATTTCAATCAAATTGGCTTAAACTTTTGCTTTTGATCTGTTTCAAAAATGCGATTTTTTAAGCAAACAAAATCGGAAATTCAGTTGAGATTTGATGCGTTGGAAACAAAAGGTCTATTTGCGTACATTCCCGAGGCAAGCGCACTAAAAATCTGTCAAACTGAAAAAATCGAGCGAAACTCTCTCAGGGAGCTGAAAATATAGTCCAAAGTACGTGGATAGACATAGAGCTAATTTGAGCCACTTACATCTTTGGCATCTAATCCACATCACAAATAAATATATACCTTATATCCTTTCGCAAAATATGAAAGGTTCTGGAAGGAAAGTAATGAATTTCCTTTATTTCGACAGAATTTATTTTTGTGCGCAATTGATTTTTAAGACGGATTTTAAATTTGTTTCTTGTCAACTTTGTGCATTTGACATTTATATTTATGAGTACTTGCCGGTTAAAGTTCTCTGAGCT
This sequence comes from Cheilosia impressa, assembly GCA_948293265.1. Classification (NCBI taxonomy): domain Eukaryota; kingdom Metazoa; phylum Arthropoda; class Insecta; order Diptera; family Syrphidae; genus Cheilosia; species Cheilosia impressa. Next base: position 25,771,622 of record OX411882.1, read on the forward strand.
ATTTAGAGCCAAGAGAGGAACTGCTAAACTGCTTACTTTGCTCATTTTTTTCCGGCAAATTTAATGAGAACTGTATAGACTCTGCACGATTTCGATCGATTTATATCGCTTGCGTTCGATTTAAACCGCGCACACGAACGAACCTAATAAGAAACAATCTGCGAAAAACCAAAGAGACAATAGGCTCATTTTATTAAACACCTATGCAATGAACGAGAGGGCGGAGTAAAATATAGTAGAAAAACGCACAATAAAACAGTTCTAGTTGAGCGTTTTGGCTTTCAGTTTTGTTTAACGTTGTGTTATTAAATATGAAACCATAATATGAAGTTCTGAGCTAACCTATTCTTTCTCTGAACTTAAGTTATCCCAGAAGACTACTCCTCACTCGTTATTTTTCTAAATTTATTTTTCAGTCATTTTAATGAAAACGTATCCAATTTCGGTCGTTTTACTTTGACTTTGTTCGATTCTAGAACCGGTACGCCAATGGTTCTAAACAAGCTAATATTGATTCTGAAATATTGTCATAAAGCATGTCAACAACAAGGTTTGGCCTGAACAATTGACTGCCATCAATACGTCTTCTCGGCGTCCGATATTTTTTCATCCCATGATCTCACCAGTAAGACTCTGCATCAAAAAAGACAATTTCTGACTTTAACATTCGATGGTAGTAAAGACCATTAAAAACACTAAACACTACTGAAGTTGAAGCAAGTTTCGGTCAAAAAAGGATTAGAAGCAAGAGAACAAAACAAAAGAGAAACAAAAAAACCCATTTCCGAGGCGAAGAAAGTAGATATCTTTTTTAAATACGATTCGATAAGAGAGCTGCGTCAGTTAGTGCAAGCCAATATCAGAGAAGCAGTCGACTATTACTATGTAGTATGTACTACGTCAACTAGAAGTATGGAATAGATGTCCCCAAACAACCAATGTGGCCTACTAAGACTAAGTCTTTCTTCCGCCACTACATCGAATACGGTTTTCACACTTCCTATTCAAAATACACTTTATAATCATTGAGGGTGAACCTGAGCATATCACGCCCGTAACAGATTCAGAAACGATATAGTATACAAAGGATGGCATACATTATTTTATCTATTCTAACGTTATTTGAGACACAATACAACTTTGAATGAAGTAACTTTTTGGCAAGCACCGATTAAAGATGACGACTCGAGTATAACCCAAAGACAACATTAATCTGTAATCGGAGAATAGAGAGCATTAACAAGACAAAAGAAAGTCTAAACATTCACTTATTCAAACTCAATTCGGGGACAAAAGCTGTGCACACATTATAGTCATGAATTGAAAATGTAAAGGCGTATCACCCACCACTCTGCATTGATACGAGGACTGCTTGTGGGCTGAGATGTGGGAGGGTACCCAGTCATTTGTTATAAACTATAAAGTTACGGATCCAACCAGGTCAACACCGATATATTCACATTATACCGCATACAAAAAGGGATCCTTTCGTCGTACCAAAGGACAATACCAATGAGAAGCGTAATGAGTATATAGAAAAGAAGAATTTCTTCAAAAATCGCATTCGAATTGTGCTTATTTGCAAAGTGACAGCCGGAAGTAAACTGAAGGCCAACTTTGGGTGCAAGTCTTCGTAAATTGAAGAAAAGTACACTGACATAGAAAAATAAATATTTGCCGAAGAGAACAGATAAACCTATGACCAATAGAACTCACAACAAAAGCGAGGTTACGCCCAGCAGGGATGTAACAATAACAGGGACAGCCTTGACGCGCCACCACAAGTAGGAAATAGCTTGTTTCGTGCAAAGTGTACGAGCAGTTCCATGTTCACAAAATGGGAAATGCGGCGACACTCAAGGCCAAGAGCTGGGCCTACAAAACAGTATAATAACCATGGAATATTCATGATACGAATGATGGAAGTTAGTACTTTTGGTTTACTTGCAACGTTTGCATAGTGCATACAAGCAAGTTGTTGTTTTTTTTTTTTAATTCATATACACCAAGTTTGGTTTTACATGCGGGTTGAGCTAAATATACATTTATGTGTAAAACAATTTTCAGGATATTGACAGATACTCTAGAATGTTGATTGCAAATTATGTTCGGGGTAAAGTTTTTATTACCTTTGTGACAAGGGCTTAGAACCGTCTATGCCGCACGTTAGAGTAGTTTTCACGAAATAAGAAATCCTTTCGAAGCTCCGGATATCGACAAAAATCGAAAAATGTAAATATGCAACCGAAAAAATATACGGGAATGAAAGCAAAAGAGCTAGTGCGCCATGGCCACAAGCAGCGTTACCGTTGTGTGATTAAAGTTGCAATTCGTCACTTTTTCGAATTCGAATGCTATTTTAGCCCTTTTGAGTTGGAGGAGGGGCTTCGAAAATTTGTAAATGCTGTTATTTCCAAATAAAAGCCTTGAAAATGTAAGCAGTTGCCAATCACAACACTTTCATAGTATTTAGCGGGCCAATACTTGTTAGACATCGTTCGAAAATTCTAAATTTTCAGAATTGCTTCAGAAATGACACTTTTTTTTCTCACCAAACTGTCGTTTTTTTCGGGATGCATCGGTAATTCTTGTATGGATGCAACAGTTTTGCTTATTTACGTATTCGTTGAGCCAGAATTGAGCCACATCACTGAACGCATTTTTTCGATAAAACAGCGGATTTTCATGGAAGCCCATTCACCAAAAATTTGATGTTGTGTGGTAGGTCATTCGGCTTCAATTCTGTCACAAGTGTCTTTCCATGATTTCTTTTCACTTTGACAGATGACGTTTGGACGCCATTACTTACCAGTGCTGCCAACCTGAAAAACTTAACTCTTAAAAAATCACCCTTTATATTATATTTGATGTAACATAAGTGTTCCATAAATGATCACTGTTAGTACATAAGTCTGATTTATACACATTTTTCAAAGACGACTACCGAAATCGGACACGGTCTTCTTGGATTGAATACAAATCCAATATTAACCACTAAAAACTTCTTCTAAACAAATAACTTTGAATGGTGTACCTTCTGAACTTCTGGGTACATTTTGGAGAAACAATAAAAAATGTTTAAAGCTTGCAATTCTATACAGCTAAAAAAAACTCAAGTTTGTGAAAATTTGTTGCTGTATAAATTTTTAACGCAAAATGCACTTTTCGTTAAAGTTGAAGATAAAACCAAAAATTGTCTACCCAAATTAATTGATTCTAAATTATTCCTGGAATATATTTGTGTGTTCCCAAAAACGGTCCATTTTTGAAACAGTCTTCCCTGGTTTTGCATACACTTTCGGGTGCGTTTAACCATTTTGGATCGGAGATTAACGAGCAGCAAATTACCTCTCGTCTCCTTTGAAACGGCATTGTAATTGGAACTCTTTCGGACTCGGCATTCCTCCGAGTACCTACGATTTTTCTTTAGCCGGAATTTCCACTTAAACTAGGTAATGTGTCTCTCAACTACGACAACTTGTATCTGAGTAGATCTGTATATCACAAACACTACTTTCTAACCATAGACGCACCTAATCTCAGCATCAACAAACTGTAAAACTGCAAGGAGTTCAAACTGAATATAGTAGTAATTGCATCCTGTAACCCTTTTCTCAGTCGGTTTATTTTTAAATCGTCTTCAGAGTTGCCAAGCTTGCTTTGCAGCCAATCTTTGTTTAGAGCAGCAAAAGTTCTTCAACTTCGCCTTACATAATACAGACAAGTTTGGTGTGAATGCCATCAGTCGTTCTATATATATACGATACCAAAAATTCGCAGCAATGTAGTTGGTTTCAAAATTCTGAATCATATTTTCCAAGACCTGTTGGACACAATGGACCTAACTGATGGTCTATGTGAAGCTGTGGCAAAAGCCATAAGAGCACCGTTTTACCTACCTACCTACCTAAGACCTGTCCTACTGTTTGCTTAGTTTTGGACTTCTCGAAGTAAAACCGCCTTAATAAGGACCTATAGTATATTTTTGATGATAATCGTAGTTGTTGCATTTTACTGCGAAACGAATGGTGCATAGTTTACATTCGTCCAATTCATCAAATCATTCGTCAGGGAGAAATAATTTTGGCCAACCATTCTTATGACAACCCCTGTCACCGCAAGTGAAGATGTTTTTTTTTAGAGTACCTAAGGAAAGTTTACTCTCAATGGTAATAGTAAGTTGAAGTGTCTCTTGAAGATAGAGGGAAAAATTCTGATCATCCCATTGCGTCTTTTAGGAATATTGTGACATAGCTAGTCCTGCTTGTCCGTCTGGCAGACACTCAAAGCACCACCCATCTAATTTTGCTGCACGTCCTTATTTCTTACCTATGTGACTTGGCTTACTTATTAAAAATAAAATAAATCCTTTACATAAAAAGTCAAAAATGAATAAATCAACACTGTTACCTCATACAGCGCTCTATCTGGTTTAAGCAAATCTTTTGCCAAGGCCCATATACCTACATAGATATTGGAACAAGGGACACCACCAATATCGTTTGCAGGATAAAAACGTCAGTAGAAGAATATATTTACATATACATAATATCGCCCATGTTCGATGGGAAAAAAGAAACACAAACTCAAACCGAATCTGGATCCAAAAATATAGGTACATCCATTATAATCCATATTGTCACATACATACATAGGTTTGTGCAGTACATACCTAGCCGCAGTTGAAAAATATAAGTATCGTAAGCTGGTATATATAGATTCTGTATTACACGTTATCTGCCGAAGGAGGTGAGATTTACAACATCACATCCACCATTAGTGTGCTACAGCACCCTCTCGCAGATCCACTCGATAGAAACAAAAATAAAACACTGCGCTAAATTTTGCCTGTATCACCCCACGGCATACGGTGTACTTGTGCGGTACACGTCAGACTGTAAGGAGTTCAAGGTAAACTCAGTCGCAGTCATTAGTCCTTACAATAGATTTTTTTTTTCATCTTTCTGAATATTTCGCTTGAAATTTAAGAACTTAATGAAATCCCACAATAGAGTCTTGCGAGCGAAATGGGGTTGGATGGTAATGTCCAATTCATAATGTACACCCACACAGAGCCAGCGTTCACGCAGTACTTAAAAGTTTGCCAACGCTCAGTTACAACAAATTCAAAGTTATTCTCGTCCTTTGTTGGCTTTTATTAGAAATGCTAAAACGAAGGAATGGTTGGGTATTTTTGTGTACATCAGAACATATGGTAGACTGGCACTGGATGAGGGGCGAATGGTCCTAGAAGAAATTAAGCTTTTGCCTTTGGTTGACAAATCCGAGGCCCGACGCATAGCATCGCATTGAACCGCAGGAATATGCGTCTGTATTAGGCGGGTCGAAAAGCTTCTTACGAACACACATAGCATTCGGTATTTACCTTGCTTTTGACTCTCGCACATACGATAGGTAGGTGAGTGAGTGCTGAATGAACACCAAATCGATATTTATACGACTAACGACACATGCAGCCCTTTGTGTTGAATGTTGGCAAGAAAACTTGACAAATGGACCTGGAGCTGGATGTTGAGAAGTCGTGGGTGTTTGTAATCAAACTAATGTGTTAGTCATCAATTAAACCGTACTGAGCTATTTTTAATAAAACAAACGGGGTAGCAATTCGGCATGGTTAACTGAATTAGAGTTACGGTCCAACGATGTCTGGACTCTGGACTGTATTTGACCAGCACTCTTCACTTTATATATGTATATGTATTTGGCAGACACCTACACTCTGTTTGGCATAGACGAAGGACGAACTTAAAAATTCTTGAATTTATACCCAGATTATACTATGAATGATTGAATAAAAACTTGGGATGTGTTTCCGTTGCTTATATTTGCAATCTTCCAGCCAATAACTGCGTTTCTCCAAAGCTTTCTGGGGGCCTATTGTAATTGATTATTAATGGTGTACTTCCGTAAAGTACGAGAACGGTTTTACATATTCAATAAGTCAATAATATTGTTTTGAGAAGGTAGATAGAGTAAAAAGGACACGCGTCGTCACTTCATCCATATTGCAAATATATACAGGATGGGCCAAAATCAATCAGAATTGAAGTTTTTCATTTAGAAAAAAATGAGAGCCAAAAAACATCGGATGACTTCTTTTGGCCCACCTTGTATTATCTCCAGAATACGGAGCTATGTGTCCAACCCCTCACGCCAATCGCTCAAAAGTGAAAGTTAATCCCTCTGAAAAAAGAAGAAGTGGGTTATATTTGCTAAAAAGAAGATTTGCGTAGATGTAATTGCATTTTTATAATAAAAGTGGAGCATTGTTTACAAAAAGTGCACGACTGGGTCGAACGAAACTTTCTCGTTCATCAAAAGTTTAGTTGAAAAAGTTTAGTTTCAGAAGCAACCATACATAAAATCTAAGAATAGGTAGTGTTAAATAAAATTCCCTTCTAGGTTATTCATTTGATATGGCAGTACATATCGGATGACAATGCGAGTTTGTATAAGTTAAGGCTCTCAGTAACAGGCGATTTTCGCAAGTTCTGGTTACAGAATTATAAGCATCTATCTAATGTTCGGTTTAAAAGCTCTTACACTTAACCAGATTTTTGAGTAGAAGGACCTTGTGGCAAGGTGTCGGCTGTAGGGTTCGCGATAGACTAATATCTTTATGTAAATATGTTATGTAGAAATTCAGAAATTTGTCTTTGAATTTCGCATTAGCAAATAAAAACAAATCTCAAATCAAAAAGAGGCAGTTGGAATCCACTCGGAATCCAAGCGGCTAAAATTATTTTAAGCTGCATATTCAATATGGTTTGCAAAAAAGAAGAAGTGGGTAATACGAAGTTTTGCATTGCTGTTATTGCATTTTCATTGGCAGTACGGTATTGAGTCTTATTTATTATTTTTGAGAAATAATTAAAAAACGGATTTATTCGAGTTTTTTCGGAAAAACTAATTATGGGATCTTGGTTAGAAATATTTTAATATCCTAAATATGTATTTCGATCAAAATCGTTAGAGCGGTTTTTACAAAAATTAGCAGACAAAACAGTACCCAGTATTGCAATGTTTAGTTTGAAAAATATTATTGTTTAACTATTAAGCTCAAAACCGAGAACAAGTTTTTGTTAGTCTTAGTTGGTTTTTAAAGTTTTATCGAAATCGAAAATGGGGGTTTCGAGAAAACTAAAAAACTGTTCATAGTTTTTAAGTTTTTTAAACTAGCCTTTTCGGTGATACGAATTGAAAATTAAGGGCACAATAATTTTGAAAACATCAGTTTTACTCTAAGTTTGCATTGTGGTTAAAATCGATATTGCCGTTTTCAGGTAAGCTAAGGAAAACTTAATTTAGAAAAACAAAATACTTTTTAAAAAAATCCATTTTACGCTAATAAAGAGAAAAACTGAGTTTGCCATTAGGTTATAAATGATCATATTACATTAGAAAAAAATTGTTGTTACAATCGTATGGACCGTTTTCGAGATACATATGTCCAAATTTTAAAAGTGCCGTTATTCCGATTTAGTAGTATGCAGTCATGTTAACCTCACCTACTTAAGCTTAAATATCAAATATGGTTGAAATCGTTAGAGCCTTCTTCGAACAAAAACTGGTAGGAAAATTTTATATGGGAAGTACCAATAATATTGAGGGTATCGTGCAAGAAAAAAAAACAACCCCGAACTCTGTAAACTTTTAAACTCCAAATCCATGTTTGAACGAAATTGGGATAGCCGTTGAGGTTGTAGGCCTCGGGACCTACAGACGGATAGACAGACAGACAGACGGACAGAATTTTGCCACCCACTTTTTTGAGTTCGTCCATCATCGTAATGTCAGAATTGATTAATATCTCGAGTTCGAAATTTAGTACGAATGTAATATCTTTCTCTTACTACGTAATCGAGGAAATAAAGAATAAAAAAAAGGAATATGGGAATTTTGAATTAAAACAAAATGCCGTTAATATTTGAAATCCTTCACAACAAATGCTGACAGTTTTGACATTATCGGAAGATCTCAGCGAGCTGTTAGTGCCTCATTTCAAATTTGCAAGTATTTAAACGGACGGAGGCGGCGCAGATGGGTCTGGCTGTATAAGAATTCTCAGCATCCACGACTCGGACAAAAGGTCACGGTAGACACCACCTGGTCTAAGGACACGACAAAAACGAACAAAATGCATTCGTGAAATGAATAAACGAGAAAGACGTATCTGAACGGGTGCACTGACAGCCCATTGTATCATGGACATAATGGCTATAAGACTCGGTTTTAACTTACCAGACTACTGCAGGAGCTGTCAAGATATAGAGGACACGGAGCACCTGAACTGCGAGTGCCAATCTGCACATGCCTCTAAACGAGTCGACTCCTCCTTATTGAATATACCTGGAAGACAGCGCATTTACCTGTGATTCACGAAACCATCTTTTTTTTTAAACGGGTTGGTTTCAATTGGCCAATTGGCGATTATTTCAAGAGATTATTGCAAAACAAAAATCTAAATGCCTGTTTATCCGTTTCTACAAGTTTTAAATACTACGAAAGACATAAGGGGTCGCAATGGACCATAAGGCCCCCGTGAACACCAATAATAGCCTAGCTTAACTTCCCTTTAAGTTTAACTTAACCTTAGATTATTGTACTAGCCGTTGACTGGTCAGTCACATCGGTGCAGGGAAATAACTTCACGGGCAAAAACTTTACCTTAAGTGTGTTATAATTTCACATATTTTATGCGAAGTTATTTCTCACTGACGAGGGGCAATAAATTTACCGCAATTTTTGAGAAGTTATTTCCCACCTATAATTTGAGAATTTTTCGATTACTACTGTAAAACGAAAATTATTTACAAGGATTTTAGTTTAATTTTAATAACGTTATGAATAACAAAAATTTCAATTCGCGCGATATGTCGAATATGTATGTGGGGGCATACACCCAACCTCACACCTACCCCAACCTCCAAAGTGTGACTATATAGAAGCAGAGGGAGTTGCACTGTTTATGCATATTTCGTCACGTGTTCAGGGAATTTTTTCCCACTTTCAGTGAGAAATAATATTCATAACTTCACATTAAAAAATTTAAATTATTTCTCACTCGAGGTGAAGTTATTTCCCATTTGAAACTATTGCCCGTGAAGTTATTTCCCTGCACAATCCACCTCCGTAGAATGACTGTAGAGGTAAATATGAATTTTTAGTTACAGATTACAGTCAGTAAATGCCTGTAATACGAGTACATGTTTGATAAGCAAGAGGACTAGTCAAACTTGCAGCATATGCGACCTTTAATTCGGTATTCGGCATTCGGTAACAAAAATTAGCACACATTGTCGTTTCATAGTTTTTCAAATTTTGTTTGTCTCTCTTGTATAGACCGTCCAAAAGGAGTTAAAACTTCCCTAGATGAAACTTCTTGGGCGCATTTTTGATCGTATTAAATTGTTACTGGTTTTCTCCACTTCATCTCTTCACTTGAAAAGAAAGGTTATCCCATAAGAAGTTTATTTGACAGTGATTTACAAAAGATTTGTACCAACCATTTTGAATAGTGAGTTTTTATGCCGAATAATTACGGTGACCCAAAGGACAATTTTTCAAGTAAAAATACCTATACAGTCGGAAATGGTTAAAGCACATTTTAAGTATCAAAATTTGAAGGTTTTTGTAGGTTTGATAAAAGAAATTGACTGGATTTTGAAAATCAATACAAGATTACCAGCTTTGTAAGAATTGAGAAGGTATTATCTCGCAATCTCTAATACATATTTCTTATAGTAGGAAGATGGTCTTTTGGGAAAAAAGAGGACAACGTACTGTTTTCTTTTAGTAAAAAAACAGAAAGGACAGAGTAGCGAAAAAGAGCACTATCCTCTCAAAAAGAGGATGAATGGTCACCGTATGTGTGATACTTAACCCAATGTCACTTAATTCCAGTCAAAAATAACAGCATGGACTAACAGATCAAAAAACAGAAACTAATGCTATGCATCCTCGTACTGAAAAATCTTGTGAAGTGAAAGAGCTTATGAAAAAAAAGAACAGAAGGCGCTTATAACTTTCTAAACAGAACTTGTGACAAAGGCATTTTACTGAGAGCTTCAACTTTTAAAAAATCATATTGTTAGTTGATATAGGTACTGCCATATAAGATGAAGGACCCAAAAGTTATTTTTTTTTTTTTTTGATGCGCCTGGTGGTGAGTAATCTTCAGAAGATATCAATGGCCCGTACCATTGGTTATGCCCGATTCAGATATATCTAGTCTGCCTACGAGCTAAACCTCACCCCTCAGAGAGGCACTATGAGATCCGGTCGCGCGCGTTCATAGCAGTAAGAAATTTGTTCCTCTCATTTTTTCATTTTAGTGATGACTACGACTAAGTTACCTTAACAAGTAGTTTACGCTTCTGTAGTGTTAATCGCGTTTGGTAGGTAGCTTTCCAGCGAACGCACCTACTAATACCGTCATTACATGCGGTTTGTCTTTATGGCGCTAGGTCGAACGGTCTTGTTCTTTCGGCGCCCAAGGTATGTCACGTCTAGAGTACGAATTACTTCATGCAGTGACCGTGAATGCGAGTACGAAGTTTGCGAGCAAAATTTGTTACTTCGTTACTCACGGTAGCAATTCCTAGATCTCTGTGAATATCACTATTCCTTATATACCATGGAGCATTTACGATTGCTCTTAGCGTTTTGTTTTGGAATGTTTGTATTATAGCAATATTGCTTGGTTTGGTACAACCCCAAAGTTGTATACCGTATGTCCAAGAAGGTTTTAGCACTTGCTTATACAGGAGCAGTTTGTTGTATACGCTTGTCTTCGAATATCTTCCGAGTAGCCAATACATTTCTCTAAGTCTGATTGCGAGCTCGTCGCGCTTTTTCTTAACGTGTGGCTTCCACTTAAGTTTTGCGTCTAGGGTCATTCCTAGATATTTTGCCTCGTTTGCGTATGGTATTTGTGCCGAGTTAATGAAAACAGGTAAGTTGTTTATCCTTTTGTACGTGAAATTGACATGCGTCGACTTGGTCTCGTTAAGGGCAATTCGCCAGGTCTTTGTCCACTCGCATACTTTATTAAGAGCCCGTTGAAGTTTTCCAGTTGATGATTCGACTGACTCATCCATTGCGAGGATAGCCGTATCGTCTGCGAACGTTGCTACGATGGTCCCTTCATCCTGTGGTATATCTCTTATGTAGAGCAGGAATAATATTGGGCCGAGAACGCTTCCTTGCGGAACACCGGCGTGGATTTCCTTGAATTCCGAGAATTCAGTCTCATGTCTAACACGAAAGAGTCTGTTTTCAAGGTAGGATTTCAATATTTTGTATAATTTTTCCGGTAGGATTGTCCTTAGCTTATACATTAGGCCTTCATGCCATACCTTGTCGAAGGCTTGCGATACGTCGACGAAAGCGCTAGAGCAAATCTTTTTGCATTCTAGAGCTTTTTCAATTTCATTTGTTATTCGATACACCTGATCGATTGTAGAATGTTTGTCCCGGAAGCCAAATTGGTGATCTGGTATCAAGCGTCTTTCTTCAATTACCGGTTGTAATCGTTTTAGCAGAAAGTTTCTCATAAACCTTAGATATTATCGGCAGTAGCGAAATAGGTCTATATGATTTCTTATCATTTGTATTCTTCCCTGGCTTCGGAATCATAATGACTTCGGCTACTTTCCATTGTCTTGGAACATATGAAAGTCTCAGAGAAGCGTTTATAATGTACAGCGCTTAACTAGTGCTCTTTTCGGTAGCTCCTTCAGAACTTCGCTAGTGATTAGATCGTATCCTGGAGCTTTGTTATTTTCCAACTTTCTTATTGTCATTCGAAGCTCGGACAGAGAAACGGCTTTTACTTTATAGTTGTCGGATCGCGTATTAGTATTCGGTTCTTCGTTTAAAGGTCGTCCATCGAACGGCCTGAATGTTTCTTCTAGATGCTCGGCAAATAAATCTGCTTTCTCTTTGTCTCCTTTTGCCCATTCGCCGTTATCTTTTCTTATTGGTGGCGAGTGCATTTTTGGTTTCCTTAAGTTTCCAAAAGTGAATTTTATTTACCAATATTCCTTTTCGTATATTTTATGAACCGTTTCTTTTATCGCTCCTCAGATTTTTACCTACCTCTCTAAAAAAATTTAGGAAACAACCAAATTTTTGATGAACGAGAAAGTTTCGTTTGACCCAGTCATGGACTTTATTTTGCTTGATTTATTGTTCACACAGAAAAAAGGAAGATTGTTATTTTAATTGATTTTTAAAAAATTCAAAGATCTTGGTTCAAATATTATTTTTGTTAACAAGAACTCGTTTTTTTAATTTTCAAGAGTCAGGTATTCGGTTCCATAAGTATTTTATTACATCATTGCCAACAATTTCATTCTTAAATCAAAGATTTTGATACTTGGGTTCATTTTAACCAATGAAAACTGTTGGCATTACAATTTTTTTTCTGTAGGAGTAAAATATCTCGTGTAAAGAGACCCGCGCGAGTAACATACCTAAACACAACGATCGTTCCCCCAAAACCAGCCAGAGCAACAACATCAGAAGCTAACTCAGCGAATTGCAGCAATCAACAACAGAATGCAAACCAAACATTCCAATCTGCGATTGCTACCTATATTGATTTCAACACTGCGAATATGGGTCAAGTTGACAACGCAGCGTCAGCAGAAAACGAATATAAAAGCCAAAGCAAAGGCGGAAGTCGGAGACCTACTACGTATTCCGTATTGACATGCTGCAGCGACGCTAAGGACGGCGGGCTGTCAATAATGTAAATTAAGTAACTTTTGTTAATAACTGTAATCCATACGTAAGGTCCCTAAGTGACCAAGTCAATAAAGCGGTACAGATAATAATTAAATTGTCTTCGTTTTTATAAAACGCTCGACGCGGTGTACTTTACTCGCGTGAAAGCTTCAATTAAGCCTGTTTTGCAGGTAAAACATACTTGGGGGACTGTAGCCCAACCTACGAAACCATAGATGTCATCTGTTCCTGTATACCTATGGGTGTAATGTGTCTGCGCTAGTTTTTTGCATTTCTGTATTAAATTTCCATTACCATGTTGTCCATTAAGTATCATTCCTTGAAACATTCTCGAAACACACAATATTATCATCCAAACATATCCATATGTCCATACATACTCTCATATTCTTCCATATGTTTTTTATAAAAGGAAACAATTTTCGAAGGTTACGCGTTGTGACAAGTCACTGAATTAATGGTAGCGTTAAGGTTATAAATTACCGTGGGAATAAAAAAGACAACAAAACGATTTATGTACAAAGTTCTTGCCTATCTTGTTATGCCTACGATTTTTAAACTTAATTTGTTTTCTAATGTTAAAACGGGTGATTAATTAACATATCAAAGTCATCTAAGTTGCAGTATATTCTCTCTCGAGCATTTGAAAAAGCTGATGGATGATTTTTGCCTATACCATCTGAACATTACCGCACTACAGCGGAACATTATGGATTGCCAAGGATAAAATATCCTTTCATACGATGTAGAAGGCAAATCGCTTTCTCTCTCACATTATTATATGAAAGGTTAATTTTTCAAAAGTGCTGAATATCTGCCAAAAATACTTTTTCAACAAAAACACTTTTATAAACTTTCATTTCAAGGATAAGTCCTTCGCAGTTGGATAAAAGTGTGTCCGCAAGTATGTATGTTTGTGTAGGAATAATGGATGTGTGGAGAGCTCCCCAAATAATCATCACGCTATAAAATAGAGCCTTGTCCATTTTTCGTGTTTTCCCCCAAACTAGTTCAAGGTCAGCTTCCATAGTTTGCTAAATGGGTATCGTATACGAAGCTATTGATTACGGAACTGGGATAGATATACACAGTATTATATTTTCCCGTGCCAACATGCGAATTAATTCAAACAAACCGTTCACGGAACAATTAAGGGGTATTCATTTCGAAGAGAAATAAGGGTAAACCCTTGTAATAAATCACAAGCACCTTTAGAAAATATTTGCGGGGGCTCGTTTCGATTACCTGTTTTATTTTGTGGTGTGATTAGTTATCGTTAACGGTGGCATAGACTTTGTTTTATCGTTTGTCGGTATATCAATATTCAATTATACGTCTTTCGACGTTTGGAGTGGCGGGGAGTAGGTAGTCACATACCCGCAGGCAGACTATTTGATTGAATACCATTTAAAGAGAGCTACGATCTGAAAGCTTAAGCCTGGCTTTCGATATCTGTGTTTGAGTTGATATGAAAGTAAACGCGAAGAGTTCTCAAGGGATGGTCGTCTCCAGCACTCATTTTAAGTCGAACAAATATGCAGAGGCAACGCAAGTTGGACCTGCCGCTGAATGTATGCGGGAGAACCTGGGGAGATCTTTACAAATATTACCCGCACATGACCCTTGCAAAGCTGATCAGACTTATTGTAATATGCTCTTCGTTATATATAAAGGGTGTCCCATAACACTCTTTCTTTCTCTCTCGTACTCTCATACAAATTATATTTCATCTGTGCAGAAGAAAGAAATCTTCGTGATGTTCCTCGAAAACAAGTTACTTTTGATTTGATATATGCAAGTCACATGTCAAATGCGTTCAGTAATACCTACAAATAAATATTTGAAATCGAATAATTAACTCATATGCTTTCCAAATCGATATAGAAATGTAATAAAATATAAATTCAAAGCACCCGAGACATGGCCTGGCCATTATTCTTTAAGCCTTATTATTATGTCAATAATTGTACAATTATGCAAAAAGCTTTATGTTATATGCGTAAAACCCATTTACCGTATAGCATTTCCAATTAATGAAATTTCGAGTAATACCCAAACAGGATAATTGCTTTCGCATTTCTGATTTACTATTGTTGAAAGGCTTTTCGTAACAACAATGTACGAGTATTCATATGTTCAATCGGTATTTGATATTATTACATGTTATATCATGTGTATCAATTTCGTTATTAATTAAATAATAATATTGGCTAATGTTGGTGGTGAGGTTAACGAGGTAAATGCAAACAATACATAGATGGCCCTTATGCTTTTCGTTTGTAAACAATATTGTAGTATAAGCTGAACTATTGAAGATAACTGTGATTTGCAGCAGTTTTGCTTTAGATTTTAATGCCATATTTTAAGCAGTTAAACTTAGGTACTTTTGCCATTATATGTGCCGAAGGATGTAGTTTTTTATACTTAAATTTAAAATCTAAAAGGAAAGTCCCCCGCTTTCTTCGAAAAGTGGGACTCGCAATTCTATACATCTACGTGTTTGTCTGGACGGTTTGTACTTACAGTTTGCGGGCTTACAGTTCAATTCTAAAGATACTTCTCATATAGGACATTTGTAAAAAGGTTTGACTTATCCAGAAACCGGTTTAAAGATTTGAAGCTTGATATCTGACGTAACGTAGACAAATTCAACATGATTCGTACCCAGTTTTTAGCAAAAAAGGAAATTGAACATTTCAAATGAAAATTGACACATAGTTCTTAACCAAAATATTTAGGCTGGCAATGTTTACAATAAAGTACTTCTTCTATATAGTTCGAGAAGTGTTTTTTGAACCAAACACAGTTTAAATCTTAAAGTTAACTTTCTAAGAAATCCGTTTTCTAAAACCTACTAACTTGAACGATTTAATATCTGGTTCGGCTCGTATTTATGCACATCTGCATATATCACGAACTCATATTCCAGACATATCACTCAGAGAATAAAACAGTTATTTATGTAACTATTGTCATAGTCATTTAAAATCCCATGAAATTTATTGAATAACTATTTCTGAATTAAAGTATATTTAAAGTAGATAAGAAATAGTTAGATGTAGTAATAAAAATTTTGATGTATACAGTTTTTGCAAATTAACAATCAAGTATTTAGTAAACTCTGATTATTGCATAATAAGTTGTTACTATTCAGTAGTCAAAATTTTAATAAACTATTATTGAAAGAAGAAACCAGAACGGAATAGCTATAAAAATTACAATTTAGTTTTAGTAACGTAACTAAAGGGTGTCCCATAATTCACGCAAAATTTGAATATTGCGCCATTTAATAGTACTGTGATGCCAACGGAAAAAAGAGATAACATTGTGACAGCTGACAGTTCGGGGTTAGTAAAAATGGAGCGCTATACGAAAGAACAACGCATTTTCATTGTTGCGCAATATTTTAAAAATTAGATATAAAGTTTTGTCAGATTCAGTCCGCAATATTCGTACAAAATTATCTTAGTGATGAAGCTCATTTTCATCTTGATGGCTTCAATTATCGACCGAGTAATTGTTGAGAAACAAATGCATCCACAACGCGTGACTATGGTATGGATTTTGGACTGGAAAATGCGGCTGATCAGGCAGGAACAATTAATGGTGTTCGTTTATCGTGACATGATAACTCAGTTCTTAGTGCCTAAATTACAAGATATGGATGTGACCAACATGTGGCTTCAAGAAGACGGTGCCACATGCCATACAGCCAGAGAAACAATTCAATTGCTCCATGAGTCATTTCATTTTAATCGTGTAATCGTTCGTTTTTGCTATCAGAATTGGCAATCCATATCCTAAGTTAGCCCAAAACGAAGTACGCCACCTCTCATCACAAAGATGGTGAATGCCCTTAATGACTCAGAACTGAACATTGAAAATTGATTAACTTAAAAAAGTATGCAGACACAGAGTAAACAAAATTTTATAAAACTTAGCTAGACATTTAACTGGTACTTAAATGGGTCTATTTTTAATTGCTTCAAAGCTTTTGTACTGTACATTGTAAAGGGTTAAGCCCCTTCATATCATTAACCTAGCATGTAGAAGGTTCTGGCTCTTAATTTAAATTCCGATCGAAGACTTTGCAAATAAATAAAATAACTCTATACATTCTCGTGCGTAAAAATATCATTGCATTAATCAGAACAAAATAAAATCGCAGGCCATTACCACAAATATTTATATATGTACGTAAAGCTTGTTGCAAAGTTTTAATTAATTTTCTCTTTGCAGAGTCCGAAATTTGCGCCGCCGATTGAGTTTGTCGACGAGGCGGCATTAAGCCCGCCCGACGGTTACAAAGATAATGGGCTGAAGAATTCCCTGGGTGGTGCTCTTAGCGGGCACATATTTGGTGCGCAACATATTCAACAACTGCAGGTTATTCAACGCTTACAACAGCAACGTGCCGCAATGCTGGCGGCACGAAATAACAACCAGCCATCACTCCCACCTACAGCAGCGACACCAGCGGCAGTAGTGGCCGGCCAACAACCCTCAGGACCAGCAGCACACGTAACAGCTCCCCCACACACAGTAGCAGTACCAGTTACACCAATACAACCCCAACCACCGCCACAGTCCCCATTGCAACCGCATTCACCAGATGATGACTCCCAGACCGTATGCACCGAATGTGCCGAGTGCGTCGAGTGTGCAGCCAAACAATTGCAGGAGTCAGGTAATTGACGCATGAATTACACTACGAAACCACTCAGTGCTACCTTTATTCACCGCTTACATTCACCCCTTATGACAACAACTGTTGAATGCCTTATATTATGTATAACCTCACCGATACCTACAGTCATGCTTTATTAGTTCCGACAACACCCGATCTATTCAAATGGAACCAAATTCGTTTGACACCCCAAAATTCACCATGCATAAATCCGGAAACGATTTTCCATCGAGCAGCGATGACAGCATCTGGGGCGGGTGTTATACCATGTATGTCTGTCAAATTTGGATCTGACTTCTGACCATTTGCGGACTCTTTCTATAATTTTTTTGGAACGATGGTCCCATGGGATGATTTAAATTCTTTTCGAGAACGAAGGCGAATTCAAAATATGACTTCGCCACGGTTCACTACATTGGTGTATTCCATTTGCATTCCATAGCAAAGATGAGGGTTGTGCCTGTGCACTCCGGTGGGTATCTATTAATTATGCAAATGAGATTTTTTACGTTGACTCTGACTCCACTGCGTCGGGAGTTAACTTGACATACCATTGAAGACAACTTGGTTCGTGGTTGGTTCCCAGGAAAATCTTTCAAGTGAAACTATTTGCCCGCATAAATTCTGTTGGTAGGACAAAGGGAACTGGAACGCGATTGTATTTGTGTATTTTCTGTATAAATTTAAAATGGTATCTGCTTACGATTTTCAGTGTCGTATGTGTTGGTTTTGTGCACAGTTTTAAACCTTTAAAGTATGTACCCGAATTCTACTACAATTGGCCGCTGAATAAATTGGTGAGATTTACCGATTGCTTTAATATTGTTGGGCCAACAATGTCGAAGTGACTTTTGGTTTAATTAGGTAAATAAATATCTGTCACGTAACACTTGTTCACAGCGGCAATCAGACAGAATGGGGACGTTCAAGTATCTAGTTTAGTAAGTCTGACAGCTGTCTGAATAGATGTATCTCGGTTTTGATTGGCTGAAATCAGTCGTATGAATAGCTGTTTCAACCGACATTTACTAAACCGTCGCGTTGGTTGGACAAGGTCTTTCTTGCCGCCAAAAATGATGACTTTCGGCACAAATTTTTGTGTTCAGTTGCATGTTGCTATAAAAATATATAATCTGACAGAAAGTTGCTTATGAGTTATTTTCAATATAGTTTGTCGGCCTAAAAATAAATTACCGAAACGCCTTGCCCGACAACAATGAAAAACGTCTTCATTTCAAATACAAGGTAATAACGTCCTCTTTGTGAATACTTATTATATAGTCGCAATGTTACCTCAGTTTTCCATTAGATTCCATTTTACAAAAAGGGTGTTTGGTATCAATTATAAAATAATAGCTCATTTGTGCCCTACATAAACTTAACATAAAAAACAATAGTTTTTAACTAAAGTTTGAGACGTTATAAATTTCAAACTGAAAAACAAGCTAATGGTCATCTAAGTTATTTGTACTTCGATAGTCGGAAAGATCAGCATCATAATTTTTGTTAAGCTTCAAACCAAAGTAGTGACACCATTTCATTTTAAAGCATCTATCCAAATTGGTCTGCCCTTAAAGTCATGCATTTGCATCAGCTGCATTTTGCCACGGCTCTAACGATTTCAATCAAAATTGATATTTAAGCTTAAGTAGGTGAGATTAACATGACTGCATACTCAGTTTTCCGCTGAAAAATCTAATAATGATACTTTTGAAATTTGGATATATGTATCTCGAAAACGGTATGGACCGTTGTAACAAAAATTAATTTCTAATGTAAGATGGTCATTTATAACATAATGGCTAACTCAGTTTTTCTCAATATTATCATAAAATGGATTTTGAAAAAAAGTATTTTTTTTAAAAATCTAGTTTTCTTTAGTTTACCTAAAAACGGCAGCAACGATTTTGACCAAAATGCAAAATTAGAGTAAAATTGATGTTTTCACAATTATTGCGTCCTTAATTTGCAATTCGAATCACCGAAAACGCAAATTTTAAAAACTGCTCATATCTCGAAAACCCTATTTCGATAAAACTTTAAAAACCGAGTAATGCTTACATCCCGAACAATAACTTGTACTGGGTTTTCAGCTAAATAGTTAAGCAATAGTATTTTTCAAACTAAACATTGCAATATTTGGTAGGTACTGGTTTGTCTGGCAAATTTTTCAAAAACCGCTCTAAAGATTTTCATAAAAATACATATTAAAGTTAAAAACAGTATTCGAAACAAGGTCGAACAAATCTGTTTTTTTAATTATTTATATTTGCCGATCCATTTTCACATATTATAAAATAGTACTGTCACTGTGGACGCTACTAACTATTTAACTATAACTTGAGACATTTGGTTTATTTATGTACTGCCTGTCAGACGAATAGCCCAAAGTGAATTTTATCTCTTTTCCTATATTCTATGCTACGGTTCTTTTATCTAGCATAGGTTCTCAGATTTTTACCTATCTACTTTATAAAATAAATGAAATAAGAAAATAACCAACCAAACTTTTGATGAACGAGAAAGTTTCGTTCGACCCAGTCGTGCTCTTTATTTCTAATATCGAAGAGCATTTTCCTTTTCCTTTCGTTTGAAATAAGCAGTTTCAGCCATTGATTCCGGTCTAAAGTTGTCTTCAGTTGCGGACAGTTAAAATAATTAAAATGACAAAATAATAGGTACGAGTATGTTAAGGTTTTCAAAGATGTCACTATGAACTTTTGCTTAAAGACCAGGTTGTGAGTAAGTGTAAAATCGTACGTCTCAGTTTTTTAAAGGAAAAGTTGTAAACTTTCTGTTTGGTACCAAATGTGGGTTCGTGAACTGGGCACCTCAAAGTAAAATGCTGGATAACTGAGCAAGGGTTCTAGAGTTCTATAGGTAAACATTTTTAAAAGTTGAATTTACTTAGGAGTTTTTTTTTTTATTTTTTTATGCCATGTCAAAAATTGGAAAAATATTTCTGTTTTGTTTCAATGAGTTCTGCCTACAGTTCTGAAAAAAAAATCCTCGAGAAACGCAACAATGTTGAGAGTTGTCATGGAAAACATTGAGTAATAGGTTGATAACTTAAGACTTTTTGGTGCATATGACAAAGCAATAGGAGCTGTCCCTGATGGTCTCTATTCGTTTCCCATTTGCTGGTGGATTTGGTGGCTATTTGTCCATACAAAACTCTTCATATACATACCTACTTACTCTTTTCCAAAACGGAGTAATTAAAGTGATTGAGTAATATGGCATTAAGTATCGCTTTCCCAAAATATTCCCTAAAAGTATGCAAGTCGAAATAATTTTAATGGCCGAGACTCCAATTACCGGCCAATGGTCGTAGACTCTTCGTAATCGTCATGATTCATGTCAGCTATAACCATCGTAGCACATTTAAGCTAACTTCCTCTTGAAACCACTGTGTCGGCTGGTGATCTACCTCGACACGATGAAGATGATTGACTGATGATGAAAAATGTGATGCTAATGGCTTCCTTGAACATGTTTTCTGTGTTCAGCACTTTAATGGAGAATACATATTTCATGACAGACAGAATACGTCTTGAAGACAAAACGGATTTTTTTTTATTTTAGTTTTGCTAAAATTTCCATCCTTTTACATCTGACAACTGCTTGGCAAGTGATGTACAAACTGCATCTACAAAAGACAGAACATCCGGTTGAAAGAAAATTACAGTGTTTTTATTTTTTAGGTTAAATTCTGTGAAGGGCCAGATGATGATAAAGGAGGGAAATGCAACTTTTTGTCGTTTAGTTTCCTGAAATGTGTCGTTTCCTTTGGAAATCTGTGATGCAAAAGTAAAAGTGCTCAAGCAACGAGTGATTGTTGCAGATTTTCTCTCATGATAATTGCAAAAGGGACTTTGCATTTCATTAAACGCCCACCAGAATAGTAACGGCGACAGGATACGCAAATTGTGTCTATTACTATCAAAAGGGCTCATTTCCACTTTTTATTAAAAAAAAGTTAGAAATGTCATTCGATTCTCCACACAAATGTCTATAGACCAATTTGTGTCTGCAATAACAAACGGTCTCATTTCATACTGATTTAGCCAACCGAAAACAGGTATTACTTTCAAACTGGTACCATTTCCTGTTGCTTTGACTTGTCGAACGGTTTAGACGTTATACGTTTTCCGCGTTTTTCTCAGTTCCACTTAACATGCCAATATGCCCTTTTGATACTAATAGACACAATTATTAGTTATTCAGTAACGCGTATACCGTACAGACAGAATAATGTTAAAATATACTAGCAGCTTTGTAGTGTGCCATTCTGGCGTAACTTCCTACGGAACTCCACTTCAATACTAAAAATTTCATTAAAAATATGCTGCTAATACACAAAGCCTTTAGACAGCTCAGTCATCAGTCAATAATTGTGTGTGTTGTATGAACTATAGACTCGTAAACAACAGATGAGATCCGGAAGCTTCTACTTTCTATAATATCTCACACAAAATATTTAAAAGTGTGATTTTTTCAAGTAAATGGTGTCTACCTTATACCTTTCTGATTTGGAGACTTTTCGTGCGGGAGCTTTGGTGTTTCATGTCGTACCCATCTTGGAAGAATAACTGACATTTTGCTGCGCACGTGAATGTTGCTGATCCTGGTGAGTTTAGATTGAATTCCTTACTCTGTCTAGTGGACAGAAGTTTTGGCTTTTATCGTCCAAAGTTGAGTGGTGCACTCTGTCTGACAGTGAACGCAAGCTAATGGAAGTATTATAGTGTTTAGTCAAAAAGACCGAAATTGTTGAGTTTTAAAAGTTTGGCAGGTGGAAACATACTCGTAGTACATATTGTAATGTTGCTTTCGTTTAAGAACTCTGAAAAGTCTCTAGACAAAAAGTCTTAAGAAAAAGTCATTCATGTATATACTCGTACATCTCTGCTTAAAAGAAACCGCTTTGGCAGCCAATCCGATACTTTGAAATTCTAAACAGTTCTGTTTTCTTCCTAAAATTCTATCGTCTATTTAAAGACCATTCCACTAAAATATTATTCTCGGCGTTCATTTGGTCCACTAACCTAAGCAGTGAATGATTCCTGCGTTTCCTTCTACCGTGCGAATGCTGTCCGTAGAAAAGCCGACCAAGCACTTCCTTAGTTTGATACAATAAAAGACCGAGTTTTACATTTAAAACGTTAAGTTAATTAAAATAATAATATGAGCGAGCAACGCTGGAAAATTCAATAAGGCATACTATGGTCGGAGTCCAAAATGTGTCACTTTTCTAAAAAAGGCAGTCTAACTGCCGTGAGGAGGAAAGGACAAAGGACGCTTAATCTAAACTTCGCAACGAAAGATTTAAATCCTGGGCACTCGTTTCGTAATTTTTCAAACGATTATCGTCGAAACGATAGACCTCCAAAAGTTGCAACTCAGTGCCAAAATTACTAGTTTTAGACCTTAATACAATTCATTTTCCACAAATCTAATGCAAGCTGACGATAGTGAAACAAATTCGTGAAGAATATAACTTCTAACGGCCATTAAAGCTTCAAAAACGATATCGTCCCGACGGTTATTGTTAAAAGGAATCTGCCCCCTGAGTGAGTTGTGAATTGATTTGAGGCTTCTTAGCAGTGTTGCCATAAAAATATTTCGGCAAAACAAAAAAAATGGAAAATTCTTACTTCACAAAAGTTTTATTCATTTAAGTAACAATAACAAAAGAAAAAAAAGAACTGAACACGAAAATTATAGCATGCAGCGAAAGCAAGCATGCAAACAATGTTCAAATTATTTTTTTAAAAATACAAAAATGTATTATGCCCAAACCACAGAAATTATGGGCGCAGCGCAAACTGTAGTGCAGTAAAACAGAGGTGCCGAAAATTGTTTGACATGCATTGCATCGGCTAATATGGCTACTGTCATTCGCCGACTAAGCAGCTGATGTGTTTACAACCAAAACAAAAACAAACGCCATCAGCAAATGTCAAAAGCCGATGACGCCAAATACTTGAAATGACGATTTTTTTCTTTTGTGTTGTGGTACGCTTGAATTTTGCGGCAAATTTAGAAATAGAGACATGTTGCAGTGGTGCGGTGAGTGTAGAATTTACGTGTGCCTATATCCATTTTAACATGTCTATTCTAATCTTGCTGCGCAGTGAATTCTGCACATGTGTTTTGGGCATTTGGTATTGCGAATGCAGACAAAATCTGAAGCGCAGATTTCTTGAGATTTCTGGTTGTTTAAAGTCTGCTGCTAGGTTGAAAATTGGCAAAATGCAGACAATTCTCCACTTATGGCAACGCTGTATGCAATATACCTCATTGCGGGTAGAGCATTTCAAGGGCTGCTTGATGTTAATTTTTTTTTTTATGAATTGTTTTATTTAAAAAATAGAAACTAGCAAGTATTTTGTTATAATATATAGGTACATACTCGCATGACAAAATTAAACTTACAATCTTGGCGGTTTAAGTGTTATTACCTTTGAGGTTATTTAAAATTAGATTAAACCCAAGTTGAATTTAAAAAAAAATTCTTTCGATATCTAAATAGCTCTTCTCTTTTATCTTCCTTTTAAACCAAGTAGACTGGTTGTAAAAAACAAAAATTATTATAGGTACTTTCTATCATTTACGGAAAAGAACGAAACACATTCGACATTGGAATAAAATGCATTTAACATGGTTATAAGACTTTTTAGATAGATTTTTATTTGACCTCCCACTTGAAACTTTAGAAACTTAGCATGATTCTGTTTTAAGTTAGAATAATCTTCATCAGTGTGGAAAAGTCAGACCATAGAGTAACCATATTTCCTCTATGAGTCAGCCATTCCATTTGCCGTTAAAGGTGAAGAGCGTTTAATTTAATTTTATATCAAAGTGAAAATACTTTCATACCTCGATTGTCCAACGTTTTAATTTATAATAGGGTAGGTGCACTAGTACCCGGCCAGTCACTAGTATCCGGCCACTTTGCGTTAAATAGTTAATAATAAGTAAATTAATAGTCATTTTCACGGGCGATAAATTGTGGCTATGATTTTTGACCTATATAACTTGCTGGTAAAATTTGGCAGCTGTGAACATCACTAAACCGCCAAAAAAAAATTAGCAGTCTATGTAGTTCGTCGACGAAGTGAAAAGTGCGTTTTAGAGTTCGAGAAAATTTGTGGAGGTATCAAACGAAAAACGTAAATTTCTGTGTTTTTTTGAATATTAACCAACTCGTTTCTTGTTTTTCTGATAGGAAATTTAATTATTAATCATAAAATATTTAAAAAACACGATTTTTTTATTTTTATTTAATTATTAGATGGTGGCCGGTTACTAGAACCTAATTTTTTCAAGGTGTTCTAGTGTCCGGTCAAGGTGGCCGGGTATTAGATATTTGGTTGAAATGACATTTTTTGTTTATTTTTGGTTCAAATGAACCCAAATACTTTTCTCTTTCAGTCGATATAAATTATATGTGTTTAATATCAAAGGTTTCAGTATCCGGCCACGAAAAAACACACTGGCCGGCTCCTAATATATCCTGTTTCAGTATGCGGCCATTAGAGATAATTTGGTTTATTTTCCAATTTTCATAGGAAATAAACTAAGAAACTGAAGAATTCGGTTCAAAAAGCATATCGCGAGCTGATAAAATTAAGCTTGCCTTCGACAAAACTATTTAAGCTACAGAAAAGCTGCTTCCAAATACAACATCCCAAAGAGTACTTTGCAAGATAGGTTGCATGGGAAAGTAGACGAGGAATGTTTAAAAAGGACCCGAATCTGTTTTGTATCCTGAAGAGGAAAAGCCGATAACTGGCTGGTGCATAGATATGGCCAAATATGGTTTTCCCCTTAAGAAAACAGCTCTTATTGACACTGCTCAATGAATTTTCAAATCCGAAAAGCGTAAGAACATGGTTAAGATCGTTTTTTCAAATAAGTCCCTACCTAAGCCTTAGAGAAGCTGAAACAGTTTCAAAATGCATAGCGATTGTTACAGAAAATAGCATTTAGGGAACTATCTGACCACACCTACGTCATCAAAAAGATCGACGCTTGCCCCCATAACTTTGACCGAACCGAACATTTTTGAAAGTCCAGGTTCCACTTTCAATTTTACCGATTTCAAATCAACTGAAAATCAACCAACTACAATAGTTCCTCTTTATATTAATAACCAGTCAATATCAGAAATATAGGATGTGCAGATTCCGTATATCAACGATCGTCTAAACGATATCGTTTTTGAAACTTTGATCACAAAAATAAGTCATATTCTTTTCGATTTTTTTTGACAAATGTCAGCTTTCATTACATTTTAAGAAAATTAACCGGATTAAGCTCTCAAACTTGTAATTTTAGCACTTAGTTGCTATTTTGGAGGTCTATCCTTTCGACGATAATCGTCTGAAAAGTTACGGAATGAGTGCCCAGCCTTGCAGGTCTCCTATAGCGTGTTATTTTTCATTTATTTATGTATTATTAAAAATGTATACCTAGGAATCTATTTTATTATTTTACTCATTATTATTTGAATTGTCTTTGACAAGTCTTTAAAACGATTATTTATTATTTATTTTATAACTTATTTTATACCTACGGATACATGCAGGTACTGTGAGGACCTACAAGTCACGGAAGATATCTCCCACCTCTATGCGAGTGTCAAGCAAGGAAGAACCTAGGCAGGTACTTCTTTAACAACTTAGAGGAGGTTGGTTCCTCAAATATTATTGGGGCAATAATTGAATTCTGTAGGGAAATTGACCGCTTAGGCGATTTGGTTTAGGTTTTTAACCGTATTGGTTCCCTGGGGATGGCGATAGGCCGTCTTGGTGCCCTGTCTTTTGTGACAATCTCACAGCCCTAATCAACCTATACCTACATACGCCCCTTTTTAAAAAAGTGTAACTGAATTCGTATTATTTTGCTACATAATTATCTACCTACCAACATTTTTTTTTGTCAAGCTTATAAAATCGAATTCACCTGAACTGTATTGTGTACCAATGTATATAATAAATATGATACCAAAATAAAAATTTATTTTTATTAAATAATCGATTTAAAACGAGTTTATATGTTTAATTTACTTTGTATTTGAAGTTTTTCAAAAGCAAAAATAACCTGGCCGGATACTAGTGCAAAAGTGGCCGACTACTGAATTTTGCTGGCCGGGTACTGGTGAAATTTCACTTGTTTCGAAAAATTAATTTTAATTTTAGATACAAGAACCCAATTATATTCAACTATTTTTTTTTTAAACAAAAATTGCATTTGAAGTACAAAAAAAAAGAAAAAACATGATTAAATGGCCAGGTGAATTATATATCACGGATCAAAGTACGAAAAATAGTTAGGTGGCCGGGTACTGGTACATCTACCCTACCATCCGTTAATGTGCACATACACAAACACATAGTGTCTGCCTTGTCGTTGTTTTCATAAAGTCGCAGCAGCAAAGTTGCCACTTTACTACAATTGCTCGAAAGTTCTGATTACGCCCATTAAAAACTGCAAATCATTAGTTAATGGAAAATTTGTGGCAAACTTTTACATCGACGTTTTTATTTGCTTTCAACCTTCATATGATGTAAATAATTATTTGTAAAGGGTGTCCCATAATTCACGCAAAATTTGAATTTTGCGCCATTTAATAATAGGTACAGTGATGCCAACGCAAAAAAAGATAACAATATGACAGTTGAAAGTTCGGGGCTAGTAAAAATGGAGCGCTATACGAAAGAACAACGCATTTTCATTGTTGCGCAATATTTTAAAAATTATAAAGTTTTGTCAGATTCAGTCCGCAATATTTGTTCTTATAAAGGGTGTCACAAATACGCAATATTTTATTAAAATTTTCTATGACTGTCTCGCATGAATGTGGCTGAAATTCATTAATACACGTCCCTTCCTCTTTCAAGGCGTTGGTAGTCATGGGCTTGTTTGCATAGACCTTTGACTTCAAAAAACCCCAAAGAAAAAACTCCAATGGCGTTAAATCGCAAGATCTGGATGGCCAATTGTGATCGCAAAAACGGACGATTACACGATTAGGAAATGACTCATGCAGCAATTGAATTGTTGCTCTGGCTGTATGGCATGTGGCACCGTCTTCTTGAAAGCACATGTTGGTCACATCCATATCTTGTAATTTAGGCACTAAGAACTGAGTTATCATGTCACGATAAACGAACACCATTAATTGTTCCTG
Organism: Cheilosia impressa; assembly: GCA_948293265.1. NCBI lineage: Eukaryota > Metazoa > Arthropoda > Insecta > Diptera > Syrphidae > Cheilosia > Cheilosia impressa. The sequence goes on from OX411882.1 coordinate 25,799,278, forward strand.
CCTGATCAGCAGCATTTTCCAGTCCAAAATCCATACCACACAGTCACGCGTTGTGGATGCATTTGTTTCTCAACAATTACTCGGTCGATAATTGAAGCCATCAAGATGAAAATGAGCTTCATCACTAAGATAATTTTGTACGATTAATGTGACAACTAGTTCAAGTAATATGTAAGTTAAAGTGGAAACACTTAGGATCTCAATTCATATAGGTACCTAGAGAAAAAAGAAAACTGTATCGAATGGGAGAAAAAAATTAAATAGATCGAAGTTATCCATCAAAATCAGTTTCTCTGACTGATTGACGCTTTGTTTTGTTGTAAATTAATCTTTAATTAAAAAAATAAATTGTACGAAAAACAACTCAAATCAACACATATACATTGCATACTCCTACATTTTGGTATTTCCTCTTTGGTGTGTGTTTTCTTAATTCATTCCAACTTGTAGCACTTCTCTGCACATACTATCATTAATTTTAAATCCGCTTATCATCTCATCTTTACTTTTATAGAATGCACTTCACCGCAATGCCAAGAAGAAGTCGCACAGCTTAGTGTACCAACGGTAGCGTTAGTGCCGTTGCATAGTAGCTCTCCCGAGAGGCGTATTACACAAAAAGAAATAATTGCAGGTGAAGAACGCCCCAAGTACGTACTCCAGGCGCAGTACAAGCCCGCTTCTGGTAAGTGCTATATTTTTATATGCAAACCATTTACAATAATTGTCTATTTTCTATTCACATACTCTTACATTTATCACTTTTCATCTGTCATGTAATTTTTGTTGTGAAAATTTCTGTTTTGGCTTCCTAAATTGTATTTTTTTTATCAAGGCTTGCTATTTGCCTTTGCCTACTTCTGATTTTTATTCCAATCTACATCATCACAAATCATGAACTATCATTTGAACAAAATAACAACCCAATAACAAAACCCATTTATGTTAAAAAAAAAGGTTTAGATCGACTCTAGCTTCGAGAAACTGACTATAATACCAGTTTGAAAACTGGATACAGTAGCTGGCTTCAGCCTTTCTAAAATCAAACGCCCAGTTGAATGATGGGCCTATATGAGTGTCTCCTTATACCGCCGACAAATATCACACTTGTAAAAAGCTAAATTACTTGAGGAACCAAAAATTGGCACAATACTGGCGACGAATCGTCTTGTCTGAAACGAGAACTATGCGTGGATAGATTTGTTTCTTGTTTTTCATGAGTAAAATCGACATAATTGCATGATCGTTCATGATGCAACGATTCGACCCTAGAATGTGTCATCAACTCTCAACTGCAACCAATCGGCAACCCTTACAGCATCTTACTCACCCTTATTCCGAGTGGCGTTCTCGACGATTTAAAAATCGCCAATTTGAATTTGGAGCTACGAGAGGCGTTTTTAAATCGTTGAACGCCATTTGTCACTGAACGTCATGTTGTACCTATTCGCTTACGGCGAACGTCATGTGAGAAACTTTACTACCATTCTCTTAAGCGGTGAACGCCACAAAAAACGACAAGCGTCGTGAAAGTAAATCTCGACTCGGAATCGGAATAAGGATCATTGTTGTCCTGCTAGCCATTTCTCCTTTTTTCCCTTTTTTCTTGGCAAAACCCAGTCAGTCTTATTTTAGCCGCGTCTGCGTCTGATTGACTTTTAATTGTACATTATATTCGGCTTTGTGACAATTGTTACATTCAAAACACAAACATTCGTCTGCATCAATGGACATTACATAATATCAGATATTACATTATATCAAAAAACGAAAAGCCACGTTTGCACGTTTGGTCTTCTTATTTGCTTAGTGAATTTCGACAAGATTAGAAAAATATTTAAATTTTATATGATGCTAATAAAAAAAAACTAATACACCACTCCGCAACACAAAAGTCTTTTAATGAAATTTTCCATTGTTTTTCTTAAAATTGTAGACTCAATGTTCAAGGTCTACAAAAGACGGGAGACTTGTTTTTTTTACTTTCTTTTTTCAGACAACAATATGGGAAGACTGCAAACAAATCTTGAAAAATGGTCATTGAATTGAATTGAATACGCAGTTAGACTGATGCTCTTAATGTAAAGCTCGATGGGTTGTAGTCAATTTAATAACGTTGCCAGTCCTATTTAAAGTGTGCATTTAAGTGAGCCTGTTATACCCAGGCAAGCAATCGTCTCTGGGTACCTTATTTAGATTCTTGGGAAAGAATCTAAACAGCCGAATCGTAGGATGCGTTGTACAACCAGGCCTTCGTACAGACGTAAATTGTATTTGGTCCTTTCTTTATTCTCTATGCCACCGTGTGTATCAATATCAATAAATAAATTATAAGGTTGCATTAAAAAAATATGGCAGCGCAATAGCTACACGCTACACCATTAATCTCGCACATATACATGTGATTCAGTCTTAATCTATAGACTCTCCTAAAAGGATGGTAACGTTCATCTCATCAGTCATCACCACAGCTTTCAGTCTCTTTGTGCACACTTGAAGGATCGAACCAATGAAATAACTTTACTACGCCTGTAGTGATGAAAACCGTTCGTGCGAATGAATGAATTTTTTGTCAGCAGGATACCCTCTCAAATAGGGACTCTGTATACACGTGTAGGTACAAGGATAAACATTGTTTTACGGCACACGCGTGTCAGGAGAACTTATATAATGGGAATTTACCCAAATTCCATTGTCACATTGATATCTCAGTTTGCAAAGTCAGCAGTAGTCGTCAGAAACGTTGGACGGAAATCACAAGGCTAAATTTCTATGAATTCGATACAGAAGTGCTTCATCACATTCCGTTGTTATTTGAAGCGCGATTCCTTGTTAGTGCTTTTGGTTAATTTATTGACTGGTGAGAGTGTCGATGTACACTTGTCCCTCTCAATCACTTAGGCATGGGGAAGTTGTTTTTATGTTTGTTGATTGTGCTTCTATAAAAAGCAAAAACAGATGGTGAGCTTTATAAAACGTATAATACATTATATTGCCTTGTCCTTCTGGACTCATCATTTGGGGAATTATGATGCAATTTGAGGAGAGTAATTCAGAGGATAATTGAGTATACCAATCCGTTAACGAACGTGCGGTCGACCGAAAATATACATAAAATAAACAGATGCTATTATAGTACTATTGATTTTAAACTAGTATTCGAAAAGAGGAAAGCAATCTTGTGACTCTTTCCGGGAAAGAAGGATAGTGGTGGAGAGTCTAAAAGGGACCCGACATGACGGTCCAAAATCTCTCAAATCTCTATATATGCATAAAATCGTTTTAAACACAACAATCCGTGACTAATGACGAAAACTATGATTCCATTCATAAAAGCAATATTTCGCAAGATTTGCTGAGCAGAGAGTTGAATTGGCAGCGAAGCTAAGCGGAGAACTTCCATTTTGGCAACCTTTTCTGCTTTGCAGCGCGTTTGCTTTGCAGAGCTTGAATTGAATGAATGGGCCCTTAAAAATATTTCTGGGGGAAAAAAGATTCTCAAAATCAATACTTCCAGATGAGATACCACAAATAAACAATACGTTATGCATCTTTCTCCTCGATTCAAGAGTTTGGAATCCAAGTAGAACACATTTTGAACTGTAAGAACTAAGAAACAAGTGCCGTAGAGTAAATCTCAAAAATTTCTTTTGAATTTCTTAATTCTGAAGTAGTAGAAACCCAAAGAACGCAAACATATTCCAAGATTATAAAACAAAAAAATTTCTATATGAGATGACATATCACAAAAACGTACATGCTCGATTTGCGCTCATTTGCTACCATTGTCGGCAGGGCCGGACCAACCATATGTGCAAGATGTGCAGATGCACAGGGCGCCAAATTCTGGGGGCGCATTTTTAGGAAAGAAAAATATATTTTATCTTGCGGGAACAAATACCTACTACCATTTGCATTTTAAACAAAAAGCTTGTTCAAATAAGCCCAAAATAACAACATCCAGCATAGGTGTGCTTAATTATTTCTTGCACATTAACTCACATCACTTACAATGTTGCAACTCAAGGAGAATCTAACTCAAAATATCGCAACGTAAAAAATTCCAATATGCCTATGGAAGTTCATTTCTTACCTACCTAATCTGAAAATATTCCACCCTGTTCGTGTAGGTATATTTCTCTTCACATCCTCTTACATTTTGCAAAAGAGTCTAGTTAAAAAAACTCAAAACAAAAAAGTTTCACCTCGTATCTCGTATGTCGTATGTGCAGGTTTTATTTCTTGCACATTCACTCGCAAAATTTTCATATGAAAAAAATCGAACAAAAAAAATCATTCTTACGGAATCGTATGTGCCTGAATGTGCAGGTTTTTTACTTCGCACATATGGCATGGGATGGGAAGGGATCGATATCAGTGATGGGACTTCTACCACTTAAGTGGTATTTCTACCACTTTTTACACTTTTGGAAATTCTACCAACCTGAACTCGAAATCTACCACCTTTTACTCATTGCTACTCGCTAATAATATTTCTTTGCCATCATTGCATTAAATTAAAAAATTGTTCATATACCTACTCGCCTATGTCGTTTTCCATTGGGGCCACCAAAAATCTTTTTCAGATCTCAGATTTAACGAGGCTCATGGAACATGCAACGAAATTGATCTGCTTTTGTAAATGGATTAGTGCGTTATTTGACAGCAATATCAGCTGTTCAAATTGCATTCGTTTTTGGAAAAATCAGTTATGGATATCAACTTGAAAAATGTTTCCTCTGTTGTAGATACAAATGGAGTAGTTTCGGTGATTCGTAGTTTCCAGATGATGAGGAAGGCAATGAAGATAATAATTCCTCCAACATTATATTGCCTTTTATGTATTTCTTTATTTTGGTTTTGACGAAACTTTGCGCATTTGTTTTGAAAGCAAACTTCTTAAAATGACGTAAAACAGCTGTGGGTATTTGTGGCAGTATGTGTAAATCTGAAAAAAATTATCGAGATCTTCAAAAAGTGATCCGAATCGAAAAAAAGATTGATTTTTTTGCCCAATGGAAAACCACATTAGTTTTACCCATACACACTCAGCTATCAGTATTTTTTTCTGAGAATTGCATTAGCAAAAGCTTTCCGTCCAGTACACCATTTACTGCGCTAAAATTTTATTATTTTACTGTATTTGCGAGAGAGGGTTTTGCTATATTTTGACATTTTGTAGTTAATGATGAGTTGAATCTATGGCGTTTTTTCTGTAGTTCCTTTTTATTTTGATGCGTTTACTTCAAAAACTTTTAATTTTTTAATAATATCAAGAACTATTGAAAGTGAAAATGCGTAAGTTCTTGGCTTTCTCTAATGCTTGCATTATTTTAGTGGAAGTGGAAAATTTTATTTTCTACCACTTTTCTACCACCTTTTTTTAATGCTATCTACCACCGTTTCGCTATTCTCAAGTCCCATCACTGATCGATATGAATCGGATGGGATTTCTCATCTACGAAAGAGAAACAAAGAGAGCTAAAAGAGAGCAAGCAGCTTTGGTTGGATTTGGATTGTACTTTGTATTTTATGAAAATATAGCATTCTCTTCCTCTGAAAAAAAGCTGCGACCTGCGAGGGATGAACGCATAGTGGAATCGTTTTTACACAGGCGATTCTGCCTTCTGCATAATGAATTTCTTTGGCTCTGACTAATAGAATTAATTTTTTTTTTTTTTTTTATGCTGTGTGCAAATATGAAAAAAGGGCGCTTTCTGTAAATCTTGCACAGGGCGCTAGTTTAGCTGGAGCCGGCGCTGATTGTCGGGTACTCGCATCTTGGAAATCATTTTAATTTTGCTTGCAATAAATTTCGGATTGTATTTTTATACCCTCCACACAGGGCCGGACCAACCATATGCGCAAGATGTGCATATGCACAGGGCGCCAAGCTCTAGGGGCGCATTGCTAGAAAAGAGAAATAAATTGTATCTTGCGCTAACAAATACCTACTGCCATTTGCATTTTAAACAAAAAGCTTGTTCAAATAAGCCCAAAAACACAACATCTAAAACACCTGTGCTGAATTATTTCTTGCACATTAATTCATATCACTTGCAATGTTGCAACTTCAAACAAAATCTATCATAAAATCAAAAAATCTCAACTAAAAAAACGACTGGGTGATGTGGAAAAGAAAAAAGGGCGCTCTGTAAAGCTTGCACAGGGCGCTAGTTTGGCTGGAGCCGGCACTGCCTCCACAGGAAGGTGTATCTACTTTGTCATTCATTTGTAATGCCATAAGAAGGAGTCACCGGAGACCTCATAAAGAATATATACTCTGAATCAGGATCACATTCTAAATCGATTTAGCCATGTCCGTCTGTCTGTCTGTTGACAGCACGATAGCACCCAAAGGAATTGACATCATCGTCAGGTTGGTATTAAAAATGGGCTATGTCGGTCAAGTAGTTCTGGTAGCTCCCATACAAAATCAATATTAGGCCCATGTGTCTCTCTGTCTGTTGAAAACAGGATAGCGTCGAAACAAATCGACCTACGCAAACGAAATTTTCTCAGAGGACTTACTTTTATCGTCGTCAGGTTGGTATTAAAAATGGGCTATGTCGGTCAAGTAGTTCTGGTAGCTCCCATACAAAACCAATATTAGGCCCATGTGTCTCTCTGTCTGTTGAAAACAGGATAGCGTCGAAACAAATCGACCTACGCAAGCGAAATTTTCTTACTTTTACCGTCGTTGGGTTGATATTAAAATTGGGCTATGTCGGTCAAGTAGTTCTGGTAGCTCCCATACAAAATCAATATTAGGCCCATGTGTCTCTCTGTCTGTTGAAAACAGGATAGCGTCGAAACAAATCGACCTACGCAAACGAAATTTTCTCAGAGGACTTACTTTTATCGTCGTCAGGTTGGTATTAAAAATGGGCTATGTCGGTCAAGTAGTTCTGGTAGCTCCCATACAAAACCAATATTAGGCCCATGTGTCTCTCTGTCTGTTGAAAACAGGATAGCGTCGAAACAAATCGACCTACGCAAGCGAAATTTTCTCAGAGGACTTACTTTTACCGTCGTTGGGTTGATATTAAAATTGGGCTATGTCGGTCAAGTAGTTCTGGTAGCTCCCATACAAAACCAAAATTAGGCCCATGGTGTCTCTCTCTCTGCTGAAAACACGATAGCGTCGATAGAAATTTTAATGTGAAATAATTTTGACAGCTTAGTTTTTATGTCAACAAATCATAGCGAATCATGGTAATAATGGGAAATACCAATTGTTTAATCATAAAAGTATAACTTGACTTATATTTTTTTAACCTGCAACAATGTTTCCAATGCGTCTCATATGCGGTGTCACTTTAATCACTGCCTTTTATAAACCACTTGTATGTACAAAAGACTTACGTACTTGTTTTGATGTATGTTCTAAAGCTTGTTTTTTTCCACTGCGAGGTATAGGTGACATTTTGTGAAATAAATATCCTGAAGCCTCTTGCTCCTTATTCCTTACTCCCCGCCGCAAAGTCACGCTACTGCACACTGTCCATTTAGTTGCTTCATTTATTTTATCTGAGTTTGCTCCTTTTCTTATCTCAAAGCTAAAGTTTCTCATCACTTCGTTTTCAAATTCTCAACTAAAAATAAAAAAATGTTTACATGTGTGTTTTATTGTGAATTATATGTATATCTGCATGAGTAAATGTTTATAATTTCTCTTGCTGCGTGTGATGTCTTCGTTGACGTTGTGGACTTTAAAAAAAAAACTCTAAACTCTAAAAACAAACTCTTGCTAAAATATAAAAAAAAATAAACTTAACTTGAACTATTAAAAACAAAAATTATTAACCTCAAAAAGATGAAAAGGATAAACTTATATCTGTTCATAAGAATCAAAGATTTGTTGTTGAAACTATAACAATGACTACAGTCACAGAAAGACGAATCGTCCGAGAAGCCACCGAGGACATAACGACCACATCGACAGCACCTGTTATTCTCCAGACGGCAGCGGTAACAGCACCATCCATCACTGCCGCCGCCACCACTACCATCACCTCTGGGGCCACCCCAGGAGCACCAACAGCAGCAGCGCCATCACCTCCAGTCAGTAGTGTGAATGAATCAACGGAATTAATCCCCGAGCCAAAACCACCGATTCCACCAAAGGAGTCATCCCCAGCACAGATAAGTGGCATCCTGAAGGGGGGCAAACTATGGAAGCAGGAATCTATAAGTCAGGTGAGTGGTTATTGTGCAATCAGTATAGTTTAGTGTACACCCATAGCAGAGCAGCACAGAATTTATGCGTTTGGCTGCACAATTTAGATTAAAGGCGTTTATAGGGGGATTTTCGTGTGAAGTTGGTCTTTAGATGCAAACGTTTTTCTCGGGAAAATGCTGTTTATATTTCTTTCCTGATGGAATTAGCAAAAACGGTTTCAGATGTTGGAACAAATTTATCTTCTTTGGAAGATTTCACAGATTTTTAGTTTTATTTCTTCAGACCGAACAAAACTTTCAAGCTAGGTTTTGGTAAAAAAAAATCGCAAAAACATCTGAAAATATAAAAGAATAAAAAACGAGGTACGTTCTTCTGACATAGAAGCACACAGCAATAGAAAACTGAACTTATAAAATAAATAAGTATTCGTTTGTACACTTCTTTCCACGATTTTTATTTGAGGTCTGTCTTGTAGGTACCAATTGTTGAAAGAAAGGCTTCACTGTTGAGTCTAAGTATCTAGGTAGATACACAGTACAAACCAAATAAACGTTTTTAGCAGGCAAACCTGCACTGTTTTTACGGAGCTGCATAAAGTCTCATCGTATAGCTCTGAAGTAAAAGAAAATCCTTAAAAAAAATTTCCCTAAATGTCCCTTAGCTCACCTTCATCCAGGCAAACGACGGCCAACTTATACCCATACAATTCATAAACGAAACAATCGAACTCATCTAAAAGCAATTTTGGCAGCCATCATTTTCAAGTTGAGTGGTTCCATCCGCATTCATGGTAAAGAAGAACCAAGTTTGTCGTGATTGCACATTCGCAATGGCCGCTGTAAGTCATCGTAAACAAAATATCTCTAGGCCTCTCAATCGATAACATCGCTCCTTCTTACTTCTTTCAGCTCGATTATCTGTTTGTCATGACAGGTCGCCTATCGGTTCTCGGTTAATAAATACTAAATTTTTAACAGGTTCGGTCTCTACAGTTCAGTACAGACGGTGGATGCACGCTTAGTTAGTTAGCCGTTCATTTATGAAGTAGCCATGAATGAATTGGCTGTGGATTAGTTGCAATTCATCATCGAATCACATCGACATCAAGGCTGCCCTAGAGAAATTCTATTAGAAATTGACTTATTTAATTGCCCAGGTCAACAAAGGTCAGGTCATACAAAGTAGGTATCTTTCATTAAGGACTTGACAACTTCTTTTTTAAATAAAATGCAAACTACTTGAGATATCTCAAAAAAATTTATTGGCTTGAATTACTATCAAAAAATTTATGAATAGAATTCGACTTTCTTTCATTTATCCACCACGGGAACGGTCGATACAGTAAACCCAATTTTCGATGACTGTGCCGCACATTTCGACCGATACTTCCGCTTTTTCTCGTTCAATATTGGCTCTAAGCTGCCGGCTAGTTAGCATAGACCAATGGTTAAATACAGCCCCATGAAAAAAGTCTAGAGGCGTTAAATCACAGGTATCAAGTTCACCGAACTGAGACTTCAATAACTCGATTGTTGCACCCGCTGTGTGGCTTGTGGCACCGACTTGTTCAAACCACATATCACTGATGTCCAATTGCAATTGCTCAAAGAAATATCGTTCCAACATGTCTCTGTAGCGAATACCGTTTACCGTAACGTGACGGTCGTTTTCATCGACGAAAAAAAAACGGCCCAATGATGCCACCGACATGAAAACCGCACCACACAGTGACTTTTTGCGGATGAAGTGCCGTTTCATGAAGCACATATGAGGGTTCTCACCTGTCCAGTCTAGTAACGCATATTTTGCTTTTTGACGAAGCCGTTTATCCAAAAATGCGCTTCTTCGCTGACGATGATTTTGCGATGAAAATTGGCGTTAACGCTCTTAAAGTTGCGACCACGAACTCGGAATTTCGTTAGCAAATTTTAATTATCTGTAAACGTTGTTCTTTCGTGTTCCTCAGCATGTTGAAAATGCCGATTTTACTGAATATTTTGACAATGACAGTTTGGTAATCGGTTAAAAGGTGCGTTCCCCCTGAAAGTTTGAAGTTGTCAAGTCGCTAACAAAAGACCCTTCACTTCTCAGTCAGAGAGAAAAATCTCACGTGAGAAAATTAAATCGGAAAAAAACAGCAACGGTTGTGGTTCTGCTTTGGAGTGGTGGGCGCTCATCGAAAGCACTGTGCCTCGTTTTCTCCGTTGGCGAGTAATCAAAGCTACAATTTTTAACTGAGGTAATGCGCAAGTTGCAATTTCGCAGAGCTAAACAGATTAAACGTTCAGGGTTTTATCGGCACAGAATTTTTGGTGCCTCCTTTCCAGCGCCTGCCCTATATAATGACTTGGTGTCTTTTTACTACCGCTTCGTCTATGTCCACCTTAGATCTTGACTTTTGCAATCCATATTGGCGTATTTATAAGCCGGCAGATTCAATAGCTGCCTGGAGTTTATTGCTAATTAACCCCTAAAGATTTTTGCATGTGACTATCAACCAAATGGGAGGATTGTCTGTTCGGACTTTCTTTTTCTTTCGGCACTAAAAACCAGTCCTTGGCCCTTTAAAGACTCAGGAAAAGTTCTTTCCCAAACATACATCTTAGACAATACGGCAGATAAATTAGGGTACAGTTTTGAAGCGAATTTAAGGGCTATTCTGTCGCGTACTTTCATTTTATCGTGGCTATACGCGCTTCCTTGGTGATAGCTCTCCACTTTCTTGGTGAGGAAATGGTGTCTAAATCATTTATCATGATATTTCTGAACGCTTTAGGGAAAGCATATTTGTTGATTCCGACAAGAATGGTAACTAGTTTTGACCAATTATTTCTATATAGTTTTTGAAATTTTAAAACGTCTTGTTCCATATAGAAGGAAGGCGAGCACACTGATCCCTGTGGAACTCATGCCGAGCTGTAGTGAGATGTTTAAAGTTATCTTCGGTTTTGTAACTCATTGCCGTTTGGAGAAATATGTGCTCCTCCTCCGCAATATATTCACCCCTATTGCGAAGATCAATAATTGATAGTTGACACTTATCAATATATTTTTCAATAATATTGCGACAAACAATTATCAATAAAGTGTTGATCGATTGTGAATGTGCAGCAATTAGCCATAGTCGGTTCACGGACAAATCGATATTGGCCGCATTCAAGAATCTAGTTATCTTAAGTCGACTATTGGTCGATTGATCTGGATGAGATGTAACCTGAACGCAAAAACTAGATTGGTCGGGAACTGTGAACTTAGTACTCAGTCACGAATTTCTGACTCGATTCGACGGCTACCCCTCCATAAACGTCAACTGAAACAGCTGCTCATTTGACCGATTTCCGCCAATCAAAACCGAGATATACACTTAGTGAGAGAGCTGTCAGACTTACTAAACTAGATACTTGAACGTCCCCATTGTGAATGTCAATCGTGAACAATTTTATTGGCAGCTGTTAATTTTCATATCAATCGCAATTTCGCTCTTTAACATGAATGTGAGCATTTTTAAAATTGTTGGAGATCAAAGTTTTTAATTTTTATTTTTAAGGGCTAAAATAGTCAGCAATAAAAGGCAATTCAATAGATTGGTTGAGTTGATAGAGCAGAATCTTGATATCACGAAAGGATTTTGTTCTAAAATTGGTGCGTAAGCGAAGTGGGAACAAATTGCGACAGAGCCAAATAGCTTAGGACCACCGGAATAAAGGATACTGTCGGCTCCTCAAGACCAATGTTGAAGTCGTTGCCTATACTTAGTTGATAGCTCCCATGCACAGAAAATCTGAGCAGAGCTGCAAGTTTAAGAATGTTCGGTACTGCTCTTTGACTTTTAATCGGTTTATGTTTGGGTCCAATCAAGTTCCATCAAGTCAAATAATGCAGCTTTGGATAGGATAAAGTTTTGTACAAAACTAAAATAGAACTCAGAATAAGTTCAATTTGAAATTAAATTATTTATCTTCAGTTTTCCAGTTTCAAAGGATCAGATGCATTTCGAAAACTCCTCCGTATAGCAGCCAATTCCGCTTATACTCTGTCTCGCCTTGGTCATCATCAAAAAATAATTCCACTGTCATGGAATTCATTTTTCAATCGCAGATTTGTAAAAACACTCGTAATGTTTAATTAAATTGGGGCATATTCATAGTTATACTATAAACCTGGGTTTAACTAAACTCGAGTCTAAAGTTAACCCACAGGTAAAACTCAACTGCTATTCATAAAGGGCCTTACTAATAATCATTTTTAACCTCTACACTAAATATTTTGTAGGTCACAATGTGCAATTTAGTATGGGAAATTTCGCTATTGTGAGTTCGAAAAATTTAGTCTGGACACTAAAACTGATTATTGGTATCGCGGAAAGAATTTGGCTGCTCTGTTTAATTAGATCCGACTCTAACGTGTGTTCTACTACAAATCTATTACATAAATGCTTTCTGACAGCGAAAATGATTTCAAAAATAAAAAAGCTGCATGGATAGATATGCAAAGACGAGTTAATTATAAGAGATATGATTACTGAGGACTTCATAGAAGATGACATATTAATAGATTGCAATACTGGCAAAGATAACGACACAATAGTGTATAACCACTAGTTGGTGGTACCATACCAATATCGTCCAAAATATCAAAATCTTCCTCAATGTTGTAATCGACCGACATTTTTCCTTTATTTTTTTAATTTATCAAATCAAAGTTCACTTGGCTTTGACGTTTAATGGAGTAAAAAAACAACTTAAACTTACGTTCTGTCGTGTTTAATGTTAGACTCGAGTTTTTCGTTTAGACATGGGTTTAAATTGTCTATGAATAACATAAACTCCGGTTTAGTTTAGTTACAACATAATAATAGCTTATCAAAGATCTATGAATATGCCCCATTGTCTGCGAAAGTCGTAACAATCGCTCTTCAAATATTTTACAACTGTCAAAGTTGTGTTTTCATTCACAATAACTTTATTTTTTGCGTTATGCTCACAATAGCTTACAGTTTTATCAACTGTATTTCGCAATACCAATATCAATTTTAATTGATACATTTTGCCAATCGTCAACCGATTGATAGTTGATCTTCGCAATAGGGGTGACTTTGGGTGACATGTAAACCTTCACCTTTGTCATTGTCATTCTAGAGTCTTTGACAAGAGGACATGATCAGTGGGGCAGTGGTAGTCATATTTGTTTTAGCCATCCATCGCTCTAGCGGATGGTGCTAAACATGCTGTGATGTTATAAATAATTGTAACAATTCTGTCTACGTTTGCATCTCCCCAGTTATCAAGGTATTCTCAAGCATATTTAATGGCTTGATCAGTTGGCCATACTGAATCGCAGTTCGCCGTTCTAAATTTGTTTCAAAAAGTGACGGTAGGTTTACTCTTCAAAAGGCCTGAAGGCATGGCTGTACTTTTCCATATTCCATTATCTTTGCTGTGCCATTCTATGATCTCTGATATATCAAAACAAACACATGAAATTTTATTAAATAAAATACGTACCATATGTCCATCTGATCCAACACAAACATACTTTTTAAAATCACAGTCGTTTTCTCGTTCGCCATGTAACACTGCAGTGTTTTGAAATCGCATATAGAGCGCCCAATCTAAAATCCAATAGTGCTCGTCGCTACTCGTATATCCTCTCAGAGCCAATTTAAAATACATAATCTTATCAAGTCGGTGTACTCCAGATGCAGATGTAGGTCATTATTTACACAAACGAGCCCTAAGGACATCCGATCTAGGATACAATATAATGTGTATACGGTTTACCGTATACGAGTATTCTAATTTAAAATTGAAATAATATCCAAAAGCACTTAGGTTACACATAAGCATCCGCTTAGTCTATCGATGCCGGGGTATGCTCGTGTGCTCAAATATATGCTGACGGATAAAGAGCAGGGCATGACGATGACATCAAAACCATTTCCACTTGACATATGATTTTGCACATAATTTGTGTAGAAAAAGTACTCGAAGAGGCTACGACACAAAATAGCCGCCCTAAGAGAGCATCTTTCGTGTTAAATTATGCGATTGACAAACACTCGCCCCATATAGATTAAAAACTGTTAAAGAAAGCTGCCGAACACATGGGCACAGGACTTTTAGCGATGACAGCGATATGATCCCCACTCGAACAAGTTACACCCTTCAGTATTTTGTTTGGGAACTTGTTTTTTGTTCACAGATACGCGATGGAAATGGAGCACTTCTGTACACAGTCTAAAAATGACTGTAGCGCCAAAATTTGTATTTAAATTTCTGCGAACGAAATACGAAAGTCCGTCAGTGTGGAACAGTTGTAGGATTTGCTTTTTCGATTGAACAATCAGTCTGTGTTACGAGTTTAGCCCAAAACTTTTTGCACTGACATACAAATTAAGGCGAGAAGCAGGTCCTTTCCGCAGCGGCAGCCAGGAGGAATAAAATATGACTGACAGCTTACCGGAGGCACGAGGAAAAGGAAAACTTTTTCCCAATTTTCCACTAGAGCGGACAGTCAGGCGGCGCGAAGTGTATAGAATTACGAATGTTCTGTGGTGTTTGTAATGGTGATGGGGGTGGGTACATAGTTTGGAAGCCATGAACAGTTCTGTCATTAAATTGAGTTTGGATGGGGATGGATTTATTGTGACACGCTTTAATTGGTAGGACAAATTAGATGGAAGCTCGAGTGGAACAGGCACTAAATGATTACCATCGGATGTATATTTAATTAATTATGATGTAGTGTGGATTTTGCTTCTAGCGTTGATATACGTCAGTGATTGCAGATGAAAGAAAAAGGTCTACTAATATAAGCTTGAGTCTTCTGGCAAAGTTTCAAAGTTTGGTGTGAATCAATGTTTTGCTTAAGAAGTCGAATTTGGTTATGGAGGATAAATTGGTGTAGCATTGACT
This sequence comes from Cheilosia impressa, assembly GCA_948293265.1. NCBI lineage: Eukaryota > Metazoa > Arthropoda > Insecta > Diptera > Syrphidae > Cheilosia > Cheilosia impressa. The sequence continues at coordinate 25,814,374 of OX411882.1, forward strand.
TTCCTGGTTAACGAGCTCACAGTCTCGTTTTGACTAATGAAACTTGTGGCGGTGCTGTCCTAAATATAGTGAATAATCTATTTCCGAGTCAGAGAGAATACAATCGGCGACAATAACATTTAAGGACGCCCATGCTTGAGTACCTTCAAAGGCATTGAAATCCGAATGAGCAATAGCGCTTGGTCAAAACAACAAATCTCCAATAAAACATCTTTTCGTTGCAATTTTTCAAACTTTAGTAATTGGTTATTATACATCTAATAAATAATATTATTGTTGCGTTGCAATATTACTTCAACATGTTAAACTGGATTTAGAAGAAATTTTTAAACTTTAAAACACATTTATCTCAAAACTACGATGTAGGACTTGTGTCGTTTTGATTAAACTCCGTAGGTGACCTTTTTTGTTGACTCTGACTAATTTTAAAACGAAAAGCTTTCCAGTTCCTAAAGCCTAGAGTTCGAGCCACTGCAATCCAACCGGCCAGTGTAATTCAAACGGCCTCCAGTTGCACACGTCGTGTTGATTGAGGCCCCTTCGAACTGGGCCCGAGACTTTAAGTAATGTCCAAAACCCATGTGCAGAAATTCCGGACGCAGCGCAGAAAGCAGTGCTGCAAGTAACACATATTTACAGAAAACTGTTGGACATGCATTGCATCGGCTAATAGACTACTGTCATTCGCCGACTAAGCAGCTGATGTGTTTACAACTAAAGCAAAAACAAAAACGATCAGCTAATGTCAAAAGCCGATGATGCCAAATACTTGAATTGCAATTTATTTTCTTTTGTGCTGTGGCACGCTTGAATTTTGCAGCAAATTATGAAATAGTGACATGTTGCAGTGCTGCGTGAGTGCAATGTACGTGTGCGTATTACCATATAAACATATCTATTCTATCCTGCTGCGCAATGAACTCAGCACATGTGCTTTGGGCATAAGATATTCCTTTTACCGCGTTCTCTGTCTGGACTGGAGTAGAGTTTAAGATCCTCCATGTCCCAGCTGTCTTGCACGATTAATTTTATTATCCCTGGGGCTTTTTATATAAATGTAATATCAATTGCTGTACATCCCTCAAAGTTGTTGACGGTACGTTAAACTATAAACCAATGGATAATATTTCACCCAAAACAACTGAGAGGGTCTTCATCTGCCTTTGGTACTGTTCATTCCACCGTATCTCAGGACGGGGATGACAGAAAAATAATTGACGCAGCAGGCCCATGTACAAAACCTTAAACCCTTTTCTCACAACCATATGGGTGAGGGACCTGCACTTTTACACCGAATCGAAACCGTTGAATTGAAAGGCTTTAAAGACAGTTGTTGTGTGTTCGCATTCATTCCGTAACTTTTCAGACGATTATCGTCGAAACGATAGACCTCCAAAACTATAGCAACTAAAATTACAAGGTAGAGAGCTTAATCCAGTTAATTTTCCACAAATATAATGAGAGCTGATGTTTGTCAAAACAATTATTTTTATTAATTACTAGCGACTTCGTCCATTTTTAGAAAAAAATTGTTACTTAATTGCCCTTCCGAATAGTTAGCCTATGTCTATGAAATACCCGATGGTTTCAGGGAATTTAAATTTGATCGAGAGCATTAGGCTGATATATTTTCACAAGATGAACCTCTGCTATTTTAATTGACCAAGAAAAACGTTCTTACTTAAGCAGTCTACAACGCCATATGAAAAACTTATCCATTTTAAATTCCGCCGGTCTAGGAGGCGCATTAACAACTCCGACTGGTTTAACGACTTTCGTGCTCCAAGTTTCATGACTTTCAAAGCTTCGCTTATGTGATTCGAAAGATTTTTTAAACTTCTGATGTCCTCTGTGGTTATTCCTCTAGGAAACAGAGTTTTTCTAGGTATTTCTCGGGAAGTTTAGGGCTAAATGTTTTTTTATGACAATTTTTGAGGCGATTTCCTTTTTTGAGCGGGTTTGTTAAAGCGTTTTCCAATGCGAATCTCTTTTAAGTTTTAAGTGTTTTTGAGGGGTACCTTGTTTGTATTTTAAGATGTTTTTTTTTTAGGAACTTTTTGGTTATTTTGTGTTTTTTGCAATTTTTTTTATTGGTTTGTTGTGGACTCTTTTGAAAACTTAAGGGTTTCTGAATCAAAAAATAAAATTACAAAAAAAAAAAATCAAAAATTTGCCTTCTAAATTATTTGAAATTTTCAACAGTCTGACGATATGAATACCTCTTCTGAGGATGACACAAATGCCAAACGATCGGTACGCTTCGTAACAGAAGATGCCTTGACTACTTCTCGTGATGGTGATGGTCAAGCTGCTCCCGATAGCCCCGAACACGATAGTCAAATCAATGAACTAATTCCTATCAAGAAACATTCAACGTTGTTCACAAATTCTCTACGACCTAATTCAGCTGTACGACAACTCTTCCCGAGTGCTGTTCATCAGACATCGTCCATGTTGACTCATGAAGCTTTGCGAGCCTTCGATGAATCCAAACGTGCTGGCAATCTACTACCGAACTTAGTGGGAGGACATCCAGGTGATTCGGATACAGTGCGTCGAAGTATAGAACGAAACATACTACGGAGGTCGCTGATCAAGTAAGTTCTAGCTCACAAGTTCGGTAATTTTTGGATTTACTTTGAAATTTTTTACAGAAAAAAGGCTGTTAAATCTGACATTTCACTGGAAGAGCGTATTAAACAGTTAACCTGTGACATCGATGAATCTAATGAGGATCCGGGTCAAGATTCGAACGATGAGAATGGCAAAGGAATGATGAATGGTGACCCATCAGAGCATCGAGACAGTCCAACTGGAGAGGAGAATCCACAGCAAAAGTACTCAATTGACAAGAGCTTTTCTCCAAGTTCTTCAGTGTCCAGCTCTTCAAGTGGTTCGTCGTCGGCTTATAAAAAGATTTCCGACATATTCAATCGAGATAAGAAGCAGGAGAAGATTATGGAGATGGAAGAGAACCCCATTGTCATCATACCTCAGGTAAAGGTTTGTTTTGTCTTATTTGCCTTCATTAACACTAACCAATTGATTTTGGTGAAAACCTTCAAATCTATCAGAGTCTATCAGAGTCCACAAATTGTCTTCAGTCTTCACTTTTAGTAGTATGCTTTTCTATATAAACCAGTATGATCGGGTCGTGTGTATCCGATTAGGACTAGCAGATTAAAAGAAAAGAACGTCCGCATTGTTCTTCAGACCGTTGTAAAATTGTGGTTGTTTGTTGTGGTTAGTTGTGGTCTAACTTGAGGACGCTCAAGGACCTGTGGGAACAAGTCTCTGCAAAAAGGCTACCTGCAGCTGGCTGGATGTCTTCATACCTAGCAGAAGTACGAGCGGCGGCAGCCAAGTGTTATTGCTGGCAATTTTAAGAAGTGAGCTTATAAATCAGACGGGAGGGGGAAGGACTATGAAAAAGAGAACTTTCTTTGAGGTATTCGCACCACTAGGCGTGACATACAAAATTTCTAATAACTCGTTCTGCGAACCAAATAACAGATCCGTGATAGACGTAACATTTATAAGAAACATACCTCTGCGGTAAACGACCAGAGCATTATTTTAAACATTACCAAGAACAAGACCTTCAAACTGTTCCGCAGAAGAAACCAATATCCTCCGACTGAAATGAAAATGATTCCGCTCAGTGCAACGATCCTTAAGGCCAACTCCATCCTCCTAGGCCCAACCCGGAAAAAAATGCTTATTGCTCCAGTGGACACAATCTTCGATGGAAAAACTCATTAGGCAGACAAGCTCGCAATCATTCGACGTCTTAAACTTATGTCTAAAATTTTGCTGGTACCTGGGTATAGCTAAATTTGTTTCCATCAATAAAGGAGACTCCCGTCGAGCTCTTATGACGTGTTGTTGTATATACGCCAATCAAATTCTTTTTTCCGGCACAATTTTGATCCTTAATCGTCGTCAATAAAATTTTCACTCATTTTTATTTTAGGAATGCCGTTGCCCCGCAGCCCCAGATCTGGGAATGGGAATTCAAGTTCCTGTAGTTCACACTCAGATCCATCGAACTCCTCCCCGGCAAACAGAACCAAAGAGGCAGTTCCTTTCAACGTTAGCTCCGCTAACCGCCTGTGTGGCTGGCCAAAAAGATGACCTATCTTACTACACTCTGGCTGCAGCGGAAGGTAACTCTCCAGCAAACACTCACTTTGCTCAATACAACATGGGTGACATGGAGCCAATATTATGCAACGATGATATGAGAAAAGTAGCACCTGATGTTATTGCCGGAACTCCGGGACAAGAGCAAGACGAGCTTGCTGCCTTTGCTCAGCAGGAGGCGAATCGCACTGAGAAAATAAAAAAACGCTACACCAACGAAACCTCCAATGCCAGCTCCGATGACGACGAGCAAAACGACTACGGATTTAATAAGAGACCTTCTGTGCGCGGTATTAAACCGAAATTTAGTTCGACCAATGAGATTTTACAACAGATGCAGGACCAGTTAAGTAAATCAATGCCAAGCATACAGGTGAGTGCAAATGTTGTCCAAGTAGTAAGCTTACACCAGCATTGTAACCTTCTTGCAGAATAACAACTCAATTAAGTCGTACACTTTGCCAAAACAAGCATCGAGCAGCTCAATTAACAAGCAGCTTCAAAATTTACAGCAACAAAATGCACAGATTCCGGCTGCAACAGCCATATCCCAGCAGCAGACCGAGCGTACTTGGAGCTTTTATGGTGATCCTGATCAGCAGCGCATCCCAATCGATAGCAATATGCAGCCCTACTACCATGCAATGCCAACGGTATTCCAACAAACGTTTCAGGGTCAAGAAGAAACGCTTATGTATCAGAACTGTGTCACAATGGAGCAACACTATGGTCGGTATGCCAGAAGTCCGACTCGTCGGCCAGAATCACCGCCACCACTAAGGAACTATCACCAAACAATGGTGCTAATACCCTACAATGCTGAGACATATTCGCAGTTTGCCGCTTCTAATGTCGATCCAAAGGTTGCTCAGATACAAAGGCAAAATATCCTCGAATACCAGCAGGTAAGTCAGTAGTTCTGAAATATTTTTGACTTGTTGGAATATTGTTCTACAAATGGTTTAGTCACGCCACTGACAGCTCATCCGATAATTTCAATATCGTCTTGCCTTGCGGTCAAGTGAGAACGGATCATTCTGCCGTTCAGCGAACAATTTTCTGTACGATGTTTACCAGTTTGCAAAAGTTTTCTTTTCAAATCAACAACATCCATAGGATGCTCATCTCTCCAGGGTTTCGTTTGGGATGGGACTTGTAGCCCTGGAGGACCTTTAAGCATTATACAGAGGGTATAACGGTTACCCTTAGGACTATTCTATTGTCATATACAAACGCATTTGCGCTGTGAATGCAATCATCCACTTCGTCTACTCTTTATCGAAACATATCGTCGTTAAAAGTTTGAACGCAACGTTTAATTTTGACAGTCGTTGTCGAGCTACCTTTTGGTTAAGTTAATTTTCTTTTCTCTAAAACATTGTACTGCTTCTCGTGTTTCTAAATTATTATCAATAAAACTTATTGCTTATTGTTTTGCTAAAAACTGCGTGTGAAGACTTTTGCTACAGGTTATGGGCCCAGTTTATAAACACAGCAAATAAAGCAATAGGAGAAAATTAATGAAAATTTTTTCGCACGAGCAAGATGGCGGAGTCACGTTTTTCCATACAGAAGCTGAGCAGCGATAATTATTTTATATGGAAATATAAAATGGAAATGCTGCTTATAAAGGAGGGATTATGGGGGTACGTATCTGGTGTTGTTGTCAAACCGGACCCAGTGACATCAGCATGGACGACCAAGGATGACGAGGCTCGGGCTACAATTGCGCTATCGGTGGAGGACAGTCAACTCCAACATGTTCGGAAAGCAACAACTTCGAAGGACGCATGGAATGCACTAAGGAATTACTACGAAAGTAATACACTCGGCAATCAAGTGCAGGTAATGCGCAGAATTTGTAGTCTGCGTGTGGAAGAAGGTGGTAATGTGGAGATGCACATAATCGAAATGAAAAATTTGTTTGAGCGTCTGGCTGCGATTGGAGGGGAGACAATTTCAGAGGGCTGGAGTGTTGCGATGTTGTTGAGTAGTTTGCCAAGGAGTTATGATACTCTCATTACGGCTTTGGAGACGCGGTCAGGAGTTCTCGGTTTTGACGTGGTGCAATCGAAACTCCTCGAAGAATATAAGCGGAGATTGGATTCACATACGGACAATCACGAGACAGCAATGCACATTCGAAAGTACAGTCGTCCAAAAGCAAAAAGAGATACGGAATGTTATTTCTGTCATGAGACTGGACATATGAAGAAAAATTGTAAGCAGTACTCAGACTGGAAAAACAAAAAGAAACAGCACGAACATGCAAATGTGGTTTTCGGATCTAAGGTGAGTTTCCTTACTTCTTTTGGTAATATGAGCGGTTGGATTTTGGATTCTGGTTCGACATGTCACATCACAAACGTGAAGGATTTCTTTGTGAAATTTGATCCTGCTATAAAGGAAACAGTTTTTGTTGGGGATGGCAGCGAATTACATTCCGAAGGAAAGGGTACGTGCGATATAAAGATGTTGAACGCCGAGAATTCTGAAGTTACAGCTACCATCAAGGATGTCTTATATGTGCCTGAGATGAAGGGGAATTTGCTTTCTGTGCCATGTTTAGAAGAAAAGGGTTGTAAGCTAGTTTTTGATAAGGGGCTGTGCGAGATATGGAAAAATGGTTCCTTACTTGGTATAGGTGATCGATCTTGTAAGATGTATAAACTTAGACAACCCGAACGAGTTTTTGCAGTTAATCACAAGGACAACTGTGTGCATCAGTGGCATCGTATTCTAGGCCATAGGGATAAGGAAGCAATAGATTTGATTAAGAAAAGGAATTTGGGTACAGGCATAAAATTCGATAAGTGTAATATCAAGGAGACTTGCGAGGTGTGTTTGCAGGGAAAGTCATCACGGTTGCCGTTTCCAAAATCTTCACGAGGTGAGTCAGTTGCTGTTCTTGAATTAATACATACAGATGTATGCGGTCCTATGGAGGTCACAAGTCCTAGTGGAAATCGTTATTTCGTTACGTTCATCGATGACTATAGTAGATATACAACTGTATATTTATTGCGCCAAAAGTCAGAAGTCATAGAGAAAATGAAGGAGTACGTGGAAGCTGTAAAGACGAAGTTCGGACGAAAGCCAAAGGTGTTCAGATCAGATCGCGGAGGGGAGTACACAGGTCATCAAATCCAGAATTATTTACGGCAGCAGGGAATTCAAAGTCAATATACAGCTGCATATTCACCGCAGCAAAACGGTGTTGCTGAAAGGCGCAACAGATCTCTTGTCGAAATGTGCAGGTTCATGCTTATAGATGCAGGTTTAAAAAAGGAGTTTTGGGCGGAGGCAATTCTAACTGCCACGTATATGCAGAACAGGTTACCATCAAAAGCAATCTCGAATACACCTTTTGAGCATTGGAATGGTGTGAAACCAGATTTCAAACATTTCAAAACGTTTGGGGAAAGGTGTTATGTGCATGTTCCGAAAGAGAAACGGAGGAAATGGGACAACAAATCTGAATGCATGGTGTTCGTAGGTTATGACCAAAATTCTAAGGCATATCGTTTACTCAACATCGAAACGAAAAGAATTGTGGTTAGTCGAGATGTTCGTTTTTTGCAGCCCAAAATGTTAGCATATAAAGTTCCAGCGAGTAATATTCCTGTAAATAATGTTCAAAATAAAGGTAGTAAGGACAACTTTGAGGTTATTGTTGGTCGTCGCCGGAGGAAGAAGAAGGAACAAGTAGCCGTTATTCCAGAGAAGCTTAGCGATTCGGAGGAGTCTTTTTCAAGCGACGAGGTAGATGAATCATTTTCGGAGAGCGAATTTTTTGGTTTCGACGATACATTGGTGGAGCAGTTTCCAGAGGAACCTTCAACAGCTGAAACATCAACACAGCCAACACAGCGGGTATCCAGTAGGTCAACAAAAGGGAATCCACCAAAGAGATTAATCAATGATGTCAACATGATAAAGCATATAAAGGCGAATGATCCGATCAGTTTCAAGGAGGCTCTGGATAGCAGTGAAAGAAGTTCCTGGAAGGCTGCAATGAAGGAAGAGATGAACTCGTTATGGCGCAATCAGACTTGGGAGTTGGTGGACCTTCCTGCAGACAGAAAAACGATTGGAAGCAGATGGGTATTCAAGCGCAAGACCGACTCAGGAGGAGACATCAATGTCTATAAGGCTCGCTTGGTGGCGCAGGGTTTTTCGCAGCGCTATGGATTAGACTATGACGAAACGTTTGCTCCAGTGGTTCGTCAGACTACTCTTAGGGTTCTTTTGGCAGTAGCAGGACATCGGAAAATGCATGTGCAACATTTTGACGCCAAAACAGCATTCCTCAACAGCGAATTAAAGGAGACAGTATATATGCGGCAACCGCCCGGTTTTTCAATTGTGGGTAAGGAACAACAGGGGCCTGTTTCACAGATCATACATCACATACAATTCAAACAACATACATTCTCATCATACATCATACAACATATACAACTTTCTGTTTCATAGATTTCATTGGAAGTGTTGTATGATAATTTTTTTTTGTTTTTAGAAATGTATGATTTTGACATTGAAATTAATATAAACATCAGGAGACGGCCTAGAATAATTTTAAGGCGAGTGAATTTCAATATGGAAGATCCATATTTTGTGGAAAAATTTAGAATGCCCAGAATGTGTGTTGAATTTTTATTAGGGCGTATAGGCGCATCAATTGTACATTCGACAAATTGCAATGAAGCTTTCTCACCATTGCAACAAATATTGGTAACGCTTTATTGGCTTGGCAATGGAAGTCAGTACCATGGTGTCGGGACAATGCATGGAGTATCAAAGGCAACAATATGTCGTTGTGTTACTAAAATTTGTAAACTTATTTCACAAAGTCTATTATGTAAGTTCTAGTTTCTTGGGAAACTTGCTTCTTATTATAATTTTGTTTATTTTTATTAGACGAAGAAGTGAAATGGCCTGAAAATGCAGTATCTGTAGCCGAGGAGTTTTTTCGCAAAGCTGAAATGCCATGTATTGCTGGGGCTATTGATGGTACACTTATTAGAGTTGATGCGCCATCAGTTAATGAGCAATCATTTGTCGACCGCAAAGGGCATCACTCTTTAAACATTATGCTAGTAGCTGGTGCAGATTATCGCTTCTATGCCATTAATAGCAACTTCCCTGGATATGTACATGACAGTCGCGTAATGCAGTGCAGTCGATTTTATAACAAATGGAATAATGAAGGGTAGCGTCCTTTCCCAAGAGCTGTTGTTATTGGTGACTCCGCCTATCCATTGAGAACGTGGTAACTGACTTGTAACGTTCCTAATTGTATTCCCGAAAGCCGAACTAAAAATCGTTTTCTATTAAAATTGAAGAAAACACGACAAGTTGTTGAATGTAGCATTGGACAGTTGAAGGAAATTTTTCCTTGCTTAAATGGGCTTCGTTTAAAGACGGCTGGTAGTTGTGCGAATGTTGTTAATGCTTGTGTCACACTGTATAACATTCGGAAAAGAATGGTAAAAGAAAACGAAATTATTTTTTTGGATGAGGATTTTATTGTGGAAGATGAAAATGGTGGAGATATTGCAGACGAAAATGAGAATGATAATAGAGATGTAGTGCAGGCGCTAAGAACTTATTTAAACCATTTCAACTAATTGAATTTCCCAAAAAGTATATCTTTTTTTCGTGCATTTCTTGTAGAATAATTATTTGTTGTTCCTTTGTTGTCTTTAAAAAGCAAAAAAAAAAACCATTATGACTAATAAATAGTTACCTAAATAGTAAAAAAGTACTTACTTTTGTATATTTCCTTTTTTTAAAATTCATTGCAAACCATTTACAACAAATTATTCTGCTGTATGAATTGTATGAAAACTTTGACGTTAAAATGCTGTATGATGTGTATAATAAATTTCTATGAAACAGAATCATACAACATTCCAATATTTCCAATCAATTCTCATTTCATAAATTGTTGTATGATAGCAGATCATACATCAATTCTGTGAAACAGAAATCATACAGCAGAACTGAGAATATCATACAATGTATGTGTTGTATGATCTGTGAAACAGGCCCCAGGTTTGCAAATTAAAGAAATGTATTTACGGGTTGAAGCAGTCAGCAAGAGAATGGAACCAAACGATACATACGGCTATTATGAGCAACGGCTTTCGCCAAAGCAAAACTGACCAGTGTTTATATGCGAAAAAGGAGAAGGGTTGCTGGATCTTCGTTCTGGTTTATGTTGATGACCTGTTAGTGATTAGCAAAGACTTAAAGCTTATCAGGGATACAGAAAAGTATTTAAGTTCCAAATTTGAATTGAAGAATCTTGGAGAGGTAAGCCAATATTTGGGAATTAATGTTTACCGTCAAAGTGATGGGCATTTTTCCATAAACCAAGCTGCATACATAAAGAGAATTGTTGAAGAAATGGGTCTACAAGATGCTAAGATCTCAAATGTTCCATTGGAGCCTAGCTATGGAAAGGGAAAAACAGATGCATGTCTACTATCTGATAACGAAAAATATCAAAAGTTCATCGGATGTTTACTCTACATATCTGTCAACTCTCGTCCTGACATTGCAGCCAGTGTTTCCATCCTTGCAAGGAAAGTTTCTCAGCCGTCTTCCGAGGATTGGACTGAACTTAAGAGATTGGTCAAATATATCAAAGGTACGTCGGAGCTTAGATTATTTCTCAGCAAACATAACGATGATACAAAATTACTTGGATATGCTGACGCAAACTGGGCTGAGGATAGAACTGAACGGAAGTCGAATAGCGGTTACATTTTTAAGGTGTTTGGCGGAACTGTTAGCTGGTGCTGTCGGAAGCAAACTTGTGTGGCTCTTTCATCAACTGAAGCTGAATTCATCGCGCTTGCGGAGGCTTGCCAAGAAGCGGTTTGGCTTAAAAGGTTATTAGCGGATATCGGTGAAGATTTCAAGGATCCCGTTCTGATATTGGAAGACAACCAAAGTTGCTTAAAGATGATATCTTCTGAAAAACTCAGTGGCCGTTCGAAGCATATAGATACGAAGTACCATTTCGTTAAGGATTTCGTGTCAAAAGGTGTTGTTAGGTGCGAATACTGTGAGACTAGCAACATGTTAGCAGATCTTCTCACAAAACCTCTTCCGGCAAACAAAGTAAAGGATCTCAGGACAAGGTGTGGACTACGGGAGCGCGTTTGAGGAGGAGTATTGTCATATACAAACGCATTTGCGCTGTGAATGCAATCATCCACTTCGTCTACTCTTTATCGAAACATATCGTCGTTAAAAGTTTGAACGCAACGTTTAATTTTGACAGTCGTTGTCGAGCTACCTTTTGGTTAAGTTAATTTTCTTTTCTCTAAAACATTGTACTGCTTCTCGTGTTTCTAAATTATTATCAATAAAACTTATTGCTTATTGTTTTGCTAAAAACTGCGTGTGAAGACTTTTGCTACATATTCTTCATGACCTTTGCTTTACGCACAAAAAGTTTAGCTTTACATTGATTCTCGTCTTAAAATTAGTTTTTCTTTTCCAAATTCTACATCACTCAGTCTCAAATACACGAGGAGCATTGTATTCAGAAACGTCTTTACTCTGATGTGGTGACACTCTATTTTATTCATATATTCACTTCAAACTTTTTAATGGGGCTCAAAAATATTTCAGCGCCCCTATATGCAATCAAGTGTTTAGCTGTGAAATCCAATTCATAAGCTGAGCCTGACTGAATGAGCTATTTGATGAAACTGTCACCGATCATTTATAAATTATCCCTTTTTTGCAGGTTACTCAGCAAACAATCAGAGTTCCCATCAGCTATGCATTACCAGCCATGCAACTGCATGTGGTAGCAGGTCGTGGTCACAGCACTCAACATACTCAGCAGTATGTTCAACACCAGCAGCAGCAACAACAGCAGCAACAACTACCCCCTCAGCAGCGTATACTTGCTCCGAGATATAGCATGCCACAAGATGGTACAATGGGCTTTAGTGAACGTGGTGTCCCTGAAGGAGCTGCAGCAGTATCGCATACCGACTGCAAGGGCATTGTATCTCCAACATCGCAAGCGAATCAGCCACAACAGCAGCAACAAATTCCCAATTGCAACCAATCCACGGTTACCTCAGCAGGTCCACCAGGATCTGTTTTCTACGCGATGAACGTATGACCCGGGGGGGACTAGTCGGCCCAACGACTAAGCTAGCCCAACCAAAAGTGAGAAAACCAAATAACTTAAGAAAACAAACACAGCATTAAAGGAATTTAGAAAGATATAATTTTTATCAACTACAATAACAGTAAGAAGAAGAACACACGCATCTACGGGTATGATTGTCGTAAAATTGTTGCAAAAAAAAATTAAGTTTAAAAAAAACTATATTTACACTCCGCTGAAAGGCTACACTGTGTCTTCAAACGGAGTTAGGTAATTCTATTGCTAAAACATTTAGTATGGGACAAACAGTGCAACGGGTTATGCCCATCAAAGAGCGGCTCAGTTTTTTTTTTTCCTTTTTTTTAAGAATTTGGTTTTTACAACGCAACGCTGGTGCAATCACAACAAGAGATCCCAATGACAACGTTACGTTTGTTCAACTTTTACTTTTCCGACGCTTTACTAAGTAGATTTTGTAAAAAAAAAGACACCACAATTAAAGTAGATTTATATGGAATTAGTGCGAGTATTATTTTGTATTTTATTGTGTACGTCTGATTTAATAGTTAGCTTTAGTCAGGACGAGTGAATGTCTTAGTTAAGTTGCAAGGTGCAAACATTAAGAAACAAATTTAAAACATTAAGAAAATATGTTAACAATTAAGAAGAAGTGAGCTTAATAAGAGTGAACAAAAGTAATCAAAATAAAACGTTTATATGGTTTAACATTCCCTTAGATGCTATTCGAGTTAAGTTAAGTGTGTGGTCTTAAAACGTTTTCGACTGAATGTTTAAATTTTCAATAGAAAATCTGTTATTATTCCGTCTTTAAAGTATTTTGTTGAAACGTCATAATTTTGTTAGTGATTAGAAAAATTTGTCAAAGACACACTTTTAGGGAAAACTGTTATTCTTTATAGAAACGCAGGCGTACAAAGGAAGTCGTAAAGTTTTTAAATTGTCCGCGGTGTTTGAGTGCGACCTTACGTGTAACATTTTATTTGTTACGTTTGGAAGCCGATTTAGATTCATTGTGCTAACAAATGGCGCATAGGTCTGGTATATAACTTCCAATTGTCAGTCCCTAGAGCGCAATGGTTTTTCGTTGTCATTATACTTCGTAGATGTGATTTGTCATGAATAGCGATGTCATCAAAAATAATATAATATTCAGCCTTAGACGAGTTGACAGGCTATCGTTATATTTCATTAGAACAGATCCTTGGGGTTGTGTTGTTATAAAAGGGTCATTCGGGAACGATAATATGACTTTCTATGACTATCGACTGCGGCGATACTTATTACAACTTTGCTGTCATTGTCACGATTTTAACATGAAGTGCTGAAGGATTCAACAACGCATCGACTTCATAAAAATGTAAGGTAAATTGTAAACAAACTAGGAGAATGGGTTTCTTCGGCAATCCCCTTTAGTTTGGCAGCATCACCTTACTCCTGGGGATATGTTTTAGAGAACTCAGAAGTATACCATCAAGTTCACTCGCTTTGTTGCTTTCGTGCTTTCTGGAGCTCTTTAGGTATGCAATAAAGTCCAGCTGCTTACCTTTGCTCCTCATAGCAACTGTGGGTGTTGTTATTATTTTGACTTGCTGTTTTGGGATACCTTATTATAAAAACTTTCCCTTTTGCAAAAGACAAATGTAAAATAAAAGCAAATGTTAGAGATCCTTCAAGTATTAACACGCTGACAATTTATATTATTTTACGGCTTCTCTTTATCTGTCGTTTTGTTTTCAATATAATTTTACTAAACAAATATAAATCTTGTTTAAATCGAATGGTTCTACATCTACACACAGAATAACGGGTCTATGATGATATTGTAATTATGTAATTAGTTTTTAGAGACAGTGCCAAAGCTAAAATGATCGCAGGTTTAGCCAATAAGACCAAAGAATTAATTACATTTTGTTGTAAACAATAATAATATTCCTTATTATTAAATGTATTACAAAATATGTATACGTTTTATTTTTTTTAATTCTTAAAAATTTTTAGATTTCAAATCGCAACATATTAGGGCTATAACAATGAGTAAAAAAATAAAATTCTTTTGTCTACTATTACCTACCTACTTTTGTTCAGTAAACCGAATGAAGTTTTCCGTTTTCCATTGACTGATATTTTTTTAGGGCAAGCCGCACAGGAATTCGTATGAGTTATTATAGTTTGTATGCATTTTATGGTTCCGGCAAATGCAGGCAGTAGCATCACCGAGTGCAAATTCGTGTGCGGGATATTATTAGGTCATATTTTAGAATTCTCGCAGGCGAATCGCTTGATGTAATCCACATTGCGCATAGGGTTCGCAATTTTCATCTGATTTAAGGAACTCACAAATTGGTCCTTAAGAGAACACCTTTGTGGGTAATATTTTGAACAATTTAAAATGCGTTCTTTCCATCTTCTTAAAAGGGGTGTCCGCAATTTAGTTCTTTGGGGGAGGTAAATCAAGTAACTGTGCTAGCTAGTTTGCCTTTGAAGGATACAAGTTAGACCAAAAGTTGTTTTCCTCCCCACCACGAATGTCTAAGAAATATTTGCAAATAAGATGTTTCAAATAGATCCCTTCCATTTGTCCCAACAGGAAACGTACACATACGAATGGTTGTCTAAAACGAAGTCTGTTCGTTTTGCTCCCAAAATTTATTTATTTAGCTTGCTACAGCAAAAGATCGACAAGTATCAACAACTAAGTCAGTTTCAACATCCACTTACAATAAGCGACATTTGCAGGTTAGTTCCAACTTCTCGTAATGTAAGTCTTAAGACTTGATCCAAATGAGAAGCTGGGGTTGCTGTGTGTTAGCCTGGTTCTATTCAGATAAGGGAAATTATAAAATACGTCTTTATTTGTTTTGATTGGAGAATTTTTTAACTAAATATCGACTATTTCATATCGTTTTTCGCCTCCTATGGGGCCTTCTTGTATTTTTGTTGTCTCCCAATCGAATAGTGTTCTTTGAAACTGGTAGAAACTTTCATTTTTATTCGTTTGGTTCAGCCTAGAAAAGTAAAAGGATCTAAATGTAAATGTTTCTTTTCTCTAATCCCATCTAGGCAAGAGCATATAACATTGTGCGGGAAATGAATTAAATTCCCCAAAGTCTATGCATACTGTTTCAAGTTCTTCAAACCGTAGTAAATTTTTGGCTGGACGAAGATAGTTAGTCAAAAAACTTTTATCGAAAAGCCACGAACTTCAAAAGAATCTGTATATAAATAAAAAATCTGTTCAGAAGTGAATAAACATTAAAATTTATTAAAGCTTAAAAAGAAACAAAGTCGATCCAACATCCATAGCACCACAGTATTTTACAGCCTTCGGTTGCATAAACTTGTTAAATTGGTAAGAAAATTAAAATTTTTAGTGGCAGCCAGGTTCTGAAATTCATTTGAAGACAATATTATTAAAAAAAATCTACACATTTACTGGTACTCAATTTATTTATTTCGTTACTATTTTTCTATAATCTATTTTATAACTTTCATTTTTATTTATATTATATTATTTAGCACGGCTACGGCGTAAAAATATTTGTAACTTGCATTAATTAATAATTCGCAGTGAGTATTATTCATTTAAAAAAAAACCCTTGCTAAGAATACTAATAAAAAAGGAACACAATACTTTAAAACTACTGTTAAGAAAATAACACCCATTATTTTTTTTAGACCTAAGATTGATATAAAAAATACAAAGAAATAAAAACCAAACAAAACACATTAAATGTTAGCTACGTTGTAGATCGTAAAATGTAATTTATTATCAGCATACGTATACATATATAAATAACTATTATATTATATACACCATAGTGCATATAAAAAAACAACAAAAATATATTTCAATAAATAATAAACCAAATGTAACCGAATTTTGAGATATCGAATATGGAAATAATATATATTATAAAACCATAATGAATTATAAATATTTAAAACTAAAAGTAAAATGTAAACGAACAAATGACTTAGTTATTAATACTTAAAAGGAAGAAAACAAATTATTAGACGATTTTAGAAATTTTGTGTTGAATACATTTTGTTTTATTTTGTTAAGGTAAATAAACGAAATTAAATAAATTTTGACTGAGCAAAGGACTCGTAAAACATTAAAGAATGTTGTTTTATTATCGAGTAAGTTGGCTTCGAAAGTAAAGCTAAATAAAACACACACACAGGCATACATTTTTGATGAACATTTTATTATGGCCGCCTCGGGAAGATTCACAGCATGCGATTCTTTTGAGGTCATTTTTAACAACTTTTTCGCACATTTCGGGCGGTATCTCGGCCATAACTAGACTAATGTTGGTTTTTAATGCTTCTAGAGTTCGGGGTTTATTCGCGTGAACACGGTCTTTTGCATAGCTCCGCAGAAAATAATCTTGACGTAGCCAAAACGTGAAATTACGCGAACGGGAAACTTCTCACGCAATAAAGCCCTAATTGGTCGTGTTGTGTGGCTTGTTGCTTGTTTTGTAGTAAGTTTTAATAATTTTAACCCGTTGTTCGATTGTTAAGCGACCCGTAATGGTAATGGTAAATGGCAAATATTCAACTAATATTATGACACTTCAAATGTAAGCAGAGTTTGACAGGTGTCAAATGCCAGCGCTACCAACTTGAAACCACTAAATGAATGACCCTGTACAAACCTTAAGTGACGTTGTCAAAGATGTAAATCTATTTCACGGCACTCTTTATGAAAATACCACTTAATAATTGATTAAAAACTGCAGCCAGATAATAGGTATGCCTAATTCTTATTTCGAAAAGTGTTCTCTAATAAAGCTTCAACATTTCTTCCGCAAATTGGATCGAAATACATTTCATATTTTTTCGCTTTATTTGAGCGAATAATTATCTTTATTGAAATTTATTGAAAAGTGCTTGAAGGAATAAATACTTGTAGGTAACAGCTGTCAAACAAAAAAGCTGTTGGTACAAAAATAAATTTTATTATCGAACTTCCATTCCATTCCCATATTGACCATGCAGCTACAAAAGTGAAAGTTGTAATTATTTGAAGGTTAGTAGCTTTATCTAATCATGAGACTCAACGTTTTTCGTGGCTTTTTTTAACGTTTTTCAGGTCATTTTCGTACGTTCCAACACACTAACAACGCAAATAAGGTAAAATCAGGTAGTTCTAACCGAATCCGCAGCAGAAAAATTGAGCACACAATGCCCACAACTAATTGAACACTTGTTTCATAAGATTCAGATATAAGGCCAAGACCCATATTCCATTAGAATGACCCTTAACGTTTTCGGGGTCATGCGAATAAATGAAAAAAAAAAACAAGTTATAACCTAATGTAAAAGTGTTACGATTCGAAACGCTGACAGAGAATGAAAAAATATGCTTTGGAGACAAGTGTTTTAAAAGATTTTTTTGATTCAAGTCTAATCGGCTCAGGGCCAAGGGTGTTATTTTATTTTATTTAAACCTTTACAGATCTATGAAAATTTTAAGAGTATATTCCACTCAGGACCGGCCTTAACGATCTAGGCGTCCAGGGTGAATCGTGCATTTAGCGCCCTTTTATGTTTTATTATAATTTAAAAAAAAATATATTTTCAATTGTGTACTACCATATTTATTATTGAATTAATGGAAAGGTACCTATGTTATGTCAGAGTCACGAATGCTTTTGAAAAAAGAAAAAAATAGTTGTAGTATTTCTGGCCTTTTTGTCAGCACATTCTCTGATAAGACTGTCAAAATCTAGGTTTTCTGCCATTTGGTTTTCAATGGACAGTGAGGCCAAACCTGTTAATCTTGTTTGGGACATTGTAGACCGCAAATTGTTTTTTTAAAAACTTAAGTTTAGAAAAACTGCGTTCACCACTCGCAACGGTCACCGGTATTGCTAGCAGCGATATCCAGGTGTTGGGATATAACTCTTTATTGAATATTTTGCTTTTTGATAAAATTGATTGTCTCGATAGGAGTATTACTACTCAGCATTAATCTATCACGACCTGTCGTTGCCTGAAAAATAAACTGACTGACCAAAGCTGATTACACATTTACAATATGTATTTCGTTAATCCTTTTATTTTTTCCTGTCAAATGTGATGTGTAAGTATAAGTGTACATATGTAGTTAAAAACGATCTGATCACTTTCGGTTCAAAGCGCGGTCATAATGCTCGAGCTCAGGGTCGGCATTCTGTAGCGAAACATTTAAACGTTATCGCCTGAACGAACATACGTGTGCTTGTGTAACATAGAGTAAATCATTCCTGAGCACGAAAACGTTTGATCGTTTCGCCTTTCAGAATTTGACCTCAGCTTTAAACTAAAAAAGAAAAACGTCAATTATTGGCAGCAAGTGTTCAAGTAACTCTTTTTATAAGCAATCGATGATATCCATCAGTTGGGGCTGACTGGAAGGTTTGTATCTTGTCACAAGATTCTTGTGTAATACATTGTATAACCCAGTATATATTAGTTGCGGCTTGCCTAACGACATTTTGACAGTGATGCCACTGCTCTACTCATGAAATCAAAAAGATATTCATGAAATCCAAGGACGCTCTTAAAGATCGATTGCCCTATGTACTGTCTGCATTTATCTCGACTGAACTACATAAGCATCTACTCGCAAAATACACAAACTAACCGCAGATCTTCACTTATTACTCATAACCACCCGATCTTCATAAGGTGTCTGTTGAAAGTAAGCACAATTCAAGGCTCTATGATCAATGGCATTAAGTAGGGCAGCAATTTCCACATACGGAGTAAGTATAGTAAGTACGATTAATATACCCATTTATAAGACGATTCTATTGTGACCGAGTGCATAATACTGATTCCTAAAATTCCGTAACACAAACCAAACAGAACTGAAATTCGATTCTTTACCGCACCGGTCTTTCAGCATCTGCGATTGAGTGAAAATCTCAGTTCGAGTCGCGTTTTCATCGAATACGGTCGAAATATTTAGATTGATCGCACGCTATATCAGGAAGAGATAACGCTGTAAAAAAGATGAGCTGCCCTTTCGATAGAAATGGGTGAGTTGTTTCCTGAATTCGGTGACCATTTGTGAATGAAACTAGTGTATGCTTTATGCAATCGTCAAAGAGTGCATATTAAGCAAACTAATTGCTCTAATAGTATCAACAAATGTTAATGAATAGAACTACTTACACATGATTGTATAAATGTAGATTGTAGAGTTACGGCCCGGGCGGTGCTATCGGTAATTGGCTTCCTTGTGGTCTTCTTAAAAAAAGTATAGTTTTCCCTTATCACGCTATATTCCACAGAGGAGATAATAGTTCTAAGCACCAAGTGCTTTGTTTTATGGCGATGACGGTTTCTAAAACAGAAGATCTTGCTCAGTGACCCACTGATAATGAAGATCAGCTATGTTTTTCTTAAATTGATTGTTTACATACTTGGATTATTGAATAAAGTACAGTAAAATTAATGGGCCTTAGAAATAAACATTTTTAGTCTCGACTCTAAATTTTCGTAGTTCACTGTGGCTATATTTTCCATACAAATTTTTCAATTGTAAGCTTTTGCAAATTTAAAGTCGAGACTAAAAATGTTTATTGCTAAGGCCCAATAAGTTCATATATCAGATCAAAATAGTTCCTAGAGGATATTTAATAAAATACCTGATCCTATATAATATGCTATCGCGACATTATGGTTTCATGTATGCGCTAGTAACCAGAGACCACCAACTTCGGCCGATTTTCGGTTACTTGCCTACAAGCTATATTTTATGGCAAATGCTAAGTGCGCTTGTATTGTTACATAGAAACTCGTATTGACAAATGTCATATGTCACGTAACTCCAAAAATTCCGGCACACTAACACACTCGCAAAAAATAAAAGCCACTTCCGCTGTGGGCAAAGTTGGTGGCAGGGTTCATAAAATTGCATTCGTTACATTTGAAATTATTCGTTACTTTTTGATTAAAATTTTTCTTAGGAATAAGTGTATACTTTTGCTTAAAATATTTATAACAAATCAACAATGTAAGTAAATGATTGAGGGAAAAAAAACATTTTGAGCAAATTTTCTTCTGTTATTTAAGAAATCGAAGTTAATGATATTCAATAGCTCAAAATACACAACCATGTTTGTCCTAATATTTTTCCTGTATACAAAAATTACTTTAAATAGTTTTATTAACCAAAGCAATCAAATTATTCGCCTTTTAAAAATATATATTAAACAATTTTAACTACTGTTAAAAAGTGGTATTTCCGAACTTTATTAAATTCCCCCACGTATGGCTGAATTTTTATTTTTTGTATGTTTTTGCATTTCACAAGGATTTTAATTGACATTACACCAAAAGAAAAAATAATGGCGGAATTTGAAAAAAAAAATTGAGGAGGCCAGTGGCAATAGGATTGCGAGTTGAGGGTCTCATTGTGATTTGTCTACGGTAGTAACTTTGGTTCATGGAGACTTATATTATAAGGCATCTTTATATAGGGTTTTCCACTTCAGAGTGAAGAACATTTTTTGGCTTGAACTCCTTTTGACTTAGTTGGAGTTGTGGAACAACTGTAATTGTAATTGTCCTATTTTTTTTTACTTTTTCCAATTGTGCTTTAATTTTAATTATACTCTGGGGTGTCAGCACGTAACTTGATACAATCGAGTTCAGTCGATACAATTGACCTCTGGCAGCACTTAATTTGTCTCAATCGAGGATAATCAATGGAGAATAATCGATTGAGACAAATAAGGTGCTGCCAGGGCTCGATTGTATCGACTGAACTCGATTGAATCAAGTTAC
This sequence comes from Cheilosia impressa, assembly GCA_948293265.1. Classification (NCBI taxonomy): domain Eukaryota; kingdom Metazoa; phylum Arthropoda; class Insecta; order Diptera; family Syrphidae; genus Cheilosia; species Cheilosia impressa. Next base: position 25,835,462 of record OX411882.1, read on the forward strand.
GTGCTGACACCCCTGTTGAATGTTAAAAGTGGGTGTAGGGAAAAGGCTTCACGGGAAATAACTTCACATCGAGTGGGAAATATTTCCACTTTATGTGAATTTACTTCCCACTTAAAGTGGGCAATATCTTCTTGTGGATCTTTTTTGTGGAAAATAATTTCTCCTATCACGCGACGACATATCTAAGGCATATCATAAACAGTGTAAAATGTATGGGAGAAACCCTTCTTCTTGGGAACACTGTTTGGGGGTGGAGTAGGTGCGGGATTGGGTACATGCAAAGGTGTTATTCATAATGTTTACAAAATTATATTAAAATCCTTATTGTTAATTGGATAGGTTTTTGTTTTTATACACTCCACAGAAAGGTATATTCACTTTGTCATTACATTTGTAACGGCAAGAAGGAGTCCTCATAAAGTAAAGAGTTTTCCAATGAGTAAGTGAATGGCCCGCTATTTCGGTAGCTGTCACTTTTGAAGCTTTTATTATTTGACATTTGACAAGTAGAAACTACGTCATTACTAAAAATGGAACATTGAAATTGTTAAAATTCACTACAAAAATGGTGAAAATCTTGCAGTCACAGTTCGCAAAACTAAAGCATTTTTTGGTCGTCGTGAAGCACCTTGTCGGACCGCAATACAGAAATTGGTGGAAAAATTCGAGCTGTTGGGACAAGTTAGTGATGTTAAGAATAAAACCCGTGCACGTCGCTCAAGAACAACTGAGAATATTGCTGCTGTAGCCCAAAGTGTTGAAGAAAACCCAGGTTTGTCCATTCCTCATCGTTCTTTGGAATTGGGCATTCCACAAACGTCATTACACCGTATTTTGCATAAAGACTTGGGTCTTAAGGCTTATAAAGTTCAGTTAACACAAGAACTCAAGCCGGCCGATCATCAACCGGTCCGTGTTATCTCTCGAAGAGGTGATCACAATTGGCCACCGAGATCTTGTGATTTAACACCTTGCGACTTCTTCCTATGGGGCCACGTGAAAGATAAGGTCTACGCCAACAGCCCAGCGTCGATTCAAGACCTCAAAGATAAAATTCGTGAGGCTATCGAGGACATAGGGCAGCCACTTTGCGATTTGGTTATGCAAAATTTCATGAAAAGGATATGGTCCTGTATGCGTGCTCGTGGTGGCCACTTGGCTGATGTTGTTTTTCATTACGACATACCTTCCTCTTTATTATGAAATAAACATTCGATCATTTATCTCAAAAAATTGTATTTTTCTTTGAATACCAAAATAACACCTCTTATTGGGAAACCCTTTATCTACTAAATAGATGGCGCAGTCTGATCTCTTGTTATATAGAACAGCTAATAACGTACATCTACGTTTAACGAAAAATAATTTAATAGATCTATTATCGTTAGCGAGTGGAAATATTGGCGTAAATCGAGTCAGTTGTCGAAACACTCGCCTTGTACGCCTAGAAATCAAAGGCTACCTATACAATAAAAACGAAAATGACAGCACCAAAACGACAATTGGAACATTTATGTCAACAACAAAAGGAATTCAAAATAAATGTCATTTTCATATACTTCTGCGAGAAAATATGTTCCAAAAAACACAGGCGCTACAGTTTTACAGCGGATTGGCAAAGAAGCACATGCCGCCGTCAAGTCTAAATTGCCATAGCAACGTAAACAAAAACGAGATTTTTTTTTCAAAAAAAATTTGTTTCCATAGAAACATGTAAACAAAAGACCGACATCTTGTCGGAAGCGATTCATTTCCATAGTAACGTGTAACGTCATCTATTGAAAAGAAGCAAAGCTTCAAAGAGTGATTTGAAATTAATTTTGTAATTTTTCTTTATTTTGAAAAAGAAATAACAATTTCTTTACTTATTGACCCACAAACTAAAATAAAAAACGTACAGATATCTTCCATATAGCGTTCAATCCCTTAATATTTATATCTCGGGAAGTAAATCTTCGGTGAAATTGAAATTAGTGCCGTAGTCAGTCGACGTATTTCTTTTTTAATTCATCCCACTGAATTTGCTTACCTATAGCCATATTATTTATCGTGAGTTATACGACTTTTTTCTAATTTTTTTTCTTGCTAGTTTTAAGATCTAATGCATCCAATGACACTTCAGTTTTGGAGGACCATGATCCAGCAATTTTTTATTCGAAGAAAAAATGTATGAACAGCTAGCCAAACAAATATTATACATAAATAAATAAATAAATATTTAGCGCAACAGAGTAATGTAGGTACCCCAGGCCTAACTACAAAAATGCATGTTGCTAATGGCCGCCCACCAATCCTCTTGCTTGTATGAGAATATCGGTAGCTGTTCATTTGTTTTGTGTTTCGTGTTGAATTCGCTTGGCTTGTGTTAAGGGTTTGATTAAATTGAGATCGAAGTAAAGTAAAATATAGAAACATACATAATTGGTAAATAATGAATAAAAAAACACACAAATCCTACATTAGTTCTCACCCTCTCAACGCATAGTATATACTACACGCAAATTTGTAATAAAAGTAAACTTGGTCATTTCAAGTTTATTTTGTTTTCCGCTGTAAAACAGTAGCGCTCTATATTTTTGGAACACGCGTGAAGTTGGCTACTAGCAGTCCATATAATTATAATAGGTTAGGTTAGGTTAAGTTAGGTAAAACGGGTGGGCAGAGCAGGGAGAACCCTGCGCTACCCCACTTACGTCCTCGTGGACCCTTTGTGATGCCCTTGTTGGGGTCAACCGTTGGTGTTGTATCGGCGTTTCTCATCCCCCTCCTTGTGGCTAATAGATACCGTCCAGCCATCCCGATGTCCTCGAAAACCTGCAAAGATCAGACAGTGAGATATCAGAGAGTTCATGTAGGTCATGGAAGAAGAAGCTTCCAAGTGTTCTGTTCCTCAAGTGACATAGACTAGGGCAGTGACAGAGGAAGTGAGGTGTGTCCTCGTGGACCTCCTCGTCTCCGCAGCCTCTACATATATGGTCATCTTTGAGATTTAGTTTCATTGCGTGGTTTCTTAGGAAGTTATGACCAGTTAGAGCCCCTACTAACTTAGATAGCGATGACCTGTCAAACTGTAGTAGTCTGTTGGTCCGGCTTCTATTATATTCTGGCCAAAGCTTCCGTGATATTTCACAGGTAGTGAGTTCTTTCCACCTGTTGTTGGTTTTCATTCGAATTTTGTTCTCCACTCGCTCTCTGAGATTGCAAAGTGGGGGCTTGATTGACTGAAGTTTAATAATTATAATAAGTCAATGCTTAAATATACAAAATTTCAGTGCCAACCACGATGATAACGCTATACCTCTGGGAACCGAAGTTGGCAAAATATATGGTGAATACCTAATGCTGGATAAAGTCCTTTCAGCACAATGCATGCTGTCAAAAGAGGACAATCGGCCAGTACACGATGAGCATTTGTTTATTATCACACATCAAGGTAAGTATTATTTTAATAATAGCCTAAGCGGAAATTAAAAGTTTTGTTTCTTTGTATACAGCCTACGAACTTTGGTTCAAGCAGATCATTTACGAACTCGATTCCATTCGGGAAATGTTGAACGAGGAAAAAATTGAGGAATCGAAAACGTTGGAGATTTTGAAAAGACTCAATAGAATAGTGTTGATTTTGAAGGTAAGCCTCACGGTGTGCGGTCCAAAAGTCCGAACAGGACTTTATAAATGTACTTCAGTTAGTTACAGCAGTTTATGAGGATTTTTATTCAACATTGTGCACCATAGTGAGTGTGCGGCAGTTCAATGTGAAAAGCCAAATTCTTCTGGTGAATTTGTAAGCGGGAATTGCCTGCAGCTCCCGCGTAAGGCTTTTAATTATCAAATAATGCAAAAAAAATATTTAGTTATCTCTTTTGCGTTCGATCTAATGAACCCAAATTATATCTTAAGTTTTTTTCCACTGCGCAACCTCTCGCGAATGTCTGACAAATATCTGAAAGTAAAACGTCCTGCAAAATTTTTGCTTTTCGGCCGGACGCGGGTCCGTCTTTTTCAAGTCTTTTTCACTCATAAGATTCTAGTCCTTCTAGAGTAAAAAAATGTTGTGCCGAACTCCAAATTTAAGAGCTATATTAGAGTCCCGTTCTAACTAGTGATTTATAGAGAAGGAGAACCTTCTATGGGCTGAAGTACCTACCTCCACAATGAGTAACCTTACTTTGAGCATGATGATCTTCTGATCGTAACCATCAGGACAACGAAAATATATGAATTAATAATTGATCTTTTCTTAGCTTCTTGTGGACCAAGTTCCGATACTAGAAACGATGACACCTCTAGATTTCATGGAGTTCCGAAACTATTTAGCCCCCGCTTCGGGATTTCAAAGCCTCCAATTTCGTCTTATTGAAAACAAGCTGGGAGTGAAATCCGAACATCGCGTCAAATACAATCAACGATATTCCGAAGCATTCGGTGCCGACAACTCGGCGATTAATGCCATTTGCGATTCGGAAAATGAGCCATCTCTACTGGATCTTATCGAGAAATGGCTAGAACGTACTCCTGGCTTGGAAGTAGATGGATTCAATTTCTGGCACAAGTTCCAACAGAGCGTGGAACATTTCCTAGGGAGAGAAGAACAAAACGCTTTGGTGAGTACACAGTATAAATAAATTGTGCCTTTCACTGGTATAATACCTGACAAATATTGCAGCTTGAGAAGGTAGAAAGTGCACGGAACTACCGTCTAATGGATATTGAGAAACGTCGCGAAGTGTATCGCAGTATTTTTGACCCTGAAGTGCATTTAGCTATGGTTTCACGTGGCGATCGTCGATTTAGTCACAAGGCGATGCAAGGTGCCATCATGATCACATTTTACAGAGACGAACCCCGATTTAGTCAACCTCATCAGTTGTTGACACTGCTTATGGATATTGATTCGCTGATCACTAAGTGGAGATGTGAGCGAGACTGTTGCAATTAGATTAATGTTAACCGAACTAACCCTTTCGCAGATAACCACGTGATGATGGTGCAACGGATGATTGGCTCGCAACAGTTGGGAACTGGTGGTTCCTCTGGTTACCAATATCTAAGATCCACTTTGAGGTTCGTTTTAATTATTTTTTTTATCATTTTCGAATGTATTCATGTTTCCATTTTTAGTGACCGCTACAAAGTTTTCTTGGATCTGTTCAACTTGTCAACGTTTTTGATTCCAAGAGAGGTTATTCCACCACTAAACGAACATATGCGGGCGAAACTTAAGTGATTCCATTTGCCTATAACGAATATTTTTTAAGCGGAATGTTTGAAAATGTTTTTAAATACTTAGCTGAATAATAATCGTCGGCTAATTATGTGACACATACACATATGTGAGTCACAACAAACTTCGATCATAAGTCGCGCTTAAAATTAATCCCACTTTATTTGTTTGTGTTATTCTAAACACTTCCAAAAGAAACGTCAACAAATGTCTTAGTCACGGATCAAGGGATTTTTCAACTGACTCATTGAGCTCTCACAGATATGTCTAACACTCTATTATGTCGTTTTCCATTGGACAAAAAGAAGCGTCCGGGAGAGTCCGGAATCGAAAAAATGCTGTTCCATTGGCACAAAAATACTCTTCTGGTGATTCTGAGAAGAGAATTTCGCTTCTCGATTTGTAGTCAGAATCCACTCAAGAAGCACTTATACAAGTGCAATTTATGTATTTATTACAAGTCAGCTGACAGCAGCCGTAGATTATTTTTTGGCATTTCATCAATACTTTGGTGGATTCTGTCAGAAGCAGTTTTGCTGTTCCATTGGATTTCAGAATGAGTGGATCCCCGAGTGAAACCAATGGAAAACGACATTAGTATTTCATTCGCTATACTTGTGTTTCTATGGGAATCCTCTAAAATACATCACAGTGAGGCCTATCAATCAAATCAGTGTACTCTTGTACTCTAACATATATATATAAAAGAGAGTGACACCCGTGTGTGCACTCATAACTCTAGAACTCGATTTTCACCGTATTGTCCAAGGAAGGACAGAGGCTTTTTGTTGCGAAAACAAAACAAAAAAAAGGGAATGAAATAGGGGATGAACGTTTTTATGGGAAAGCATTTTGAAAAAAAATGCAACAAAAACTATTTTAAATTTTATGAAATTGAAACGAATTTTGGAGGACCTAAGTTCGCGGGTTCAGTTAATAAAATTTCTGGTTGTTGAATATGCTTACGTTTGTATCTGTCATTGAGATCAGCTTGATGTCCGGCTACTAATTTCTATATTAAAGGTTTATAGATATATGATATCGATCTAAGCACATATTTGGTAATAATGGACTTTCGTGCGAGGGGCTCCAAGCCATTTTAAACCACAAATTACACGTTGGGAGGGGAAGACAAAAGCTTAACTGTCCATCAGAAGCTCTTAACAATAGCATCAGTCAGTCCATTTAAACAATAAAAGCTAACAAAAACTGATACTTTTAAGAAGCTAGACCAGTGATTCGCAAAGTGGTCCAGGTGGACCCCCAGGGGTCCACGGGAGACTCGACGAGGGTCTACGTTGGCATGAACAAAATGTTTACTAGTTATAAGTGACGAAAATTTATCTGGTTTCGATAGTAAAGAACAAATTTTTACCACTCCGAATTTAGGGTTGGAACTCATTCGCCACTCAAGTTTCCATCGTTCTTCACATTTTATGACGAGTTTTCCGAATATGGTAAAGATGTAGCAGCAGGGGGTCCACCGAAACCTATCTCATTCTGAAGGTGGTCTACGAGAAGAAAAAGTTTGGGAATCTCTGAGCTAGATCAATGATGCCATACGCGATTGACCAATTGTCTCTACTATTTTAATTGAAGGCACACATCATTAAAGTCGGAAAAGGACGGAAGTAACCTGGGTAAATATAAATATCCAACATATCTGAACCACAAAATGCTGTCAGAATCGGTGCAACAGATAACAGGTAACAATACTGCAAGAAATAACTATTAATGCGGCTGAGCAATGTGCTAGATATCCCACCGCGATGTATACGAACCTCTTTTGCTTAAGAAAAAATTGCGAATAAAAAACCCAGCAAATAAAGACGGGTGTTAAGCGGCTCTTCAAATGATAGATCAGAGACAGACAAACTAAAATTACACGTCGACTTTTCAGAAAGGAATAGAAAACGATATTCAATATCATATAGGGACGGTTAGAGAAATTTACCAGTAGAATCACAGTTATTGCTGAGAAATAATGGCGAGAACCATAATTCTGTGTAAAGGCGAACGAGCCATTAAGTTTTGATGATGACAGTATTTGGTTTGCCTGATCCCCAAGAGAGGTCACCTCTTAACTGCGCCATTGTAAATTGGTACTATTCTTCGTAACAACGCATACAATACAATTGACATAGTTTATAATCGAGGACAAAACAAAGTGTCCACTCTACCAACGATAACGTCACAATTGACAGTGCGAAAATAACGGCCGGAGATCAAGAAGCCATCAACGAGAAGAAGTATGTCTTACAGATGTGGATCCACTTTTGGCTATGGGTATTTGGCTTGTGGATATCCGTGCATACACGAGGGCACGAGGCACCTGCAAGTTTTTTTTTTAAATTATGCCATCGAATGGGTTTGAGTGCAGTTCGGCGAAAATTTAGAGCGCGATCGCAAATATACAATCATCGTGTTTCTTTTTAAGACTATATGCAACGTCTTTGAAAAAGAAAGTGGGATGCCGTTGAAGAAGTTAAATACACAGCCATGCGAAAGCCATCTTTCAAAGGTGGACAGATCCATTGCCTTGAGCAGTTTGGAAAGCTGTGCGCTTTGATATTGAAGCCTGAACAAATTCGCACAAAGACACTCAATTTAATTTTCCTACAGAAACTACTTAAAATTCGAGAATCCCATCTCCTCCAAATGGTCAGAAAAGTGTTTCCTTTTACTCCGAACAATTACTTGGCATTGACAGAGAAGGTGGGTGATATTCTTCGCTAATTGTAGGTCCTTACAGTATCTGTATCTGTATGTATTAAACATAACCTCATGGAATGCTTCCTCAAAAGTCAATGCTCAGAGAGTTACCTTTTTTTTTAATCTTAACTTCGTTCTGCTGAGTTTAAATTATTCTCCAGATTGGTTCGCCGTTTGAAGATGTTGACTCTTTAATAACGAAGATTACTTCTTCTATGAACGCATGAATCCACTAAGGAATTTAGCATTTAAAAGAAGTTGTAAGCGGACACAAACTATTTCTCTTAGAAATCTGAAAACCCAAATAGAAACATCCCGCCCAAGATGCAACATAAGGGGTTTCTTTTAAAATCATATGATATTTTAACACCGACAGCTGCTTCCCGCTCGAAATCTTGACAAAAAGTCAGTATCATACCTCCGCGGAACGAAATGAGTCGCTTTACGCTTGAACAACGTTGGGAAATATTGAAAACGTATTTCCAAAGTTAATGCTGTGTAGACCAAAAAGAAAGAAAAGCGTTTTTTGAAAAGTGCGCCGGCTGTATGCAAGTTTCTGTAAAAAGTTCGTGAGACTGGACACTCATAGTCCTCGTAGGGTACCCACAGACGATAATGTGGCTGCTGTAGCCGAGAGTGTGAGACTCAATTCACAAACATCAACTCGCCATCGATCTCAACATCTCTGAGCATTTCACGAACTAGCCTGAGGATTATCTCGGACTATTCGCTTGGAGTGACAGAATGCGCTACCGCGAAGGCAGCTGAGGCAGCCACTTTAACGACGTTGTGTATATTTATTAATTAGTAAAATTAGTTTGCAATATTAATATAAATTTAATTTAAAGCGCTAGCTGCAGGGGCATTCTTCTGGCAAGAATTTTAATTTATCCATTTCATTGCATTTTTTAAAGAAACTCATATTTAGCCCACCCTGTACCTCGGTAAGCACCTACTGATGCACAGTTTCGTTTGATTAATAGAATCAGAATGGAATCAACTATTGGAATCAGTGAACATTGTTACAGAAGGTATAAATAAATAAAAACGCTTAGGGTCAGGTACCTTCAACCTAGTTTTCCCGACCAACTCCAAGAAAAACTTCTAACCGTTGTTTTCTCAGTTTACGGTTTTAACTGACACTGTAACATTTTTTAGCTCGTACCTACCCATCATATATTTTAAATCAAAGTAGAGCACAGCAGTAAATGCCTTGCACTAAGTGGAAAGGGGTAGCAACACTCTCAAATGAAGCCGATTGTACCTGCTTAATGTACATCGCCAACAACGACCATCGACCACCCCTTGTGCAGGAGACGGCTGCCCTATGATTGTTGTTGCGTTGCCTCGGCAATTTTATATGCTCCCGAAGTAAAAGCTTTCCACCTAAATAAATCTGAGCACCAGCTCCAGCAGTGGCAATCACTACTCAACATAGAAAAAGCCCGCTCTTAGTTGCGAGCACACCCCCTGCTGTACTCTCGCACACCTACGAACCTGACACCCTTACACGGCAAACACATCCGTCCACGATGCAGTATAATTTCTCTCTCCGCACTGTGCTCAGTACTCAGTTGTGAATAAAACGTCGTTTTAGACAGGCGAAGCGAGGCATAAACACGCAGTCTAATATCGCCTTCGTGCTAAAGGTATCGGTTTCAAGTGTTTTATTAAGGCCAAGTTGCAATCTGCCAAAAAATAGAAAGTTACAAAAACACCTTCAACCTCCAGGCCACCCCAATGCAGAGCTAAAGTCTTCTTCACTCAAACATAAACTTACTGTGCAATATTTTTCATTTAAAAAATTTCCCTTTTTCACTGTTAAATTTCGTGTTTTCCTGTTTTGTATCCGAGTGAGAATTCGTCCTTCCTTCGTGACCGTGCAAAGTGTTTAAAAGTGAGATATCCGCACCAGCCCGTTTTTTTTTTGTGGTCCCCATGAAGATCATCATAATGGTGATGCATTTTGCTGCAGTGGTCGTTGGTATTGTCTGATGTGAAATAAAAAAGAAAAAAGTTTCTAGCGCGTCGATACACATAAGTGCCCGCACTCCATAAATTACCCCTAAATCGAATCGTTAAGCCAACACCTCAACCTCCACCGTCGCCGCATTTGGGGTGCCCTAATCGACTCTGAACGTCAGTTAAGCAAAGGAACGAACACCGTCACCGTAGCATGTGTGCCGAGCATTCATGAATGCTTTATTTAGAGCAGCGTAGAGTACCGATGACAGTTTGATTGTCCGGACCGTTTTCGTCTATGAAACCGAAACGTATGTACTACACGGTGCTTTCAAGTGCTTATGGTGTATATTTCTGTATAGGCTGTTAGAATAATTGAAGCGCGCTGTGATAATCGCTGGGTAATAAAAATTCGCCAATCGTGATCAAAATTGCCATCGAAACGAACCACTTCCGACGACCAAGTTGATGACAATGTCTGCAGCAACGAGAAGCATTATTTTGGTGCTCATCCTGTATGTTTCGTTTATAGGTATGTGAGAGAACGGGTTTACAATGTATCTATAAATAGTCGCATTTACTTTATAATTAGATTTTCATATCAGTCTGTAATGTTTTCCCAAAATCTGTTTAAAATATTCAATGTTTGAGAGTTTTCTAAAGCGATGTCCACTTTTTAATAGTACTTCGTAGTACAAGCTTATTTGCTCACATTTTTCATGTAGGTACGAGCAGATAATTCTCTATTTTCTTATTATTAAAATTTTATTATTATTATTTATATTATTTCATATAGAATAATAAGGAATTCAAATATGAAGGATGGGTTGGGGTCGAAATTCAACAATTCTGCTTCACAAAATTTTGCAAACAATAAAAAAAGGTTTGGAAAATGTTTAAAAGCGCGAATTAAAACACTTGTTTCTTACTTTTAAAATTAAACAATATTTATTTGGAACTATGTCCTTTATTAATGAAATACTTTTTACTAATTCTAAAAGGAGCTTAAGGCTACTATGTAGTTACAATAAGACTGTTGATAAATTCATCATACAGTCGTATTTATATACTTTTCTTATCTATCTACAAGGAGACTCAAGCGTACAATCGTCTTGCTTGATAATGAAGAAGAGATAATATTCCAACATTGTATACAAACGATATTATCTCTTTTACATATGTTATCATTGTAGCGTTGTGTGCAAGACTGTACTAGAGACTAAAGATATCATTGAATACAAATAATGTTATCTTTTTTCTCAATATGTTTTGCTATGGATACTTAACTCGCGCTTTTTATTGTTTGCAGAATTTTATAAAGCAGAGATAGAGAGAACATTTTCTTTTTTAACTTGTTCTTTCTTTAATTTTAACTCCAGTTCTCTTATATTTTTTTCTGTGGGATTATATTTTCTAATGGGAAAAAAATAAAAGAAGGCGCGGGTATTTAAAAAAAAATACGATTTTATTTTATTTATACTATAGACATACGAAAGTTAACAAAAGAAGCGACACTCCATCCAACCGGCTCGCTTGTCGAAGGAATTTTGATTAAACGATATTTCCGCTGTCCTTTTATACTGCCGAAATGAAGTATAAAAAGAAAACAAATGAAATTATAATAAATAAAAGTTGTAATGTCCGACTGCTTTTAATTTCGCATTATTTTTTTCCAATAGGTATTTTTTTTTCCAATTTTTTTTTACAATTTAATCTATTTTTTCTTGTTTCTTTTTAATTTTATTTTTATTTTAAATCGTCGTTAACATTTTTTAGTTGGAAAAAAGCACAATAAGATGAATTTTCTTGCTTTAAATTTGAAAATCAGAAGCAGACCGGATCCCATATAGGATTACTGAAATGTGGCACCTTTATCATGGGCAAAACAGAAAATTCAAGTTTGTCAGTGGGCCTTACTAATAATCATTTTTAACCTTCACACTAAATAAATATTTTGTAGGTCACAATATGCAATTTTGTATGGAAAATTTCGCTACTGTGACTTCGAGAAGTTTAGCCTGGACACTAAAAATGATTATTAGTATGGCGGAGTCTCTCTTGGGAATATTTTGCGGAATATTTTAGGGATGTTCGAAGCCAACATTTAATTGTTTATTCGGGGGCAAAATAGCAATTTGCCTGTACAGTGAGTGACTGGTTTTAATGTACAGTTCCCTTAATCCGGTGACTTACTTTGTGACTTCTGCTATATATTCATCTCTCGATGACAACAACGCAACTGTGAGTTGTAAGCTCAGTCTGGCAGGCTGGAATCCACTCGTCGATGTTTTAGTATTATTTTAATTAACATTACAAGATTGGTTGCAACTGCAGCTGTTTTGAATAACCTTACTATTCAATCATCAGCTAATTATTATCATCTCTCCTTGCCAGAATGTAAACCATGCATTCCACGAACCATACTGCTTCCACTTGCCTCCAATTTAGCGGTAAGCACTAGCCTTCCGACTCTTAGGAAGTTAAACACAAAAGCAATGGCTACATTGTTTTCACTCTTTACAACAATTATTCTTTTCTTAGGTACCGAAAAGCTATAACTAGACCTATAATTGTACAGTATGGAATTTCTTTTAAACATTTTAAATTGGTACCTATTCGGCGGAAAAATAATAAACATAATATTCATAATCATTATGAACTAATTTATATTTATAGTCTTATTCGACTTGTATTGATAATGTCTCTCTGTCTTTAAATGGAATAATCGTAAAAAACATTTATCATATTTTCGTGATTTTATTGAGAACACCAAATGCCCCAATCCCCCCTTGAATGTAACCCGATAACTCTGCAGGATATTTATTTAGTTTAACTTTATTTTTGCATTTCCATATAATTAATTACAACGATTGTAGATGAAAAACAAACTGTTCAATCTAGATAGGACAATTAAATTGCTGAAGTTTGTTTTCCAACTGGGTGCGAAACAATCGCACACAACTTTCTCTTTGACTAAAAGTATTTTTTTCTTTTAGTTATTTAGGTAGGTAGGCATCTCAAAACATTAGAAGTGACACACGATTCAATAAACCGCACGTAATAAATAAAAGGCCTTTCATTATCGACTTGACAACTTCAAACTTTCAGTGTGCACGCATCCTTAAATCGTTTACCGAACTGTCAATGTCAAAATATTAAGTAAAATCGACATTTTCAACATGCTGACGTACACAAAGGAAAAACGTTTACAAATCATTAAAATTTACCACCGAAATTCCAAGTTGGTGGTCGCAACTTAAATACGTTGACGCCAATGTTCATCGCAAAAACGATCTTCAGACTTCAGCGATGAAGCTCATTTTTGTTTAATCGGCTTCGTCAATAAGCAAAATATGCGTTACTGGACAAATGAGGACCCTCATGTGCTTCATGAGCACTTCATCCGCAAAAAGTCACTGCTTGGTACGGTTTTCATGCCGGTGGCGTCATTGGGCCGATTTTTTTTCGTCAATGAAAATGAGGGTCACGTCGTCGGTACGTTATTTCTTTGAGCAATTGCATGAATTGGACATCAGTGATATGTTGTGCCACAAGCCACAGAGTGGGTGTAACAATCGCGTCATTGAAGTCACAGTTCGGTGAACGTGTTACCTCGAGAAACGGACCTGACTATTGGCCGTGATTTCTAGACTTTTTTTTAAGGGGCTACATTAAATCATTGGTCTATGCTAACCAACCGCCGACGTTAGAGGAGCTCAGATCCAATATTGAATGAGAAATAGCGGCCGTATCGGTCGAAATGTGCGGCCGAGTCCTTTGTGATACCACATGAGGGGGGGGAAGAAATAGAAGGCCAGGGTAATAAACTAGACCGGACATGCTAGTGGGTTCGTTGTTGCTGCCTAATACTTATGGTGATTTGCCTACGGCTGTGATCCTCCTGTGTCTCGTTGAGGGAACCGTGGGTGGTTTATCCTTGGATCGGGGGAAGGGTGCCGATACAGTCTACCCCTTGCCCATGAACCTCGGACGACCCCAAGTTGGACGATATGTCTTCGGATATGCGATGACCGAAACAGTGTACCCTCCGTTTGTGATCCTCCGACATCTCGTCCGAATTGACCAGTATCTGTGAATTAGTAGATCGCCCCTTTTTTTTTTGCAAGAACTTACTATGCGTTTAGTAAGCTTGGTCAAGAAGGAAGTGACCGGTCGACAGCTAACCTTCGGATAGGCGGGTGGTAGCCGAAACTGTTGTACCCTCGCCTGTATCCTCTGGTAACTTATCGAATAGGGTATATAATGAATTGTAGTAGTGGTTGGTATAAGATAGGAACGAATGGGTGAACGATGCAGTTTACCCTCCGTTACCATTCATAAACAAACAGCTGCTAAAATACTGAAAATATGTGAAAGATCATTGCAGCCATTTGGTCTTGGTAATATATTTGCTGATGTTGCGTGTGTCTGTGAGAGACAAGTCACTGAGGTCTACGAAGAAATATTTTCCTAAGTGTGCTTTGCGCAAATTTGCGTGAGCCGGGCAGGTGCACAGAAGATGGAGAACCGTTTCCTCCTCATCCATGCAGCTCCTGCAAAAATCGTTGTAGGGGGCTCCTAATCTGCGAGCGTGTCTACCTATCAAACAATGTCCTCTTAATGCTCCCACTACGGAGCTGATTCTATTTCTTTTAAGGAAGTCAAAAATCAGTGCCGAATTAAGGCTATGATTATAAATCTTACCAGTCACTCAAAAGTGCACATAAAATTCTATTTTATCCACTAAACCACTAAACCATTTAAAAGTTTGCCTTCAACAAGGAAGATTCCTCAACGCAGGATAATCTTCTTACAAAACTATGCGTTTCTATGAGTTCTTATACTTGTTAAAAATTAAGTTTTTTTAAGAAATTCCCTTTGAAGACAGTTGTAGTCCTGGATATTTGTCAGACGTTTGAAAGAGGTGGCGGCAGTGTGACCTTTGCAGAATTCTGAAAAGTCGCAACAAAAAGGGCCAATGAGGAAAGTGTCATTTCTCAAGCAGAAGAGCCTATTTAAAATTTTTGAACGATATTTAACACTATTAGAGTTATGTCATAGGCAATTGCGTTATATTAAAAAGGCTTTTATTTAGGAATAACAGCAAATGAAAAAAAAATAGCAAACAAATTGCGGCAGGCTCTCGAAAAAAGTACCTAATTGCAACTCAAGTCGCACAACAGCGAATGTCTGACAAACATTCGAGAGTATAACTGTCATAACAGAGCTTCTCAATTAGCCGTTTGGACTCGGCATAAAACTGTAGAACGAAGCTAGTGACAAGCTAGGCCCTCGTCACTACGGACCCGGTACGGTATTTTTATACCCTCCACAGGAAGGTATATTAACTTTGCCATTACATTTGTAACGCCAAAAAGGAGTCACCGGAGACTTCATAAAGTATATAAATATGTTCTGAATCAGGATAACATTCTGAGTCGATCTAGACATGTCCATCTGTCTGTCTGTCTGTCTGTTGAAAGCACGATGGCACCCAAATGAATTGACATAGGCGAATGAAATTTGGTGAAAGGACTTCTTTTTATCGTCGTCAGGTTAGTATTGAAAATGGGCAATGTCGGTCAAGTAGTTCTGGTACCTTCCATACAAAACCAATTTTGCATGACTTGTATGCAGTGGGGGGTATCAAAGCATCGGCCAGGCCGATGATAACACTTTTACTTGTTTATTTTTTTATTATGACCAAACAATATATTTAGAGTACATGCTAATATTAATTTAAAGTAATGGCTAATATTTCCCTGCTGCACAGAAAGTTGTACCTAGAATTCGTATCAACTCGTATAAGTTAGCCACACCAAGATGTTATAATAACTAAGCCCCAATTGACCATCTATCACATCCGAAACTTGATGTCGAGTCGGTGCTCGATGTACTTCCATCCGGCAATAAATAAATACATAGCGCAGTTGAAGCAACACTTTTGCATACTGTGACAATTTCAGTTTTATTGACTTCCTTTAGTAGTTATGAGGGAGAAAATTAAACTAGGGACTGGTAGGGGTGAAAACATGAACACGACATTTTGAAAATAAACCTAACTGAAAGAAAATTCCCTTAACGTTAGCACTGTGTATATCATTTAAAAATTTGGGGGGTGTTGTAGTTGCGGTCAGTTTAAAACTAACGCAAAATGGGTCACTTCCTCAATGTTTAATGTGTTTCGCTATTAGCGCCCGTTTCTCTTAGTTAAGTTTGTTTTATTTCGTCTGTTTGGTATGCACATTGCATACATACATCTGCTTGCTCTATATACACGAAATGCAAAAAAGAATCTAGAACTCGATTACCTTCATCCCATTTGTGGACGTAAAACGAATGTGGACATAGCACTCAAGTGACGTAGGTTCGCGTTTCGTGTACCTACAGCCAGGCACTCAATCAGAAGATGCAGTATTCACTTTGCGCAGGTGCACTCCTTTGTGGTTGCTATGGCCACTTTCTAAAGTTCTCCTTGCAGAGAAGATGTGGGCTTTTACTCACTTTAAGGAGCAACACAACCACTCAGCTGTATCCTGAGTACGGAGCTCACTCTGATGCAAGTGGATATATACTGTACTTAGGGTTTATTGCAAATATCCGCTTAAGGAAAATAAACCAACACTTTAAAAGTGACTTCCAATCGAAGGACACCGACGTTATGGGGGATAAAGAGAATGACATGCGTCTTTATTAATTTATGGCCGCAATGTGTGCCGCACGCAATGCATGTTATATCGGTCTGGTTGACGCTTTCCTTTTCCAGCTTTGCCAACCTTGTGGCCGTGTATTTCCCTTCCTTCCTTGTGTGAACCGGATTTCCATAGGAAATATTAGAGAGTGTGCAATTGTGTAATTAATTATTGTTGGTGGTATCGCTACCCGTATTTGTGCTTTTGAACTTGCATTTCTGTTATTTTTTTATGCAGAACGCATATGCAAGTAGTAGGTAAATTGAGGGAGTCACGTAAAACTCGATTGCATTCACATAAACTAGAAAATTGAGGGTGGGATTTATGCTATTCTAAATTGCAGGATGCACGAACACGAACACGCATCATTTGTGACACATATTTAAATAAATGTATGCTTGCGAGTTGGACATTAATTTTAATTTGAAGCAGGTTACATGCATACAGATAGCTCTCCGGATTTTGCACGACATTTTCTTGTACGCCCTTTGGGTAGGAGCTAGAACCCAGTATGCAGTATGTCTCTTTCCACAAATAGTATTTAAAAAATAAATTGCCCTAAGCTAAAAACGATAAGAAGCTACAACTCCAGTGAATGTAGTGGTTGTGGATTCGTTCATAGACAAATCATACTGAGTCTGAGACCCCCAACTTGCCGCTGGTGGCTGGTCCCCTCAATTTATTTTTAAATTCCGCCATTTTCTTTTCCTATCGGTGTAACATCAATTAGAAATTAGAATCCTAGCGACAGGCAAAAACATACAAAAAATAAAAAAATAAAACGTGCTGCCAGCGGTGTCCCATAATTCACGCAAAATTTTAATTCTGCACCATTTAATAGTACAGTGATGCCAACGCAAAAAAAGATAACAATGTGACAGCTGACAGTTCGGGATTAGTAAAAATGGAGCGCTATACGAAAGAACAACACTTTTTCATTGTTGAGCAATATTTTAATATATTTTTTAAATACTGAAGGTTTTCCAGCTACAGTCCTCAATTTTTGTACAAAATATGGCCGTCATAGTGATTTAAAACTATCAACTGTGAGGAGGATAATTCAACAGAAAATCTCGAAGCAGTTCTCGCGAGTATTGCTGACAGTCAAGGAACATCAATTCGGCATCGTAGTCAAGAATTGGACATTTCGAGAAGCTCTCTACAGCGAATTCTTACAAAAGACTTGAAACTTCATGCTGACAAAGTTCAATTGACTCAAGAACTGAAGACAACTGACCATGCAGCGCGAAGAGAGTTCGTTGAATGGATTTTGGATCAAAATCATCTTCAGTGATGATGCTTATTTTCATCCAAGCTGTATACTTTATGAATCAATAAACAATTTAAGCTTTCTAATAAAAAATCTCTCTCTCTATCATATTTGCATTTTGCGTCAATTATGGGACACGCTCTATTTTGTGGCACAGTTGATGCACTTTTGTACGAAAAGGTTCTAAACTGTACCTTCTAAGTTCCCTGCATCTCTGACTGTTCTAAGTAGTTCATTTTAGCAAAGCTATAAGCATAATTTTCGTCAATTCAGGCAGGTCATTGGTTGTTATAGACCCTAATGTCACTCGTGCGTTTCCAGGAAGTTATTCCGATACACCATATCTATTTTGGCTTAAATCGATCTATGTAATAAGTATACTACTTTTCCTCAGGAAACGGAATGGCTTCTTTCAGACTCTGAGCCTGGGAAAGAATGCCATTCACGGATGGCTCCAGAACCGGACAAGGGTTAAAAGCGTTGCTTAACCCTCTTACCTCGTCCAAGTTAGTGCTCGAATTCAAGCTTTCTCTGAACTTAGTCGGAAGGCTCAACACCCTGAATCTTGTTTGGGTCCCAGGTCACACTGGTATCCAAGGAAATGAGATCGCTGATGAGCTTGCCAGACGGGGTTCAGAAGAGGCTTTCTCAGGACCTGAACCTGCGTTGGGTCTGCCTGCTTCTGTGGTTAGGTCATCCATTGATACTTGGGTTTCTCGTGAACACGAGCGTCGGTGGCGTGACTGTGCTGGGTGTAGGCAGACCAAACGACTGCGTCCGGACATCTGCAAAAGGTCCGCGTCTTTCCTTCTATCCCTTAGGAGAATGGACTGCAGACTGCTTGTGGGCGTCCTTTCGGGCCACCAAGCTTTTGCCAAACACTTAAATGTGTTGGGCTTGAGCAACACCACTATCTGTCCTGCTTGTGGAGAGGACGATGATACAGCGGAACACTTCCTCTGTAGCTGTCCCGCCTTTGCTCGCATCAGGTGGCGGATCTTTGGGGCTGATGTGGTGAGTGCCGAACATCTAAGCTCTTCATCACTGAAGCTCCTTCTCATCTTTTTTCGAAAGACGGGAAAACTAAGTACAGTAATGTAAGGTGTCTGTTTGGCAGTACAATGGACCTGTAGTATACTTTTCACCCACGCAAAGGAAAGTTGGTAGAAAAAGTAACTTGGATAGGAAGCTACCGTTAACTGTTGTTTTGTGGCAAGCCTTTCTTTTCCTGTTTGGGAACCAGTATATAATGCGAGAAGTCTTATCCTATACAGGAAATGTAACCTCATCTACGAGTAGGATTAGGAGGCATTCAAATATAGCAATTCGTTTCTGTTTTAAAGAATTTTCATAAAACAGTATTTTATGGACATGTTGAATCGCTGAAATAAATATAAAATTAATGGCTGCCAACCCTCGAGAATTCAGAGAACTGAGAACTGAAGTAAGTACTTATTCGCCTGATCCTTTACGCCACGCAATAAATTCGTTAGTGCTCTTGTTGATTCTCTCGTTTTTATAAATAAACTAGCTGACCCGGCGGACTTCGTCCCGCCCAAATTCGATAATGTCATGAAAATAATAATTCCGAGCATGAACATGGATTACTTCATGTAATTCAGCCAATTCAAGTTCTTTATTCAAAAGATGAGATAACGCAATGTCGATGTGTTTCAATCAAACCGTAATGATTGACGCGTGTCGGCCTTTTCGCTTTTTCATTGAATTGCTTTGTGGTTCATATTTCGTTCTATTTTCGGGCGCGTACACGTACAACAAGCCACATACAATTGGCCATGGCCATATGATTAACATGGGAATTTAAGATTTATGCCACAAACACGCAGCGATTGTCCTTGCGGCTTTTAAATTGTTAAAGCGGAAGCGAGACGCACGGCAAATTTAAATACGAATTTCAAATCGTACGGAAAAAGCAGAATCCGTGGAATAAGAACATCATCACCTTTGAGTTTTTTCCTCAAAATCGTCGCTTAAATGTCATTTGATTTGGCATTCTTTACAATCAAACGCGTTTTGTTACAAAGTTCCAGTGCATTGAAGTTGCGCCACAAAATTATAGCTGAGCCGACTTTGAATTTCAAATCGGGTCGCAATCAAACTAAATCCAATTGTACCGGAACGAAATCAAATGCAGTTGGTTAACCTTACTCTTCACAATGCAATTCTTCGATAGATGTCTGAGGCCAGATTCTGTAAGGCGAAACGATTAAACGGTTTTCGTGCGCACGAATGATTTGCCCTATGTTACACAAGCAAATTTCTCCGTGCACACGAAAACGTTTGAGCGTTTCGCCTTACAGAATGCCGACCCTGATGTCCGTTAAATTCAATTGAAATGACGAAACGAAAAGGACAGCTGTCATATCATACTGCGCAATGGCAATTGGATCAACCACGCCGCCTGACCGTTTTTTGAATCATCAACAAATAATGTCAAAGTCGATGTACAGCGTCATCCGTTTTTCAACAATTGTAGATATTAGTCTGTTGATTCCGGTTGGACGACTGCACTTTGTTCTTGTGACAATCTTTCTCGATTACTTACCGCCCTCGACTTTCGTTTTCACGGACAGCCGCCATACGTCGTGTATTAGGGCTGCGACGTGAAAGGTCTGGCCGGGAACCACCGAAATCAACCAATGACATAATTTTAAAAAATTTAAATAATTTTTGTTGTATTTGAAGTGGCACTCCCCGTTTTTCTATTTTGTTTATGTAAATTACGTGAGTTATACGTAAACGCACAAAGTATCAACTTAGTTTTTTATACAGGGTGTCCGCCGGGAAGTTATAGGTACTACCTACTTTGTTTCTTTACAATTTTTGATTAAATGAAAGAGAATGGATCTTATATTGATAAATGTTTTATTTAATGTCGGCAATTACGTATGGAATACAATATCTGGTAAATGTCCGCATCTGTTAGTCTCACAAATGCGAGCCTTTTTGAGCATATTTTTCATTACATTCTCACACATTTCACGCGGTATTTCATTAATTTGATCACGAATATTTTGTTTGAGTTGCTCAAGCGTTTCTGGTTTGTTTGCATAAACCTTGCTTTTCAGATATCCCCACAGATATCCGGAGCAGTCAAATCAGGCGACCGTGGAGGCCAATCAACATCACCATTTCTTGAAATAACTTGTTGTGGAAAGAGGTCTCGCAGTAATTCCATTGTAATCCTGGCTGTATGCGATGTGGCACCGTCTTGTTGATACCACATGTTAATCAAGCCCAAAGCATTAAATGGAAACAAATGCAAATCCTTGTGCAAAATTGTGGCCAAAGTTGTTCTTTGAAGACCAAGCTTCTGAGCACGGCGTCGAATTGTGGTTGATGGATTGTTTTGAACACTTCCTTGAGCAGATTTAATGTTTTCAGCCGATCATGCAGTACGTTGTGGTACACGCTTGGGCCTATCACCTACAGACCCTCTTTCTTCGAAATCATTCCCTGCAAGATAAATAGTGCGTTTTGTTGGCTCGTTGTTTATCCCAAAAATTTCACGTAACTTTCTCATCGTCACAGTAATCGATGATTGATTTTGATAAAATGTTTTAACGATTAAGGGCCGTTTGCTGATACGACTCATAGCGAACTAAGTTCCACATAAACTCTTATGTGACAGTTTATGCCCTAGAAAAAGTAGCCATAAGTATTTAGAACTTAAATCGTTAAGAGTCGTATGAGCAAACGGCCCTAAAACACGTTGCTTTATCGAATATTTTTCCATAATAAATTTGCCACGTGTCTACTTCACGACTGCCAAATATGAACTGTCAAGACTAATGTTTACCAAAATGGCGGCAAGACAAAGCAGTATACTACCTTCCCGGCGGGCACCCTGTATATTATGTATACAGATCTTGTCACTGTTCGCTGTTTCGAAGAGCCTTTGTTCCGATTTCAAAGCCAGTTGCTTGGATTTATAGAACCTCAGAACGCTGTTTCGATCACAAGCATTTGTGATCTCTTTGAGCTGGTATGCTGTCAACTCTTCTGTCAACGCAGGAACTTCTATTTCTTCATTGTTCTCTTCTATATCGATGCCCTTGTTTTCGGCTGTAGGATTTTCGTATGCGCATCCTATGTTACCTTGTTCCTTGTATACGCATTCATCATCATACTTCGGGCTTTTCCTCTGTGGTGACTGGTACCCTACACTGGTTTCGGCTCCCTCTTTGATGATGTCGCAATACTAGCACCAGGTGGTTGTTGACGTCTGAAGTAGGAAGTAGACAAGTGCATATAGTAGAGAGTTTTGCACTCTGGTGCTCTAAAGCTACTCCAGGTCTCCAGGGGTGCTAAGGCGGCCAACTACTTCCTGGCTGTTCGTAGTTTTTTCTCGTTGGACAGTCGAGCTCCGAATTTAGCCGCAACAAAAAAGGGTCAGAGCTAATGGTGCGAAGACGTGGGATGCGTGCCTCGCAGCGATTAGCGCATGATCGACTTGGTTGGTGCTTCGTTTATCTGGAGAGCGCAAGGTTGCTGTGTGCATCCTTAGCCTTGGAAAGAAGGTCCTACTTATTGCCGTATTACGAGCTGCTGCAAAATCGATCATTCGGTAGCCGTTATCGTTTTGTGTGTAGGTATTCTGTGCTTAGCAACTAAAACGCAATTTTCTCCTTTCATCATACCTGCTTATCAAAGTGGATACTGATCATGGCTCCCACTCAATTTAAGTACGTTTTTGTCTTAACATTTCTTACATCTTAAACCTAAGTAAAAATATCTTCGGTATCGTGTTCCCAACTGCAAAGCATTCAAAGCGTTTCCTCCTTTTAATACAATGTCTGGTGACCTATATGTATATCATTCTGTAAACTTATTCATCGGGTTGAAAGCAGCTTAAGCACTGGGTATTTCCATCTGAAAATCAATAATGCATCCAATAATAAAAGGAGATGCTGCCTTGCACGTGGCACCCCACCATCCCACCATCCCACAGATGTTTGTGTCACAAACTTTGCACTAAAATAAAAGGACTACATAAGTAATTCCAAATAAAAAACACAATGTGGGTATATGGGTGCTGAAAAAACGCAACAGTCCTAGCAAGCTATTTTCTTTGACATTGACAGTGTGAATAGCTTGTTATGTCTCTCCGATACAAACCAATAACATCATCTATCAACTCTAGCACAGCATTTTGAGAACTAAATAGATTGCTGTGATAGGATCGCATTAACTCGAATGCCCTTTCATCTAATCTGATAACAAAATTTTCATATCTACATATTATAGTCAGCTGACCTTTTGAAAATAATAAAACCAAACAAAAATAACTCAACAATTCCTTATCTAATTACAAGTCCGGATCTAATTTTATAACGCAATTTAATGTTCGTTTCCGATTACGTCTGTAAAATATACAGTCTGCTTGGAATTAAAATATTTCCGCTACTGGTTTCAATTTTATTGCTGCAATGCGCAGTTAAGCCCAACAGCCTGTAGCATCGTAGCTTTAACCACTTGGCAGCTGGTCCATCAGACATTTCAGAGTAATCATTTTATTGACTGATGCCACCTAAAGTCGCCTCGATAGATCGGCGATGAGAGACTCGAAAATCGGACACTTGCGACAAGATTACGTGCATGATTTCTTTCGCTCGCTTTCTCCGGTCCTACTGGCAACACACATCAAGTTCAAATGCCAGATCAAGAGGCTCTTCTAAGAAACACTAATCTTATCAGACGACTTGATTTCTGAGTGCAATAATAGACACATAATCCGATCTATTCTTGTGCATTTTGTTTTTCATTGAAATGCACTTTTCGCAGTCCCGAACGATGGTTTCGCAACGGATTTTTTTTAGCCTTTGTTTGTAGACAAAATCAATAGGCACTTATTAAAAATAAACTGACGGCGCGTTTCAAGGGTTTTAAGTTGTAAAATAAAATACAATGACGGCAAACAACCCTGTTGATACGTAGACGCTTTCAAGTAGATATTGAGAGGGAAAGGTATGGCGTGACATCGTTGTCTGTGGAGGGAACGTAAATGGTATATCCTGGGACTTCGATTTATAAATTAAGCTTTAAAGCCAAGCGAATTAAATAAAGGACAGACATCTGAAATGCTATGGTTTAAAGGGCAAGTTCAATTTTCCGTGCTACCTACTAATTTGTGATGTTGTAAGTCCAGTGCATTGATTTTGTGTAGTGAACGTGTGTGTGTGAACTGCGCGCTGTTATAGAATTTGGCACCCTTTTCGAGGACCCTGATACAACTTGTTGTTACTTTATCCCTTATTTAGTTAGAAATGAGAGTGGTAACTAGTGTCAGTAAATAAAACCAACAACTCATCAATCAGTTATACAAAATAAATAAATAATTGTCTGTTTATCACTTCCGGAAGCCATTTTGTTCTATAGGAAAGTGAAATTCTTCTTCTAGAAAATTTAATGATAATTTTGCTTAATTTTTTTTTTTTTAAACATAGCCAACTAACTTTTTAGTTCATAAGCAACATTTTAAGACCAATATTGAATTCAAGCATTTAGTTTAAGTGCTAAAACAAGCAAAAGGAAATTTGTACGGTTTCGTTTACGTATGAATATAACTGGGGCCTTAGGAATGTGTGCAGCATAGAGGAACTAAACTAGAGGGCCAACTGAGAGCAGAAACGGGAAATCTGCCTACAAGCTGCCTGGGGTACAGCAGATTGCATAAGTATTCGTGCCTGTACAAATCAAAGGAGCGCCATTAATGCCGCACGCATACTTATACAATTTCCTGTTACAACTTTTCTGGTGGAATTTCATGTGACGGCGACTGTGTTCGGCATATTTTGCGGGCATTTGTTACACGGCGTTCACATCACAGTTGAGGTTAAGAGCTTTTAGAGTATATGAAATTGTAGGAATCCAATGGAATTCCTTTTATAATTTCGTTACAATAAAATAATAATTTATCAATATCTTGCAGAAATCTATCTCATAATAACAATCAGAGAAAAATTAACTATCACGTTTTCTTCACTTTTGTTAAGAGATTTTGTAAATTCAATTTTTTTTGTACATTTTAAGGAAAGAACATTTTTTTCGTTAATTTTAATGGTTTTAATTTCGAAATCATATCGAAACAAAATATTTAAACACCGTTTAAGAAAATCTCTTATTTTTTTTCGTGAAAAAGATTTTTTTAGTTTTAGCAAATGCATACTTGTACAGTAATTATATCCAAGTATGCATAATGCTAAATTAAATAATAGGTTCGATATTATTTTATTTTTTTATACTATATTGCTCTCAAATTTAACTATGTATGCGCTCGGCTTTTTCCGGTAAAGGCCATAATATAAAAATCCTCGTACATCGCCCTTTATTTATACCTAAGAAATACTCGGAACAATAAGAAAATGTTTTGATCACTTTTTGTATTCCAAAAACAGAAGGAACGCACTTGTTTTTCTTAATTAATAATTTAAAGAGGTTTGTTAAAAAAAAACAGTCCACATTTCAAAATATTTTGTTATAAAATTTGTAAAAGAATATATGCACAGAAAACGAAATATAGCATGCAAATACCATCAATTAACAAAACAATATGTATTTTTACGTTCGATTGAATAGGCGAAATACCAAAGCAACATTATTCAACACTGTTCAGTGTTATTAAACTACAGAATTTCCAATCATATTTTGAATTTGTACAAATATGGTGTTAAATAAACGAATTTAAAAATATTCACCAAACCTTATAGAAATTTATTGAATGTTTATGAACATTTTAGAAAATTCACTTGTGCCCTAGTGAAAGCTTGGGCTTACTTGCATGTTGTTACCTCATTTTTGGAACAACCCCTTTTATGCAGCAGCATGAATTTTGCTGTCAAAAATAGAATTTATACAAATAAAATTAAAAAAAAACTGAAATGTGAATGGATGAACAGTTTTTGGTGACAAAAATGGGTAGAGAAGAAATTATGCTATTTAAAAAAACCATAATCAACATATGCTTTTTTACAATTATTGTAATAAATCTATTTACAAATTGTTTGTTTTTGGAAATAGTTCCACCCGGCGGCCATTAATACACGTATTCACAGACAGGAAAAAAAGAGCGCGCGAGAGAGGGCTGTCATTCAAAATTTGCGGGGAAAATCGGGTAGGTGTGCTGAAAGTCGGCCCTCTAGTCAGTGTTCCCAGGCAAAATGTTAAAATCCAGTCAAATTTGACTGTTTGACTGGATTTTTTCTGTCCAAATCCAGTCAAAAAAAACAGTCAAACATTTAGAAAAAAAAAATCCAGTCAAAAAACAGTCGAAAATGAAAACAGCTTTTTTTTTTCAACAATTTTTTTTTTTATTTTATGGCTAATGAAAACAAAAAAATAAGTCGTACTTAATTTCACAGCACTAATTTCTTATACCTAGGTCAATTAAACAAATAAATAAATTATTAATTTTAACTGGTAATGAATTATACCATTAAATTAAATTAAATGCAGTCTTTTGAGTCTGTGTCATTGCTTTCTATTGCTTCCATTTCTATATTTCTTTACAACTTTTTTTTATAATTTCCTCAGGTATTTTAAAATTTGTACAATATGTTTTTTTATCTCGCAAATTATTTCTTATTGTCAAAATAGAGTTGGTTAACAATAATTGCATCCGATTTCGTTGCTTAGTTTTGACCAAATTTAACTGACTAAATATTCTTTCCACTGCGGCATTCGAAATTGGCAAAACTAAAATAGAAATAGCAAACTTTGCGAGATCTTGAAATGGATTTTCTCCACTAGCATCTTTATAGCTCAAAACTTCGCACCAGAATGCTACTGTTTCCTTTATATTTTTCCATCGAACCAGGAAAAGATTATTCCACTGACTTAAAATGTTGTCTCGTAAAACTGGTTCCACATTCATCTCTTCAAGCACTGGTTTTAAGGAGCTTTTGTTTTGCGAAAGACATTCATCTTCTGAAAGCATTCTTATTTGCTTCAAAATGTTTAGATTAGATGGCACTCTTTGCTGTAATTCCTTTATAAGCCTAACCATAAAACTTCTGCATTTTTGTCTGAACAAACTAGCTGATGCCGCTGTTAGTGGGCTGTTTGTTTCTGTCATTTTACTAAATGGGTGTGTTCATTGCACTGCGCTCATTTACACTAGGTTTGCATTGGAGGTGAATATTTTGTTTTTAGAGTCAAAAAATAAATAACAGTCGACTTGATTTCCGTTTAAAGACGAAAAAATCCAGTCAAAAAAAAACAGTCGGCTGGATTTGATTTTTTTTTTCAGTCAAAACCAACAAAATCCAGTCAAATTTGACTGGAAAACAGTCAAACTGGCAACACTGCCTCTAGTTTAGTTCCTCTATGGTGTGCAGTATAACTTATTATTACATACTTGTAGGTAGGTACAGAGTGGCACACGAATTGCTGTAAAATTCTTTTGAGAGCGCCCCAAAATATCCAGAGAGAGTTGAAGCAGAGGTTTCAGACAGTCTCGTGGGCGCTCTCACAGCCAACAAACGAAACAATTTGCTTTTTAAGGGGGCGGCTTCGATTTTTAATTTTCCAAAAACCCCTCAAAATTATTCAAATTGAATCATAAAATAATATTTTTTTGAAATCGAGACCAAAATTCTACCCTGTCTCTCGTTCAACCTGATTTGGAATGCTGTAGTTGATTACCTATGTTTTGGTTTTTAGTTAGCTAGTGGACTGTAAACGTTTGGAAAATAAAATTAAACTCTTTTACAATTCTGCACAACGGACGTTTTTTTTTTTTTAAAAACTTCTGACTCGCCAAGGCGATAAAGAGGCACGTCGACCTGAAAAGATCTTTTGTGCCGATATTGCCAGAAAATAAATTTTGGCTAGCAGAATTTCCACTTCGCTAATGAAGCTGATAATGTTTTTAGCGGAGGAATTCTTCAGTTCTTCAGGATTTAGTAGCTCACGGAAGAAGAATTTCCTTCTAGTGCTAGATAGAGCTGGGCATTCGCACATGATGTGCTCAGCTGTTTCGCCGTCTTCGAAACATGGCCGGCACTCCGGGGAGTTGACTATATGCATTTTGTTTAAGAGGTATCTCAATCTGTGTGCCTTCTTAGGTTTAGAATTTTATTGGCACTTTTCTTGAATGGTAGGAGATTACTTCCCATTGTTTGATACACATTTTGCGTTCCCAGCTTTGAAAAGTGGAGTTAATTGCTGATTTAGTGACGGCGTAGAGGGGTTCTGGTCCTATAAAAGGCGTATCTGACCCTTTCCTAGCAAGTTCGTCAGCTTTTTGGTTTCCTTCAAAGCCCTTATGTCGGGGAACCCACCATATTTTGGTTTTGTTTCTGGAGCCGAGAGTTTGGAGGGCATGGAAGCAGTGCATAACTGATTTTGAGACAATTATTGGTGAGCTAAGGGCGTTTATAGCTGCTTGACTGTCTGTAAAGATATGAATGTTTGGAGCAATTTTGATCCCTGAAGAGTAGATAAGGTATGGAGCTCTGCCTGAAATACACTGGGACTATTCCCAATAGGTACTGAGACGTTGAGGTTTGGTCCATATATGGCAGCTCCTACCCCCGAGTCCATTCTGGAACTTTCCGAATACCACTTTAGGCCGTTTTGGCAGTTTGGTTGGTTATTGCTACCCATGCTTCTCTCTCAGTGATCTCCGTGGAGAATTTCCTGTTGAAGCATAGTGTTTTTGGAAGTCGGTCTGTTACCGTGCAGATCATGTCAAGTTCCGGAAGTTGGGAGATAAGAATCATTAGTTCTGGATGGTCGCTAAAGCTTATCTCTTCCACTTGTGTCAGACTTGCTGTGCTGCGTATAGCCACTGTTCTTTTGGCACAACGGACGTGTTCGTTTATCTTACTGCTTTAAGACTCATTTATAGATAATAAATAACGACTGTCTTGCTCGAAAGCCGACGAAATTGATTCAAGGGACACGCCTGTATCCTTCAGCTGTAGTTGACCGAATGCCATTGATGAGAGGACCGTAGTGTAAAGCGCACGATCGGTTGCTCATACACCGATAAGTCTAACTACGACATCTGTGTTGTTGCACTTAGCCAGACGCACACGAGTTATCCGTACTCAATATTCAAAGGAATATTGAACAAAAGTCCTGTTTGGTGTCCAATCTACGAGTTTGGAATCTCAAGAACTGAATGCATTTCAAAACGGTTCCTTATAACGTGACTTGTCTTAGAACTTCAAGGTAGTCTACCTCCCAACACAAGTCAATTGATGTCGCTACATCTTCAGATCTTTTCGTTTTACGTTCTGACTTCCCAATTCTATGAGCATAACAGACTGAGATGGATAAGGTGTCCAATATTTTATACGAAAGGACGTCTTGATGTCAAACTGTGTTCAAATAATCGACTTTTCTTTGCAATACTGTTCATCAATTGTTCATCAATTGCTTAGCTTGTTAATATAGATGATCGATTTTTTTTTGCAAATCTGCTGAAGAAAGATTTAAAGTTTTTTTTAGCTGTGTCACAAGTTAAACTACATAGCCAACTTAAGCAGGTGTTTAGTCATGTATGTCAACATGCATATTTTATATATACATACAAAGTTACGCAGGACATTTTGAGTGTCAGATTATAAAGCAGTCCTCAGCTTGCTATATAATTTACCAACATTGGGCTTAAGGCAATCACCAAAATTATACCTTAACATGCACACACAACTCAACTCAAACTTTCCTCAGAACCACACATGCATTTCAAAGGAGAATTGTACAGAATTTGGTCAACTGCCAAAATTCCCTTGGGCGGTGACCAAAAAAAAAAGAAGAAGAAGATAAAACTGTCCTAACGCCCCATTCAAATGCATTTACTTTCAATTTTGTTCAACTTCTGCATCAGCTCATCGTGTATCTTTCAATTTTCAGGGTGCTTGGAGGAGGATTGTATTGATTTTCAAGGCAACTCCGTCAACCATGGAATGCTGTACGTACCTGGTCCCGGAGTGTGCAGTCTTTGTGTCTGCTACCATTCCGAGCCACTGTGGTGCAAAGCAATCTATTGTGATCCACCCTATGTAAGTAATAAATACATTTTGTAGCCAGCCACGTTGATGTAATTGTTGTTTACATCCTTTATGTGTTTTTCAGTTCTGCAAGAACTTCAGGGTTGGTGAACGTTGCTGTGAGTTTGAATGCTTAGATCCCCCCGGTGAGGATAATCTCTATCAGGTAAGTCTGTTGTTAGTAGCAGTTTTTTTTTTCTTTTTTGCTTACTTTAAACTTTGGCGCAGTGCTCTATTAAATAATTGAATACTCGTACATTTTCAGGAACGTATGAGAAAACGAGCTGAAATTCTGGCCGGCAACAGCACAGCAACCGCCATATCACCACTCACGATGTCCACAATCATGTTAACAATGTTGGGTAACTCAATTCTTATGTTATAACTTGAGTAAACACAAGTAAGCTGAAAGGCTCTTATGCAACATCACATATTTTTTTATAATAAATTAGCACATTTTGTACATTACAAAAACAAAACAGAAATAATTCCTTACGAAAACCCTTAGACTAAAGAAACAATTTTAATATTAATTATAATAAGCAGAAGGTCATGACACAATAACAACATTTTAAGGTTAACAACGCATGTGAAGCTAGTGGTGCAAAAAAAAATTTATATGGCTTATGGTCACGACATGCGATGTAATAGCGGTGTTAGAAGAAAGAAGGTAGTCGAAGAATTGTGATAGTCGTGCGACATAGTGCTGTATTTTGTGTACACAAATGTTGGCAAAATATTTCAAATGAAATCAATTTAAATAATCACTAAGTAGGAACTCAACAATATACACACACACACAGGATTATATTAATAGACGTACCTTGGTGGTATGGAATGTTCTATCATTACATGCAATACATATCTTAAGTAAATTTTTAGAATTAGGAAAATATATTTTTTTTTTTCATAATTTTTCGCATAATTGTTACTTTTTGTAAATACGACTATATTTGCTGTAACTTGGATGACATTTAAATTAATATGCTTAACAAGATTCAAACAAAACAAAAAACAGTTGCAAAAATCTGTAGAGAGAAATAGCAGAATACGTACTCGTACAATAAATGTAAGCTCATCTCCTTCAAAAGCTGGCTTTGTCAAAAAGTAAACAGCTATTGAAATGTAAATTTCCACTAAATATCGAGTCAATCATATTTGTTTTTAGCCGGTACTGCTCTTTTTGGTTAATTTAAAACGCACTCCATTTAGGACACGAACAAGAAACTGCAGACCACAGAAACAACTTTGAACCATTACTTCTAAATAACTCATTAGGTTTCCCATAATATAGGTGACGTAGCTATAAAAACTAAAAAGTCTTTAAACATTAACTACAATAAGTAGGTTTAGTTGAATGAAATCATAAAAAGCGAATTTTTCAAGGGTAGTAAATTAAAAGAGCGCCTCTTAAAAAAAAGAAAAAAAAAACTCCAAACGCACCTACAAATTTATTCAAATGTTGAGAACAAATATGTTGGATAGGTTATGCAGGGTGAAGCGAGGCATAAGTTAAAATTAAAATTGCTTCGTGTTTTACACAAATTTGATGGGAGCGGGTCAAAATTCTGCTTTCAAAATTCTGTTCTGCAAATTCTCTCTTCTCACACTAAAATTCTCCTATTTTTAGTTCTGCTAAATTCTGCTTTTCAATTTAAAGCAATAAAATTCGGCTTTGTTTCAACTAAAAAATATGAACTAAAAAAAAGACACTAAAAAACTATTTAAAATTTACGAAAAATTAAAAATAAAAATTAAATTTAAATTAAAAAGAAACAGGTAAAAAATTTATTAAATATTTAAAAAAAATAAAAAGCAATATCTATATTGAAAAGAAATAAAAACTTAAAAAGAAAAATATAAAGAAAAGGGGAGTTAAAATTAAAAAAAAAGAAACACAATTTAAAAAGATGTTCTCTCCATCTTTGCTTTTTAAAAAAACAGCTTTTGCAAACAACAAAAAACATTTTTGGAAAGCGCGCTCTTTTAACATTTTCCGAACCTTTTTTTTAACTTAAACATTCAAAAGCGTAACATTTTTCAAATTTTGTTTTTATTGTTTGCTCAATTTTAAAAAGAATAATTTTAAGAACATAATTTTGACCCTACCCAAATTTGATGTTTTTGATGGTTTTTCAAATATCGTCCTCTACAGTCCTTACTGGCTAGCTGAGATCTGTTCCTTACGAGGTGAAACGCTTGGTCGGGTAGAATTATTTCACCAAAACGACTTTTCAGATCTAATGTGAGATCCCGGTACAAAATCTGTCCAAGAAAACTCCTTATATTGCCCCAAGTGACGATGGGTGGTTTTGGATTGATGCTGGAAGGAATGCAAGGTAGCGGGAAATTTCTAAAACAACGCTCCATGAGACAATCTCCTCCATTGCCCACTGACAGTTTGCGATTGGAAATTGTTTATATCCATCTCTAAAGAGACCACCCCAGCCCCTTCGTTCAGTACGACACCTTTTCAAAGAACACAATAACCACGCGCCACCTTGTACATTTCGGACAGTCTTAAGTTACGATTTACTTGACAAAACGTTAAGTATCTGGCAATTTTCATTTGTAAATTGGCTGTGAACAATGGTAGAGGAATAAGACTCATAAGACCGATCGATTGTGTGTCTGCTCATAGACTCTGTAAAAATAGGACGCGTAGTAAAACTGGGTCTGAATAATGACCGAAAATGGGAACAAAAAGAATAGCAGATAAGTGAAAACTGGCAAAACAGGAAGCACAACTTCATTTTGAGAGAGGGAATAGGTATGTTGAATATTCCAATAAATCAATAAGAGGAATAGCACAAATAGAGTTTGCAAAAGCGGAAAATTTGCTTTTCTCATGGAACACTGAAACTTGCAGTTTTGTGTACCTTTTGTGCTTTTTTGTTCAACTCAACGGCTCCACTCAAACTTTATATTTTGAGTGGACTTTGGATGATGATGTGCATTCTGTGTTTTTGATTCACTTTATCCTTTCCACGTTCGGGTCATTCCTGATGTGCCAATGTAAACAGCCAGAAAGAAAACAGAAAGTTTTTACTTTCGCAATAGGCACCTTTTGTAACAAACGGAACAGCAATTTAAATATGCACTTTTTGGGTTCTTAACCCTATTAAGACGTAGTCAATTTTTTAAATTCAATGTAACTTCTGTGGCCACAAATCATAACCGCTAAAGTCGACTTTAGACGAAATTGAGGTTTTGATGCCATTAGATTCAGCGTAGTCAAATCTATTTTGTAAATTTTTTTTAGCTTTATATCTTTAAAAATGTGACCACAATTTCAAAAAAACGACTAGAGTCCATAAAGTCACATGTAATTTCACGCGTTTGTCAGAAACTTCAAACTGTTCTCCTGAAAAATGAGTAAAACAGACTTTAGCGGTTTTTCCTTGTGACAACAGACTTGTGCATATATATCGTCACTGCGCTCGCCACTCCTGTCAATTCAGTCGACCAAAAGAGTTTACAGGAGACATAAATGCCGCCCAGGTCCGTAGGGTTTAAATCTACGTAGACGTATGGTTAATCTTTAATTTTCTATAAATAATGCTTATCTCTCTATAATACTTCTCGTATGGTTCTTAGGATGAATCAGCTGTCAAATTGGTTTTCGCTGTAAACAAATAAGTGTTTCGATTAGTCCTGTGACACATTCGGCCTTACTAACAATGAAATTTAGACTCGACTTTAGGGCAATAGTCGAAATTAAAATAAACTGTGTACCAATAATCAAATAATCTTTGACTTTAAGATAATCGAGTCTGTAACTTTCGATCCGAAGAAGAAAGTCGCGTCTAGTCCATTATTAAAGTTTAAACGTCAGTCAGTCAGTTATTACAAAAAACAAAAACAAAATACTGAACCTGAAGTGCCCAGAGAATTCTTTCTCGTCATATTTTTCAAACGGATCTAATTTACTTCTATACAGTTTCGCAGCCTGAATAACCATATATGAATATCAGAATTTGAAGATAGGTACCTATTCAAAATACAACCAACTGCCAATTTCAGCAAATTTGAAGGCTCAGAAAAAGGTATGCCGTAATGATTTTGCTATAAAGTCAGATCAGATGTATAGTTAAAGTTCCGATAACTTTGATTGTTGGTACCTACAAATTAAAAGTCGAAACTACAGTTAGTTTTGACATTAGTTAAACTCGAGATTACTGTTTGGTCTTTGGTAAGGCCCACTAATATGTGTATATCTGGGTCCTATGATCCAAATTTTCCGCTGCAATTTTGCAGTTCACCTTGACCATGTACGTTAAATTGTGTTAAGTTACCTAAGTCCACTAATCTCAATAGCATTAACTGACTTACTTTATAGGCAGCTGTGATTTGGTTTTTTAATTTCATAGTAGGTATAGTTCTGTTTCATGTTCAGCATCCCAATGAGAGGAGTGCTCTGTGCTGCTGCGACTGCAAATCAATAAGAATCCTGAATAAATATCCTGAGATCCCATATCCTGTATAAGCACCTTAACCCTTTCGCTGGTAACCTGATCGGACTAAGTGTGGTGTCAACCCAGTTGTGGTCGTTATTTAAAGATCGATATTAATCGGCTTCAAGTGCACTATAGCGTATAAAGTGGCCAACTACGCTAAGCCGTGTCAAGCTTCAAATTATATACTTAAGCAGGGATGCTGCTTATATTGTCGTGTTTGCATAATGAAGGTGAAGAAGTTCGTTGCTCATTCAAATAACACCACCGATCCCATTACTTTTGGAACTGTTAAAAAACAGATCTAAGTAAAAGCGGTTATCGAGAAAAGACTTTTAACATCGATGACCCAAAAAAACGCTGCAATGGACAGGCTGTAGGTACAATGAACTCGAAAAACCGAATCGTCGCCAATCTTTCTTCCTTCGGGCTATAAGCAGGCACCGATGAAGTAAAGGGCCTTTCCCATATAGAACCAAGGAAATGTTGTCCAAAAGTATAACCATCCGGGTTCTGTTATTTGCCGCAAAGGCATGGACTTTGTCAAGGTATTCTTTACGACGAAATATTCTTCGGGTGATATTCCCTCCAGTTTGTATTGATGGAGTGTGAAGGAGCAGATTCAACGACGAACCATACTCCAAATAAACGTTAAGCTGCTCCAAAATCATAAAATACAACCGGGGTAGCTATAGATCACGCTGGGCGTATGTACCTGCACAACAACGCAACAACAGGAGAACGTGTCTTTTCTTAAAGTCCACCCCTGAGAGACAACTTAGCAGAAGAAGGCTCACCTTAGGTGGAGTGTTTAATCAGAGGTCAAATGAAACCAACTTCCTTCTTATGTAGATATAACTGCCTTTAGTAAGCTGTATGTTTGCAAAAGCGTTATTTAAGACAAAGCTAAAGGAAACTTCTGCTTCAGCCTTGAATTATCCACATTGGCAGTAGTTAGTCAGGTAACAGATGTCCGAAAGCTTACACACGTTCAACAATCTTAAAGTTAGTAACTGATTATTACAATGGAGGTATCAATGAATCCTTAAAATACTTAGTTGGTTACGTTTGACTACAAAAAATCGTTTTCCATTGCGCGCTTTCCAAAGACCGGAGAAATAAAACCAATATAGTATTAATTTGGGGTGGATGGCTTGCTTCGCTCGCCGCAAAGGCTTTCGACTCTAGTACAATATGATTGGGAATCAATTTTTCTCTTAACCTATTTTAGGTATCCTTATACTATTTCTCACCCAAATGCTCCTTTTCTATAATTTTTTTTCCGGTATTTTATTTTTCTATCGACTTCGAAGTATTGTGTCCGAATTTTTGGACTTGTTTACATCTGGGCTTCAAAACTGATGCTTATCTACTAAAGATGGCTATCAATGGTGGATCAAACTAGAGCGCGTACCATATTTTTTCTTTTTCAATGATTGTAGGAACTATCTCTGCTACTATTTCCATCTCTGAACTAATTAAACAACACCTACATATAGCTATGTAAGTTAAAAGGTAGATGAGGAAAAAGTTCAAATTCAATTTACGTATCTATCTACTGACAATTCGACATGAATGTAAATAAATTAGTCTTTTTAACATAAAATACGCTCATAAAATACTCTTATTAGAATACCTAAATCTTGTATTGTACATTACAATAAACTGTCATTTATCAAATTGATATGAAAACATTAAGAACTGCTTAAAAATATCAATAAATTAAATTTATTTCTCTCTATCTCAAGCTGTTAGTGAAAGATGAAATGCGCCAAACTCTAAACCGTTTATATATATATACGTTTTAACTGAAATAATATTAAAAGATAAAAACTGTAGCTCACTTATTAAACAAAAAAACATTAGGATTCTATAAAACAGGAGGCTATCGCGAAATCACTTTAAATTCAACAAAGGTTTGACATTTGGAAAACATACGAATTAGCACAAACAATAAATTGTAAGCTTCAACTAGACAGACATTCCGTTCCAGTTAACACCGGACACATTCTACAAATTCCTGCATCAATGTAACAATGTTAATGACAGAAATATGGAAAAAAACTGCATACCGTTTATGTTTTATTTCAAATATTTTATCATTCTCGGAACTAAATGGGAACATTCAATAATATAAATGTAACCCGAATGCAAAAACTAGATTGATAGGAAACATCACTTTTCCTACGTCAGCCACATATGCGAACTGTCAACTCAGTAGGTACATACTCAGTAGCAAATTTCTTTACTATATTCGTCAGCTACCCCTCTATAAACGACAACTGAAACAGCTGTTCATATGACCGATCTAAGCCAATCAAAACTGACATACATCAAGTCAGACAACTGTCAAACTTACTAAACTAGATACTGGAACATCCCCCATTTGTCACCTTAAGAAATATTTTACCCATAAGTTGTATGCATAACAGTTCATATGCAATAACATACTCGTAACATACCCATCGTTGGAGTTTTATTCTAAGTAAAATAAAATTAAAATCATTAAGTGCAGCTGCACACTACAAAAAGAAGTATGGCGCATATTTTGCTTTATCTTCTTTCTTGAGCTCCCTGAATGATCATATACCTACCTACCTCCATTTAGAATTCGATTCGTTCTTTCACCATTCCACACGAGTTTCTCGAATTTTTAGCTGAACTCGCAGTTGAACAAATACAGTAAATATCCGATCCGTAGCAATGGGCACATTTAAGAATCTAGTTATCGTAAGTCGACTAGATTGGTCTGGATGAGATGTAACCTGAACGCAAAAACTAGATTGGTCGGGAATGTCAGGCTTTCTACGTCAGCCACATATGCGAACTGTCAACTTAGTACTCAGTCACAAATTTCTTGACTCGATTCGTCGGCTACCCCTCCATAAACGTCAACTCAAACATCTGCTCATATAACCGATTTAAGCCAATCAAAACCGAGATACTAGTCAGACAGCTGTCAGACTTACTTAACTAGATACTTGAACGTTTCAAGTGCTAAAGCGTTAGTTCACAAAACGCAACCCTACATAAGAGAGTGAAACAAATTTTGAACGAAGATGAATGACAAACTAAGCTTTTTCCTTCTGAATATTTCTTAATGGATCAAGTACAATGTCTTATAAAAAAATAATTCAAATTCCACGCCAGCAGTGTCCGTTTATTATTTTCTGTGAACTTCATGTCGGTATTTGCAATTACTTCTCACTTTGTCTAAATAAAAAATTAAAAAAAAAAAAAAACCATCAACCCGTAGATCTATTTCCACGTATTCAAGCTTTAGACAAACAGATGTCAAAAATGTCCACTTCAAACTTGTTAGTTCATTTGTTAACATTGTCAGTATCGAAAGTTATTTCATTCCAAGCATTAAATGACAATTTCAATAAGCTATTCTTTTCAAATGATTTCTAATTTTTAACATGAAATGCTCAACAACCGCTTAAAAAATTAAT
This sequence comes from Cheilosia impressa, assembly GCA_948293265.1. Lineage (NCBI taxonomy): Eukaryota > Metazoa > Arthropoda > Insecta > Diptera > Syrphidae > Cheilosia > Cheilosia impressa. The sequence goes on from OX411882.1 coordinate 25,873,248, forward strand.
ATATCCAGAACATATGGGTATTTGAAATTGTTAAGAAATATCGTAAATTGCTCTAACTCAGCTCTTGGCGTTTTCGACGTCAAAGAACGCATACATTCACCGAACTATTATTTATGCCTTTAAGGAAACTCTTAAAGGTATAGTCAGTGACGGACGGCCATTGTCTGATCTAACAGTCCTGTATCATCAACTATATCACTTTCCTAACACGATTAGCGTATTTCTCAAGACATCCTCATTCGTTAATTTTTTATACTGCGAAGTTGGCCCATCCAAAAGCCTTTTCCAGCTTAGAGATCTTATTTGTACCGTGTTTCCATTGTCAACAATAGGAAAATGCATTTTTTAGGTAATTGTATGAATTGAGATTTATTTGAATTGAAGTTTATTTAATTTAAACTTTTGTTCAATAATGGTTTCGATAAAATTATGGACAACAAACAAAAGCTGGGTAAACGAAAAATAACAGATGTGTGCAAAGTTTGCTGAATTCCATAATAGTTGTTGTTGATATTATTTTGTGCATGCCTCGCTATGACAGACACCTGATTATTTTAATAGGATCTATCATCATTTACAATTGTTGAAACCACTACAAATTTCGTAATTTTTAAATCTTGTACTCTATCTTAATCGCAAGTGGAATATGTTTTCTACCATGTCTTCCCGAAATACTTGTAGCCTCAGGCTGCATTCTTACTAATAACGACAACCAATCAAATTTAAATGTCTACCAATTGTTAACTACTGACATCTGACCACATGCGTCCAAAATTAACTTGTTCATTTTTTTACAAATCGAAAATCGGTAAAAACTAAACTAAAATAATACCTACTCACAATTATTCCATTAAGTTGATGAATTCAAGTCCGATTTCGCACTTTAAATATAATGAGAAATTAAAACAATCAAATGTAGGTAAGCTCCTTCCAAACTTGTTAAACAAAATACATAGCTATAAAGTTAAATTGAATCATTCTTATTTCTTAATCAGAGAGTACTGCACTACTAACTAACAGCAACTTTTCTACAATCCAACCTAAATAAATATAAAATAAAATATTTCTCTCATGGACCAGATATCTGTTATTATTATAATTTATTTAAATAAAGATGAAAATATATTTACACATTATATATACATTACAATTAATCGAAATTTTCCTTAATAAAACAAAATTAAAAGTAATAATGTAACGGCTGTGAAAATTGTTTGCTTTAATAAGAAAAAAAGAAAAATACTTTATGAATTGTTAAATATTTAAAAAAGAAATCCATTTTTTCACTATATGAAATCGTTATAATGTATACCTATTGGAAACGTTGTTACAGAAAATATGCATGAATTGTCAATTGTACATAGCATAGTTTAGTAAAGAAAAGCTTTGTAATTTTAATCTGAATAAAAAGTTTGTCCAAAACGCCATAAAAAGTTAAAATAAAATATCCACTAAAGGGTAAGTATTGATCTTAATTTAAAAAAAAAAAGAAATTCGCTTTAAATAGATACTTCGGGGGAATGCATTCCTTCAGTCGTTGTTTACAAATGGTGAGTACTCTGCAGAATAAAATGAAATGCACAAAGATGCGTTCATTGAAAATAGACGAGAAACAAGTTGTCAAAAATGACAACTGAATTTAAAAGTTTAAGTGCAATTATATGCACAAGGCATATTTCAACAAAGTTTTTGCCACAGTTGCGCTGAAATCCGTAAAGACAGCTGTGACATTACCTACAGCCTTTTAAGAACCATTCTTATGTGCCTTTGCCATAGAAAAATGGATAGACCTTATACCAGTCTTACAAAACAAAACGCAAAAGCTTTTCCGCCGTGTGGCTAGTTAAGAACACATGAAATAAGATTTCATAAAAATAAGTTTGCTTATTACTTTACAATTATTTAAAATTATTTTAATCATCTTCTATCTAAGGGTAAAGCCGGTGCGCGGTAATCAGATTAAGTGCCTATCTACCATACATTACGAGCTCAGAAATGCAAAATTTTGTACATAAAATTAGCCATCTTGACCTAGAGGATATTTAGTGTGAAGGTTAAAAATGATTATTAGTAAGGTCCTCTTAGTTTACGTTCTCCACGTAACTTGACCATCGGTTAAATCGGGCGAACTTGGGTTCCAGTGCAAATCGCCAAAACGAGAGATGAGGCGACCCGGCAACGCCGCCTTCAGAATATCGGTTGTGGCTTGCGCACTGTGTGCCGTAGCTCCGTTCTGTTGGAACCACATGTCCTCCAGTCCTAATTCGCCCAATTGCGGCAGAAAAAAATCGATTAACATGGCCCTATAGCGCGCACCGTCCACTGTTGTCGTTTGACCAGCGGCGTTCTTGAAAAAAAAAAATGGCCCGATGACTCCTCCAGCGTGAACAGCGCACCATGCAGTAACTTTGAGCGGGTGTAATGGCTCCTCGTGCATTACTCGTGGATTTTCGGTGCCCCAGAAGCGATAGTTTTGCTTGTTCACGTACCCGCTGAGGTGGAAATGAGCCTCATCGCTCTTTTTGATTTTGGTCGAAAAATCGTCTACTTCGTCCTCGAGATTGAGGATGGCTTCGGCGTAGGTTACACGCGTTTGGCGGTCGACAGGCAGTAGCTGATGCACGGACTGGACTTTGTACGGGAACATGTGCACATCTTTGACCAAAATTCGCCTTAGGGACGACCGGCTGATGGCTAATTGCGAGGCACGGCGTCTGGTCGATGTTTCCAGCGACAGCTCGACATCCGGCGATATTCTCGGCACAACAGGCGCTCCGGGGCCGGCCACTCTTGGCAACGTCTCGTGTGGTCCCATACTCTTCAAGGTTGGTGGCCAAACGGCGCAGTGTTTGCGCAGTCGGTGTCGGGCGGCGACGGAATTCCCGCTGCGGCAACACTACAGACGAATTGTTACGCGAAAAAATGGACATGATTACTCCGCGTTCTTGGGGAGTGTAAAGCTCCATGGCTTGTTCACTTGTATTCTTCATCTGTCTAGTCCACAAATGTCAAAACAGATTTGACATTGGCGGCCATTTGCAAAAATAAGAGCATCTTCCAATAGGGCGATCTCTTTTGGCCCACCTTGTAGTAGGAAGATGGTCATTAGGACAATGTATTGCATTCTTTTAGTAAAAACTCAGAGAGGACATAGTAGGTTGTCTTCCGGTTACGTTTTAGGTATGGTTATAACTGGGAGCTTGGTTGGACTTATTTATCAAAATCGACATGGTCTCTGGTCAGGTCTGGTCGTTGATAAATTATGACAAGACATATGAGCATTAGGTGCGTTCTACGTATGACTGTATTTTCAACCTGTAGATGAGTTGACGCTTGACTATATCATTACAGCATTTCAATAATTCCTACGGTCTAAAATGAATTACTCAGTCGCACCACTGACTTTTAAATATTTGGATATCCCGATTCCCGGCTGATTTAAGATTTAACCATTTAACAGATAGAACGATGAGGAACTGTGTTCTTATAGTAAGGGTAGTTTGTTTATGCGTACTACATAAAGAGTAAAAGGGAAATACATGATCTTTCCTTTCCTTGAGGAGGTATATGGTTGAAAGTGTTAAAGTGTGTGCAAACTATTAAGGGGTGAGTATAAGAAGCCGGCTTTTGTTCCAACCCCTGATTGAAACAGTTTTCTATTTCGAGTGCGAAGGACATTAGAGGCACAAGGAAATCTCTATTCATCAAGGCTAGCAAAACTCGCTATTAAAGGGGCTAGCCAAACATACATATAACTTGCGTACCCCATTTTGAATATGCTTCAACATTTACAATATGTCTCAGTGTTGTTCAACCGAGGGGAAACACGAAGCACGAAGGCAGCTCTGTACCAGGAAAATATAGCAGGGATCATTTACAGTAAGGAAGTCCGAGTATTGACTGTCCGTCTAATCTTAATGAGTTCCATGAGCCGTGTTACTCCATTTTAAGAATTGCTGAACAGTATCATCACATCAGTTACTCCAATGAAGTAAAATGTCTCGAATTCATCCTGGAACACCAAAGTCTCGATGCCAAAGGAAATCAAGGCGAGATCATAAAAATTTTCTCCGACAGTCAAGCAGCTTTGCAAGCTCTAGCGTCCAATGCAATATACTCTGAAATAGTGAAGATCTCTCATATGCTGGTTCCGAATCCTTTCTCTTTGGATCAAAACCGTACTGCAGAGTCAATTGGGATACTGCACTAAGGCAAATTTATGAATGGGAACAACAACTTCGTCTTAACCACTGGGAAAATGCCCCTGGTCTAAGACACTACAAAAGACTAAGCAAGCCTTGCTCCTGTAAGGAAATTCTTCATTCTTCAAAATACGTAGGTAAGCTGGCGGGCTTCCTTACAGTCCATTTAATGGCTTAAGAGAAACCATCTTAACAAAACTGTCCGGAGACTGAATGTAGGTTCTGTCTGCAGGATGTCGAATCTTTTGAACACATCCTCTATGAGAGCCCGGCTTTCCTAAGGACTTATCAGCCTTAATTAGGGAGGTCACTTGTCGCTTAGATTAACCTCTCCCCGTTGATCTTTTAGGTCGCAGCGTCAGCCAACAGAGCATGAGATTTGAAAATAAAAAAAATAAAGTGCACGACTGGGTCGAAAGAAACTTTCTCGTTCATCAAAAGTTTGGTTGGTTATTTTCTTATTATATTAAGCAGGTAGGTAAAGATCGAGGAACCAATGCTAGATAAAAGAAACGGTGCATAGAATATAGGAAAAGGGATAAATGTAAAATTCCCTTTTGGGTTATTCATCTGATAGTCAGTACATAAATATAAATAACAATGTGAGTTTTAATAAGTTGAAACTGGATGTAACAGGCAATTGTCCCAAGTTATGTTTTAAGAGTTAGAAGCGTCTAAAGTACTATTTTATAAGTTCTTATACTTTACAAGGCAAAGTGTGGCAGTGGTTTCTGTTGACTGATCTACTTATGCATATTTTTATTTTTGACTGAAATAAAGGGTGATTTTTTAGCTGGTTTGGTTTTGGCAACACTGATTTTGACAGCTGACGTGTGTTTAGTACCTTGTGTCACTGTCAAACAGCTTCAGTTTGGTTTGCAATTTAACCATGGATCGTCTTACAAATGAACAACGCTTGCAAATTATTGAATTTTACTATCAAAATTCGTGCTCGGTTCGAAATGTTCATCCGAGCCGAGGATCCGTTTTTTTATCGAAAAATTGTGTTCAGCGATGAGGCTCATTTTTGGTTGAATGGGTACGTAAATAAGCAAAATTGCCGCATTTGGAGTGAAGATCAGCCAGAAGCATTGCAACAGCTACCAATGCATCCCGAAAAAGCCACTGTTTGGTGCGGTTTATGGGCCGGCGGCATTATAGGGCCATATTTCTTCAAAGATGATGCGAATCGCAGCGTTACTGTCAATGGTGAACGCTACCGAGCGATGATAACAAACTTTTTTTTGCCCGAAATGGAAGTTCTTGACTTGCATGATATGTGGTTTCAACAAGACGGTGCCACATGCCACACAGCACGCGAAACAATGGCGCAATTGCGAGGCGAGTTTGGTGAACAGTTAATTTCACGTTTCGGGCCGGTCAATTGGCCGCCTAGATCGTGCGATTTGACACCATTAGATTATTTTTTGTGGGGGTATGCCAAGGCTAATGTGTATAGGGACAAGCCCGCTTCGATTGACGCACTGGAAGCCAACATCCATCCACCCTTTATATTTATTAGTAAAGATGTTTCAACTTTGTCTATGATTGGAAGTAGGGTTCGTGTTAGACCGCAGTGGCGTAGCGAGGGGGGGGCCAGGGGGGCACAGGCCCCGGGCGGCACTTTGCTAGGGGCGGCACTTTGCTAGGGGCGGCTAAAATTTTAAAATTTTTAAATATATATATAAAATACACAAAAAACGAAGTGAAGTTTTCAAACATAATCATTCCAATTGGAAATAGAATTTGCAGTCTTGTCTCGTTTGCCGTACAATATATTATGGAGAATTAATTACCCAGGTCAGTAATGCCAGATTTTTGAGCTCCAAAATAGGTGCAAGACTTTTTACCTCAAATTCATCAAATTTCAAGATATTTGATATCAAGTATTTTCGAATTTGTTTACATTGAAACATCCTTTTCTATAGGAGAAAACCGTTTTCTATAAACTCCATAATTATGAGTAATATGAGTCGAACAGAGCCCATGTACAATTTCTGTTTTACTAACGTTTCCATCAACTCTAAAGAAACATAAATTTCAACGAATTTGATAAAATAACCGATGTAATATGTTTTTGGAAAAAAATGATAGTAGAAACAGCCAATGGAAACTTCGCATATCAAATTTTTAAAGATTTTATTTTCAATATATTGTCGCTTCCACATTCCTTCGCTCTGCAAAATATTTTTTCTGCTGTAAATTTAAATAAAAGCAAAATTCGTAATCGTTTGAGTAGGTACTGAAACAGTTGAAAGTTCAATCTTTACAAAGGATTTGTTGCTCTTTAATGGAGTAAGTTCCTATAATTCTAATATAAGCAATGAAGTTCTGAGTCATTTTAATTCAAATATTTTCCAAAATTAAAAAAAAAAATTACATTACTGCAATTTTGTCGAAAAAGATATGTATAACAGTTTGTTTTAAATACTTCAAAATTGTATTTTATATTTCGTTGTTTTTCTATTTTGAAAATATCTTGAAAAAAAGATTTTGTTTAGGAATACAAGGCTTTCTTATTAAATGTTCTTATATTAATTATTTGCATATTCCATTATACCTACTTCATATATTTTTGCTGAATTTAACTTCATTTTTATTAATATGTAAAATCTTTGTTCACGTACCCTATGGTTCATTTAGCTTCCCGATATTGTTTTGCCAAAGAATTTTTGTTGCACTTTAATTACATAAGCCGCGTTATGTTTGTCATGTAATCTGCTAATTTAAACCCGTAAGCCAATATGCCAGTCAAAGAGAAGAAGATGCCCACAAAGAAGAATAGGGGAAAGGCGAAACGGTTTAGTTTGGCAAATTGGCTTCACGCGTTTGAGCAAAGACGTTTCGCTCTCTTTCGTCTAGCAACCACCAACGAGGCAACATCTCCCACAGAACCACTGGGTACATTTTCATTTTCTTGATTTGCTTGCCATTAATAAAATAACCTTTTATAACGTTTTTGGAAAGAAAACCATCGCCTTTTATTAATTGGTTTATGTCAAAACAGATTTTTTATTTCGGAAAATAAGATTTTTAGATTTTTCATCTGGCAACACTGACCCAGGTACCTAACAAGAAAAAAATAGGTAGTGTTTTCTCTTATTGTGTAGATACAAACAGTTAGCATTTTTTTGCGCTGGTTAACTGCGGATATTTGCGAACATAAACTCGAATAAATTCGTATAATTGTGTTTTGTTTATACGAATTGAAGTAAGAACAAATAGATACATATGTGTGTAATTTGAATAGTGTACCTACTGGACAAGCTCTGTTGTTTTGTGTTTCTTTTGTAATATAAAAAAATTAGTTACATTATATATCTACCAGAATAATGTATATTTTCCATTTACTTAAAACTAAATTACTTTTACTTTTATCCTTTCGTTTAAAAATATTTTTTTTAATCAAATTTGAATTATGAAATTATTTATTTATTTATTGATGAATTTAATTAATTAATAAACAAAATCCTATTCTTCTAAAGAATTTTAATTAAGACAATTTAAGTTTAATGGGAATTGCCGTTGTTTATTTGATATCTAGAGGTAAGTAATTTTGATCCGGTAAGTGATTGAGAAATAGGAAAGTAAGCAATTTTTTTTTTTTAGTGTGTAAAAAAGTTACTAGGGGGCGGCATAAATCGGGTCTGCCCCGGGCGGCACCAACCCACGCTACGCCACTGTTAGACCGATTTCTTTACATAGATATACATATGTAAGTTTTCGGAGATTTGTTTTTGAGTTTGCATTAGCAGTTATAGACCGAATATGCCGATGGACGTGTGTGGGAATGCAATTCAATTGGGATTTTCAGATTTTTGAGAAAAATTAAGTACGGGATCTTATTTTGAATGCTGATTTTATCTTCAAGATGAATTTTTTATGAAAATCGTTAGAGCGGTTTTTGTAAAATTTGCCAGACAAAACAATACCAAATATTGCAAAGTTTATAGTTTGATATATACTATTGCTTAACAATTTAGCTAAAAACCGAGTACAAGTTATTGTTCGGGATGTAAGCTTGCTTGGTTTTGAAAGTTTTATCGAAATCGAAAATAGGGTTTTCGAGATATTAGCAGTTTTTAAAATAAGCGTTTTCGGTGATTCGAATTGAAAATTAAGGACGCAATAATTTTGAAAATATCAATTTTACTCTTATTTCGCATTTTGGACAAAATCGTCGTTGCCGTTTTTAGGTAAACTAGAGAATACAACTTTTTTCAAAAATTACTTTTTTCAAAAATCCATTTTTCGATAATATTGACAAAAAACTGAGTTAGCCATTATGTTGTAAATGACCATCTTACCTTAGAAATGAAATTAAAATTTTTGTTACAATCGTATGGACGGTTTTCGAGATATGTCCAAATTTCAAAAGTACCGTTATTCAATTTTTTAGCGGAAAACTGAGTTTGCAGTCATGTTAACCCAACCTTCTTAAGCTTAAATATGAAATTTGGTTAAAACCGTTAGAGCCGTTTTCGAAAAAATCAAACTAGTATGAAAATTTTGTATGGAAAGTATATAAGGTGACCCTATTGGAAGATGCTCTTATTTTTGCAAATGGCCGCCAATGCCAAATCTGTTTTGATATTTGTGGACTAAACTAGTTCCCGAACAAAGTCCAGTCCGTGCCTCAGCTGCTGCCTGTCGACCGCCAAACGCGTGTAACCTACGCCGAAGCCATCCTCAATCTCGAGGACGAAGTGGACGATTTTTCGACCAAAATCATAATGAGCGATGAGGCTCATTTCCGCCTCAGCGGGTACGTGAACAAGCAAAACTATCGCTTCTGGGGCACCGAAAATCCACGAGTAATTCACGAGGAGCCATTACACCCGCTCAAAGTTACTGCATGGTGCGCTGTTTACACTGTAGGTAGGCGCAGTGGCTTAGTGGTTAGTGTGTTGGCGAGGGGTCCCAGGTTCGAGTCCCGAGAAAACCCAAATTCCAATTTAAGGTTTTTTTCCACTGCGCCACCTCTCGCGAACGTCTGACAAACATCCGAGAGTATAACAGTCATGAAGAAGCTTCTCAATTAGCCGTTTGGACTCGGCATTAAATTGTAGATCCCTTCCATTCGTCTCAAAAATGAAAAACTCACACAAAACGAATGGTCGTAGCCCCAGGGTCCCTACTGACCTGTTGCGCCAACTATTTATTTATTAAGCTTTTCAACTGTTGCACCCCACGCGACGTCTGACAAACATCCGATAGGTAAACCCTGGAAGAGCTTACCCAAGTAGAAATTGTGATGGTTGTAGTTTAGGCGCTGTTACCATATTTGAGAAATGTTACCGACACAGTAAAAGTTCGTATGGAGTTTAAAAGTGCGTACTGTTTCCATTGCAGCATGGAACGGTGACCAAAGTGGGGTACAAGTTGTACCTCATAAATAGCTATTTCATTGATAATATTATCAATTCAGCCATGCATTTCATTCGTCCCAAAGAATAAAAACTCACACAGACTAATGGTTGTAAAAAGCTATACCTACCTAAGCAGTTTTAGCAGTTTCCTGGGGTTATTCTTTGCCGGATCTCCACAATGATATCATTCCTGGTGTTGATGCTTGCTCCGAGGTATAGTTAAACTTCTTTACTGTATAGAAGTTGTTTGGCATTAATTATAATCAAACAAATTCACATGTTCTTCAAACGCCGTGAAAGCCTTTGTTTCGGTGCGCTTTGGCCGATGATGTCGATATACGTCGTTGGACGAATTTGTTGAAAAGAGTGTCTTTCGCTTTGACATGCACTGGCTGCTGACATGCAACCACCGCCCTTTAGATTTCTTGATGCCCTGATTGGCACATGCTTGATTTAGCTGTAGGTTTGCTCATCTAGAGTTGCTGTAGATGCTTAGCTCTGTCAGCCTAGTACTACTTACCAGCATTATGCTTTTTTTGTTGATTTTGCCCCTGAGCACAAATCGTACTCCGAAACAGGCTTTTACCAGTGGAGCATAGAACTGTTACCTGATAAAGGTATTTAAGCCTCTTCGATGGCAGTATGGTAAATCGTAGACCTATATAAATAAAGCTTTGGTACTGATGAGGGCTTGGCGATCATTATCGGCTGCAGATTTACAACTCCAAATGTAATTGTAAAACAAATTGTAAGTTCAAATTTAATCCAATTATTTGAATATGATATAAAATGAGTGTATTCCCCAAAAAGCCCCAATAAAGAACTGTACGATTGAAGAAGAAAAGACCAACGAAACGTAGGGCGGACCTACAATTTTATACGGAACCAAATATATGCGATATAGTGCTCGTTCACGGATTTAATTTACTGACCCGGAGTCGTTTTACGCTTCAACAACGTTGGGAAATATTGAAAACTTATTTCCAAAGTGAGTGCTGTGTTGACCAAAGAGAAAGAAGTGCGTTTTTTGAAAAGAAGTTTTGGCCGAAATGAAGCACCCAGTGCGCCTGCTGTATGCAAGTTTTTGCAAAAAGTTCGCGAGACTGGACACTCATTGTCCTCGTCATTCTCGTAGACGAGAATGTGGTTGCTGTGACCGAGAGTGTGAGACTCAATTACGAACAAAATACGAACATTGACCCGCCATCGATCTCAACAGCTCAACATTTCACGCAGTAGCCTGAGGTGAATTCTGCACAAAGATCTCGGAACTCGGATTATTCGCTTGGAGTGACAGAATGCGCTACTGCGAAGCCAGCCGAGGCAGCCACTTGAACGACGTTGTGTTTCATAATCATTGAAAAGGTTTGCTCTTACTAATAAAACCATAATACATGAAATAAGTGTAAATTTGTCAATTTTACAGCATTTTTAAAAATAAACTTTTATTTGGGTGTACTATACGTATAAACGTTAGACAACAAGATTTTTGATTCAGATTTTGTCAAAAATCAAAAATTAAGCTGACGGCTAAGAATCCATCCATCCATACATACATGGTATAAAGGAAAGTCCCGAAAACAGTCATTGCCGCTAATATCGAGAACCAATGAACGTACATATTTCAACTCGGTTTTCGCTGTTGTGATCCGTATTTTTCAGCAAAGGTTTACGCGTATTAAAAACTCTGGTTAGATTCTGTAGGGCGAAACGATCAAACGTTTTCGTGCGCATGAACGATTTGCCCTATGTTACACAAACAAATTTCTTCGCGCACACGAAAACGTTTGATCGTTTCGCCTTACAGAATCCGTCCCCTGCTCTATCACTTAAAAAAGCTGAGCAATAAAGGTCAAATGTTGCTAAATGCACAGTTTTAACTTCTCAACAGATAATCGGATTAAGGACCAAAAAAAGTGGTTATCCACACTTCACCTCTGATTCGTTTATACTATAAATCATTTCTAATGTCGTTTTCCATTGGGACTTGGGACCACTAAAAATCTTTTTCAGATCTCAGATTTATCGCGGTTCATGGAACGTGCAACGAAATTGATCTGCTTTTGTGAATGGATTAGTGCGTATTTGACAACAAAATCAGCTGTTCAAATTGCATTTGCTTTTGCAAAAATCAGCTATGGATATCGACTTGAAAAATGTTTCCCTGTTGTAGGCACAAATGGAATAGTTTCGGTGATTCGTAGTTTCCAGATGATGAGGAAAATAATAAAGATAATAATTCCTCCAACATTATATCAATTGCTTTTTATGTATTTCTTTATTTTGCTTTTCACCAAACTCTGCGCATTTGTTTTCAAAGCAAACTTCTTTCAATGACGTGAAACAGCTGTGGGTATTTGTGGCAGTATGTGTAAATCTGAAAAATTATCGAGATCTGCAAAAAGTGCTCCGAATCGAAAAAAAAGATTAATTTTTTTTCCCAATGGAACGCGAAAAGTGATTTAGATCAAAAAAAAGATTGATTTTTTGTCCCAATGGAAAACCACATAAGTGTAGTCCTGAAGCCGATAATTGCTTAAAAGAAGTCATTAAATCTGCACTAAACATTTTCCATCAGCGCATCGCACAGCCAAACCAGCTGCCCCTACTCATGCAGCTGTGGCTGAATAAATTAAAGAAGAAAACATAATTCGGTTTTTAGAAATTCTATAGGCGCACTCGAGCTGGGAAGTGAACTGGTAAATGTGTTACGAAATATTTTTCAATTCATGCAACGGCCAAGTTAGTGCCTAATACTTTTTTTAAATAAAAAGCACATCGCTGTGTGATAGAATTCCGTTTAAATAGAAATAGTCTCTCCTGTCAAATGTGCCCTCATAAAGTCAAAGGTTCCCCGTAGCTGGGCATCTTTTGACAAAATGCCTTTTTTGGAAAAAGTGAGAAAAAAAAGATCAAGGTATTTTTATAACACGATAACTTCTTTTACGTTTGATCTTGAATATTCAATGTATACAAAACAATAACAAATTTTTCAATTTGTTGATAATTTTCTGAAATACAGATCTTTGCAAAAAAAAAGGGTCAAACTCACCCCAGTTTACCCCACATAAAAATCCCGTGTCGCTGTTTGTACGCTAATCTCCGAAACGTCTCAACCGAATTTAATAAAATTGTGTTGATGTGTACGGTCGGTTCCAGGTTGAAATATAGTCAGGGTTATTGCGAATAAATTCCGATGGAAATGTTTCCCTTGTCAGCAATGTAAATCAGATTGCTGAATAGAAAACATTCCCAGCGAAATTTTATTCCCGATAGGGGTGATAGTTTTGGACTTGATAGGTGGCGTTGTTGTCGATCTCCAAACACTTACACACACTCACTGAACTGATTCTCTTCGTTCAAGCGGCGAGTGGCACTTCTCATATAAAAAATATATTTAAAATACTATATCTGGGCATTTATAACAGCTTTACCCTTGAAAGTTGGCAAATATCATTCTACGCAATGTGGTAGTAACGAAATAGGGGCATAGTTGCAGCTCCAAAAAAATCGAACGCTATTTCACGGAGGTAATGTTGTCAAATGAAAATAATTGCTGCTCATCGTCCATTTGAAATGTTGGCAGGACTAAGTACGAAAGGCACGGGCAATAGCTAGTACAAAATAAAGCAGACGTCTCGCAATACAAATATCTGTCATCAAAAAAAGTAAGCAACGTATTTTTTCATATTATTCGGCCAATGGCTTAATCAGGTTTTATTGATGTGTCTTACATACTACAATTATACAATCTAACCAACGCAGTTGAACGGTGGCAATTCAGTTTATACACTTATGATATCTCGGTTTCGAATTTACAGTTTCTTACAAAAACTATGAAACTAGACCTTAAAAAATGATTTCTTTTAAATGCATTGCATTTATAATCTAACTTAGAAGAGTAGTACTTGCTTAAGAAAAGAACTACCGCTGAATCGATAACAAGCACTGCCATATTTTAGACATAAACATATCGAAACGACAAAAATCAGTTCTTGAGCAAATATACAATAAATATGTATGTACATTCGATTAAGTGGTAGGTAAAATAAATATAACTAAATTATAAACAACACATAGGCTAGAGAGAGAACTACGACTATATACACTATGAAAGGGGCGCTCCTACTGCTGCTCTTTTTCCCCAACAGTGGATTCTTTCATAGACTCCACTTTGGCGACAATTTTGAGCGCCGGTCCCAGCTTCATGCCCATGGCATTAACCAAATGGTTCTCTTTCAATAGCAGTAGGGCTTGACCATCGATTTCTTGTTGCTCAAAGTCGTCGACATAGTCACTGCAACCAGGCAAGGTCTTAATAAATTCACAGACATCTGATACTGTCCAATTGAACATTTGTGGTGGTTCCTCCGCAGCTGCCGCTTCCTGGACGGAAGTAGTAATATTGACTGGATTGTGGGCTGGAAAGCTGGATGTGTCCATTTGCTGTTGTTTTTCAGGATTTGCCGAACATTCCATGCTCAATTTACTGGTACCGTTCTGTTCAATGGGGGGACTAACTAAAGCGGGCATAGGTGCTATAATTTCGGTATTCTGTTCACTGAGCGAGGACTTTCCTTGGCGAGCACAATTTGCAGAGCAGAAACGTTTCTTTTTCAGCTTAGACTTGTGTTCAGCCTTGCCGCAGGTTTCGCATTCGACCATGTCTGGCGGAAGATTGTTTATGGGCAGGATGAGTTCTTCTAGGGCTTGTTTCTTTTCTGCAATAAATCAAAGAATAAGTATCAAATTAGATGAGCTAAAAATGTTAAACGTACTTGGAGGTTCGTCTGATGAGTCCTTGTCAGAGTACCGTTGTCGCGTTACTGCGAACGGTTCATTTGCCTCTTGAATTATGAAACCCTCGATCACATGGGTTAGAACGTTTGGTTTGATCATCGCTTTGGGCAAGTCCTTTTCGGCTTTGATTGTGGTTGCGCCTGCAGCGGCTTTCGGTGTATTAACTGGAGTTGATTTCGTTGTGCCGTCCTCCGCTGGCGACGATAGGGCCTTACTTGCCTCACAGTCGGATTTCTTTTCATTCGAATTTGGAGAGAGGAGCCTGCTGCCTGGAAAAACAGAAGAAAATATATTTTTAGTAAGTTGAAGCATCAAAACTCGAACTTTTCCTATCCGGGATAAGCCTTTGGTGGAGCGGTATAATATTCAAAAGGGATTATGTACTTACTTGCATTCGCTGCAGTCTTGGTTGGTGTGACTTCTCCCAGTACCGGTAAATGTGGTGGCGTAGTATCCATCGGCGTAACTTCGCCATTCACAGAATCTAAAGGCGTTGCCACTGATTCATCGTTCAGCTGAGATTTCGTTTTAGTGTCATCCTTGTCTTCGGCGGGATGCACTGTACCGAGTGGTAATGCGATTGTGCCATCTGTATTTGTTCCTGTGGACAGTGATATCGTTGGCATTGAGGGTGAGCATCCGATACTCTGTTGCAGTGGTGTCTTAGGCTCACCGCTTGCTGGCGACTGCTTCGTAGGGGTGCTGGGTGGCAGTGGCGATTGCATTGCTGCTACATTCGATGGCATTGGACTTGGTGTCATGGACGCCATTGCAAGAATTGGATTCTGCGATGGCGATGTCGGAATATTCTGCTGTGACGATGGCGAGGACATGGCACCAGCCAATATACCAGACGAAAGTGAGGATGACATTGTTCCCACTGACATGGGAGATGTTTGGGCCATGCCTACCGTACTGGAGACCACAGGCCCGGCTTGAGTGGATATCGTAACCACCGCTGTTGTTGGCAAAGTAGTTGTCTTCGATTGGTATGCCATATGTTGGACGTTATTTGAGGTTGACGATGAGACTGAGAATGGTACCGCTGTGATTTGCTGTTGAATATTCCCGTGCTGTTGTTGCTGCTGGTGCGCAGCTTGAGATTGCTGGTGCTGTTGTGCAGCTTGTTGTTGCTGATGCTGTTGTTGTTGCTGTTGTTGCTGTTGTTGTTGCTGCTGCTGTTGGTGTTGTTGCTGTTGTTGCTGCTGCTGTTGTTGTTGTTGCTGCTGTTGCTGTTGTTGTTGTTGAGCGTTTGGCGACTGCTGAACGACAATTTGATGGATTATACCCGCCGAATGCTGTTCTCTTTGCTGCTGCTGGTGATGTTGCTGTTGTTGCTGCTGTTGTTGCAGTTGTTGCTGTTGCTGCATTAATTGGTTTTGAATTTGCTGTTGTTGCTGCTGCTGAGTCAAGTATGGCTGCGTTACTTGAAGTTGAATTTGCTGCTGTTGACCAGTTTGTACTTGTTGCTGCTGCTGTTGCAACTGAATTTGTTGCGCAATTTGCTGATGTATAAGCTGCTGATTGCAATTCTGCTGCATAATTTGCTGTTGCAACAAAACTTGCTGCTGTTGCTGCTGCTTTATTTGTTGCAACTGCAAGTGCTGCTGCTGTTGTTGTTGTTGCTGTTGTTGCTGTTGCTGTTGTTGTTGTTGTTGTTTATCAGCTTGTTGCTGTGCAGCTTGTTGTATAGTTTGGCCATTCTGCAGAGTTATCGGTGTTCCAGAACTCATCACAACCATTCTGCAATTAAAATCGAAACTTTGTATTTTATTCTCGTCCAACATAATTATACTTTGCGTAACTTACTTGTTTCCAGCTGATGTAACAACCTGATGCATTGTCTGTTGTGGTGCCAACTGGTGCATGCCAGTCGTTTTGCCCTGGGTGCCAATTTCGGTTTTCATTGCCGGCAATGCTGGTCGAACTGGTTGCTGTTTGTTGCGAATTTTTTGCTTAATAAGGTTCTGATTTTGTGCCGTTTGAGTGGAAACCGAACTGGCTGGACGTATTTGGGGACCACTTTGAGGAAGAATCTGTGTAGCCCTTTGTTGCTGTTGTTGTTGCTGATGTTGTTGCTGCTGTTGCTGTTGTTGTTGCTGTTGCTGCTGTTGTTGCTGTTGTTGTTGACTCTGTTGTGCTGTCTGTTGTTGCTGCTGCTGTTGTTTCGGCTTGTTTTGTGTTTGGGTAACATTGCATTGAAGAGTCAATGTTTCTACAAGAAAATTTAAAACAAAAGTTAAGAAGGTTTGTAGTAAAGGTGATGTAAAAATGTTTTTTTACGACAAGAATCTTTAATTCAGAACTCGGAATACCTACTGTTTTCACGCTTCTACTTTTTGATCTCGAAATGGCATTTGTTTGAATAAGGTAGGTACCTATGTCATTGACTAGACTATCGACTTTATGTCTGTGCTGCAAAGCGTTTGATTTTAGGTATTGTATGGGCTCTTTTGAAAGGCAGGTAAATCCTCAAATATGTTTTTACTTTTAACATGATGTCGTAACTTCTCCTGTATGTGAATTATGCACAAACCTACATACATTTCTACTAGAAGCGGGATAGACAGAAATAACGTCACACGAACGAGATGTTACAAAAGTCTGCAACTCTAGTCTAGCTTTAGATAGACATTAATGTTAACATATACAAAAGCATCGGGCCAGTGGGCTCTGGCATGCATTATGGATAGGCAACCCAACTGTATGTGTATTCAAGCGCTCAAAAACACATGATGATTGAATGGAACTGTGATATTGAAAATAAACCTTCATACTACCCACCTCTTCTAGTTAGGAGGACCAACACACATTAAACAAATAGCTCGTCTTTTCAACTCTTAGGGAACATTGCGTCAGTCTCTGTCAGTCTCTGAACATTTGTGGTGGCAATGATTTCTAAAGACATTCTTAAGAATTTTCTGTAGGAGACATTCATTAATGGCAGAGGCGAAGCAACATTTTGAGAACAAACGATGAAAAATTTGACTTATGAAAAGAGCAACATATTTCCAACTAGAATCTATAGGAAAACAGTAAAACAACAATCTTTGCACTCCCAAAAACCAGGAACTATATCCAAGATTAACCTCTTATCCATTTACACATTAATAGTTGAATCCAGAATAAGTATTTATAAGTAATTGTGTCCCGTGTGAGTAGTTCCTCCGATCTTTTACAACTTAATTCAATCCTTAAACAATTACTGTAACTTCTATAATACGAATCTTTATCAGAAGGATTCTTCTCTGATATTAACAAACCAGTGCGAAGGCGGCAACAAAATCTAAAAGACATTTTTCTGGTTCTACCCATGACACAAAGTTTTGTTTAGTTAAGTTTTTGTTTCTACCCCAATTCCAGAGATTTAAGGCTGTGATTGTGTAAGGACTTCCCAATTACGCTCTCAAAGTTTAAAGGACCTAGATCGGCTCTATGAGACTCGAATCGAAGACAGACTTTCTGGCCAGCGTACTAAAATTAAAAGTGTAAACAGTATATCCTTGGTACTAAAATATTTCCCATAAGAATACATTTATTTTTGAAGCTGTCACCGAGGATAGTGTTTATAACTCTGAACTAAGGAAAACATTTAACAGTACGTGAAATCTGTACCACCGAAAACAGATTTCATGGAAGCTCACAGACCATTGGAAGAGCTCGCGAGCAAATTCAGACGTCATTTATTGTTAAGTGCTCCCTGAAGACTGACTTGTGTCTTATTTAAGACATGTTGCTGTACAACTACAGAAGCAAGTTGGTACAATAAAGCATTTGTTTGTGCGGCGATTATGGTTGCAGAATTAATATATGCACTAGGATCTGTGATCGTAAAATTGCACTTAAACTGAACGACTTTGTGTAATACACAGAAAAACGTTTTGTGACCAAATGTATGCAAGAATATAATGAGCACAACAGATTCGATCCATCGTTATGGGCTGCACCATTATTCGAAGCAAACAAAACTGAAGAACATGAGTCAGCTTATATATTTAGAATCTCTATGAGGTCGCTTCAAGTCAAAATCAAGAAAAATATAGTAAAACACGAATCGAAGCGAAGGATGTTAGCGTCATGGCATAAAAAAATGGAATCGATAAAATGTCATCACATTACTTGTAGGCACAGGTTGGAAACAGTATGAGATTCACCTGCTGAAAATTAGTATTCCCCACCCGGAAAACTAAAAAAATTCTTAACCTCTGATCAATGTACTTACGATTGGGCTGCTGTGCTTGTATTGTCTGATGTGAGGTTGGTTGCTGAATAAACATTCCCTGTGTTCCATCTGGCTGAGTACCTCGAATTATTATCGGGTTCTGTGTTAGCAAGGCCTGTGGTTGAAGACCATTGGTCCAGGCGTAAGGCGGCATGCTCTGCATCCATGGTGCGGATATCTGCATCTGTTGAGCGCCAGCATGATGCAGAGGTCCTATAATCTGCGTAGTTGACATCGGCTGGGACACTTGAACACATTGTTGTGAGGATTGCTGATTGGCATTGCCCGCACCACTTATACCCTGACCACCTTGTACGCTATTCGTTGTTGTAACCTTCTGGACGACCTTCTGTTGGAGACCTTTCTGGTTGTCTTGCTGCTGTTGCTTATTTCCCTGTGCAGTCATAGTTTGTAATATGTTCTGTTGCTGCTGCTGTGGCTGTGAACTTATTACATTGACAGGACTGAACAACAGTGTTTGCGGCGATTGACTGGTAGGCATTGTGTAGGTTCCACTGAAACCAGTATTCCCCCCTATCATTTGCTTATTCTGTGCAGTGGCAGTGATCATCTGGGGAGTTCCACTTTGAAACGGCTTACTAGCAGCTATGAGTTGTATAGGCTGTTGGCCTAAGCCAGAATGTATTAGACTGCCAGACATAAGTACCTGTGGCGGGTACAATTGCTGAAGAAAGCCAGAATTCGAGAGTGATGGCTGCATAAGCTGCACAGTGCGTCCATGGCCCCAGTCGGAAACCTGGCCCGCTGACAATTGCATTGGTGACATTGTACTAATAGTGGTCGAGTGTTGTTGATTGGCCATCGATCCACTTATTGGCGGCTGATGCGGGCTACTCGGTGAACCATCTATGACTTGCATTTGTTGCATCTGACCCTGACCAGCTTGTTCCATCATCTGATGCTTCAGCTCTCCATTATTGTGGCTTGGGAATTCTTGTTTCACTTGGATAAACGAGGATGCGTGTTGTAATTGTAACTGTTGCAGTTGTTGCAACTGCTCGGGCGATATCTGTAGAGGCACACTTGATGGTCCGGCCACCTGAGCTGGACTCTGCGATTTCTCCATCGTTATAATGGTTTGTTGTTGAGACGTTGTTGGAGCTAAATCGTATTTCTCGTCAAAGGTTATGCCAGCCTTTTGGGCCAACGTTTCGAGACACTTGAGAGGTCTTTCTGGTGGTTTTTGTTGTTGCTGCTGCTGGTCCTGTTGGTGCTGCTGCTGCTGCTGCTGCTGCTGGGTTTTCAAGTCACCTATAGAGTTTTCTTTTCAAAAACAAAAAATATGTTATACAATAAGACCTTGTACTTTAATCAGTTTATAGTTCTGGGAATTTACCTACTGATGATTGCGATGGTTCCGAGTTTAGGATTTTTATTATTCTTATATTTGTGTTGTCCTTCAAGGGCTGCGAGGGTAGATAGGAGTTAGAAGTGTTTTGTTCTGTCTCAGTATCCGCTCTGAAAATTAAGAAAATAAAATAAAAATATAGATTAATAATCAATTTCGAGATCAATCGTATATTTTTGAAGTTATACGTCAATAGGGTATACATCATTAGTACGTCTTCTTCAATCATAACGGCTGTGAACTGTTTTTAACGGGCACAATTACGGGCTTATCTAAGTTGAGTCGACAGTCTGCCTATTAACATCACTATTTGATTTGGGTAGGATGTCAGATTTTTTAATTTAACAGTCATATCGGAGCCAACACAACAGCGCAAAACTATAGCAAACCTATACAGTGATTAATAAGTATCAACCGCACACTCGGATCTATTAGCAAAGACAGCATTTTGTTTGTCGTCCTTTGAACTAGGGAATATTAGTTTGAGTATGAAATGAAGTACAGCACACAAGCAAATGAAATGCAGCTATAATTTCGCTGAAACTAAGGACTCAATAAGACCAGACCATCGATTTTGTATGTTAAGCATTGCCATGGCGAGTATGTGGTATCCCTAAACGAGAGCAAATCCTAACGAAGGGCGATTTACATCGTGAGGCAAATAAACACAACATAAATAATGTGTATCTCCCGAGGGTATCTCTTTGCCGTGCATGAATCGGCCTAAGCGTTTGCGAGTGCAGGGTATTGAAACGAATGTACCTATTACATACCTACATCACTGTTTAATTGTGGTTTAAAAAAGTTCATGGATGTTATATCGGAAAGTGAAATGCGCTGGCCAAAGGGTTTTGAATAACTCTTTCAATATCTCACAAACTAGTTGTGAATGCCTGGTATATTCTCCTTGCTATCATCACTGCACCTAACATAATTTAGTTTTCAGGCTTTAACGAGCTCACAATGGCGAAACTTTTAGTTTAGTGTAAGGGCTAAAAATGATTATGAGTTAGTAAGGCCCACTGTCACGTACTCCTAGTTTGGCACATGAACAGCATGAGATCCTAGTGCTTAATTATATTTGCCGTTTTATTTACAGATAATAGATACAAATTTAAATTTAAATTTATCCAGTATCAAAACTGTACGATCACAAAGAACCAAGGAAAAACGTTCTGCTCTCATATTCATCAGCTCAGTTCCGAAACATCACTGAATATGTATAAAATGTCCCAAAAACAAACAACAATTTTATGGTAAAGAACCACAGCCGATGATACCCAAAACCCAAGTGCGCGCACTTCACTCTTCAGATTGAAAACGTTGTGTTGGAAATCGAAATATTGGCCTCGCGCGGACGCTGATGCTTACAGTACCGCGATTGAACGTCAAATAACAGAACAATTCATCATCTGTGGGTCAATCTTCAAATAATAATGTAATCACAAACTGTAACATATTTCACCCACACGAATGCATAAATGGGAGACGAACATCAAACACGTATGTGCGAAATGAAAGTGAAGCGCATCAGGCATCAGGGTAAAATAGGGGTGGCGGGTAAACCGCATAGCCAGTGACGAACACATGCACAACGAGAAAATAACACACATTTCATATGGTATGCGAAATGCGACCGGTATTGCCAGTATTGCTAGAATTAAGGAATTGACTTCAATGGCTTTTCAAAAATTCAGTCTTGTATGTAGGTAGGTTAAAAAGCAGTCAAAAATTGTTAACGAGTTCGTGGTTGTGCGATTTTCAATGACAGTATTGCGAAAAACTATGCTTGGTTTTGGTTGTTTTGACTTTTCCATTAAAAATATGTACAGGACCTGCTTAGAAAGTCAATTTCTTTGCCAACTTATTGCATTATCCAATAAGTGTGTTTATAAAATCTGTTTAACTAAAAAGTATGCATATACCCCCGTTTTAATAAACAAATGTGCACAAGTTAGTTAGCTAGTAGACATCAGATAGCATACAAAGATTTGACGTAACTTCTAAATAGCGACTTGATAACTTTTACGCAGCGTTTATTAATACGGGGGTTAATAAATCTATTGCAAAAAAAAAATCGCGCAACTTTTTTGAGGCAGTGTTTCCGGTGCAAGCGAATTTCACTCGAGTGAACTTAACCAATATAATCGAAGACAATTTGAGTGCATTCGTGCGAATAGAATCAGACCGAAACCATAAATGTTAGAAAAAGAGCCCAGTTCTTCGATTTCAAAACCTCTATGTAACAAGACAGCCGTAAAAAGTACTGACATCTAAAAGTGCCCCAAGTTCTTACTTCATGAAGGTTTATAACAAATATTTAAAGTAGAACAATACTCAAATAACTACGAATTAAGAAATAAATTTCATTATTTAATGATTACTGACTTAAATTTGGTGGGTTCACTGTTCGATTTATAAAACCTTTCGAATTGGGCGTAATGAAAAGAAAACTTTGAAACTTGGTGAGGTGCCTTTGCTTGATCAGCTTAGTAAATATCCCGAATTTTAAGTTTCTGACTTCATTGATAGGTACTGAAGATAAAGGGGGTCGAAAGTCGCCTGAGTTTGTTCCTGTAAAATGGTGTAGTGCCAGAACTTGGAATGGTACTGTACTACCATGCCCTTTGATAGTTCTGGTGCAATCGAGTTTTTCTTAGGCGAAGTATTTTTTTGAAATTTTTCGCATTCGAACCAGAATATAAGAAATGTTTTTTTTACTTTTAAATGAGTTAGGCGAACTTTGAGAATTCGCGCGAGTAAAATTCGCTTCCACTCGAACTAATAGAGGGTGGGTATCTGCTTTCTTGTTTTAAACTTCTTTTTTTATGTGAAAATTGTCTGGCAATACTGTTCGTAGGTAGGTACACAAGAAAAAAAAATAAAGTTGTTTTAAATCATTTGTGTGACAGTGGCACTGAAGCCGACGCTCGTCGTAAGACGGATGAGTAACTAGTAGAACGAAACACAATATGACAACATGAGCACATGGATCGACGAGAATGAGCACGAGAACGAAAATTTACATCGGATGGAACGACACAACACCAAACCAGAGATCGTTTAAGTTGAACACAACTATACAGGGTGTTAGAAATCTTGTCGAATCAAATTTGCACGGTTCGTCTTTTTATTCAGACAGTTACGGATTAAAGCACTTAGGGCCAGGCCTGTATGCTGATACAACTCATAACAGCCGCAGAATATTTTATGTGGAACTAGAATCGCTGAGTCGAATCAGCAAATGGCCCTTAATTGTCATGTCATCCTATCACTGTCCATAGGCATAACTATTATTTTGTGTGTCTGGGCTTGCAGGTAGGTAGGTAGGCACCTAGGTTCGACAGAGAATACCTACCTACAATCTGACTGAAGTTTTTAATAAATCCACCTTTTGTGGTGGGTATTATATAGACACCTTCCAAAACAAACGATGGCGTAGTTGACAAACTATCTAAGCGAGCAATAAATCTGGAAGCGATGGTGTTGCGTAACCTGTTGCTAAAACCGTTGTTCTCTCAACCTCTTTATGTCCTTCTTCCGATACACTGCATCGCACAATATCCTGTCTACATTTATAGATACAGAATTATTACCAATCGTATATTTGGAAAACAATTCTTAAACACATTGTTGTGCCAACATAGGGTGATGGCACCAGTAGTCAGCCTTTTAACTTATTTTTTGTGTTTAATTGGTTTTTAAAAATCAATTGTTCAACTATTTAATAAAGCATTCTGTTTGAAGTGCATAGATTGGAAAATAATAAGCTTATTAAGTATATTAGCTAGGTCCAAACTATTTACAAAAAAAGTGAAGAAAGGTAGTCGGCCCCCTTAGCTCAAGTAGTTGGCCCTGCAAGTATCCAGTTAAATTTACAGATTTTCATAATACCAGACCGGCTGGAGAACGTTTGAAGGTGCCGTGTCTCATAGTCAGCCCCCATTTCTCTAGTAGGTGAATTTATAGGGGGACTGCCTACTGAAAAGCAAAGAGAATTGATCGAAATGTTTACGAGAATTAATGCAGATTGAAGTTTCCATTCATTTTGCATAGTACCTACTCGGTAATGAAAAAAATAAAATTAACGTAGCTAAGGATAATCATAAAAAATAATGTTTTATAAGGACAGCCCTCATCTTAATTATTTAAAAAAAAATATATTTTAAATATTTTATGTTTAGAAACAATAACAAGTAAAAGTGTTATCATCGGCCTGGCCGATGCTTTGATACCCTCCACTGCATAAAAGTCATGCAAAATACCAGAACTACTTGACCGACATAGCCCATTTTTAATACCAACCTGACGCTGATAAAAAGAAGTCATTTCGCCAAATTTCATTCACCTACGTCAATTACTTTAGGCGCTATCGTGCTTTCAACAGACAGAGAGACACATGGGTCCAATATTGGTTTTGTATGGGAGGTACCAGAACTACTTGACCGACATAGCCCATTTTCAATACCAACCTGACGCCGATAAAAAGAAGTCATTTCACCAAATTTCATTCACCTACGTCAATTACTTTGGGCGCTATCGTGCTTTCAACAGACAGACAGACATGGCTAAATCGATTCAGAATGTGATCCTGATTCAGAATACTTTATGAAGTCTCCGGTGACTCCTTCTTGGCGTTACAAATGTATTGGCAAAGTGAATATACCTTCCTGTGGAGGGTATAAAAATGAACTTGCAATAATCACAAAATGCAAATATATATTTGGCATCATCGGTTTTTGACATTTGCTGATTGTTTTCGTCAGAGATGAATGAATAAAATTGTGAAATATACATAAGAAAATGGGTACCGAATTCTTGCATTAATTCATAAACTCACGTATGCTTGAAAAGAAATGAGCATGGGTGCGTGACTTCATGAATTTTTCGGCCAAACAGCTTGTACAGGCAGCCGCCTCTCCACTGGAAAGTTATACCTATATCTCTGTATTCCATTATCTTTGGTTTTTGTTTTTGCTGTAGTTGTAAACACCACATCAGCTGCTTAGTCGGCGAATGACAGTTGTCATATTAGCCGATGCAATGCATGTCAAAAAATTTTCTGCATATTTGTTTTACTGGTCCGGAAATTCTGCACAGAAAGTCTGTCTTCAATTCGAGTCTCATAGAGCCGATCTAGGCCCTTTAAACTTTGAGAGCTGAATTGGGAAGTCGTTAAATCTCTGGAATTGGGGTAGAAACAAAAACGTGTTTTGGGCATAAGAAAGTTTTTTTATTCATATATCCGACATGGACTTATGTTTATTTCCATAGTTGATCGATTATATTTCGGCCAGCAAATGTTTAAGGCAAATAAACAATGACTGAAAGACCGAATGAAGCCATTTATAGTTCCTCTATGCGTCGATAAATAAACAATGGTCGTATGGATAGATATGTGTGTTTTCAAGTGTTCCCGCCTTTAAGTTGTGGTGGGTGTCTTTTTTTTAATTTGTAAACTAAATGGCTCTCAATCGATGTCTCAAATTCATTTGCAGCCATTGCTGATGCTCGCTATTATTGTTTATTTTACTACATAGTACTACTGGGTTAACCTTCTGAACGCCAGTTTACGGGTAGCTTTGTCTTTGGTTTTAGGCCCTAATAACGTTCACGAGTAATAATGTTTCGCACAAGTCGAATTGCTTGACAACCAAACCGTCTATTTGTATTAAGTTTAGCGAGTTTAGTAATTTAATTCACAAAACATTCTGGCTTTTGACAGAGAATCTGGTCACCAATTCATCTTCGGGAGTTGACACAAAGTCAGCCGGTGCAGAAAGCCCGAAACTGCGGATAAATATGTCTTTACTTTCACTGCTATCATACGAATCGGTAAATGACATTTGGCTTTTCTAATTTTTTCCATCGTGAACCAAAAGAGGTAGTGCCTTTGTTTAAACTTTTGTATAGGGTGGGTTGACAGCAGACCGTAGATGTCTATACTTACAGAAACTTGACGTAACTGCTACGTAAAAAAACTACTTTTACGCAGAATTTATGAATACCGGGTTTAATTTTGATTCATATTATTTTTTTGTGTAGAATACGTACGTAGGTATCTGCTTATTTACAATAGGGACAAGAGAAATGCCTTTGCATGCCTTTGCACGACAAGTTTCCAACCTGTTTATGCTTTGGATTGGTATAGGTACCTACTTTTCCGCTCAGTCAACAAGTTATGAATGTATACATAAGAACAGTGCAAGCGGGGTTTCTTAAATTGCACCACATTTTTTCGGAACGTATTTGTTATGCAATTCTAAAGGTTTCCATATGGACGGTTTTGACAAGAGCCTCTGAAGATACATAATGTACGTTTTCTTGACGAGTCGTAGATAATTCTTGTTGGGTTTTCTTTTTTTACAGCGCAACCTGTAGCAAATGTAGGTATACATTAAAACTGATGATTAATTATTAATAATTGCCGTACAATTTGTACCTAATAGGTCTGTTCATACAAAAGTTTGAAAATAAAACATATCTATACCTACCTCTGCAAAAATGACTAGGTAAGTTAAAAGCTCTAGTTCAGTAAGTCTGACAACGGGCTGGGGTATTTTAGATTTTGTTAGCGGAGATTGAAGATTGAACCACTCCTTCAGTAGCACACTAACCACTGAGCCCGTAAAGAGGGCACTGTAGTTTGTACCTAATTAGAGGTTGCACTCTGTAGCCTCCGCTGAATATGAATAGGATAATTTTTATGTCGGTCCCTTTCGTACTTGCAGGTTTGCATTAAATTGACATTTCACTATCGCTGAAGTATCCACCTAGTGAGCAGGATTTCTACTAAAAACTAGTATACGCACTTCCAGCGAAGCTATGATGTTGGCTTGATTTTGACAGTAGGTACAACGTTGCCTGCATTCATCTCCCCTCAATTTACCAAGACGAGAGTGCGTTTGCTGGAACATAACTACTTCTACTTGACTAAACTAGACCTTTCCGCGCTCAAACAAAAAAATGTCCACCTAAATTTCCCAATCACCAGTAACTTTCTCCCAAAACACTCCCTGGATTTCATAATACATCTGCATCCCTTTATCAAAAAAAAAACAATATACTACATACAAAAAAAAAAATGCAAATGCACACATAATAATTTGTATACAAAGTTCATATCGATAAGTTAGACAGACGTGAGACGCTCACTCATGAACGTTTCCAAACAAAAAAAGAAGTTAAGTTGTCAAAACGCGCCACCAATAACTATATCAAACGAAACGACACACTTTACCAATGCACATAAGACATAATATCCCCATCCCCACAAGATACTCGTAGTTTCTCTTTACCAGAGGGAGAGATCAACTCGACACAACACCGTGCAGCCATCGATTAGACACTTTGCGATTGCATACTATTTCCCAATTCCCACATTTGCCAAAGTCTCTCTCTCCAATCACGGGAATTAATAAAATATGGCGGTGTTTCTCAACTGTCTGTTTTTAATGGTTATGGCAGCCAGCGCCAACGTCGAGAAAGAAAGATGAAATCGAAAATATTCAAGGGGTTTCTGGCCCTGCTGTGCTTGCTGATGCTTCTACGGAAAACACAAATGCATGCAGGGAAAATGTTTAAAATTGAAGAGTGCCACAGCAGGGGGATTCATTTCGGCGCATTGACTGTACAGCCATCTCATTTTACATATACCATAACCATGCGCACAAGCGAGATAAACAATATTGATTATTCTCACCAAACTCACAATAAAGATGAAGATCACACCGATTCCAAAAGACAGAATGGATGTCGTGCATGGCAGAGAAACAGAGAAGAAAACTAAGGGCAAAAACTCGTCTCCCTTTCACGTTCTCCTGTTTTTTTTTTATTCCTGCTATCCCTCCTGCACTTTTTCTCACCAAGTAATTATGAGCGTTTCATGCTTTTCTTTACGCCGAGAACCGGTTTTGTTGTTCAAAGAAGCAAACACGCATTCGCATGTAGGTAGGTAGGTATATTGAAAGAAAATAAAACAAAAAAATATACGAAATACACAAAGGGCACACGAAAAACTACACTAACACATTTACGTATGCATATGAAAACCCACACGAATAAAAAAAAAAACAGAAGAAGACTTAAACAAAAGGGAGAAATGAATAAAAATAAAGGCAAAAGAAATAAAAGAACTCAAAAGAAATACCTTTTCGAAATGAATTTATAGGCACGACGATCCATCATTAAAGAAAATAATTAACAAACTAAAATTATACATTAACGCAAGAATGCAGTGCAAAACAAAATAACGAAGAAAACAACAACGACCACGACACATCAAACTCAAGTCATAAATCATTCAAAATGTAGTGGGAGAGGTTTTTATGTACGGACTTCCGTTTTTTTTTCTTTTAATTCGTTTATAAAAGGACAAATTTTCTTTTAACAAAACGGCACCTGTGTGTTTAACTGTCAATATTATGTCACTTCAATTCACTTTTCGTCCATTTTCGCGAACAATTTTTACAAATATGCAACATTTTCACATTCAAACAGAATTAAATTTCACTCAGTACGGTCAGAGTAGCGGGGGTAGGGGGAGTATGATGAATGCACTGTAGCACTCTTCCTCTGCTGAATTCCTTTTTATGCAGCGCACACATATACAAAATTTCCACGCCGAACAAGCACTGTCGCACACAACTCGACTCTCCTACGACTTCTGTTAGACTGAAGGAGGCTAAAGGAGCCGCAGCAGCAGCAGCAATATATGCTCAAAGTAAAAACTCGTTTTTCAGCAATTCATTTTCATACTCTGCGACGACAGTGGCGTACAAAACGTGTCCCACATCCAAACCACCATTACTAATCGAGAGCAAGCAGCGCAGACAATGCGCTCGAGTATCTCGCTCTAACGCATAAGTAGCGACACCACGGCAAGCAAAGCCATAAAATTAAATTTCGGTCTGGCTCTGGATAGCCATATTTCTTCTGCAACAACAATTATTATTAGGAAAGAGGACAAAAAACACATCTGGCTGGCAGGCAGGCATAGCAGAGCGCGTCCGAAAACCCAAGCCCCAGGGGATTGTTCCCAAGCACACACACTACTCCAACGGTTCAGAGACTTCATGTTAAAACCACTTAATCCCTCCGTCAGCGTCCCTTGCATAAAATTTCCTACAACAATAAAAGTGGGCTTCATTATCCCCGCCATGTTATGTTTTGTTTCTTTTTTCTTTTGTCCGACCACTCTGGCACTGACAGTAGTGGCGGGTTTCATGCGCGTGGATTTTTTTGAGAACATTTGCTGGTGTATGTGTATGTGCCATCGTTGTGCTATCAGGTAGCGTGCGAGGAATGAAGTGAGTTCAATTCGTTCTCTTTCCTCTTTCAACGCAGGCGTACGCAGTGCTGGGTAAAAGAGACATGACTGCTTTGGTGTTGTTTTTTTTTTTTTTGTTGGTTTTGTTGTTGCTCTTCTCATCGTTATAGCATGACAATGAAGGCGAACGAAATGAATATAATAAATTACGTCTGTCGACTTCGGGTGGAATGCGACGACAAAAAAAGGTATAGATATACGATGCGAGTTGATAAAAAGAAAAATGAAGCATAGTTAAAAGAGGGAAAATAATATTGGATAGGGGGATTAGATTTGACAGTGGAGAAAACCAAACTGAAGTCCAGGAAGGCTAGGCATGGGTTTTACGGGCAGCCTCAGCAACACACGGTAATAAAAGAGGGAAACAACGAGTTTGATGTGGTGAATGGGTGATTATGGTGATGTGGTGCAATAAGGAACGGAAGTGACCTCTTATTAGTCAATTTTAAATTTGGAGGACATTTTTCGATTGCACGCATAATAATTTGTTGCGACTGGCCGTGATGGGGTGGGGAGATACCTCTATACCTATATGCTCTATCTGTTTCGTAATTGAGGAAGGGATGTTGGGCGAGTTCGAGTTACGAGTTGAAGTCAAGCAGGTCCTAGCGCGTTTTTTTTTTTTGCAATTGTGTAAATAAGATAGGAATCTACCTATCCATAGAAGTGGAATTCAGTCAAACCGAGGAGCATTTGTCAAACTGACATGTCAATTTGTCAAACTGACATGTATAGTCAGTTTGACAAATGCTACCTATACTCAGATTGTCCTTTTTTGCTATTCCTTATGTCACTTCGGCGTACAAGTAGATGTACATAGGAATAGGTACCTACCTATGCATAACCTTCACACCTGAACCTGATGGTTAAGCATCGTATAGGACATAGCGTCATAGCCCTACCTATACCTTCGTAATTACACACCGCCCGAGCTGATCTACGAGGTGACAAAATGTCGAGACCTATGCAAGATTTTAAACAAACAAACCTAAGATCACTAAATTTAAACCGTCTGCCACAGAAACATAAGGTACAGTCCGGTTAAAAATCTGTTCCAGCTATAGACTCCATAAAAAATACCGTTATTCGAATCTGATATGGTTGCAAGTGATTGCTTGTCCTTGTCTACGAAAGGTACATTAACTTCAAAGTGCTTATAGGAAATAGGTAGTGAATGTATACATATCTCTCTTTCTGATGTAGGTACCTAATGTTTGGCAAAGCAGCTAGCACTAAGTATGGAAGGCTTGGCGTCATAGGTACATTCATTAAACATTATATAACTTAGCTATGTAGGTACCTATGCGTATCAAATGTCAAAAGTCTGGTGGTGTTTACATTTGCCATTAGGTGGAGCTACTAACGCGGGCGGATCTGAACGTACGGTCCAATATTGAATAAGTGGGAACACTTGGACGACTTGGTTCGCGTCTTACTGCCTGAATTATGCTGGCCAAAAACAAAAACTGCTTTCTACCTAATTATATGTATAGGTAGGTAAGCATAGATTAGGGCTAAGAGCCGGAATCGGGAGGTAGAAAACCGTTATTGGAATAAGAAGGTTCATGTGTCTAGAAGGCCCAAGCGGTTAGTTCGCCTTACGAGTAAGACCGGCTTAAGTGTAAGAAGCGGAGCTAGTATCCGCATTTTGAGGATATATACCTAGGAGGGTATATGGTTTGGCAATATTACGCTTCGGCGCAAACGTACAGGGTGTGGTCGTAAACTCTAATCATACTCGCATCTGTGTGGTTTTGTCTATTCCTTTTATCTGGAAGTTCTATTTCCCCCACCCCAGAACAAAAAAATAAAGAATAATAAAATGAGTCTCGCAATCAACTTCATTGCCAACTGTCATTCGATTGGAATTCATCTTGAATTTGCTTCAAAATGCGTCAACCAAATCCACTCATCGAGGGGGGCATAAATTGTGTGTACACGCGTCGTTAGCCAACTACTTAACAGCGCACACATAAACGAACAAAAAATCGAAAACAAGTTTACCAACGGAGGGAAATCAGATAAAGAAGACAAGGCAAACTATTTCTGACTGCGCACAAAGCCACCACCACCACAACACCACCACCCCGCTCATGACATGCCGTGTAAAATGAAATAAGGGGATCACTAAACACCACCAAACAAAAAATCTCATTTTGTTTTTCTCTTTTCTACCTTTTAAATGCTGTGATGTATATTTTTCTGTTGCTTTTTTTATTGCTGCCAACGCCAAGCTGTCGCCGATAACCCCCTCTCCAATATGTTGGCTATTTTTAGAACAAAGAATGAAAAAAATAAACACAAAATTTATTCTTCTGACGCACACAAGCGCAGGACGAAGTTCATCCCCACCATCGACTTAGGAATACAATTTGAAACACGCCCAGGGCTAGAAGAGTGTGTTCGATAAAGAGGGATGGCGAGTGGGAAAAGCAAAATGGTTATTTTTTGTGTCATTTTTGTTTTCTCCGCAGAAGGCGTGGCTTGTATGGCAAACGAGAAAGCACATCGAAACGGTATGCTTTCTCTATTCAGCACATGGGAGACAGCAGGGCCATCGTTTTTCTTCTTCCCTCACTATGAGCGATGATTTGTTTTCTTTCTTTCTTCAGGCGAGACGAATATTTTTGGGTCAGTATGTCAGAGGAGAATGAGAGGAAGAAGCAATAGCAAAACACCACTGCGCCTGCGTTGCGCATGAGGTTCTCCTCATCTTCATTTCTCATTCTCTTTCTCAGTTTCTCAGAGAATATAAATGTATT
The DNA here is from genome assembly GCA_948293265.1 of Cheilosia impressa. Taxonomy (NCBI): domain Eukaryota; kingdom Metazoa; phylum Arthropoda; class Insecta; order Diptera; family Syrphidae; genus Cheilosia; species Cheilosia impressa. Next base: position 25,905,300 of record OX411882.1, read on the forward strand.
GAAAGAGAAGCGAAAAGCAAACGGCAGCACCGAACAGATATGGCTTTGGGGAATAGTTAAGGTTGACGTTACATACTGAGAGGTGAGTTTTTAATAAATCGTATTTTGTTGAATTTTTATTGTTTTTTATTCACATGGAAGAGCATCTCATAAATAGTTTCACAACAGAGAGCCAATGTAAAAGTTTAACTAGGTATGTTTATATTTAAAAATTCGGGGAAAAATTTAATTTTATTATCGTTGTTATCGCGAATAAATTCCGATGGAAATATTGCCCTTGTCAGCAATGTAAATTAGATTGCTGAATAGAAAACATTCCCAGGGAAATTTTATTCCCAATAGGGTTGCATAGCTTTTCAGTGTTTCCCATTCTCTCTTAAAATACACCGGGATGTTTAGTTAAAACATGAAACGACAATACTATTCGAAGAGCCGAGTAAAAGTATTAATTGGAGACGTTAACGTTCATCTAGTTTAGTAAGTCTGACAGCTCTCTGACTAGATGCATCTCGGTTTTGATTGGGGGAAATCGGCAGCTATTTCAGTTGACGTTTATGGAGGGGTAGCCGACGAATCTAGTCAAGAAATTCGTTACTGACTACTAAGTTGACAGTTCTCATATGTAGCTGACGCAGAAAAAGTGACGTTCCCGACCAATCTAGTTTTTGCGTTCAGGTCACATCCTATCCAGACCAATCTAGTCGACTTATGATAACTAGATTCTTGAATGCGGCCATTGACACAGATTACGCCATTCTCGAAAGAGGCTCACGTATAAATGCAACTGCTAGATATGAAAATCTCCTATAAATGAAATAAGCTCTTCTCGATTATACAATTTTAGAGCAAAAGTATAAACTAAATAAGTTTTTCCAAATTTCCAATAAAAACATTCGCTGGATATTTGATACTAATCGGTTATGTCAACGGGAATTATTTTCTCAGTTTTGTTCGTGCTTGTAATTATTAATTATTATTTTATGTTGTTACTTTTGAGGTACAGATGAACATTACCTATAGCAATTTTTAAATCGACCAACAAAAGGATTTGGCAGCACCAACTGAAAAGCCTTCGACATCTCAATCAGCATCGCCGGTAGATATTTTCAAAAGCACGCGACATCTCAATCAGCATCGCCGGCACATAAATATTTTCAAAGCGCATTTGGTTTTTAAGAAAGAACAGATGTTTTTTGTATAAGGTACTGAACGTTTTCTTTTTATTTTTTTAAATATACCAGTGCTTCAACATCGCCCCTGCATGAAGATAGGTATTTCTGCTTCACTCTAATTATTGTAAGTTGTAGTCCTCTGGAAATATTTCAGAGCTTGTTCTGAAGCCAAAGAAGTTTGAGCTGTAGATTTGATTTTAGTGCAGGAACTGCTCATCTTCGTAGGTTAGGCAGCTATAAAGGCCAACATTTGGGAAATAATATTAAAGTCCAGTTCTTGAAACGGCTGTTTCACCATTCTTTTTACCACGATGTTTTTTTTTTTTGAACTACACCTTAAGGATGACAAAATGACATCATTTGGCTGCTATGCTGCCTCATCTCCCTCTCTAAAGGCCTTTTCTATTTACATTCTATAAGGTTGTTAGCTTAGGTTGGGCTAAAAAGGGATCTAAAAGAGACTCATATGGCACTTGGCACCGAAAGAGCTCAACACTATAAATAGGGAACTAATAAATTTATTAAAAATTGGAAAAAACCTTTAAACATAGACTTAAGCATTTGGCGTAAGTTTCTATTTATTACAGAACTGTTGTCAGGATTCCGGATTTCCACCGGCAAAAGTGTGGAAAAACGAACAAGACTGCCGTAGTGCCGTTGGGGTTTTGCAGAGGGTACCAGTTATGGCTAAGCATGACATAACCTGTGGGGCTTGTCTGCTACCGGCATTCTTAATGAACTTTGTCCAAGGAAGCAGTAAACTCGCCAAAGAACAGGCTCCTTTCTATGTTCCCTTCAATACATTATGTAGAGTTGTTGCCATTGCTGCATTTTCTCCTGATATGAGCTTTCAGTATAGGTAAACGTACAACGAGTTTAAGCTTAAAAGATGAGAGCCTAATTGCCTGTCATCCTTAGCTGCTGCACGTCCCCATTTATACATACACTGTTTCTCCCCTCAATGTTTTCAGTATTATCCCTTATTTCAGACTACGTCTTACTATTTGCAACATTTGTTTGCACCTCCCTCTTTGGTGCCTTTGTAGCATGATCGACAGGAGGCCGCCTATACCTCCTGAAGATGCCGCCTATACCTCCTGATAATACAGCTATAGGGGTTGGACCTGCTCCGTATTTTTTATACGACTATTAACATCTTTTCCAACGCGCAAAGTTATGAGCTGCGCTTACAAAAAATATGTAGTATGATTTTTTTTATGTTTCTCGCATTATCTAATAAGGCCTTTTATTTTCAAGGTTTACAACAACATTTCGAGATCCTGTGGTAAAGGAGATAAACAACAATTTATATAGATCGTGGGGGAAAATTGCTTCTAGATAGACATTTCTTAAAGGAGTGTTCTGTGCAATGTGCACCTGGATATACCTAGCTGCCCGCAGCAACCTGCCTCAGAAAGGTCGCTCTATTTCGCTTAAACCATTTGCTTCTTCGATTGTGAAGTACGGTACGGTTGCAAAATGTGTTTAAAACAAATAAATAAATATCAATAAATAGCAACAGGTCCACATGCCTGAAAGGGATTTATCTAAAATTTTATACCGAACACTTATATTTGAAATGTCTGAAGTTGCTCAGTACAGTTATACTCTCGGATAGAAGGCTCAGAAAATGGGCCTTAAATGATTATTTAACGTAATTAACAAAAACAGCCCAAGTCCACTTATAATATATCAAATATAAACAGCTCTGGCAATGCTGCAAAAACCACCAGACTACACAGCACGATGGCAAAACAAAAGAATACACAAACAAGAACAAGTCATCGGCAAGGCGACCGGATGAGGGCGGTAAAACAACAGACAGAACAGATGATTTTAGCATGAGGCTGTGTGGAGTATAGGGTATACTACTGCTGTGCTAATACCATCACTACGCACCAACACATCCTTGTTCGGATCTCTTATTCTCTTTCTGCGCATGATTTCCAAGAAATCACTATATTTATGTAGTACAGAATATAGATAGTGTTTCTGTTTACATTCACAAACACATTTCATTCTGGATTTGTAATTGTGGTTTGTGGCGGTAGGTGAATTACATTTAAATTAATATTATTAGTCGTTTTGGCTTCACCAGCAAAGTACCAGCCGTGTGTGATCCCTCGGTTTTTATAAAGGCACCTAACGCCTGTCGCGTCGTGCTTTTGTTTAAGTTTCTACACGTTTCCATTCATCTGTGTGGCGGTTTTTTCCCACTTTCGTTTTTAATATATTCTAAATAACAAAGATTCGAACGTGGTGGCAAGCGACAGTGGAGAAATTATAAGGTTTGTAAAATGCTATAAAAAAAAAACAAATTGTTGAAGCGATTATAAAACAAAAGTGTTAAGTGGGTGTCAAGAATTCTTATTTGAAGTGACCCTTAATCTGGTAATCATATTTTACCCGAACATTTTATATGGAAAGTTTCGCACTACACGACTATAAGTGTCACGCAAAGTGTTTTGTGTGATAAATTCTATTGTCAGATAACAGTTTTCCGACACAAAAACCTCATCCAGCATTATTATCTCATCAATATTATCTGTCGTGTGATTATATTTTTATTTTCATCTTATTTTTATGGTATGTGTGCGGGTAGACGCGAGGGAAAAAACTAATGATAGAGAAGACAAGCAACGGTTGCGATAATACACTAACACTAGAGCTAGAGTATTGACAGGGCCTCGCGCGCTGTCTTAAGACTTGAATTGATTTCAATTGTCAACACTGTACCGCGGATGGCTGAAAAGAAAACTGGATATGCCACTAGAAGCCACTAGCCTGATGACTACTGCGACTGCCACGGCATGCTACAACCACATGCAGTTTTATCATTTCTGAATGTTTATTCAGAGACGAGACGAAACAAAAAACGCGCATGAGCAGTTTTTCATACCTTTTTAGAGCTCGGACCAACAGACGGTAAAATAAACAGTGCAGTGAGCAAAGAAGAAGAACAAAAAAGGGATCCAAATAAACAAGAGCATGCACGAATGAAGGATAAATAGATGTGTGGGTAGCTATACAGTCCTCAGAGTGTATAGATATAGTGGCAGTGCCCTTTGTTTGGCATAGGTTGAAGTTTGGCAACCCTGGATTTGCGTGTCTGGCTGTGTTATCATTTTTCAATGTCAGTTCCTTCCTCTCTTCACCACATGATTTTTCATTTTTTTTGTATTCTTCGTTTTGTTATCGTTTGCTATGCAGCACACAACTTTGTTTTCTTATAGATTTCTATTTTTTTTTTTGCTTCGGCTTTAATAAGCGTTTTCAGAATGTTAATGGTGGCCACCCACTGTCAGTTGATGTCGGCTGACAGATCTCGTCATTTTTGTGGACTTTGGTCAGATAAGATCTTCTATTCTGCTCTATTTTTGATCCCAACAGGAAAGTAATATATTTGGACCTAATATCAAGTAAAAAAGAGGGACGTTTGCACCAATCTGTCATAGGTAGGATTTTTTTTTTGTTTCTTCATAACTTAAGGCTTAAATACAATTTTTTAAAGTGAAAATAAATAGTTCTCGATCCGTAACTTAAAAAGTTAGTGTGGAATGGCACAGTCTTTTAATTATTAAATAAAAATAAATATGAAGTTCTTACAAAAATAGGAACCAAACAAATTTTAAAATTACAATACAATTTGTTTTCCATTATGCGCACTAAGCAAATCATTGTTTTTATTTTGTTTGTTGAAATTGGCTTATTCTAAGATGTTTTGTAAAGGAATCTTTCTGTGGAAACTATTTTTTAAAATGTTTTCAATTTTCAGAAAAGTTAAAGGTATGTACCTGCAAACTGCACAAATGGACGCGTTCACTTCGCATAACGCTTGTGCTTAGTGATTTCAGCTGCTGAAGAGCGTCATGGGTGCGGGGTGAATGCAGAGAATGTTGAAAAGATTAGAGGTATTGCCATACTATATCCCAAAGTTAAAATAATTTAAAGTTAATTTTGTCTTTGTTGATATTTTCCTTTTTTTTACCCCAGAGTAAATATAATAAAACTTTAGTTCCAGGCGCCTGCCTGACAGTTGTTGACATACTCTTAGCGAAGCGACGGCTTAACCCTGCCGAAAAAAGGGATAAAATCGTATTGCCGAGCGAAGCGAGCCACCCTCCTCATACTCTAAATACATCTTCAGTTTTTTAGGTTATTAAAATTGTATTAAAGTCAGTATCAGCAAAACTTAGATTGTCTTATTCCATTTTTGGTTACTTTTCCACAATAAAAGTTAAAGTAAAATGCCATCGTTAATTTAAAATACTTAAGAGGAAATGAATTATTGAATCTTTCCGGTTCAAGTATTCGAAGAGCTCATAAATCGTCATAGCTATCCGTTTCGATTTATGAGGCTAATATAGATAGCTAAAGATGTCTTTATTTATACTGCTGGCAATCTTTTACAATCTTTTATTGGCCAATAATTTTTATTGCAATATAAACAACAATAGATCAATTAGTGATTTATCAATAGAGTTATTTGGGGTAATTGTACGCAGTGGATAAATGTGCGCACAGCGATTTTTTTTTAAACCACTTATAAAATAACGATTTTTGCAAATGCACAATTAAGTAGATGCCTGACCCTCTTCGAAATCGGTCTTAATAGTTGCTGTGCTAAATATCTTGTGACAATAAGAGACGTTAAAAAAAATGATTCCTTTTATTTTTTTAAATTCGTCATTAAAAAAATAGAGAAACACAATTTGGGGCAAGTGTACACAAAAATTCAGTGGCAAGTTCACACATATATATTTATTAAAAATATAAACGAAAAAATTTCGAAACACCTAGCTCAAGTCATATTGTTATGTTTTTTTGTGAAATGTGATTAAATTGTTACTCGTAGATACACTTTTTTTTGTTACTTAAGATTTATAAATCTGCTAACTTGACAAAAACAAAATCAATACAATTTTTTTAAATTCGTTTAAGCTGATTGATTTACTTTGATTTTAAGAGCCTGTGCACACACTTATCCAATAGTCTGCGCACATACAATCACAATCAATTGTGACGGCTCCCATTTGGTCGATATCATCTTCTCGACTTGACCAATAAAATTCTAAAGGTTCAAATAAACATAATCAAAAGACGGAATCGATGTTTTTTATTTAGAAAAAAAAAGAGCCAAACAACATCGGATGACTTCTTTTGGTACCCAGTTTGACTTGTTTTGAATCTATACAAAAATTTAGATCTAAATTTGTGTTCGTTTGTCGCCGATTAACGCCTTAACGCATTTGTCGAATTTAACCAAACTTTTACGGATCTTTAGTATTGGTCTACATATAGTTTCTATGAAGTTTGGTTGAAATCGGAATCACGTACGTGTTTGTTGTGCGTGCTTGAAAAAACACATGAATTTCAAAATTTTTTGGGTTTTTTCGGATGTCTTGAATCAGGGATGGTTAGAAAAAATGTTGTTGAATGTGAATAATTTAATAAATTTAAGGCGGTACGAAGTTCGTAAGGTTAGCTAGTTTTTTAATAAAAAGAGAACCTAATTTGTTTTTATCGATTATTATTTTTAATAGGAAATAAGTAACCTAAGCATGCAAATTAAAGATCCAACTAAACTTTACTGTGTAAAATCTGTAGTACACTTGCAATACTGCTTCAAAGTCAACGTGCTTTGGTACGTAATTTTGAAATCCGGTCTAACCGATTTTTAACGGAAACGAACAAATTCTTTAATCGGAAAAACCTTTTTTGACCGGAAAAATAATATTGTTCTATGACTAGACATAAAGGATAGATTTCATGTGATTTAAATGAAACTCGTCCATACTTAACGAACACGCTCACAATTTCATACAGCAAAAGATTTATTGTGAATAATTCCAGAGGTAGCGAAAATCCGTTCCACGATTTATCATATTTTGCAATTTAGGTATTGGTTGCACAAATAACGAGCCAAACTGGAGCGGATTGTCAGCCAACTAAATCTTATAAAAACAAAATACAGAAATAAAATGATATAAACTGTTTTAAATGACATTTTTATGATTAGAGATAATCTCCAACTAATTTTTGTCTGTGCCTTGTTCCTCATGGAATCGAAAGAAAAATAGAAAGAAATGAGGTAAACAAAAATATAATTAAAACGATTCCGAGAGATAATTTTTTTTTTCATAATTTATAACCCCGTATGAATAAACAAATGTGCACAAGTTAGTTAGCTAGTAGACATCAGATAGCATACAAAAATTTGACTAACGAGTTGATAACTTTTACGCAAGCGTTTATTAAAAAGGGGGTAAATGTAAAATTTGGTTTAATTCATTTTCCAATAATATGTATATATTTAGCAATATTGTGTAGGATTGAATTAAATTGAAAGGTCCTTTTTCTGCAAAAAGTTGTGATGCAAAGCTTTTCAATGAATTGTTTGCTTTTTGTTTTATTAGATTTGAGATAAATTTGAAAAAATAAAGAAACAAAACATAATATAATATCAGTTTATCTTGGTTTTCTATTTTAAGTAAAAATATATTCATATATTCTATTTATGACCGGACTTCTGGTCAAATATTCTTATTTTAACTTTCAATCGGACCAAATTCATAAAAACAAAAATCGGTCATTTGGTCAGATTTTACCGGATTCACTTTCTTTTTTAGTGGCAACACTGATTGAAGTTATTAGTTATAAAACAAATTGCATAGACCAACGGCTCTATAGGGACTGTTGCGCATGTTACATCAATATACAAGTTCTCTTTTGGACCTTTTAACCTATACCTACATATATATATTACACTGGAAAGAAGATGCCGATAGAAGAAAAAAAAATCATTACTTCAGTACATCACATTGTCGGGTGATAAATTGAATTTTTCTTCACTTCGGTTTTCTTCATTTGCATATCTATTTCTTAACGATCTGAACGAATCTTTATGAAGGAAAACTGAGGGAAAACAAAAGGCAAACACTAAAACAAAATAAAAACTGCACCTGAGTTTTGTGTGCGAATTTATGAGGAAACCATCAGGGTGTCGTTAAACGAAAGAATAAACAATAAGTTGGTTTAATGGGTTCCATAGGAAATGATGCGTTGTTTTGTTGTTTTAGGTAGGCGGTAACGGTACGGTAAGTCCACTGATGGGTGCCGGAATTGTTATCCCGCAAACTGATCTAGTGCCTATTTATCTTTGGCAAATACCATAAAAATACCTTGTTTCATGCAGGTAGAGAAAAGTCTAGGGTTTCATATTTGAATACATCCAATTCGTTTCCGTAGCGGTTTGTTTTTCTATTACTAAACTACAGCCAACACCAAAGGCCTGGCAATGCTATGCCTTACACATATTCATTGCATATGTAAAAAAATAATTTGAGCTAAATAGATCAGCGTTGCCATTTTTACTTCGTATAATAGTAGGGTTCACAGTAAAAAGCCAGTCTTTTTTAATTTTAACTTTTAGGTACCTACTACATGTCTAGATGTTAATATTTAATTTTACTAAGAAACAACTTCTAACCTTCCTTTCTTCCGATTGCGGTCAATCTTTCTGTTCATATTCCATAGGTATGTTCAATTGCAAATTCCAGTTATCATAAAATAAGTAAAATAGATAACTGATTTCCTGTTGCAGGAAATCAAATGGATGTCATCTGTTTCAAAGTTTTCTGTTTAATGTGAAGCAATTTATGAAGAAGTACAGCTGATTAAATGAATTTTCAGTGCACAAAAACTACGACTTGCAACTTATTTTTACTTTATACCACAGGCCACTTTAAGTCACTTTTTGCTCTTATTTCAGTAACTAGATGTTCTAGCAGGCGTAAAGTTCTCCTTGTGGTTTTACCTCATCTCCCAAAAACCTTAGATTCCGAGAATATGGAAAAATGCACACGATGCGTCATTTAGAATAGTTTTAATGATATTTACGGTGACTGTGGTGCAATGTCTGTCCTTAGGGAGTATAGCATCCAAAAAGAAAATAGGTACATGAGTTTCTTTTTATCCATAAAATAAATACAAAAAAAAACACGTCCTGTGACTTTATTTTAAATAATAAACACCAAAAACAAAACATAAAAGTATTCCTTAAAATAAAAATAAGGTTAAAAACGTCTTAAACTTTAAACAGTTTTGTTAAACTTTTTTATTATTATTATTTGAGTTAAAAAGAAATAGTAAGAAGGGACTGTTGATCAACTGATGCAACTTCGTCAATATGTTGCTGTAACCCAAAAAGAAGGTTAAGTGGCAAGCTGCCCAGCAAAGAAGAGGTTTTTTTGTGAGTCTGAGAATTGAATAAAACGATTTGCCCTTGTGTGTGTAGGGAACTGATGTTTGGCATCGTTGACATAAGAGCTTGGTTAGAAGTATTTGTTCGTCGTAGGGATCTGTCCAGCCCAGGATGCTGTGAGCCATGAGAAATTACCTTACTTTTTTGCAAATAAAGTTATATCTTATTTTTTTATACTTTAGATTTAAAATAGAGGCAAAAAAATGTCAAATGTACTTTTAATTTTAATTCAGTTACAACAGACTTAAGTGGCAACACTTGTTTCTTATTTCTTTACATTTACATTATATTTCGATTGTTTGACGTTTCTCTAACTCACAGCAGTAGAGAAATAATCTTGCGACATTTATTAGCGTATTTTATTTTCTTCTGCAATAGCTTAGTACTAAAAAAAAGTAATACAATCTCTTATCTTGGTAGCACATGCATCATAGTCACACTGTTATCAGTTCTTGAACTCAGATAACACTGTGTGGACCAACGCCAATTTGACCATAGCCTTACAACCGGCTTTGGTATCAATTGACGAACACATATCAAATTTTTGACACGTGGTGATATTTTTGTTGATATATAAAAGTGTGTAGTAAAATATGCTGACATAATGATCACGCGTTAAATAACAAAATCATTAGATAAAAGCACGGAAGTATTTGCTTGAAAAACTATCGTCAGCAGTTTCTCCTGTTTCTCCAGTCCAGTCGTGCGTGCGAGATGGGACTCTCGTATATTTTTCAGACCTTTGTAAGATAAGGGAGAAAAGTGAAAAACAGACAGAATGGCAACTACAGAATTGATAGAACTAGTGGTTTTTATTGACTGTCATGGGTACGGTGACCATTCGTGCTCTTTTCACTACTATGTCGTCTGTGATTTATGAAACAAAAAAAAACAATACATTTCTTCTTTTTACTAAACTGACATAATGTCCTCTTTCTCACTTGAAGACCTTCTTTTTACGATAAGAAATATGAAAATACCTTCTCAATTCTAATAAAAAGCTGGAGTTCGATGGTAATAATAATGTTGTGATTTTCAAATTCTTTGATTTTGAAGTCCTTTTATCAAACATACCGATTTCTAAAATAAAAATGTGCTTCACCACTTTCGACTATATTTTTACTAAAAAAGTGTCCTCTTCATGTGATTGGAAAAATGGGTCACCCTTAGCAATGGACACTTTAGCACAGCAACATCAAATGTACAAATGCTACCAACCTTCGGTTAGTAGATAATTATAATTTGTCAAATTTTGCATTTTACGCTGTATGTTTACAGTCTGTTGCGAACGACTTGTGATTTAAGAACTATTCCTGCTGTACATTTGTTTCCCCATTTTGCATTTATAAGCGGTCTTTAGAGGGACCTTGACGCAGAAGATTCATGAGACAGAGCTATACATTTCATACCAGTAGTGAACAACTTCCTTCAATGAACTATAGAATTGCGACACTGAAGGCATTGTGTAAGGACCAGTCTCATTGAAGACTGAAGAGGCTTGCTGGTTACGGCCCGGATGAACCTGAAATTTATGGCCACATGATAAAAGGAGACAGCTTTGGTTCAGTTCGGTTAGTAATTTTTGATGCGTTTTCCTATAGACGCTTCAGCTGTAGGTGCAAAGCTACATTATTTACATTTAAGTACTAAACGGCCATAGCACGTTAAAATATGGAAATATGATTTCAAACAAAAGTGTTTCGGAATCTATCAGTCCGTACATTCTGCTTTAAATGTCTACTTACTGATGCTTTGCTAAGTATTTAAAGCAGGGGCTCGGCAGAAAGTGGGTCTTCTGCGATGTGTTTTAACAGTGCTTTCTATTATGTAGTAGTTTTGAAGAGGTATCATATTTTCTCTTAACATTAATACACACAATATCCACTGAGCCACCCTGTACAATAATTATGTACACGCAACAAAAATCGTCAAAAACGTCAACTTTCTGTAGTACGTATAGAGCGAACTAAAACCAATAAAAACTTTATAAAAATGTTGAAATAGATGCACTCACAAAATTGATTTGTGCAGGACACAAACAAACGAAATAGATCATCATCTTTCCGCAAAGAGTTTCGACAAGCAATTCCAAAGAAGAAGAAAAGTGTCACGTTTCGTATATCACATTTGCACACGAATCACAATTCAAAGTGAACAACAAAGATACATATTTCCCAGGCACACACACCTACCAAATGACTGAGAGTAGGTAGGTATTCCTACTTAGTAATTATTAACAACAACAACATTGAATGCAACAAAGTATGCAACACAAGAAAGATTGAAAAAAGATTAGTTGCGTTTTTTTTTGTCTGTTGGAAGTTATAATCGAACGAATGGACATGATGGATTAGGAAGGGGATATGTAAGGGTCCGAACTCCGTAGTAAATGTAGGTATTTTTGATGGAACAAAAATACCGTCGGCAAATCGTTAATTTATTTGAATGGAGAAATATTTTGTTTGCGTGCAGTAGTTCCACCGTGCTGGTTGACAATCAAATGAGAATAATTGTAATATACCTGCAACATGTAGGTAAAGCTCTTCTTTCTACCATTGTTTCGATTAACAGACGTAATCAAATTGGAAAATTAAAGAATGAAATTTACAAACTATATAGGTATATGCGTATGTAGAAAATTAAATTGTAGGAGCACTACATACTTCATACTACCTACGTTGCGTGTGGACCACCACAAAATCTTAACAATCAATCAACTTTGGAATATTTTCTTAGGAGACAGGAAAAAAAAGGATTTCATTCGTAAAATGGATGAACTGTTGATGTCTTCGTCGTCAGAAGACGAATTTGTGGGAGAGCTGGGGTCGAATCGCGTCTTCCGTGAACGAGCATTACGAGACGAAATTTTTTTTTGTTTCACATGCAAAATCAACTAATTTCCGTGAACGTACAGCTCGTTCACGGAAGTGGCGATTTGGCGCCTGTTTCAGCAGTAGTCCTCGTCGTCGAATATAATGAATGCACAAGCTTGCTTCGATGACTGCGATGGGGTGGATTTTTGGAAATATTTCCGCCTGAAAAAAAGAGGCATTTTGGAGGCTATATTCTATGATCCGACAGGAATTAGATGGTGATGAACGTCACACATAATATCACAAATAAATTTCCAATTGACAAACAAAATTAAGAGAATGTTTTTTTTTTGTAAAATTTTCTATTATGTCTTATACACGTACCTACCTACAAGAAACACATTAGAGACAAATATTTATTCATTTATTTATTTATTTATTTATTTATATATTTGTTTGTCAACAAAGTACTAGGCCTTTTTTAGACATGAGGAACTTGAATTTGAAATTAGTTGCATAGTACAAATGAAATAAGGGACAAAAATTGAACAACAAATAAGAAAATACAGAAAGAAAACATTTGAGCAAAATACAATTACAACTGGAAATAATTAAACAAGATGAATTTTTTTAATGGTATTGTCATATTAATAGCCGTATTTTATTATCAGCGTGATCTGATCCGGATCAGATCACGATAATAAAACAATACGGATCATTGAAAAGTTTAATTTCTGAATTGTGGCAACAGTTGCTTTCAAAAACAAAGGAGATAATAGAGGGGTATTACAAACTTCATATTGCTGCCAGCCATATTGCAAATATTCTGCTCAACGTGACGTCACACAAGGCACTTGACATTTCACTTGAAATATCGGGGGTGTTACCATATTTAATGGAATTTGGATAATTTATCTTTTCCATATTTTTTTTAGGAACAAATTTATTTCATATACCTACACTTATGCAACACATGAACAATATTTTGCAGCTAGCACTTGAGTTTATTTTGGCATATTAAGGTGTGTCCAGACCAGCCAAACATTTCAGAAATGTTTATGAAGCAAATCGGACACATTTCATAAACATTTGTAAAAGATTTCTGAAATTCATTTATTAAATGTTTATGAAATATTTAAATTTCATCCTTTTTTGGATAAGAAAAAAATATGTGGTAGGATTATAATTAGATTAGGGAATCACGCGGCACGCAATTTAATCCAAACAATTGTTCATTCATCACTTTCTCATTACGTAGGTACCTATCCCAAGCTTTTCTTGACATTTGTATTTTATTTACAAAAAAAATAATCGAAAAACAGCACTTACTTTCTGCAGGGAAACTTATGAAACAAAAATTATTTCCCATCACGATTGGGAAACTGTGAAACATTTCATAAATGTTTTCAAACCAGCAACACATTTCATTAAAATTGTTTTGTTTAATAAATGTTTAAGAAATATTTATGAAATATGTAGGTATTTAATTGTTTATCAAGTGTTTGGCTGGTCTGAATATACCTTTAAAGAACGAAAAAAAATAAGTCGGAACTCGAATGCGAAAAAATCAATTGATTTTTTTTTCCACTTTTTAGTCTGGCAACGTGATTGTGTGGCTATCGTTTGCAGGCACACCCACACTTAAAAATGAAACAAGTCATCTAGTGGGAAATAGTGGAAATAATTTTCAGATCATGTTTCATGATCTCGATGAGAAGCAGGATCATGTGCTGTTGTTGTAATTGCATGTAAATCGATGATCTATATGGATCATAGCTGATAATAAAAAACAGCTAATGTCAACTAGTATCGCTTGTGGTCGAAAATCGACCATACCTTTTATAAGAACGTAATACTAAAAAAACGTACCTACCACAATAATTTTCGTTATTATTGTATGTATTTTTTTTGACAAAAGAAAAGAGCGACATCTAGATATCGAAAAAATACGTAAATGAGCTGCTCCATCGGAAACAGGTTCTAATCTAAGGTGGTTTATATTTGAATACGTTGCTATGGTAATAAGGCGGCGAAAAATTGATTGTCACCAAAATCCTTTCAATTACTTGTTTTATATGGGGAATTCATAACTTAATTTTACCATACTTAATGGCGGCAAATATCTACCATTTTTTGTTTGTGCACATCTATGGCACAGTACCTTTCAAATAACATAAGTTTCATTCCCCTCATTTCATAATAAATACTTAAAAAGTGTACCGAAACTTTTGTGTTCACGTATTAATACAATGATTAAAGACGCACAATCATTATACAATAACAAAATTTAAGAGGAGGATCTACCGTAATTAGTACGAGAACGAGAAATATAAAAGACTCCGTTATTACCCAAATTAAGCGATGGAACCTTAAGACCTATACAAGACTTAAAATATCAGGACAGTGAATCTCCCCAATAAGTATTCTGTGGAGAAAAAATATGGAATATATAATTCTTTGGCAATAAGTTGAAGAAGCTTATAAGCCAATTTCGAGTTTTTTTAGATTACAAGGTTCTCCTTTTCCTTAGCTTTCTTTTGGTCCAGGAATTATCGTCACTCATAAATTAAGCTATAAGATACCACACAATTGTGGGTATTTTTAGACAATATCGCAGATCGAAAATTAGCTAAAGTGGAAGTGTAATAAAGCTTCTTAAAGCTGTTCACTACTTAAGAGAAAATGGCTGAATTCCAAAACTTAAAAAAAAATACAGCGGAAGTAAAGCTAGGCCTGGGGCCTTAAGACACCGCAACCATTATTATTTAATATGTTGTTGTATTGGATTAGCAAGCGGAAGTGGCTTTTAGCAACAAACAATTAGACCTTGCAAAAGGTAGCTCTCATACACATAGGAGTACCCAATATTGACACCTAGTCATTTAAACTTGAGCTGCTACTTTTTACATATATGCAGTATAATAAAATCCAACAAAGGAGTGATACAGGAAACCAAGAAGTAGATGGCTAAAATTATAAGCTGTCCAATTCTATAGGCATTAAAGTATTGGTCTTGCGCGGAAATAAATCCACGGGATTTAACTCTACAAGGGAATTAAAACCACCCTGATTAGGAAATAAGCAAACTTAACAAAGATGTAACCTTGTTCCCACTTATCATACCAGTCATCCAAAGTGTCAGATTTTGTTATCGCCTTGCTATTTTGGGATATAGATCTGTATGCCCAAGCAACATGCGCAGAAATCACTGCGCATCAGCAAAAGTAGAATACTCATGCTAAGTTACTTTCTGCGTACCTACCACAGCACTGCATTCTTAAATTCACAGCACAGCAACGAAGTAAATTAAAATAAATGGACTTGGCAGCATCGAATGTTGAAATTCAGCTGGTGACGTATAGAACCAAAGAAAGACGGAAATTGTTTTTGCAATCTTTATCTCACTCTTATTTTTTGTTTTTTTGACAGCCACCGATGCAGTTTGAGTTCTACACATACGTATAATGTTTTATCTTCAGCAATGCTTGCAGTCAAGCCTTCAAAATATCTGCACATGTGTTTTGAGCCTAACCAGTGACCGTAAATTTTTGATTCTTACTACAAAAATATCCATTCTCTAATAGAAATCTAGGAAAATTTATTGCAGTTTAAGAGCACTATAATGGTGGTAACAGTTTTAAATGAATGGGGCGATAATTTTCGAAATCGAATTACTTGCCTATGCAACAACTAACATTGACAAATTAAACACATATGCCTGTTTTATATATAAATTTAGAATTCAAAATAAATACCTCCAAACGGATACCTATGTGTTCATGCATTATAGGTAGGTACACCCAACTGTCACCTATTGAAAAAGGAGTCAATTGTTACTTCTTTTCACTGTTACTTCTTGCAAGAGACAATTTTTCTGCAAAACTTGAATTCCAGGCATAATGTTTGTAATTATGTTACCAATCGAAGGTATCCCTTCTGACCACATTTAATTTTGCACAATTAGGGTGGTTGTACGAAAAACAGACGGCAGATATAGAAATTGAATGTTGTGATCCAGGTAGGTACCTACCCATGAAAATTTATTTAGTTTTTATATGCAAACGCATTGCTCTGTTTACAGATGATGTATTGACTTTTGTTGTATTCTATTAATTTTTTTTTAATTTTCAGACCAAAAATGAAGTCAAAATTATTGTTTCCGTATTAGGCATTGCCAGACTCAAAGGATCAAATTTAAAATAAAAAGTCTCATGTGACAGTTGATAACGTTTTCGAATTGCATGTGTTTCCACCAATTTTTCGAACATTAGCCATATTGGAAAAATTATAATTATATCTTAAATCGACTATATTGGTCGGATGAAGTGTACTTTTAACGCAAAAACTAGTTTGCTCGGTACTTTTTCTATACGCCAGCCACGTTTATACGAACTGTCAACTTAGTAGGTACTATATCACGAAATTCTTGATCGGATTTGTCGTATACCCCTCCCTAAACGTCAACTAAAAAACTGTTCATGTGGCCAATCTAAGCCAATCAAAATTGTGACACATCAAGTCAGCCAGCTGTCAGACTTACTAAGCTATACTTTTAAACGTCCCGCATTGTAAAAGTCATCATAGCCATAGATAAAGTTTGGCGTAGGCAAACATTTTGAAATAAAATTGCTATCGATTTGATTATAGAGATCATTAAACCATCTCGACGTTACATAAGCGTTTTTACACTCTGGAATATAGGGGTCAAATTTTATTTTGAAAAAAGGTATACATATATGCAAAAGTAAAAACTAACAAGCTCCTGAATTTATTAAAATAAGTAATATGTTAGACGTAAGCAATCATTTTGTAATAATATTATTATAGACAAAAGACCAACGAAAAACAGTAGAATGAAGGATTAAGTGACACGGCGACCATTTGAGTCAAATAATGCAAAAACGTTACTGAATTAATCGCAATCATTGAACGGATAACAAAATTTCAATGAATAATAGCGCCAAACCGCCTGACAAACAGTTTCACACAAACTCAGTTGACAGCACTTCATAGATACGTAATACAAAATTGAAGTTTTGTGTAATGTATTGGAGTGTCAAAAACATTTATGTTAAACAATTCACCCGTAGCATCAGGCAATCTTCATCGAACCCTATTAAGGTCAATATTTACACAAAGCTTTATTGATCTTTCCTCATAATTTACAAACGTCATACACAAATGCTTGTAACTTATTTAACAATAATGGGTTATGAACGGTTAAAGTCGCATCTGTTAGTAATTGTAATTTCTTTTGGAAAATAAATACTTGTAAAAAAGTCCCTCTATTTACAAAGGTATTAAAATAATCACTATCGGATACAGCTACCCAACGCTTATACCGGCCCAATTGAAGTAGAAAAGCACTAAGTCGGTTTGATTCATTACAACCACAAGAAAAGTGACAGCATGTTCACTACTGGTCTTCATTTTATCGCCTTGCCTTTCATGATTATAACCAATACAGAGGTTTTTTTGGTTTAAAAAAAAACGGAACGTCGTAAAGACGCAAACATTTTTATTTTAAATCCAAATATAACTTAAATGTAACTAAATTAAGTTAAATTCATTATCATTGTCTCAAATGTCATCGATGTGTTGACTTAAGACATCCACTAAGCATAGGCTTGTTAAATTAGGTATACTATTTCCGTACTTTTCCGAGTCAAGCACTAAAAATCTGTCAAACTCCTAAAATTAAGCGAAAATCTCTCAGATTGCTGGAAATATACTCCAAAAAGTACGTGGATAGAAATCGAGCTACTGGGAGCCGCTTTCATCTTTGACATCTAGCAGTCTTTTTTGTCACAGATTTTATTTTTGTTAATTTACGTTTAAGACGGATTTTGAATTTGATTCAACTTTGTGCACTTTCTGTTTCGACCCTGAAAGAGGACCTGCTCGTTAATCGTTCTCGTTACTAGGTATTTTGACAATTTTCTCTTCTTCTGTCATTTTTGATGAGATCGTGCATAGACTTTTTGTTCGATTTAAATCGATTGATTGATTGTTTAAACCGCGTACCCGAATAAACCTATTGCGTTCATAAAATATTTTCACTTAATTTTGACCGCGCTGTAGGTAGTAATATTGATGCACCTACTTTCATCGCAATGTGAAGTTGTTGGTTTATTTGTAGTGGGAAATTATGATCATTATGCATTTGACATTTTAAGAAGGTGTTACGTTGAGTAGACCGGGCTAGTTGGCTTCACATTTCGATTTTTTCGGAAGTATGTATTTATTTACCTCCATAAAACCGATTATTATTGTTATTAAATGCAATAGTCGTTTCGTTACTGTCACATGGGCGTTTTTTCATTAAAATGTTGGTATACACCATTCAGTAGGGTCAATAAGCAAAATTGGGACATATGGAGCTAATCAGCGTGCTAAGGTCAATGGTATTCGCTATAGAGCCGTGATTATCTTTTGACTTTTTCGTTTCTCGATTGAATGGCATGAATTTGAAAGAGATGTGGTTCCAGCAAGATGACGTCACGTGCTATTCAGCAAAGGGAACAATCAATTTATTGAGGGAAACATTCGATGAACACATAGTTTCGCTTATAATGGATCTGCAAATTGGCCTCCAAAATACGAGAATAAACGAGATACAAGAAGTCGCAAGTCAACGCCGACAAACCAACAACAATCGAGGCCAACATTTAGGTGTTATTGAGAACATAGCGACATGGGCCACTAATGCGGTGAAAAAGTCGTCGAAAACTCTGTCCATCTATGACGACCCAGATTATGCTGTTAGGCCGAAGGTGTTATTCAACTAAGGCGATTAAAGCTGGGACTCTGATAAATGATAAAAATATAAATAAAATAGTTGGTGCAACAGCTCCGTGTAAGACTTTAGGTTTAGCTTTTTATAACCAACTGCTTTGTGTGTTTATTTTTTATTGTTAGGAGGGATGAAGGGCATATTATGTAATTTTATGACGAATTCGAATGGCTGAATGAGAAGCTTTCTCAAGTCAAACTCTTTTGTGATAGGTGGTGTTTAAAACTTTAAAATTAAAGAATTGTTCTTTTTTTTTTGTTGTGGTAGAGGCAACACATTCAGCAGTTCAGAACGCTTACCACTTTGCCACTGTAATTTTATACTTTTGACAGCATTTGACAGAAAACGGCATTTGACGTTTCGTGTGACAATGTCCGCGTTTTATTGAGATGACTGGTCCCACAGTCATATCCAATTAATGATCGCTTATATTTAAACAAAAATTAACATCTAAACAATTGAGCTGAAGGTAATTATTTATACAGAGTCTAAAATGAGTTTGAGCGACATACGTCAATTAAACGCTCGCAATATATGTATGTAGGTAGATAATCGTTCGCAAAAAAGGCCTCTACATTGAAATTTAATAAAAATGACCGGATAAGAAAATGTCATGGTCATTAATATCGTGGTGCCACGCGAGACCGCTGCCAGTCGTAGTTTACATTATAAAATAGGTAGGTTCTTGCCAAATCAAAAAAAAAAAAAAAAAAAAACTTTTAATAGTGCAAGTTTGGAGGATTTAGGAAAAAACAAATCAATCAAAAAACTTGCTTTTTTAAGCAGAGTCCAGTGATGCAATGTCCTTCATATAAGTTAAAAATGACTTTGTATAGGTTCATATTAATTAAATGTGGACCAGAAAAATAATCAAATGACAAAAATGTGATAAAGCCCGTACCTACATATGACTCTAATTTTTCTCTCAGTTTTTTCCTCATTTAAATCATGCTGAAAATTCAGCTGCGTGTAAAAGCGACTAAAAGTTTTTTGCAAAGCAACCACAAATTTTCAAACGAATTTTTTTTCAAAAAAATTTTACAACTGTGCATAGAGCTTGTATAAGCTAAAAGCGTCTGGAGTAGTGTTGCCAGATGGTTTTTGGTGAAAGTAGTACAAACTGTTCCAAATACTGGACTTTCTCCGACAAATGACGATCAGAAAAAGAGTACAAAACTAGGAGAAAAAAAAACAAAACATTTTCAATCCAAATTCATTTACTTTCACATTAAAATCATTTGCAAATCCAACACAATGATTGTTTTGACGTTTGACGACTCAAAAGTTCTGTTCGTTTCGAATTTTCATTTCTGAATTATTAGTTCTGTTCCTTACTTGATTTTAGTGTGAAAACACAATACCGGACACTTTATTAAAATTATACCGGACGTTCCACGCAGAGGCAAAAAAGAGTACATGTCCGGGAAAACCCGGACGGATGGCAAGGCTAGTCTGGAGGTTGTTTAGTGTCTGCCTCTATATAGGTAATATTTAGTATCGAAATGTCAAAAATCTGTCACTTTCTATTTTACCTAAATGAAATCAAAAAATAAATTGGATAGATTGGAGTTGACGTTATTATTTTCAATTTTACAAGGAGGTATCCTCGATAAATTGCCCTAGAAATATCTGCAAGTATGAGATATGAAATAATTGTTTAATAGGTATAACTACCTTAATCCAGTTAATTTTCGACAAATGTAATGAAAGTTGACGATAGTGAAACAAATTCGGACAGAATATAACTTCGTATGGTCATCAAAGTTTCTTAAACGATATCGTCCGGACGATTATTGCTATACGGAATACATATGCCCCCTGTATAAATACTTAAACACTGCATAACTATACAGGCTGTTAAGGGCGTTTAGCGAATTCTATATTAAAAAAAGCTGTATACCTACCTACTTTCTATATGAATTACTTTGTACACAAAAAAATATAGAAGTTCTGTTTGTTCTAAAGGTATGTCATTTAGATCTTTTAGAACAATGACATAAAAACAAAACTCTAATGTGCAAAGGTATAGACTCTTGCATAGTCGAAGGAAGGGAATCCTTTAATAAAATACGCCGTAAGCCAACATGTAAATTGCTCAACATCTAATCTAAAACAATAACAATTTTCGAATTCATACCAACTCCGGCAAATCTACATTACGAAATACTAGCCGAAAACAGACGAAACTCATAACCTTTATTATCACTTTGACATTTCACTTCACATACGGTAAACAGCTGGCATGTCGATTTGCTTTTCCTTTGATTCATAAAAGAACACACCGAAGCGCATTCTTTTTTACACTCACTTTCTTTAATTTTCTTTCTTACCCCATGAACAAAAAAAAAATTTCAACCCAACTCATGAGCACCAACGAAACGAATAGGCGGAAAAGAGGAACAAAGAACATGGACAAAAAAAAAATTAAATAAACCTGCATAGTTCTGTGTTTTGTAAGGTTGAACGCACTCACCCTCCTCGTTCCCTCAATTACGAACCAATGTTTTCTTCTTTCCCATCCGACAATAATAATAATTAACGTGGAAAAGAAAGAAAAAAAAGAGAAAATTGGCAACCTAGCTTGAAGCCAATACACACACGCACACACAATTGAAATTGGATAAAAAGAAATCATTGCCAGACGGAGAAATACACACGCGCCCTCTGGATACTTCCGCAGATGCGTACAAATGAACCTACCTACTCACAAAACGATCCGTCTCCAAGTACAAAAACTCTACACGTTATTTTATTTCTGCCATCGCACTGTGTGCATGAGTGTGTACACGGGTATCGTGTGCAATATAAAACAAAACTTACCTCTTGTTCAGCGACAGTCTGCTATTCCTTTACGTGTATGCGTGTAAAAATAATCCCACAAAAAATGCTCCCGTTCAAGGGTCGCACGTAAACGTAGCCCTATCGAAAATCTTTCGAAATCGACAAATTCCACAGCGCGACGAATAATTAAAATCACACAACCTGTGTTCCGATTACAAGCAAACAAACACTCGGCAACAAATAAGAAACGAAACACTTTCAGAATGCACTAGCCTTCACCCGGAAAACGAATTTTGACGGTTTTTTTTTTATTTTGTTAATTAATTCCGCTTGAATTGAAAATAATTTCAAAGGGCTTTTATCATTTCCAAACTATGAGTCTCGTTTTTAACACTTCGACATTTTTTTCTTTGGTTATACGTGAATATGCACGCAAAGGAAACTCGACACAAACTTTAACTTTAGCACTGGGGTCTTTTTTTTCCTTCCTGTACACGGATTATCTTTCATAAATGGGGAATAGCCTTTTTTTGTTGGTGTTGTCCGTTTTCTTTTATTTTCACTTTCAGGCGTCCGGCCGCCGTTGGTCGGTACCAAGTGATTGCATGTTACTTTGATGCGCGGAGCGAGCAAACTATGCGAGTGTGTTTTTATGACGTTGACTCAGAGTCCACGCGAATGCAAGTAGTATGGTTGTGCTCTTCTAGATCACGATTTCTTTTGACAGTACACGCCCATATTCGGATTGATTTTGGTGGAATGAACGCCATCCCCTCCACAGAGGTTGCACAAAAAGAGAGTAAACAAAGGGAGCCCGCTGCGAAGGAGAGGTGGATAAGCACGCGCATTGCCTTCATTTTTACCCATACCCACACTGTGGAAAGAGTTGCATGAAATTATTTCTGTTTCTTTTGGGTTATCAGGAAATTGTCAATTATTGGGTTTCTCTTCTGTGCGACCGTTCTCTATTTTTATTCAGACTGTTTATTGTTGTAAAATGGCGACGTGACAGTAATGTTAAATTGCCTTTATGTCAGGCGTTTATAACAAAGTTCGCCATTTTGAAATTTGTTGTAGGTTTTCTTTGTTTATAGGGTGCTTGGTTGGGTATCTCTGGCAATTGTAAGTGTAAGCTGAAAGATTCCATTTGAAAAGTTATGTGAATCTTAATTGGTGGGGTGTCCTATGATGAATAGAAATGCACACCATTTTAAGTGGTTCTCTTCCATTATGTAGGTACACGGGGACCTACCTGGTTTAAAACACATCTATGCATGACGGTTTATAATAATAAAAGGATAGCCGTGTGCGACTTTAACGCAATTGGAATGTGTTTTGTTTTTGTCTATGTCGCTGGGAATACAAAGCAGCACATTTCAGATTGTTTTTAGTCATGCATGTGGGGAATTAATATTTTTAGAAAGGAAGATACCGAATATAATAGTTATAACTATACGTCCTCCAGAATAAATGCGCAATAAAAATAACACCCCTTGTAAGGTAGATTATGTTAAATAAAAAAGTTATACTAAAACATTTCTTTAAGCCTTCAGGACTCAACAAATTAACTAAATCCTACCTTACAATCTCTCGACAGGTTCTTTACCTTAAGTACCTAATACGAGGGTGGGTCCCTCGTAGCCTGTAGCTCATCTAATTTTGCCACTGCGAACTTAAGCGCCACTGCGTCGTATAACTGGCGAAAAAGAATTTTTCTTCGGCAAATGCGGCCGTTTTTTGCTTGGAATCATCCAGCAGCTCTGCTTAATATGCGCCGCTGATCGCTTTATCCTTTTCAAGGTAATCGATGTGAATAACAATGCGCGCATCCAAAAAAACTGTCGCCTTGTTTGCTGACAAACCCAGATTGGCCTTCTTCGGCTTTGATTCACCAGGAGAAGTCCATTGTTTTTACTGTTCCTTGGTTTCTGGTGTATTGTGGCGTATCGAGGTATCATCTACGGTTACGAAAAGTTGCAAAAACTCAGTAGAATTTTTCTGGAACATCGCCAAACACATACCTTTGAAGTTGTCAAACGAATGCGTTTGTTGTCGATTGTGCGAGCAAACTCGCGGAACCCATCTTGCGGAAAGCTTTCAGGGCCAAATATTTATGTAAAATCGAAATCACTGAGCCCTGTGATAAGCCTGTGGCTTCTTTAAGCTCGCGTACTAGCGCCGATTATCCATTACCAAACCATGAATTTTGTCGAACATTTCTAGTGTATGGTGACTTCAATTGGGCGACCAGAACGTTCGGCGTCACTTGTGCTTGAACGGGAACGACCCCACCAAAATTGAATTAACCAGTGGTGAATGGTTCCAATCGATGATGAAGAGTCCCCATAATATTGTTCAAGCCTTTCTTTGGTTTGCGTGATAGTGTTGCACTCGAGATTCACTTTTTTTTCAATTTTAACGAAAATGCTCGTAGACGTCTATATAAAATGGCTACCACAACAAAACTATTTGACAGCTCTATCTGAAAATTTGGGTTCTATCTTTTGAAAGATGATTGGCCGCACTCAAGAATCTACTTATCTTAAGTCGACTAGATTGGTCTGGATGAGATTTAAACTAAATTAGTCGGGAACGTCACTTTCTCTGCGTCAGCTACATATGAGAACTGTCAACTTAGTATACTCCGTCACGATTTTCTTCACTAGATTCGTCGGCTTCCCCTCCATAAACTTCAACTGAAACAGCTGCTCATATGACCGATTTCAGCCCAATCAAAACCGAGATACATCTATTCAGACAGCTGTCAGACATACTAAACTAGATACTTGAACGTCCCCATTCTTGACAAAACAAAATATGATAAATTTAAGGTGACGACACAATTTGTGTTAATTTTCAGCTACTTATTGACCGCAACCATTGGGCCGTCCCTGGATTTGGTCCATTTTTGAGATTCTCTGTGTCTTATGGCCGCTTAATGCGCCACATATTTCTCGACACAATGTCAACAGGAAGACGGTGGTACACCTCGAATATGTTTACAGCGGACGTGAAAGTGGATCTAAGAGCTCCTGTGATGCCTGTACAAGCTTAGCCTTGTATGCGCTCAATAGTTTTATTTTTGTGTTATTTTTTCTTTAACGCCGAACAACAGACTAATACTTTGAGCAGCAAAATAGGTCTGACTGCCGCTGTACCTGTTTCCTTAGGCAGTAGACCCCATTCCCATAGGACCTAAAGCTCTCTTGCAGGTATGGATGACAACAACGGCCTTTGCAAATTCTGACTCGAGTTCCCTAACTCAACTCGTTTAAGAACTAGGATCCCTTTGGGTACTTTAGCAAATTCAGGATCGACTTTTCATTTGAGAAACCACAATGAAACTCGTCATCTGTTGGATGGGCTCATAGCTCATCATCGCAATCAGAAAGTGACAAACTTCATAGCAAATTTTGGTCAGTGATTAATGTTATGTAAAAATGGCTTGTAAATAATGTTTTATTAGACAACGCCAGGTGCCAGGCCAGATTCCAAGTATTCGTTTTGACCCACGCTGTATGCCAATAATCTCTGCGAGAGGGTGTAGTCCAGGGGTGTCAAACTCAAACTCCATAAGTGCCATTTTTTTGTCTCAAGCATGACAGCGGGAAATATTTAAAATGAAATGCGAAATTGTAATTCTAAGTTTAAGTAAGAAGTTTATAAAAAAATATTTTATTTCAGAAAAAGTATTAAAGGGTTTTCCAATAAGAGGTGTTATTTTGGTATTAAAAGAAAAAGGCCATTTTTTGAGATAAATGATCGGATGTTTTTTTCATAATAAAGAGGAAGGTATGCCGTTAATAATGAAAAACAACATCAGCCAAATGGCCACCACGAGCACGCATACAGGACCACATCCTTTTCATTTAATTTTCCATAACCAAATCGCAAAGTGGCTGCCCGACGACGCTGGGCTATTGGCGTAGACCTTATCTTTCACGTGGCCCCAAAGGAGAAGTCGCAAGGTGTTAAATAAGAAGATCTCGGTGGCCAATTGTGATCACCTCTTCGAGAGATAACACGGACCGGTTGATGATCGGCCGGCTTGAGTTCTTGTGTTAACTGAACTTTATAAGCCTTAGGACCCAAGTCTTTATGCAAAATACGGTGTAATGACGTTTGTGGAATGCCCAATTCCAAAGAACGATGAGGAATGGACAAACCTGGGTTTTTTTCAACACTTTGGGCTACGGCAGCAATGTTCTTAGTTGCTCTTGAGCGACGTGCACGGGTTTTATTCTTCACATCACTCAGCTCGAATCCCGCAGTCTTGGAAGTTTGTCCGAGTAGTTTTCTTACCGAAAGTCGGCAAAAGAGGTCACGAATCCGCGAAGGATTTCCGACCTATAAGCTTAACCTCCTTCATTCTTAAAACTTTAGAACGCACACTCGACCTTCACATAAGAACAGGCCTTGAAAGGTTTCCCTTATGTCATTCGCAACACGCTTACCTCAAGGGCAAGTCGACGGAGACTGCTCTTCATGAAGTAGTGCGTACAGTTGAAAGGTCACTCTCCCATCACCAATATACGTTAGCCACCTTCTTAGATATAGAGGGCGCCTTTAATAACGTCCTTACTGAATCGATCCAGGAATCTCTCTTAGAACTTGGGGTAGAGGATTTCATCACTTCATGGATCATTTCCATGCTTAAAACAAGGATAATTCAAGCAAAACTTGGCAACACCCTTTTAACCAAATCAGTAAGTAGAGGAACACCTCAAGGTGGGGTGATCTCGCCACTCTTATGGATTATGGTACTCAATAAAATTCTGTCAAGTCTCGACAGGATAGGTATTAAAGTTGTTGCGTATGCGGATGACGTGGTTGTTCTAGTATCAGGAATGTTTCCGAACGTGATAAGCGAAATCATGGAAAGAGCACTGGGTAAGATTAGTGGTTGGGCTACAAGTTGTGGCCTTAGCGTTAACCCAAGTAAAACTGAACTGATGCTTTTTACCACCAAAACCAAAATACCAACCTTCTCACTTCCCCGCTTGAATAACCAATATCTCACTTTATCCACCAGTGCCAAATACCTAGGAGTCATCCTCGACCCTAAACTCAACTGGAAGTCTAATATCGAACACCGAGTGAAGAAGGCAAGTATAGCTTTCTACGCCAGCGTCTTTCAAGCGGAAGTATTCGCAATCAAGGAGGCGTGCATTCTGCTCCCTTACATAACAACTCAAAAGAAAAAAATAGGCATCTTCATCGATAGTCAAGCCGCGATTAAGGCTGTCGGCTCAACTAAGTCATCGTCCAAACTTGTTCTGGAATGCAGGAGGTCACTTACCAGAGCTTGTAATCGGTTTGAAATCACTCTCGTCTGGGTTCCCGGTCATAGGAATATAGATGGGAATGAAAAAGCCGATGAACTTGCCAGGCGTGGCTCTGCTCTTTGCGTGTCTCAGGCGAAGGAAGTCCTCCCTCCACTGGGATACGTCAAGAGAGAAATCCTCCTGCACTTCACCTCAGGGGCCGAGACTAGATGGGCGAACTTGAATTGCTGTGTCATTTCAAGAAAGATCTGGCCAACCTACGACGATGCCAGAACAAACAACCTTTTAGCAAGAACGCGTGTAGATGTCGCTCGGCTGACGGCAATTAGTACGGGCCACTGGCCCTTGGGAACCCACGCGGCCAAGCTTGGTATCCCCCATAATTCCCACTGCCGTAGCTGCGCTGATACAAACAAGAGTGAAACCGTGTTTCATCTTCTCTGTGAATGTCCGGCACTAGCTAAAACCAGACTCAGTGTACTAGGTCATCCCTTCTTTGATGACCTTTCCGCCTTACAATGTATCCATTTCAACAAAATCATCAAATTTCTCAACTCCACAGGCTGGTTTTGAGCTCCTTACAACTTCCTTTATCCCCCTTCTATTTCAGGTTCCGTTAGTTGTGGCCTCAAAACGGCGCTCAATGCGCTATTTGTGTTTTTCCGCGTCAGAGGACAGGAATACAGCCACTTAAACCAACCAACCAACCAGCTCGAATTTTTCCACCAATTTCTGTATTTCGACAAGGTGCTTCACGACGTCCAAAAAATGCTTTAGTTTTGCGAACTGTGACTGCAAGATTTTCACCATTTTTGTAGTGAATTTTAATAATTTCAATGCGTTGTTGAAGCGTGTATCGTTCCAATTTTAGTAACGGCGTAATTTCTACTTGTCAAATGTCAAAGAATAAAAGCTCAAAAAGTGACAGCTACCGAAATAGCGGGTCATTCACAATAACGCATCTCATTGGAAAACACTTTATATTTTTTCGAGGCAGAGACGTTATAAGCTGAAATATTATTTTATATATCCAAAAGCTTGACGTAGCAACGTACAGTAGGTGTATTGCGACTGCACATAAGATTAGAAGATTATTATATTGATATCGCTGGCGGTAGGTAATTGTCTCGAGGGCCGGTCATGGCCCGCGGGCCGTATCTTTAACATGCCTGATGCAGTCTATTGGTATTCGCACATGCATATACACATTTACTTCTATCCCTTAATATGCAGAAACTAATCTGCATTTACTTTCGTCTCCGGCTACGTACCATGAAGGTTCGGTAGATACCATAAACTAAGTATTAAAAAGACCGTCAGCTCAGCCATCTTAATAGAATTTGCCTACAAGTTGTTTTCCGTGTTACTATGTGGGACAGTATGCATGTATACAAACTTGCACCTGACAGTTCATTCGGTTTTTTTTTTCTTTTATTACACCTCCCGCCACGCCTTTCCACTGGCGACCCGGCAACGCCGCCTTCAGAATATCGGTTGTGGCTCGGGCAGTGTGTGCCGTAGCTTCGTCCTGTTGGAACCACATGTCCTCCAGTCCTAATTCGTCCAATTGCGGCAGAAGAAACTCGGTAAACATGGCCCTATAGCGCGCACCGTCCACTGTTGTCGTTTGACCAGCGTTCTCGAAAAAAAAATGGCCCGATGACTCCTCTAGCGTAAACAGCGCACCATGCAGTAACTTTGAGCGGGTGTAATGGCTCCTCGTGCATTACTCGGGGATTTTCGGTGCCCCAGAAGCGATAGTTTTGCTTGTTCACGTACCCGCTGAGGTGGAAATGAGCCTCATCGCTCATTATGATTTTGGTCGAAAACCCGTCCAGTTCGTCCTCGAGATTGAGGATGGCTTTGGCGTAGGTTACACGCGTTTGGCGGTCGACAGGCAGCAGCTGATCCACGGACTGGACTTTGTACAGGAACATGCGCACGTCTTTGACCAAAATTCGCCTTAGGGACGACCGGCTGATGGCTAATTGCGAGGCACGGCGTCTGGTCGATGTTTCCGGCGACAGCTCGACATCCTCGTCAACAGCGGCGATATTCTCGGCACAACGGGCGCTCCGGGGCCGGCCACTCTTGGCAACGTCTCGTGTGGTCCCATACTCTTCAAGGTTTGTGGCCAAACGGCGCAGTGTTTGCGCAGTCGGTGTCGGACGGCGACGGAATTCGCGCTGCGCCAACACTATAGACGAATTGTTACGAAAAAAATAGACACGATTACTCCGCGTTCTTGGGGAGTGTATCGCTCCATGGCTTGTTCACTTGTGCTCTACATCTGTCTAGTCCACAAATGTCAAAACAGATTTGACATTGGCGGACATTTGCGGAAATAAGAGCATCTTCCAAAAGGGTGATCTCTTTGGCCCACCTTGTATATATAAGTCTCTGAAGTAACTGCACGGCGCTATCCTTAAAAAGCAAACTGTTGCAGAACACTTCTTCGAAGAACTTCTGCATCTGCCAAAACGGATATCAACAGAATAAGGCAATCCCTTCAAAATTCAAAATGATAGCACTTATAATAGACCTTATGAGGTCTAAGTGAAATAGGTACTCCGAATGTATCGGATAGTTGCCAGTTGCCACCTCACGTATCCTAAGAATAGGTTGATATAGGATCTGGTTATGTGTAGAAAAAGACAAATGATCTCAACGGCTTCCGTGACGATTTATGTTGCTGAATTTCATTGACGCAGCGGATATCAGACTTAGGGAAGGTAAGCACTGGAGAGGGCAACCAACTGGACATGCCAGCATCCTCCTACAGTTATGCCCCTTACCCTCTACTACTGACTATCTGCCCACGAAAATCGATTTCAAAAAGGGCTTCAAATACGAAATA
Organism: Cheilosia impressa; assembly: GCA_948293265.1. Lineage (NCBI taxonomy): Eukaryota > Metazoa > Arthropoda > Insecta > Diptera > Syrphidae > Cheilosia > Cheilosia impressa. The sequence goes on from OX411882.1 coordinate 25,935,264, forward strand.
CCGGACAGATCCCGCTGGGACTCACGAAATGTCCTACACGAAGGGGCACTGTCAATTTTTACGGACGGTTCTAAGACTTTAGAGGGAGTCGGAGCAGGAGTATTCTCTGAAGAACTGAGCCTGAGCCTCTCCTTCTCTCTCCAGATACACTGTAGTGTTTTCCAAGCCGAAATCACAGCTATTCGTCAAGCCATGGCGTGGCTGTCGATTAATGCAATATCACGCAGCTGACGAACTTGCGAGATTAGGCTCCTCCGGCGTTGACAGTGCCGCTCTCATACGCTAAACAAATTATCAAGGCGGACGCAACAAGAATAGCAAGTCATAGGTGGAAACATCTAGGACATTGTGACGTTGCCAGGCTTACCTGGCCGACACTGGATACAAAGCCTGTAGCCTTCCATCCTCTGCGATCCCGGGCACGCTGCTTCCAGTTATCCAGACCAGCGATGGCTTGGTCTTTGAAACGGAGGTTCGGTCGTCCTTGTCGTCTCGAACCTGGCGGCTGGGATTCGAAGATCCTCTTAGCTGGAGCATTATTGTCCATTCGCTCGATGTGGCCGAGCCAATGTAGTCGACGTATTTTGGCCTTTTGGACTACATCCTCATAGAGTTCGCGGTTCTTCTCCTCCACTCGCCCTCCTCGCACACAGGACCAAAAATCCGCCGAAGAATTTTTCTTTCGAAGGAGCCCAGTATCAGCTCTCCATTTCTTTATTGTTGGCGCCATAAAGCAGAACTGGCAGGATAAGGGTTCTGTAAAGCATACATTTTGTCCTTCGAGTTAGGAGTTTTGAACCCAATTGCTTTGCCAAACCGAAGAAAGCAGCAGCGGTTTCCTATAGGGTAATTCTTCGCCGGATCTCCACTAGGATGTCATTTGTGGAGTTCATGTTTACTCCGAGGTAGATAAACTCCTTAACTACCTCGAAATTGTTGCTATCAATAGTGTCGTTCTTACCTAGGCGGTGGACAGATGCTTGTTTGTTTGTTGACAGCATGTACTTAGTCTTGTCCTCATTTACTACAAGACCAACGAATTTCGCCTGTTCTTCAATCGCCGTAAAAGCCTCTATCACGGCACGCTGGGAGCGACCGATGATGTCAATATCGTCTGCATACCCCAGTAGCTGGACGGATTTGTTGAAGATAGTGCCTTCCGTGTTGACACCTGCCCTGCGCACTATCTGCTCTAGCACGAGATTGAAGAAGTCACATGATAGTGCGTCTCCTTGCCGAAATCCGGTGCATGTTTGGAATAGCTCGGAGGAACTACTTCCAAATTGCACATTGCAGCGTGTGTTCTCCAGTGTCACGCTACATAGCTGGATCAGTTTTGCCGGGATCCCGAATTCGCCCATCGCCACATAAAGCTCCTGACGATGAATGCTATCATATGCGGCTTTGAAGTCGATGAATAGGTGGTGAGTCTCGACTTGAAATTCATTGGTCTTTTCCAGGATTTGCCTCAGTGTGAAAATTTGGTCTATAGTCGATCTGCCGGGCCGGAAGCCACACTGGTACGTGCCGATTAGTGTGTTGCAGAACGGTTTGAGGCGTTTACACAGTACCTTGGATGGGATCTTGTATGCGACATTATGCAGGGATATGCCTCGATAAGACATAGAGGATCGCCTTTTTTGTAGATGGGGCATATGGAGCTAATAGTCCAGTCATCGGGCATACTTTCTTCCACCCATACTTGGTTGATGATTTGGTGCATGCGCCCTACCAAAACATCACCACCGTATTTGAAGAGCTCCGCTGGTAAACCATCAGAGCCGACGGCCTTGTTGTTCTTTAGCTATTGATTTGGTCTTAAAAAACAATTATATTTACTGTAGAAAACAAAAAAAGTAGCAACACAAATCCAAACCTCACCACTTCCACTATATTACAAAAGTGCTGCAACGAATTTCATTCAAAAGAGCAATTTTGAATTTCGGGACAATTCTCTCGGATCTTCAATGAAAAGCGCCATTAGACAAGACAAGTTTATTGTATTCGTCCTTGTTTTTCGTATACTAGAATCTGGTTATTGTGTGGAGCGTGTAAGGAAGCACACTCTAAAAAAAAAAGTGAACCAAAATGAGGATTGAGCTTCTTTTTTTGTGCATGCTTTTTCGATATAAGAATATGTCTTTTTATGAGCAGTAAATATCAATTAACCACACCCCTCGACAAGCCACTTCTCATCAATGATATTAATCTAAACAAAAGACAATAATTTTATGGTCCTATTTTCGAAATAAGTTTCATAAAACTCTTCTAAGCCACTGCAATTATGTTCTTCTTGAAATTAGAAAATCTGTCCTAGTTAAAAGTTGAAGCTTAGTATCCTGCTCGCGCTAAATTTTAGCGTTCCTAGTCTCCACTTCGTTTCTCCACAACAAAGATAAATGCTCGCTAAATTATTATAAAACATCATATAGATGGGACAAAAACCATTTGTTCATCAGTAAACGTAATTTTTTCAATTTTCAAATTTCAAATTTCAAAGTTCAAAGAAATCACAGTATTTGAATCATAACAAAACGAGGGTATAAGAAAAATTGAAGAAGATACAATCATTGCTGCAGCAGCTCAAATAATTTCTGTAATAGCAATGAGAAGAAGACTTTTTCTCTCGTGTCCCATAAATTTCTATTTGCAAAAAAGGCAAACAAACTGCTGTTTTTTTTTTGGCTTTGCGTTTTATTTTCTTTCTCAAGCAAATATCCAAAGTAAACGCAACACAAACTTCTTCCTCCGTTTTTTATGTCAAAATTTATCTTCGATTTAATGTATCGGACATTTATTTCGCGAGCTAAACGAGTGGAGACTTTTCATCGACCCATCTACCTATACATGAAGTTAAGAATTTAGCGTGCGAGCAGGATACTGCTTTGCTAAACTGCCTCGCTAAATTTTATCTTTGTAGACATTTTTGTATGGGAGATAAAATTTAGCGCGAGCAGGATACTAAGCTTTAGTTCAAAATTTACAAATTTTTTATCAAATGCTTTGTTTTTGATTTCAGAATATATTTCTTAACTTTTCTGTACAAAGTTCGTTTCTTAAATCAATAAATATTTGTTCGTTCAACTAACATGATATTTTTTTACCAATAAGAATTATTTTTATTTTTTGACTAAATAAAATTTAATTAAATGGGAATACAACCTGTGTATCAGACAGTGGCAAGAAATCCCAGGCCTCAGGCAAGCCAAAAGATTAATCCTGACATTCAAGGAAAATGCCAAAAAGATCCTAAATCTACGAAGGCATGATATCAAAAACCTTGTAGGCTACCTTACACAAACTTCACATAGCCGACTCCCCGGAGTGCCGGCTATGTCTTGAAGAAGACGAAACAGCTGAGCACATCATGTGTGAATGTCCGGCTCTATCTAGAATCGGAAGGAAATTCTTCTTTCGGGAAATACTAAGTCCAGAAGAATTGAAGAAGTCCTCTGCTGAAAACATTACCAGCTATACATTAGGGAGGTAGAGACACTGCTAACCTAAATATTATTTTCTGTCATTCCCGGCACAATAGACCTCTTAGGTCGACGTGCCTATTTTTCGCCTTGGCGAGACAGAAGTTAAAAAAAAATAATAACCAAAATTCTTTCTGTATGTAGGTATAGTTCGTCCCTGGCGACATCACATGCGGGTCTGTGGGTGGGTACCTAACCCAAACTACTGGAGTTTTTTTTTCCATTTTTAAACCGTCATTATTAAATCATACTTCTGTGAGGCAGCCGACTGGACAGTTACGATGTACTCGTATAGTTAAAGAGTTAAATGTGTTCATATCCTCCTCCTTATTCCTGCACACGTAGAGACATCTTACTTTACGTATGTAACTCCACGGGCTTCCCACACCGTGAAGATTTTCCAATTTTCAGCATTTGTAGGTCAGACGGTTGGGTATGGGAATTCGGCATTAGATAGAAAGGGAAGATGCGCGACGGAGAAGTGAAAGTGAAGTGAAATCTTGGTTGTTTTGGCGCGTGTCACACTAGCAGGCGTCATCCTTTTTATCTATTGGCAGGTAGATTATGTGTGTAAAATGTAATAATGGATATTTTGGGGGTGATGAGGTTTTTTGTATTTGAAGTGGTTACGGGGGTAAAAAGTCCATTGTCCATTTGTTTTGACCGATGATGTTGTATAGGATTTGAAGGAAGTGGGGTGAGTCACTGTTTGGTTGTAGGTATATACGGGGCTAAAAATGCTCTTCGAGATGTAAAGTTTTAGAATAGGTATGATGATTCATTTATGATTGTTGTGTTTTATAATGGACTAGGTATATGTACTTTAGGTAATGAGGTGGAAGATGTTGGTGCCAGCATTCGCTTAGTTGTATGATTAATGGGATGAAAGCCAAATTTTCATAAATGTTGTTCTAGCTGAGTTTAGGGTTATTCATTTTGCCAATTTAGTTTCCTGTTTGTAGGTACGTTTCTAAGACTGTGACGCTTTATATGAATACAGAAAAAATGTGGATCATGGAGGGTTTAAGAGGAAGGGCATAGTGCTGGTAGAGAAGGGGGGAGGCAAAACCACTAAGCATCAAACAGGTGTTGATTCTGCACTTAAATTGTTGTGAGTTGTATTTGCCTCCTATAGGGAATAATATTTCCCTCGAAATGTTTTCCGTTCAGCAATCTGATTTACACTGCTGACAAGGGAAAGAAGTTTCCATCGGAATTTGTTCACGATAACCCTGTATTTATGTTCATAGAGCCAGTGGCGTAACTATACCATATGGGGCCCGTGGCAAATTCTTTTGATGGGGCCCTATCAGTAAAAATCGTTACGTTGTACTCAGTTTAATTTTAATAATCTTCGATATTTTCAGCGTACTCAATTACACGTTGTATATGTGCCCACTAATGGCCATAGGCCTCCTCTCTTAGGCGAGAGGGAATGGTCTGTAGTCCCCATGCTAGCCCAATGCGTATTGGAAACTTCACATTCATCCATAGAACAATATATCTCAATGCATTCATTATCTATTCGCTAGCTTTTCGGTGAAGGAACAACATCGTCAGGAAACCTGCTTACATTTACAATGAAATAAAAATAACAATTTAATTTCAATAAGATATTTATTAAGAAAAATCTTTCTTCGAGCTTTCTGTTCCGCAAAAGTGTCCATAACATCATCAAAGTTTCAAGATCTGGCCATAGAATTTTCAATAGACAGAATAGCCAACTTACATAACCTGTCTTGTCTCATAGAGTTTCTTAAATAGGTTTTTATCAATTTTAGTTTTGAAAATGATCGTTCAGCACTAGCTGTAGTCACAGCAATTGTAAGAAATAACATTAATGCAGTGCATACCTCAGGAAAGCTGCAGGACATAAAATGATTTTTTATTATTAATAAATCAGCAAGGTCTCTAATACACGAAGATTTCTCTATTTCGTCTCTGAAAATGGATCGAAAACTGAGAATTTCTCTGGCAAATGATTCAGATATGTCTTTTTTATATTTCTCAACAAATTCTAGAGCTTTTTTTAATAGATCAGTGTCATTTAAAACTTTTAAAGTGGAAGGCTGCAAAACACTGAAATTTGAAACAATTTCATTCATTGGATGGAAACGCGATTTCAGTTGGTTTATAATGATGTCCAATACTCGATAAAATATGTTTACTTTGAACAAACTTTCCGGATCTTGGAGACGCTCATCTTCGCAAAGCGAGTTTTAGAAAATTCAGGGGTGATGGACCATTTTTCTGCTACACTATTTGCTTCCATTTTTAAATTTTCAAATTCATGTCGATACCTTTCCAATTCTTCTAGACAAATTTTCAAACGTTTTAAGGCATTTGAAAGATCGGTGGCTTTAGACTGAAGTGCTTTAGAGGCTGCATCGATAGTAAGTAGGATCTTGCAATGGAAAACCAATAACATTATAAAATTGTAGTTTTCGATATTTAACTTATAAAAATATACTTTTCAAATAAAATAAAATACTCAGGTACCTACAATGTAAAAAAATATTTTCGTGCTCGCGCCCTCTTGGGTCGGGGGCCCGTGGCATTTTGCCAGCCCTGCCACCCTATTGTTAAGCCACTGCATAGAGCTCCAAAGCTTATACCTTTCGGCGGAACAGAACATTTTATAAACGTGGAAAATGCAAAAATAGTTCAGGTAACTATTGGAATACTTATATGTGAAGCCTTCGACACTTTAACGTGTTATCTGTTTGCTGGTTAATAGCTTAAAATCTATTTGAAATCGGAGCCAAATTTGATCTGTACAAATGCGATATTATGTGCCAAATCGAACCTGCTCAACCGAAAACCACATTTGTTTCTTTGTTGTTAGGAGTCTTGCAAATGTATAGTTTATGACAGAACCGGTAATACTCGAATGGATTTACAGAAATCATAGGGTAGCACAGCTTTTCTTGGTGGTAGGTCATATGCAACGATAGTTATCCATATTTGGAATTTCTACCAGTAAAGGTATACCTATGTAGCTACGGCGACTATTGATCCTCTTTTTGGAGGACAGTCCTACTATGTCCTCTCTGTCTTTTTCTAAAATGTCATCTTATTCCCCTGAAGACCGTCTTCCTACCATAAGAAATACCTATGCGAGATTGCGAGTAGGTACCTTCTAAAGTCTTACAAAGCTGTCGTTAGATGGTAATCCTGGTATTGATTTTCAAAGACCAAGTCAATTTCTGTTATCAAAACTATAAGAAATCTACAAAATCCTACAATGAAAGCTTATAGATCTCGACTTGAAATTTGTCATAATTTACCGCAGTGTGCAAAAAGTGTATTTCTATCTTCGAAATGATAGGCCGAACAACGCACTGGTATATGAACCGATTAGGTATAGCTTTTGTCAAAATGGTAAACGACGCGCGACATTTTAGGTATAGAAATACCTGCGTCAATATTTTTTGGAAGGCATTGGGTGACCCTTCGGGTAGATAGAGCATAAAATGCTTTCTCCCAATTAAGATCATTAGAGCCTAGTTCTTCGTATGATTTTTCTCCTTTCTTTCTGTATTTTGGATATGCAACTGGATTCTGGTCTCCTGTAGTCTTTCAAAGATTCATTGTCATAACACGTTCTCCTTCTCTATGGAATGGCTGTTAGACTAAGGTCGTTCCGGCTTCCTTCTTTGATGGTGCAGTGCTTGGGCTTTGATCAAGTGCTTATCACTCAGTCGGCAGCCGCCATCTGTTTGTCGTTTTGTGGATTCTATGGTGCTTGTCGAGTAGCCCGCACAATTCTAACATCGAACTCCGTACAGATTTTTGTAAAGTGTTCCTCCAAGAAACCAGCAGCCCACTTCGGGTATGTAGGAACCTAGTAGGTTCATATTCGTCACCATGTCTTTTTTCGCAGCACTTCAAAAGGTCGCACACAACTTTCTCGGTCATCAAATCCGTGACAATGCAATTAGAATCCGTGTGACATGCAAAAACACACAAAAAAACTGTTTCGGAACGAAATTTTCCATTGGTCTCCCAATGGACAGCGAAACGTCTGCGAATAGGCAGCGGAAAAGAATTTGTCCCATCAGCTGCTATACGCGAGTAGCAGTGTTACCAGCCCTGGTTATTTATCTCCGATATGGCTAGACGAACTTTTCACTGGACCCTTAGAATTCTGTCACTCCAGGAACAATGTTCGGAGTTCCAAAACTCAGTCGGTGGGAAGACCCATTTATGCAGATTGTTAAACGGAGAAGACGGCATAAATTCCGCTGTCAGGCAGAATGAACCATTCAACCTGGGCAATGAAAGCCAAGACTTCCGTCCACCTCGCCAAAATAAAGTGCGGATAGCAATATCCAAGCTGAAGCCCAACAAGGGTGCTGAACCGGACGGCTTACCTGAGGAGCCCACACCAACAAGTCTCAAAGATTTCGTCAGAGGAAAGTATGCCTGATGAATGGAACCTCAGCAGGTTCCACAGAAAGGAGATCCTCTAAACTGCGCCAACAGAGGCATCAGTCTCTTTATCATCGCATGCAAGATCCTGTCTGCCGTACTGTGTAAATGCATAAAACCTTACTTGTCAACTAACTGATTGGACCCTATCAGCGCGGTTTTAGATCCAGTAAGTACACAACCGACAAAATATTCACACTACGAAAGATCCGGGGAAAAAACCCAAGAAGTCCAAATCGATACCCACCACTTGTTTATCGATTTTAAGGCCGCATATGACAGCATTTATAGAGACGAGCTATGCAGAGCAATGCCTAGTTTTGGCATCCCTGATATACTCGCAGTTTGAGCAGAAGGACGATGGAGAACGCTCGCTGCCCAATAAAGGCCAGAGAAAATCTTATTGAGACCTTTGATGTCAAAAAGGGTTTAGAGAAGCTGCCGCGCCGTCATGCGACTTTTTCAACATCATTCTTGAGAAAATTGTGCGAAACTAGCAAACCAACACCAGAGGCACAATTTTCCAAAATTCTGTACAACTACTTGCATACGCTGACGACATCGACATCATTGGCAGAACACCGCGAGCTGTCACTGGTGCGTTTGAAGGTATCAGTACAGAAGCAGCAAAAATGGGTTCTGTGGTGAAAATATATGCTGTCAACAAGAAGGGACACACAACATCGACGAATCGAACAGAACGTCATTATAGACAGCTTTAACTTTGAGGTAGTTCGGGACTTTGTCTTCTTCGTCTCCGCTATTAACTCTGAAAATGACATCACCTTAGAAATCAAGCGAAGGATCACACTTGCCAACCGCTGATACTTCGGCCTAAGAAGGCAATTGATTAGTAGAGGCCTTGTCGAGAAACACCAAAGTGATTCTATATAAGGCCCTCATCATCCCATTTTTGGTGTAGGGTGCAGAAGCTTGGACATTATCAAAGGCGGATGCAGATCTCCTTGGTCGCTTCTTCGTGTGATTTTTGGTTCCGTTTGCGTAGACGGGTTTTGGAGGAGGAGAGTTAGCAGTGAACTTTATACGAGCTGTACAGCGACATCGACTTGGCCAGAAAAGTACGCATTTCGACCGATTGGGCCGCTATTTCTCGTTCAATATTGGCTCTGAGCTCCTCTAACGTCGCCGGTTTCTTGGCATAGACCAGTGATTTAATATAGCCTTTTAAAAAAAGTCTAGAGGCGTTAAATCACAAGCGTTAAATCACGGCCAATAGACGGGTCCGTTTCTCGAGGTAACACGTTCAACGAACTGAGACTTTAATAACTCAATTGTTGCACCCGCTGTGTGGCTTGTGGCACCGTCTTGTTGGAACCACATATCACTGATTTCCAATTCATGCAATTACTCAAAGAAATATCATTCCAAAATATCTCTGTAGCGAATACCATTTACTGTCAAGTGGCGGTCATTTTTATCAACGAAAAAAAAACGGCCCAATGACGCCACTGTCATGAAAACTGCAGCACACATAGTCACCCATATTGGGAATAAAATTTCCCTGGGAATGCTTCTCATTCAGCAATCTGATCTACTGAGTGACTTTTTGCGGATGAAGTGCTGTTATGATAAAAAGCACATGGAGGTTTTTTAACTGTTCAGAAACGCATATTTTGCTTATTGACGAAGCCGTTTAACCAAAAATGAGCTTCATCGCTGAAGATAATTATGCAATGAAAATTGGCGTAAAGGCTCTTAAAGTTGTGACCACTGTCTCCGAATTTCGGAAGTTAATTTTTAAATTCTTTGTAAACGTTGTTCCTTTGTATGCTCCACCATGATGAAAACGTTGATTTTACTGAATATTTTGACGTTGACAGTTCGGTAATCGGTTTAGGGGTATGTTCACATTGAAAGTGTGAAGTTGTCAAGTCGCTAATGAAGGACCCTTTACTATGTTACTGTTACTAACAAACAACTACACTCAACTGTTTTAGCAACTAATTAAATGCAATACCTATAAAAAGATGGCGCTACAGTGCTACAGATGCATCCCAATTCCATAATGTGCCAGTAAGTCGCGATGAAAAGAAGGGCATTCCAAATTGAGAAGCCTTTCTCCCTCAAGTCTCAAATGTTTATCAGCCATTCGCGAGAGGTGGAGCAGTAGAATAAACCTAGATTCAGGTAGAATAAACCTGAAAGAAGTGCTGCAGGTAAAACAGATTTGCAGAAAATAGTTTGACATGCATTGCATCGGCTAATATGACTACTGTCATTCGCCGACTAAGCCGCTGATGCAGATGTGTTTACAACCAAAACCAGAACAAGAACACGATCAGCAAATGTCAAAAGCCGATGATGCCAAATACTTGAAATTTCAATTTATTTCCTTTTGTGTTGTGGTACGCTCGAATTTTTGCAGCAAATTTAGAAATAGCGACATGCTGCAAGTGCAGAATTTACATAATACCTATGTCTTTTTCAATATAAACATGTGTGTTCTAATCTTGCTGCGCAGTGAATTCTGCACATGTGTTTTGGGCATTATTTGTATTTTATCTTTGGATTGGAGATTTTTTTAATAGTCCACTACTGTAACTAATAAGCTGCAGCTCTCATTAAAATAGATAGGTGCAAAAATATATCATTTTGAAAATGCCGACGGCATTTAATGATTTGCTTGTAATGCCGTCGGTAAAACGTAAATAGAACATTTGTGTGGAAAAATGGTTGTATTGAATAATAAATAACTTCATACCTACTGACTGGAGTTTCCCAAGGCAACAGCTAGCAAACAATTTGCAAAGAGGAACAAAGCAACAACAAATGAAGAGGCATTTTATAAATTTAATAAGCCGCCGGTAAGAGATATTAACAAAACGTTTATTTTTGTTTTGTCTATTTCAAGCTTAACGAACGTTTTGCAATATCAAGAACAATATACCCAAGGATTTGTTGGTTTATATAATATCTATCCGTACCTTTTGTCCGCGGGAGGTAGGTATGAGGCTTCTTTTCCTCGCGGCCATGATATGAAACTCCGACGGCATGTAGGTATCAATTTGTTGTCGTTTGACATTTTCCTGTACGAACTAATTCAAAAGAGGCGCTACCTACATAAATATAATATCCATGCATTCTGATAAATGTGGTTTATTGTTAACAAAATAATATTTTGTTGATAAAAACTTTAAATACATATAACTTTATTACGTATTATTTATGGACTTTGGTACGTAGGTATCAAAAAATAATAAAACTCGGGTCTGAAGCAAACGTTTTAAGGTGTACACATTAGTAAGAGGCCGGTTTCAACCGACTATTCTTAAACTAAGAGATTAGTAATTAATCTTCAATGTTAATATGTGTCGATTAATAACGGGAAGAGAGCGTGACGAGTGGACAAACGACAAACCCACTGAGAGTTTCCTAGAAACCTGACCTGACTCCTAAGCAGCGTTGAAAAAACAAGCTTTTAAATACAATTAACCGAACAAAAATCTAAAAGCCAGCTCGCCTCAATGGCATCTTTTCCTTCGGTAAGTTACGAGCCCTTCGTACAGTAGCGGTTGCGGCAACTTTTTGCAAACTTCGGACTAGGTATATTCTCTTATAAAGCTTATGCAGATTACTGCTCTTCTATGGCTGCAATAAAAAGTTCTTCTTTTTAAAAGTTGTTTGTTTGACACAATCCTGGCTCGAACTCATCTTTTTTGTAGGTTAGTTATTTTTACGCTTTTATTGCTAAATTCTCGTAGAATTAGAATTAGAAAGTACAAATTACAAATCATTCAATAAGAATATCATTCGTATAACATCGTAAAAGAACAAAAGAACGACAGAGACGGCTGGTGGTGCGATCGATTTAAATGGGAAAATTTAGTTGTTTGGTGCTCGGGCACCCACGCCATTTGCAAAAGATGACACAAAATAAAATTTCCAACTGGGGGTTTACATGTTAACATCTTTATTATTGGTTGTGTAGTGAAAGGAATAATTTATGAAGTTTGTTCCCTTGCTTTTGTAGTAAGAATGGAAAAGACTGTCAAAATGGCAGTGGTGGGGATAAATTCTCCCCCGGAGTAAGACACTTATGTCGTTTTCTATTGGGCAATAAGAAGCGTCAAAGAAATCACTTCTGAAATCTGAAACCGTTCCATTGGCACAAAAAGTACTTTTCTGGTGATTCTGAGAAGAGAATTTCGCTTCTCGATTTGAAGTCAGAATCCACTAAAGAAGCAATTTATGTATTTATTACAAGTCAGGTGACAGCAGCCGTAGATTATTTTTTGACATTTCACCAATACTTTTGTGGATTCTTTCAGAAGCAGTTTTGTTGTTCCATTGGATTTCCCAAAAATTAGGGAACGCTTTTGCAGTAATTTATGAAAAATGACAGATAAAGAATCCAAGAATTCAAAAAGTCCTTAAAACGTCTGATATACTCTAAGAATTTGCTAATTTGTTAACAATATTAGTTGATTCGGAATTAATCGTACCTCTTTATGATGAATCCGAGTAAGAGGAAATGAAATCATATGCACTCGTATCCCAAATAGGAAAACAAACTTCAAATCATCTTTCAATAGTCACGTGACTGACAGCTTTTCCAATTCTTACGCCAAGAAATTGAAATTTGTTGAGTAAAAACTCGTAAGATATTTTTCTTTCTCCGCGGTTATACCTATGGTTAATTGGTCTCCGGCTTCTCAAGCAAGACCAACTTACAACTCATAAGAATTTAAGGTGGTATACTCTTAAAAAAGTAAAGTTTAAAACAAGTCACAGAGTTTAGGAAGTTGATCTGTTGATGAACTTTCTGCCTCAGCTTGCCGATAGGTCAACAAAGAATGACTTGCCCAGTATACTGTGAAAGTGAAATACTGTTATTCACGTCAGTGGTTATTGTGGGGTAAGCCAAGGTTGACTGCCTAAAAAGGACGGTGGACTTTAATCTAGCGACGACTACGCGTTTTTGTGGCTAAGGGGTCATTGTTCTTACTTTAAATTATACGTAAGTCCTTGAAACGACGCAGTTAGTCAGATTCGTTCACCTATAGTCGCTGAGATTGAACCACATTTCCCAAGGGTGGACAAACTTCCTCCTCAGACGATACGTAATTTTGTTTCATCGGGTCTCTGAGAAACTCTTCTTCATTCCCCAGACGAGAGTAATTTCAAACCGATGAATTGCCCTGGTCTGGATGTCCCTACAGTGCACAACAAACCTGAACGTAGATGTGGCAGAATTGAAAGCCTTAACCGCGGCCAGGCGGTCGACGAAGGTAGCTATTTCTTATCTGGTTTGGTTCTTACTTTATTCTATACCCGCCTTCCTGATTGCCACAACTTTAGCCTGGAAGATGCTGGCTAAAAGATACGGATGGCTATAGAACTCTTTTATAATTGTGGTTTGCTCCCATTCCGATTTGGATGAGATTAACTTTTTTCTGAAGCTGGGTGTTATGTACCTAGCTTACGTAGATCTTATCGCAGCGAATGGGGAAAAGATGTTGGAATATTATGTCTCCAAAGAGCTTTCGGAAATTCCATCCAAAGTCTTTCAAACGCCCACGCTATACCTACTGCTTTTCTGCACAATTAGAATCACCTTCAAGCTGTTGAGCTGTCTGCTCAATTAAGAGATGCGTTATAAACTTGACTAGACTTGACTCAGCTCTGCTATGGGCTTGGAGGAAGTTCAGAGGTTGGTATATTTTCGGTTAGTATATAGTGAAAAGCATCAATTCTTTAATAGTTGGGTTACCACTAAAACCACTCCTTGCAGCCCAGGCTCTTATCTTACACTAGGATCTCTGATGAGTTTACCAATCATAACGTTAGGAAGCATTAGCGAGACAGTTAAGACCACGTCATACACATGCCAAACAACCGTGGCCCGTCGGTTTAACATCGGTCGGTCTTGATATCAGGACTTTTTTAAGTAATCTAATTTTTATTTACTTACCCCCTTATTAATAAACGCTGCGTAACAGTTATCAACTCGTTATTCAGAAGTTACGTCAAATTTTTGTATGCTATCTGATGTCTACTAGCCAACTAACTTGTGCACATTTGTTTATTAATACGGGGGTTAGACTTTATTTCATTACCTATCCTTAATAATCCATAAAGAGAGGTTCACTATGGACATTGTTAAAAGCGCCCTCTATGTCTAAGAAGGTGGCCAAGGTCTACTGGTGAAGGGAGAGTCACTTTTCAATTGTACGCACTACTTTATGTGAAGTATTTGAAGGTCAAGTATAAGTTCCAAAGCTTAAAGAATAAACGAGGTGAAACTATAGTTGACCAGAAGTTGTTTGCGAATTTTTGTCCCATTTTACTGCGACCTTTTGTATAAAAACCACTCGGACATGTTCTTACAACTGGGTTAACTTGTATATAAGACTCGTACAACTTCTGTAAATTTCGACGAGCTAAGGCATCACTGCATACTCCAAGTTTTCAAAGCAACCGCGGTATAGTTCCGGTAATTTAAACGTAACTCTAAATAAACATTTTTGAAACATTTTTCAGAATATGCAGATCGATCCCCTGAAATTTTGCGTCTATAACCAAGAAAGTGTGTTAAGTATACAAGGTCTACGGATTTGCCAATGGATTCCTATCAAGTTCCAGATTATTCTCTTTATGAAGGATAGTATAGGTAGACTGTTTTTTTTTTTTATGGAATATAGCTGAGTCTAGCAGACTTCTTATTGATATGTTGGCTGTCTATTCTTATACCAAGCTTATATTTTTTTTCGAGCACTTAGGAAAGTCCTTGCATATTACCAATGTGGTTGCCAGGAGTGTATATTGAATTTGTTCTTTCGATTGCTATAAAGGGTAGTTAAGTTTCAAGGGCCGATGTTGATTTTGAATAAAAATTGTTTCGTTAGCTGTGTGGCAAGTGGCATCGTCCTGTTGAAACCACATATCGTCCACATCCATGTCTTCCAATTCGGGCTATAAAAAGTTCGTTATCATCTCACGATAGTGAACACCATTCACAGTAACTGCCTGACCGGCCTCATTTTAGAAAAAATACGGCTCGATGATGCCGCCAGCCCGCATAAACTGCACCAAACAGTCACTCTTTGTGGGTGCATTGGTTTTTCGACAAGTACGGCGGTACTTTTATTTTACTATTGGTTTCTAACCGAACGCAATCCCTTAAAAGCTTTATCCATAATCTTTTCCAGCGAATGGAGTATTGCTTCCTGAGTCTGTTTTTAGGTTGCGTGTTATATTAAGCTAAGAGACGAAGACTTAACCGAATCTTGTCCAGTGTTGGCTACCTACTGAGATTGAAGAGTATACCCACTAGTGGTCCTGGAAGGACTTTAAGTTGGAGATCCAGTGCTCCCACTGCTCGCAGTTTCTATGTCTTCCCCCTGAGCAAGATCAAACTATTTTCCGACGCACATTTCGAGTGAGCTACACTCGCTACTACCCCGCACTGCCAGTACAAAGCTGGTGAAAAGGAGTATTGATGTGTAGTGTCATGCTGAAGGCCATTGTGCTATTACAGTTCGACTTTTGAATAAATCGGCTTACATATCTGTTGAATTCTTGGTTCGGATATATCTCGAAGGTCATTCATGAATTATTCTCCCAAAATCCCTTTTCTTCAGGAGTAATGTGCGGAACGACAACATCTTAAGGGAAGATGGGAAATGGTTTCTTGTTCCTCTTCTTCCATGCAGCGTGCTTCTAACAAAGATATTCCGATTAGCCTTTGTCCGCTTTCCATAGATGCCTTATGGTGTATTCTATTTGCTATTTACGTACTGATAGGTGACGAACTTAAATAAATTTTTTCACGCAAATATTTTCAAAGCAGAAGACATCTTGATTTTTTTTTTTGACATGAGATCCCTGTTCAGGTGACAGGGAGAGATATTCATAGTTGAAAAGGTCCTTTCAACACAAGCCGTGGTCAGTGGAAGCGTGGCCAAAACCGTAGGCAAATAGTTTACACCTCTAAAGTAAGTCAATGTAAGTGAATGTATACTCAGCTTTCGCAGCTAACAACGAAATTGCATTTTCAAATTAACATGTTAGCTTCAGCCCCTCAAGCCTACTACTAGTAGGTATTGATGCTCAGTACCTCTTGGTAACCGCGTTTGTTCCATCAAAAGCTCCTGGCAGGGCAGTGATCGTTTACGATATATTATAAGCATTTTTTCTTTTATCCTCTCTAATAAAATTTGAGACCTATTTTGGATTTTTTTTTGAAAAAGCGCATTTTTTAGCGCGGTCAAAAGAAAAACTTTGGTAAGGAACAAGAGTCGTTTCGATTGCAAAGGCTTACAAAAGTTTTCATGTTGTTGTTTGCACGTAAATAGAAAAATTAAAAGTCTGGCCTTACCTTACTTACTTACTTAAGGTGGCGCTACAGTCCGGGGTGGACCTGGGCCTCAACCAACAAGCGTCTCCAGCCAGCACGATCTTTGGCCAGCTGTCTCCAGTTTCGCACGCTAAGTTGGTTAAGGTCCCCTTCCACTTGCGCGCGCCACCTGAGTCGCGGTCTTCCTCTACTGCGCCGTCCCTCGGATGTGGATTCGAAGATCTTCCGGGCCGGAGCATTGACGTCCATTCGCTCTACATGACCTAGCCACCTCAGTCGTTGGACCTTCACTCTTCTGGCCAGGTCGATGTCGCTGTACAGCCCGTACAGTTCGTCGTTGTTCTCCTCCTCCAATCACCGTCTATGCAGACGGGACCGAAAATTATTCGAAGAATTTTCCTCTCGAAGTAACCAAGTGTAGCCTCATCCGATTTTGATAGAGTCCATGCCTCTGCAGCATAAAGTAGGACTGGGATGATCAAGGTCTTATAAAGGGTCACTTTAGTTGTTCGAGAGAGGGCTTTGCTACTCAATTGCTTTCTTAGCCCAAAGAAACAGTGATTGGCAAGAGTTATTATTCGCTTAATCTCAGCGCTGGTGTCATTGTCTGAAGTCATAGCGGAGCCTAGGTAGACAAAGTCCTTTACCACCTCAAAGTTATATCTGTCTATGGTGACATTTTGTCCAAGACGTCGGTGTTGGGTGTCCTTTCTTGATGACAGCATATACTTTGTTTTGCCCTCATCTGGCCTTACCACTTGTACTTTTTTTTCCCCCGAGGGTAGGTGAAAATCTTCCAAAGACACTATGAGAACAACAAGTGCGTGCTCATAGTAGTGTCGGATTTTTACTGAATAAAAACACCACCCTTTAGATAAATTGTTAGATACTGCAACTAAGATAAAACTTATCAAGCAATTTTTCTATAACGAAATAAAAACACTTTTGACAGGTAACTTCTTACTTTCCACTGAAAGATCCTGCATGTTCTGCAATTTAGACGTGGTTAATCCTTATCGTGCCAAGTCGAAAGGTGTCGGACTGTATTGTTGATATGTCCGATTAGTCAGTTTCTATATGCTTTCGCTCGAAGCTTCTAGTTTCAGCTTCGATTGTAGAAATTCCGAGATCCCTGTGGATATCGTCGTACAGTATACCACTGTTCTTGGACAATTTCTCCAAGTAGGGTAGGTAGGTAGGTAAAAGTGGCGGTTCAGCTTTGAACTCAAGTAGCACTATGATGTGCCTTTTTGTTACCACGACTCGTGTGACCTAGTTTGTGATATGGTTGTCAAGGTGATGCATCCTGTGTTTATATCCAACCTGTGGAGATGCGGAAACGGATTATATCTAATATTCCTTTACCCGAGATGTTGCTAAGGTATTGTGACACTGAAACGTTCGCCCAGACGGACAAGCTCGTTCCGGCACTCCTGCACTAGCTTAGATTATATGGTAGCCGAATTGATTGCTTTGATGGCGGCTTGGCTATCTATAAGGATAGCAATGTTTTGTTTGTGCGTTGTGTCCCGCCCTAATAGCGCGCAGGCTTTTCGGATAGCCAGTAATTCAGCCTGGAAGATGCTGGCAAAATCCGGCAAGCGGTATGATAATGATATATTCGGCGATTCTGGGTTGAACCCTGGCCCTCACACCACAGTTCATCTTAGATCCGTCAGTGTATATGACCGTGTCAAAACCCTGCGCTACTTCTTTTCTCTTCCACTGAGCTCTGGAAGGAAACTTACCTGGAAGCCTTTTTTGAAATTAAGTTGTGGTGTGATGTAGTCGGTAGGAAACGTGACCAGGATGTTGCTGTGGCCATACGGCCTTGCACTACAGCACCCAGACTCCCTGAGTCTTACAGCGCTGCACAGTGCGGTATATTTGACCTCCGTCAACTTGGCAGAGCACATATGTCAAAAATCGATTTTGAATAGGCCTGAATTATGTGCTAATTATGTTCTAATTTTGTGTTAAGTTTTTGATTTTTGTGCTCCAACGGTTTCCGAGAAAATCGACCTTGAAAAGTGCTCTGCCAAGTTGACGTCAAGCCAGCAGAGCACATAGTTAAATCGGGCGAAAAATAAAAAAATGTGTATGCCATATTGATGCCTGATTTATGTGCTTTTTTTGTGTTGAAATTCCAGCTTCGTAGCTCAAGCCGTTTAGCTAGAAATCGCATTACAAATCCCTATTCTAACAAGTTCATAGAAAACTGTTAACGCAAATCCTAAAAACGGGCGAAAATCGAAAAAATAAAAAGCACAACTATATCTCTGATTTATGTGCTTATGATTTGCTAAGTCATTGATTTTTGTGCTGTCCTAATTTAGCCTCTAATCCAAGTTTTAGGTTTGGCTCTGTTAGTAAAAGACCTTTTACAGAGCTCTGCTAAAAATTTCAGCGCCAAAAAAGAAAAATCACAATGCAGAACGTCGACATTGTGGCGCCATACCAAAAACAGCACCTAAAAATAAAATATGTCGTCATTTTAAGGCAAATACAATCCATATAACCAGGCGCACAGCAATTATAGTAGGTATGGGTAGAATAATCCTTGCAAAATAAATACATTTCCTTTGCGCACAGGTAGGTAGGCTGTTTAGTATGCGTGAATCAACACATATGAACCCAGGCAAATGTTGCTATGGCTGGCTGAGTGGGTAGCCATGCATGGCGGAAAAGGAAACAAATTGTGTCTGCGAGGGTGAGGATGTTCGTCGAAAATAAAGTTGCCGTAGGTTGTTAATATTATGTTCGCCTGGTATAAAAATATTAATCGCATATGAATGAGGATCGACATTGTGGCGCCTCTAGTGCACATTCATATTAAAAAAAGCGCGGTTCGCATACAGGACAGAATGCTTACCAGATTAAATGCGGGTGGAAGGGGTGGGAAAGGAAAGGAATCCACAAAAAAATGACCGTGAGGAATTTCTTGTGGATGTGTGCATGGGTTTGTAAATCAAAAAAAAAACAAAGCATTAGTGGAAACATAAAGTAGGCGTGTACTTATATTAAGTTTTTTAAGCGAAATATAACTACGAATTAAGTGCTCCAAGAGTTGACACACATTCCCCTATGGTATTTGTTTTGATTATTGTTTTTGAAGGACTAATGAAAGTATGTGAATTATCGGTACATTTTGTGGCTGACCAACCACGATCGTACCAGGCAAACAGCTTAAGGACACATATATAGAATTAGCTGGGAAAGCACTGTCTCAGGGTAGATGTTTGGGTGTGTGAGTACGTATATTGCGCATCGTTCCGTAAAAGAATGCTTCGTTGAACGAGATTTCTTTTTTTAATCCTTTCAAAAAAGAGAGAGAATGAGACGGGCATTAAGGGAAGCATTAAGAAATACGATTGTAAGTTGTATGAAAAAACGATAGGCTAGGGGGTAAAAAAATGGTGGCTGCATATGTTGTGTAGGTAGCTTGTATGTCCTTCTGATCGTTGCTCCTATTCGTTGAGCGCTTGCAGTGCGAAATGGATTTTATTGGAAGATTATTCTAGTTAATCATAGCTACCTTTTATAATTTCTGCTGGCCTGGTAAAATGGATTCGGTTTGCCTTGAAATGTCTACATATTTTAATATTTTTTTTGTAAATGTTGTTGTGGATGACAGTTGGAGCATGCTGTATGAGACAGTTTAAGCAAACAACAAATTAGGCCAATCAAATGCAATGATCATATAATGCACCCTAGTTAGCAGATGATAATAGATACCTACAAATAATTCAGATTTGTAGGTAGGTATGGGCCAGCGTTGCCACAATGTGCCCGATCGGGCCATTCGGCCCTCTGTTTTTATTTTGGCCCTTGGCTCGAGGCCAACACGAAATGGCCAGTATATCTTTTTTTTTGTTACTCAAACAAAATATTCTAAAAAGCAGACTTTCTTATTTCATCAGAAAAATAAGCAGTGTGTTTTCTCCATAAACAAGTTTACATATTGAAAGCGAAACTGAATTCATTCATTCTGACTGACGTTTCGTTTTCGTGTGTACCCGTCATAGTAAAAAATAATTCGACTTTTTTTTTGTACCTTGTACCTATTGCTTTATAAATATTTATTGGAAAGTGTTCTGTAAAGACTGGAGGCCCACACTTTTTGGAAATGGCCCTTAGAAAGGCCCTAAATATTTTTTTCCTTGTGGTAACGCTGGTATGGGCGGCCCATGTGACTTTATTAATTAGCTTTTGGGGATGTTTATACCTACCTATATTCCATAATATAATTTCAATTGATCGAATGTATATTCTCTACACTAGTACCGCTTGTGGTCGAAAATCGACATTTCCTTTTATGCAATTAGGTACCTATGTGATAATGGTAATATGGCTGCGACAAACTGAATGTCATCAAAATCTTTTCAATTATCTGTTTTTTTTTATGGGGCCTTAGCATTAATGGCGACATACCTATACCCACGATTTTTTGTTTGTGCACATCTATGCACATCTGTAACCCCATCACTGAATGTGAATATGATCACGCAAACTTTTCTAAACGGACTGCAATTACCTATGTATATTTTAAATTATACCTAAGTGAATGTAATTCGTCTGATTTAAAATGAGTCTAAAAAACAAAAATGTAGGTATGTCGATCGGTATCCATTTTGCGGCACACGCGAATAACATTATATCGCCTATATTCCACCCATTTGACATCTTCGAATTTTGTGCTAACTAATAGCAGCAACGATCAGAAGAACATACAGCTACTTATATACCTACTATACATGCAGACACCATTTTTTACCCACTGACCTATCCCTTTTTCTTACAAATACAACTAGGAATCGTATTGCTTATTGCTGCTCTAAATTCCCCGTCTCATTCTCTCTCCTTTTCAAGGATTAAACAAAATCTCGAACTCACACCCCCAATAATCTACCCTGAGACAGTGCTTCCGCAGCTAATTCTGTATTATGTGTCCTTAAGCTGTTTGCCTGGTACGATCGTTGTTGGTCAGCCACAAAATGTACCGACAATTCACATACTTTCTTAGTCGTGCAAAAACAATAACCAAAACAAATACCATAGGGAATGTGTGTCAATTCTTGGAGCACATAATTCGTAGTTATATTTCGCTTAAAAAACTTAATATACACGCCTACTTTTTGTTTCCACTAATGCTTTGTATTTTTTTGATTTACAAACCCATGCACACATCCACAATAAATACCCACGGTCATATTTTTGTAGATTCCTTTCCTTTCCCACCCCTTCCACCCCCAGACCAGATGGTAAGCATTCTGTCCTATATGAGAACTGCGCTTTTTTTAATATGAATGTGCACTAGAGGCGCCACAATGTCGATCCTCATTCATATGCGATTAATATTTTTATACCAGGCGAACATAATATTAACAACCTACGGCAACTTTATTTTCGACGAACATCCTCACCCTCGCAGACACAATTTGTTTCCTTTTCCGCCATGCATGGCTACCCACTCAGCCAGCCATAGCAACATTTGCCTGGGTTCATATGTGTTGATTCACGCATACTAAACAGCCTACCTACCTGTGCGCAAAGGAAATGTATTTATTTTGCAAGGATTATTCTACCCATACCTACTATAATTGCTGTGCGCCTGGTTATATGGATTGTATTTGCCTTAAAATGACGACATATTTTATTTTTAGGTGCTGTTTTTGGTATGGCGCCACAATGTCGACGTTCTGCATTGTGATTTTTCTTTTTTGGCGCTGAAATTTTTAGCAGAGCTCTGTAAAAGGTCTTTTACTAACAGAGCCAAACCTAAAACTTGGATTAGAGGCTAAATTAGGACAGCACAAAAATCAATGACTTAGCAAATCATAAGCACATAAATCAGAGATATAGTTGTGCTTTTTATTTTTTCGATTTTCGCCCGTTTTTAGGATTTGCGTTAACAGTTTTCTATGAACTTGTAAGAGTAAGGAATTGTAATGCGATTTCTAGCTAAGCGGCTTGAGCTACGAAGCTGGAATTTCAACACAAAAAAAGCACATAAATCAGGCATCAATATGGCATACACATTTTTTTATTTTTCGCCCGATTTAACTATGTGCTCTGCTGGCTTGACGTCAACTTGGCAGAGCACTTTTCAAGGTCGATTTTCTCGGAAACCGTTGGAGCACAAAAATCAAAAACTTAACACAAAATTAGAACATAATTAGCACATAATTCAGGCCTATTCAAAATCGATTTTTGACATATGTGCTCTGCCAAGTTGACGGAGGTGTATATTTGATGTGTAGGTCAAGAGGTAGAAGATGCAGGAGCACAGTAAGGGCATCCGTTGGGGCCGACCTCATTGCACCCGTAGTGCCTATACTGGCTGTTCTTTGCAGTCTTTTTATTTTTTTTACAGTTATAGCCTTTACTCAACGCGGCCCACCATACGAGTGAGCCATAGGTGAGAATGGGATGCACGACGGCTGTGTACATCCACAAGGTCATCTTTGGTTAAAGTCCCCACTTCTTTTCAAAGGTTTTGCTGCAGGCGTAGAAAGCAACACATGCCTTCCTTGCTCTGTGTTCGATGTTTTGTTTCCAGTTAAGTTTTCTATCAAGCATGATGCCCAGATACTTAGCGCTGGGTGATAGTGTGAGTGGTTGACCATTTAGACGGTCATTCTCCAAGTACTTTATTTTATTTTGAAAAGTTTGTAAAATATTGGCATTTGTTTTCTTGGTACAACCGCAAAGTTGCATACCGTAGGTCCACACCGGCTTTAGCACTTGCTTGTATAAAAGTAGTTTGTTCTCGGTACTGAGCTGGGCATGTTTTCCGAGTAACCAGTACATTTCCCTATAGATAATTGATATCGAGACCTTTAGGTTTCATTTTCACGTTCGAATTGCACTTCAGCTTTGCGTCGAGTGTCATTCCCAGGTATTTGGCCTCGTTTGCAAAGGGTATTCGAGCCAAGTTTAGAAAAATTGTCAAGTCATTCGTTTTCTTATATGTGAAATTTACGTGAACAGATTTAGTTTCGTTGAGGGCGATCCGCCAATCCCTCGTCCATTCATTTACTTTATTCAGTGTAGTTTGCAGTTTTGCAGTCGTTTCTTCGGTTGAATTGCCCACTGCAAGGATAGCGGTGACGTCGGCGAACGTAGCAAGGGTAGTGCCATCTTTTCTTGGTATATCGCGAGTATATAACAAATAGAGAAGGGACCCAAGGACGCTTCCTTGCGGTACGCCAGCCGAAATTTCTTAAAGCTCCGAGTATTCGTTTCTATGTCTAACATGGAAGATTCAATTCCGAGATATGATTCTAGAATATCATATAGGAATACGCCAAATATCTTGGTGTAATCCTAGATCGTAAATTGAATTGGAGTCTTAACACTAAGGAACGGGAAAGGAAGGCTATGGTAGCTTTTTATGCCGGCAATAGAATATTCGGCGGTACCTGGGGCCCTAGTCCTAAAATTGTTATGTGGCTCTACACGGCGATAGTAAGACCGGTACTTACTTACGGTAAACTTGTTTGGTCGCAGCCACTATCTAAAGCCACCAACCTGAAAACTATGACAAAGATCGAAAGAATGGCTTGTATTGGTACCACAGCGGCACTTGAGGATATACTAAATGTTAAACCCCTTGATCTTTTCGTACAGAAATCTGCTGCAAACAGCGCCCTTCGACTTAGCCAGACTTAGAGCTGGAAACACAGTCAAACGGGTCATGCACAGATTCTCAACAAGTATGCGGGAAACAATGTTTGCACAGACTACACAACTCCCTGCCTAGACTTTGAACGACCATTTGCCACTTACCTCCCAAGTAAAGAGGAATGGCAAATCCTACAACGCGCTTTCAAATGAATCAACTATACACATCTATACAGATGGTTCCAAAATGGATATTGGCGTTGGAGCGGGATTCTACTCTGAAATACTCGGTCTATCCAGTTCAATCAGACTTCCTGACTGCAGCAGCGTGTTCCAAGCGGAGGTTCTGGCAGTGACAGCAACTGCAAAACAAGTTTCAATGATGGCGATACCTCTGCAGATATCACTTTCTTCATTGACAGTCAAGCGGCAATAAAAGCTATCTCTGGCGTTGAAATAAAATCTAAGCTTGTAAGTCGCTGTCGCGAAGAGCTGAGGGTTCTTAGCGCTCAGCACATTGTAAGAATCTGCTGGGTCCCCGGACACTAAGCAGTGCCCGGTAATAAAAAAAGGTTCTTCAATTGAACTTAATCAGGCTGATACAACAGTATTAACTCCGCCCTGCAACCTCAAGCAGCAAATTGAGAACAAAATACTGGCAGCGACGAATGATAGATGGAGCAAACTCGCATCCTGTGCCATAACCAGGAAACTGTGGCCAATCTATAACAAACAGAAGACAGAAAGAGCTCTACCAATGAGCAAGTCATCACTATCCTCACTTGTATAGACATTATAACAGGACACAACATGCTAACGGGTGACCTGTGCAGAGGATGCGGTGACGAGAAGGTACATGAGGACACTCCACACTTTCTTTGCCATTGCCCGGCACTTTGCCACATCAGATATAGAATTCTTGGTAGAAACTTTTTCGGAGACTTAGAAGACCTCTCTCAGATGTCTATAAAAGACTTACATAGATTTGTAGTATCCTCCGGATGGCTTGACTATCCGGTTTCATATGTTTCCACAGTATATGGGGGTCATTTAGAACCCCAAGGGCATCACAATGGATCCACATTGATCTAACTGCGGGGAGCTAACCCGCTAACCTAACCTAACCTAACCTAACCTAAGCTTACGGGGAGAACTTGTTGTCATTTAAATTTTTAGCCGTCGTGCCACACTTATCAAAGGCTTGCCAGACGTCAAGGAATACGCTTGAGCATATCATATTCTTCAAATGCTTTCTCTATTACGTCAGTAATTCTATGCACTTGGTCAATCGTCGAGTGCTTGGTTCTGAGCCCAAACTGGTGGCCAGGGATAAGATTATTATCTTCTATAACCGTTTGTAGACGCCTTAGTAACATCCTCTCGAAAACTTTGGATATGACTGCAAGAAGCGAAATTCGTCTATACGATTTTACTTCATTTGGCGGTTTTCCTGGTTTTAAAACCACAATGACTTCCGCAACTTTCCATTGGCTCGGCACGTGTTTTAATCTGAGCGCAGCATTTACCTATATAATATATAGAAGCTTAATTAATGCTTTTCTAGGTAGAACTTTAAGAGCTTCTCCGGTGATCAAATCATAACCAGGAGCTTTCTAAGGTTTTAGAGATTCGATTTCACGTTTTAGTTTCCTTAGCGTTGCATTTGGAAGTGTAAAATCGTCAGACCAGTAATTCCGTCCCACTATTGGCCTTGTCGTGAGCCGCTTGACCATCGTTCGGCTTAAAGGTTTCTTCTCGATGGGCGGCAAAAACGTCCGCTTTTTCTTCGTCTTCCTTGTACCTCCAGCTTGAATTGTTATATCAAAATAAGTGGAGTACATCGGCTTTCTACAAGAAGGGGCTCTATCCCTTCTGTTCTGATGGAGGAAGGCTTTGTGGCTTCTGCTAAACATGACATTTAAAAATTTAGCGCTCAAACATCTTCTTAAACTATCAACCACAAAGGTCGCGAATGCCAACTCACCCGCACCAAACTTTCCTTACATCTGAAGGTAGATTTGTTGAGGATATATGCAATCCGTCATTAGAATTCTCTGTCGCACTTTAGGTATTACAGAAGTGAACAGCTCTTTGAGATTAAAGAATTAACCTCATTTTTTAAAATATTTAAATTTGTTTATTTCTTTTAGAATATGTTGTCCCGATCCAGCTTAAGAAGTCAATGGAATGGATTCCGACAATTGGTCAGATCATACAAAGCAAGTGGAATACCGGAACTCACACAGGTAACTATACAAGAAACTGAAGTCAATATATTCCCTTAATAAATATTTAGGTTATATTAATCCAGGTTATGAGGTGAGGACTCAGTACAACTCTCTCATACAACACTTGTTCCACCGGCATCTTTAAAAGTGCTCCACAAAAAAACTTAACTTAACTTAAACCCAAATATTCTTTTCAAGAAGCTTTTTAAATATTTTGTTTTTTTTTGCCAACCTTGTATGGAACCGCTCCACAAGATGCTTGCAGATAAAAGATTATTGAACCAATAAACTGCTGTTAAATGTAGATCTTTGGAAATAAGGTTTTCTGAAAGCGAATTCTTAAATTGTCTTGTCCGGTTGTGGAGAAGTTATGTCCTAGCGGTTATCAAGTATATATTGTTAAGTTATGAGCATAGGTGCGGTCAGCAGTAACAGGGGTCAAAAATGTCCTTAACAAAAGGTTTCAGGCGTTCACACAGTTTTTCAAATATTGTCTTGTATGCGATGTTTAGATGTTTAGGGTTCTGATGCTTCTGTATAGTGGGTGCGGTTTAGAGGGTCTCCTTTCTTGTGGATCGGTGAAACGATGCGGTTGCTTTCACTTTCTTTCAACCAAATCTTGGAGGTTAGTTAATGTATGCAGTATGCTCCCCTCCAAATACGTCCCGTATTGATTTAAAAAGTTTACCCGTTAGATGGTTCTTGTCCAGCAGCCTTGAACTTGAGTATACGAGCAGATCTTTCTCGCCGCTTTGAAAACGAATTTGTTTGCTGCATAGGTGTTTGCCGGTAAATATCCAAAGGTTTTGTGGTACAACGAGCTTTTACGAATTCTTTGAGGACGTGCGATAAATAGTCAAACGACGATGGGAAACGGGAATGGACTGTGTCACTTGCTTCGCAGTAGCGCATTCTGTCACTTCAAGCGAATAATCCGAGATCTTTGTCAGAATTGTCTTCAGGCTAATGCGTGAAATGTTGAGCTGTTGAGATTGATGGCGAGTTGATGTTCGTGAATTGAGTCTCACACTCTCGGCTACAGCAGCCACATTCTCGCCTGTGCGTACCGTACGACGTCAGGGACCATGAGTATTGTCCAACATGCGTACAGCAGGCGCGGTGGGTGCTTTATTTCGGCCAAAACTTCTTTTCAAAAAAAGCACTCCTTGGTCTTTACAGCACTCGCTTTGGAAATTGGTTTTCAATATTTCCGAACGTTGTTCAAGCGTAAGCCGACTAACTTTCTGCCGAGATTTCGAGCGGGAAAAAGCAGTCAGAGTCAAAAAAAGAAACCACCAGATGGCCCACCCTTTATATGTAAGAGATTTTGATACACTGAACCAAAAAGGTACATCATAGTAATGAAAAAGTTCATCAATATGATGAAAAAATCATCAATTTTAGTCCAGTGAATTTGTTTGTTGCTATGATGAAACCGATTTCCTCAATATGATGAACTTTGAAAATTATAAAATTCGTTCATCATTCATCAATTTTGTTCATCAATGTTATGAAAAATTCGTCAATATGATGAACTGAAATTCCCCTCCAATTTCATCAATGAGATGAATGTATTCATCACATTGACAAATTTGTTCATCAATATGATGCACACTTTCTTCATATTCATGAACGATTTTCATTAAATTGGTGAATTTATTCGTTAATATGATGCACATTTTCATCGTATTGATGATTGCATACATCTATATGAAGAATCCTTTCGATAACCTTCACGAATTTATTTATCAATATGATGTACACTTTCTTCCTATTGATGGTCGCATTCATTTATATGAAGAATCGTTTTCATCACTTTTAGGAATATATTTATATATACGATGTTTTATTTTCATCAATCTAGTGAATATTAACATCAATATGATTAATTGCATTCATTAATCCAATTATACTAAACTTCATTATGAAGCATTTCTATTCCTCATAAATACTAATGGTTCAATTCATCAAAATTAAGAATAAATAATCATCTTATTTATGTAGAGACTTTATAATTTCTCGGATGTAATATAAACCATTATGATTACATATGAATTTTGTTTCAAATCACTGGTATATAAACACACCTCAAGTTAATATAAGTAAATTGTAAGTAGTATTTTTTCCGAATATTTTCTTAAAGTGCCCTGGTATACCAGTGCGAGTGCACCATGGTCCATATAAAAGGTATGTAATATCCGAGAAACTATGACGCTCTATATATCAATAAGTATATTATTTATTAATAATTTTCGTAAGCTCCATCATCAGCACGATGAATAGAAATGCTTTATAATGTAGTGGATTGATATAAATATTCACCTGGAAATAGAAAAAGTGCCATTAAAAAGTCATTATTAAAATACTTACTCCATCACACTATATAAATACAGAAATCGTACATTTTAGATAGATGATTTTGTACCTTTAGCCAAAGACCTAAGATCATCAACTCAAAATTATTCTTTTTCTGAAAATATTCCAAACTACAAGATCAAAACCAAATGGACTTAAAGTATTAAATTTTATTGGTCCTTAAGTGTTTCAATAATAATTGTGCTTAGCATACTAGAAAAATTTCTTTTAATGGTGCTATTGAGTAAAAATACGACTTTATGACCAAAACCCAAAACTGCTCGCAGGCAAATGGGTATCGCAAATCAAAAACAATCAAAAATTTTATACAAATGTCTTCAGCACGCAATAATTTTTTGAATTTAAGTTTAAGAGATACTCTTTCGAGTGACGCTAAGATAAACGGTTTTATGTTGTTGTTTTCTGTATTTAAAAAAATCCAAACGGTCTTCTATTTGCTGAACGCTTTCGGCTTCAAAGCATGTAATTGTGCAGACTTAAGAAGACAAAGAACTGCATTTTCTATAAATGAAAAGAGGAATTGTAATATTAATACAATAACATTTGTAAATTGTTGTATGTAGTATAAATGATTTTTATTACCTTTATGGGCATCGCAGTCTTCAAATTTCACATAGGTACTGCTGCGTGGAATGTTTAGCTAAATTTTTATGGAATTAGAAACTCATTCGTTTTAAAAGTTCCGCAATCCAATAACAAAGTACTTAATAATAAATCACATTAATCATATTTAAAAGGCATACATCATATTTATAATATAAAAAAAAACTATAAAAATTAAATCATAAATATTTCGAAAGCCATCATCAATATGATGAAAATATTAACGCATTCGTCAATAGGATGAACATTTTGATTAATTATGCTGTGTATGTACATACAACAAAGAAATGCATAAGTATGAAGATATCGTTCATCAATAGGATGAAAAGATAATCACATTCGTCAATGTGATGAATGCAATCATCGATATGATGAAATCTTGAGTTAATTAGTGAAAAAATGGCCAAATTTATTTCCAAAAAAAAATGGAAATATGGAGAAATTGCAACACAAGTTTGGTAACGTTCTTTTAACAAATATGTATAAAAAAAAGTACATCGACTTAAAAATTATTATAACATTACCTACCTGTGATATTAGATGTTCCTTAGAAAATAATTTTTGACAATGTAGACAAGATGAAATGGATTTAATTGATATAATTTGTTTAATAATAATAAACTTAACTTCTCCAATTGATTTAGTAGATATTTAGTAGCACTTTTAACGAAATCACTTTTATTTAATTTTTTTTCTTTTGAAATTTACACTTTTCGCGATCACTATACTTTTACGTCTTATTTATTGAACTTTAAAATGCGAACTGAATCGAATATGGAATGGACGCCTTGTTTCTTTGTCTGTGTTTTTCTACGTACACGGTAGTCGATACGATGATTCCATTCATCAATGAGAAGAATAAATCATCAACTGGATGAAAAAATAACTAAGTTCATCAAAATAAGTATTTTCATCATATTGATGAAATGTTTTGATGAAATTATGAACCTATTACATAAGAAAATTTGCCAAAATCTTATAAGAATCCTACTAAAAAAATTGATGAATGCACTTTCCTCATATTGAAAAACGGTTCGTCAATTGTTAAAAAAGTTTTCATGAATTTGTTCATCATATTGATGAAAAGTACGTCATATCAATGAATATCATGTTGAAAACCGCCATTCGTCAATATGACGACGACTTTTTTTTTCAGTGTAGATCGAAAGAAAAGCGACGAGAGTACAAATGTCAAAAATGCATGAAAATCTATAAACGCATTACACTTTAGAAAATCATGCAAAAAATAGAAAAGGGTTTGGAAAATGTTAAATAGCGGGCGCTTTTTGAAAAGCCGTATGTAGAGAATATTTTGGTTTTCTCTTTGAATTTTATTTTTGCCTTAAACCTTGCATCCTGCTTGCGCTAAATCTTAGCGTCCCTAGTCTCCACTTTGTTTCTCCACACCAATGTTAAATGCTCGCTTAATAAATAATAAAAAATAGAAATAGCTGAGACAAAAACCATTTGCTAATGACAGTAATCAGTAAACGTAATTTTTACAATTTTCGAATATCAAACTTCAAAGAAGATATAATAAATGCTGCAGCAGCTCAAATAATTTCTGTAATAGCAAGCAGAAGAAGACACATAAATTTCTATTTGCAAAAAAGGCAAACAAACTGCTGATTTGCATAAGATGTAAGATTATTTGAAGCTTAACAAACTAATTTCCCATTAAAGCCTAGTATGATGCTCGCGCTTAAATTAAGTACCCATACAAAAATGTCTCCAAAGATAAAATTAAGCAAAGCGGTTAAGCCAAGCAGTACGCAGTTCAAGCTTAATTTGTTAGCCACTGTACGAAAAATATCTACAGAATTTAAGTAAGCATATTAATGAAAAATTCATTTTTCCACAGCTAAATTTTGACAGATCAGAGAAAATATCGGTATTCGCAACAAAATGTCAAACAAAAGGAAATTAACAGTAGCAAATCATCAACTTTACCAACACAGTTTTTTTTTTAAGGAACTTCCACTGTCAAAATTAAGCGAACATTAAGCGAAGTAGTGGAGAGAAACATTGAAGAGGCGCTTAATTTTAGCTTTGCTGGAACAGCATACTTAACATTTTTATTTTTGGCTTTGCGTTTTCTCTTCATTCTCGATCAAATGTTTCTCCGCGGTTTCCAAAAAACTTATTCCTCCGTTTTTTACGTCAAAATTTATCTTCGATTTAATGTACCGGACATTTATTTCGCGAGCTAAATGAATGAAGACTTTTCATCGGCCCATATACATGAAGCTTAAGAATTTAGCGTGCGAACAGGATATTGCTTTGCTAAACTGCCTCGCTAAATTTTATCTTTGTTGACATTTTTGTATGGAAGATTAAATCTAGCGCGAGCAGGATACTAGGCTTTAACATTTAATTTTTATTTTTTTATAAATTTACAATTGTTTTTAATTTTTTTTTTCTTAAATTTGGTAGTTAGAAAAAAGCAGAGATAGCTTTTATTTTTTAATGGGTTAAATTGGAAAAGCAGAACTGAAAAAAGACAGAGTTTTGAAGAGCAGAATTTTAGTGTGACAGAGTTTTGAATGCTCTCGTACAATAATTTTATATGTGCATAGGAATTTTTCTTGTCTACAATAGCACATTTAGGATAAACTTGAATAATAGATAATATGAAGAGAAATAAAATTTAAATAATTGTTAGATTTAGGAGAAAAGATTAAACATTAGCAGGTTTCTTGATTGATAATTGCATTACTGAGTTCGAGGGCTAAATCAAAACAGTTTTTCAACTGCTGGAAAAGATAATTAAATGAGGCGACCTCTCTTCGCTTTGAATGGTCTAACTTTGACAATTTTTGGGCAGAGGCAAAAGCTATGTGCTACTTACCAAAGCTGTTTCAGTAGTAAACAAGTTAAACTACGGACAATGAAGGGTTTTGTTTTAATTCATGTATTTCCGGGCGGTCGTTTTAAATCTGTGTTTTCCGGTTGATTCTTTTATGATTTTTTCGAACAGTATTAACAGATCGTCCAATAAAAAAACCGCACTAGCTGATATCGGCACACCACTGAACAATCTTTTAATCGTTTGCCCTCTAACTGGTCATACAATTTTGAACGGCATAAACCATAATTTAAAAAAAAAAATTATGTCAAAACAGAAATTATCTTTTAAAAAGGTGTCCGGAAACCGATACTAAGACATATTTCAGCAGCCGGACGTACATATTCTCATTTAGTAAACCCTATCCGAGTATACTGAAAACCTGGAACAAGAATATAGTTTCCTGATTTGCCTATCTATGGAATTTGGGACTGTTTGTAAATCGGATGCCATGTTCAGGTTTGAATATTGAGATGATGAAAAGGTATGCATATGCATCAGTGCCTCTAGTGCCCGCAGCAGAGTGTATGGTGTCGAGTAGGGTGCCTTCCGATTGTTCTATATCAAAAGTGTCCTCCTTTGGTATTCAGGCGTTTAAAATTTGCCGATGACAATTTTAACGTCGATGAGTTCACAATCTTTGATAGTGTCTAATATTTTTTTCCTAAATTGGCAAAGTGAATGCATATTAGTCCAATATTGTCGAAATAAGCCTCAGTACAGATTCTCATAAGACGTCAATCACCTACATTCGTGGATAGCTCAAGAATTCTTGCCTAATCCGCGCATAACAGTTCCACAGCCAAATAAGCTGTTTTCCTGCGCACTCTCCGTATAATAGATGTCACATCCTCGAATAACTCGCGTTAGATTGTATGTGTATGAGACACTTCCAACGGGTGATTTTTGCCAATTAAAGTCTACCCTATTCAAAAAACTTCCAACCACCTTCAAGTTATAAGTTATAACACGAATCTGAGTATGCCAGTGATAACGATAAGTGGCTGTGGTTTCCTACACACTTTGGCATGTGTTTTTGTTATTTTTTTTATAATCTGTTAGCCATAAAAACACGCTCACGCCCACGCACATTAACGTCCTTGCAAAGAAAATATGAGCAATCCTAGAAACCACGCCTACGGCCGGCGCATGAAAAGACTCCGTAAACTGTAATTATACACACTAACAGCATCAAATAGCGCATGACCATCGTTTTCCACCCCATGCTGATTTTATTGCTTAGCCTTCATTAGATACGATGAGGGCACTTCATCCCCTAGCATAAACTGCGCCAGGTAGCAACCGGGTCGAAATACGAGAAAAGTACCTAACAATGGAAAGGTACATTTAAATTAGAAAACCCCTTACGCACGATATGACGTCCACCAATCTAATTTGTTCTGTGCAGGATACGATTATGATCTCTATCGGTATTCGTGAATTTCATCCCCCAGTTTATGGACTAAGATATAATGTTTTATCCCTTTCACCGAAACCTCTTCCTATAGCCCTGTTTTTTTGAGCTTCGATCTCAGCAAAGCAAAGTAAAGTAGGATTTTCAGCACGCAATTACAACAACTACGCTCTACCTGACACTTCGAGACTCGCAGTAGTTGTTATAAAATGTATGCTGAAAATCCTACTTTACTTTGCTTTGCTGAGATCGAAGCTCAAAAAAACACGCCTTATATTGAAAGATATAAAACAAAATAAATTGTTTCAACCTCAACCCAAAAATAAAAAAAAGTTCACATCACACGGAATCACATAAAATATCTGTCACTCAAATAAGTTTTCATTTATCGTATCGTCTTGTTGTTTTCGGTCATAAAAACTATTTTAAAGACGACCCTGTGAAGAACCCAAAGCAAATTCAGTTGTGACATGGGTTTCCATTTCGCATTGAAAAGAAATAAGCTACACGAACAATAAACGTCTAAAAGTTAAATTCTACAGAAAAATGGTGCTTTGTTCAAGTGAGAGCTTTTACGTTCTTAACTTTTGTTTTTTGACTTTTTCATGTCGACTCGAATCGACATACATAGGTATGGATTTTTTAATTGCGACGGTTCGATGTTGACAGCCTCTGGCGGCCATGTTGTTTTGGTGGCGAATGACGTCTGTCTAATTTCTGATGTTTATTATTCAATCACTAATGTTAAGCTTTGTTTAGACGATTCAGAAAATGTTATCATTCTAGACGGCAATCGTCTGAACATAGCTTGAAATAAGCATGTCCCAATGATAAAATTTCATTTTATATAATTTTGCTTGTTGACGTAGCCACCGAGGTGGAAATGGGCCTCATCAGTCAAGATGATTTTTCGATGGAATTCCGGATCATTTTCATGCATTTCAAGGACCCCATCAGCAAAGACACGACGTTTTTTCACCATTTTTGTAGTGAATTTTAATAATTTCAATGCGTTGTTGAAGGATCGTTCCATTTTCAGTAATGGCGTAGTTTCTACTTATCAAATGTCAAAGAATAAAAGCTTCAAAAGTGACAGCTACACAATAACATCTCTTATTGGAAAACCCTGTAAAAATTAGTGTCCGCGGCGGCCTGTCAAACTCGACTACTCAACATTTGGTGGCCAAATTCGAGACAACCGGTTCGGTAGACAATCAGCCATTACCACCAAGTTTAAAAGGCACGCTAGATTTGCCGAGAGCATTGTGGCGGTCAGTGAAGCTGTATAGGAGAACCCGAGGCAGTCAATTCCATGCCGTGCACAAGAAGCCGGCCTTCAGCAGAATTCAACTTGGCGAATTTTGGGTCGGGACTTGGGCCTACACCCGTATACAATATAAAACTGTTCTCAGTTAAGACCTAATGACCAAATCCGTTTGTTCGATAGTTGGTCGAAAAATCATCTTCATCTTTTTGGATGAATAGCTATGTTAACAAACAACATTTCCTTATATGGGACGACGCCTACCCACACGAGGTTCACCAGGTGGCAATGCACCCACAAAAAGTTGCCGATTTGTAGGTGCCTACTTTTTTTTAAAACGATATGGGAAAGGCCATCACCGTTAACGGCGAGCGCTACAGAACGATGCTAACCGATTTATTTTGGTCCAAACTGAACGACATCTGAAGGTAGACGACATGTGGTTCCTGTAAGACGGGGCTATATGCGTGCCACACAGCAGACACCACGATGGACATTCTGGCGCAGGGACATAAATCCCCGAGACATAAGTCCCGAATTGATTTTTCAAGACTTATGTCCGACTTTACTCTGAAATAAGTCCCGAATTGAGTTCGACTTAATTGGCTACCAAGATCTTGCGATTTGACACCGCTAGACTTTGTTTCTGTCCATATCATATATCGCTCAAATTCAACCGGATGTATGCGGCAGAGTCATTCAAAATTGCAATCGGATGCGAATGGTATACCTACATGAACTCCCTAAATAAGAAAAGAAATTAGTTAATACTTCACACCAGCTTCACTCAGAAAAGAAAAGATTGTTAAGCGAAGAATTTTGAGATTTTTAAGAAATTGTAAGCCAAAA
This sequence comes from Cheilosia impressa, assembly GCA_948293265.1. NCBI lineage: Eukaryota > Metazoa > Arthropoda > Insecta > Diptera > Syrphidae > Cheilosia > Cheilosia impressa. The sequence continues at coordinate 25,970,693 of OX411882.1, forward strand.
GATCTTGCTTCAACTATTATTGTTGATGGGAAGAACTCGTTTTTAAGGTTTCAAGAATCAAGTATCCAGCCTAAGAATGTTATACTTTCCATAACTTTTTTTTAACATTGCCAACAATTTCATTCTTCAATCAAAAATTTTGATATTTGGGTTCATTTTAACCAACGAAAATTGTTGGCATTACAATTTTTTTCTGAGCGTTGTTTTACTCCATTTTAACATTGACCCGTCCTTATTGAAACCCATTCACATTAGAACTGCTCACAAGCTTCAACAGATTGTTTCAGTAGGGCACAATTTCCCGAGAAGAAGTCTGTAATTGTTGCACTTTTTAAAAAAGATGTCTAATAAGCTTCCTCGCGAACTATACCGTGGGATAGTGTTCTTAAAGCTCGTCGATGAAGGTCTTAACCACGCTCCTTTACAATTGACTGATATTATTGGTGGAAGGTATAAGCAAATTCAACGCGGAATACAAGTCGGTTTCAAAAGACACTATTCGACAATTGATCAAATTTTTTTAATACCTATTGTACGGTCTTCAGACTTCAGACTTCAGACGACTCTTCGACTCAGCCAAATGAACTGCAAGTTAGGATGCAGTTTTAGTGCTGCCTGTTATTCCGTCTGTATATAAAAAGCGATGTTGTGAAACTAATGAAGTATTTCCGTGGGGCGGTCATTTACTTACTTACTTACCTAGGTGGCGCTACAAACCGGGGTGGACTTCGGCCTCAACGCCTGATACGCCTCTCCAATTAGCACGATCAATGGCTGAGGTCCCCTTTCACTTGCGCGCACCACCTAAAGCGAGCTCTTCCTCTATACTGCGTTATTGGAATAGAAGACTCTTCGGGCCATTCGCTCTACGTGTCCCAAGCCATTTTACACGACAGATGTGTGCTTTTCTGACCAGTTCGCTGATAAATCTCCTCCTCCAGCTCTACACTCATATCGAACTTAATCTGCTGTACTGCAAAAGTGTGCTCAACAGCGCCTGGAGCGGATTTCTCATTTCTGTTTTTCAAACAACTTCACTAGCAGTAATGTTCTACACCGCTCCAATTTGGGAATGTCAATGTTTTGAAGCCGTAGGAAAACTCATACTCTTACTTCCTTTCTCCAACGAGCCTTTAAAATCCCAACTAAAGGGTGTTTTTTTTAGAGGTTGGTTTTTCGAATAGAGATAAAACTGACATTTTGTGGTGAAATCTGGCAACTCTAATGTCATTTATGTTCAGTTTGGTTAGCCATTTCATCATGAACAGGTTGACAAATGAACAACGCTTGCAAATCGTGCAAATTTATTTCGAAAATAATGGTTCAGTTCGCGAACTTTACCGCAAGCTCCGTTCATTTTAAGGTCGACATAAACGTCCATCAGAGCAATTAATTCGGTTAACCATGGATCGTTTTCGCACTACGTTACTCTATGTGATAATACGCATCCGCAGAGACGTCGAACAGTGCGCACCGATGAAACAATTGCCGCTGTAGAGCAAAGTGGAAGAGGACCCGAATGAATCGATTCGCCACCGTGCACAGCAATTGGAGCTTCGTCCATCAACTTTACGGAAGATTTTGCACAAAGATCCTGGCTTACGACCTTACAAGATCCAGCTTGTGCAAGAATTAAAGGCGCGAGACCATGCAATGCGTCGTGATTTTGGTGTATGGGCCGAAAATGAGATTGATATCGATGCTGATTTTCATCGCAAAACTTTGTTCAGTGATGAGGCTCATTTTTGGTTGAATGGCTACGTCAACAAGCAAAATTGCCGCATTTGGAGTGAAGATAATCCACATGAGACCCTTGAGACGCCATTACATCCACAAAAACTGACTGTTTGGTGTGCTCTAGGGGCTGGTAGAGTCATTGTGCCATACTTCTTCCGAAATGATGCTGGAGAGTCAGTTACCGTTAATAGAGACCGGTATAGAGCCATGATAACTGACTATTTTGTTCCCGAATTGGATGGCATGAATGTGGATGAGATGTGGTTTCAACAAGACAGCGCTACATGCACACAGCGCACGTCAGAATCGATTTATTGAAGGAAACATTCGATGAGCGCATAATTTCGCGGAATGGACCTGTCAATTGGCCACCAAGATCGTGTGATTTGACACCATTGGATTATGTTCTTTGGGGATATGTGAAGTCGATCGCCTACGCCAATAAACCAGAAACGTTAGGGGAATTAGAAGCCAACATTCGTGCGTTATTGCCGACATTCAGCCCCAAATGCTCGAAAAAGTGGTTGAAAATTGGACCTCTAGACTTGGCTTTATTCGAACATACCCGAAATCATATTTAAACATTAATGGCATAAAATTATCCTTCCAATAAAGCCAAATTGATGGACATTAAAACGATGAAATCTTAAAATATCTTATTGACATAACACAAATTGAGGTTAAAAAAAAGCTCTACAGAGGAGAGCTCTTATATTACTTAACCTCATTCCTCACACTTGTGCAATCTCAGAACAATGATCCATTTTGTCGCAAAATGCTCTATTCTACAGGAACAGCGCGGTCTACATTTAGGATCGAGTCTGCCTACTTTGCTAAGTAACTGTGCAAATGCGACCACGTACTGAGAAAATTTAAAAAAATGAGAGAGAAATGCATTTCCCCTCTTTTCATTTTTTCGTAATTTTCTACTCGCCGAATTTCGACTTACTGAAAAATGAAAAATGAAAACTGACAACTAAGTGACATCTCAAAAGTTTGACAAGTAAAACTCTATTTATTTTCGTCTTCAACGATGTCGGAGGAATAAGATGTAATCTAATATTCTCCTAAAACATATCAGCGCATTCAAAATGATAAGTTTAAAAGGTATTTAGCTTATAAAAATTGCAATTCCAACTTATTTTGTAGATGCTGCATTTTACGATAATGTTAAAATGACATTTGTAAAACTTTTTGAAAGAAAACCGATCAGGTACTTCTCTTGAAATTGTTAGATTTCTCTCTCGATTTTTGAAATTTGAAGTTTTTCATTTTTCTATGCTGAAAGTACACGAACGAACCTAATATATTCGTATTATAATTCTCTTTGGACTTTTTAGAAAATTTACAAATTGCACCTTAAAACTTCATTCTGACAGCGAGTTTATAATGCGGAAGTTCAGATTTCTAGTTTGGCTAATCTGACACTGACTGTTTTATTTGGCCCAGATTGGTCACTTCAATCGTTTTTTCAGTTGACGTTTATGAAGGGGTAACCGATAAATCAAATCAAGAAAATAGACACATTCAAGAATCATATTTAACTTAATTTTATATAAGTTATTGTATTACTGTTTTTTGAAATCTGTGGATTTTTAATCGTAGATTGAATAAATGAAATGAAATATTGGTCTGGATCAGATATAACCTGAACGCAAAAACTAGATTGGTAGAGAACGTCACTTTTTCTACGTCAGCCACTTATGCGAACTGTCAACTTAGTACTCAGTCACAACTGAAACAGCTGCTCATATGACCGATTTCAGACAATCAAAACCGAGATATATCTAGTCAGACATCTGTCAGACCTACTTGACATTTCAACGTCCCCAATCCTGCCTGCATACTTGCTTGACAATTCAAAGTGTCAAAATTCAAAATAAAGCGTGATAATGTAACAAAAAATTGAGTTGACTAATCGTAACCCAGCCCTGATAAATGTTGACGTTTTACAAAAAAAAGTTATTCGAACGTCATCAATAAAATAACATGAAATACTCTAGGTTAACTTTCAAATTTGTGTTGATATAAACTGACAAGTATATTTATTTATTTTTTAACCTAACTTGTACATAATATATACAGAGATATGCTAAGGTTAAACTCCAATTTAATCAATCCTTTTTTTTTTTAATTTTCAGGAGCGCCACAAAGTAAAGCGAGGAAATTACGCTGTTCTTTCTGATAAAGATGTTAGTTTTCTGGAGTCTGTCGTTGGATCAACTAATACTGTTAAGGAAAAGGACGAGCTTCAAGGTTATAATGTTGACTTCCTGCGTAGTGTGAGAGGTACATTCACTACACATGACACTCGTTTTTATAAATATATTTGATGAGTAATTCATTTTATTTTTTAAGCGCATATTCGCCATCAAGTTATTTAGAGTGGTTATGTTCATACAAAATAAGTTTAATACTAGTTTTATGGTTGACTAGACTTTCGTTTTTGGGACAGATAGTTCGGTACATTTACATTAACATACTAAAGGGTTTTCCAATTAGAGGTGTTATTTTGGTATTCAAAGAAAAATTTAATTTCTTGTGATAAATGATCGGATGTTTATTTCATAATAAAGAGGAAGGTATGCCGTTAATATTGAAAAACAACAACATACAGAACTATATCCTTTTCATGAAATTTTCCATAACCAAATCGCAAAGTGGTTGCCCTATGTCCTCGATAGCCTCAGGAATTTTATCTTTGAAGACTTGAATCGACGCTGGGCTATTGGCGTAGACCTTATCTTTCACGTGGCCCCAATGGAAGATAAGGTTATAAGATAATGACATGCTGTTGGATTCCATTTTTTATTTATTGCAATAATTTTTCTTTCCACTGTTATTTAATTTAATTAAAAAAATCGTAGCACACGTATTCGTCTTCGCCGAGAAAAACGCTCAATGACAGTAGCTATATTTTTCTCATCGGTCATTACCGTCTGATCACAAAACAGATAAATGACGCAAAATCGAAATAATACGAAAGGTGACATTTGTCATTGTGATGTGTCATGTCATTACCGTGTGATCGTCATTTTATCGCTTGTCATTTAATGGCATCCCAACGGAAAATTCGAAATGACGCGCAGTGTCCGTCATTTAATTTTGGGACAAAAATGACGTTGATGGTCATTTCGTGTGATCGCCATTTTTTCACAAATGACCAATGACGAATCGTAGCTTGAAAATGACTATAATGCGACATTTTTTCCTGACGTCACAGCGTCATTTAAATGACTCGAAAAAATGGCCGTGTAATCTCACCTTTAATATGGCGAGCCTTGCGGATAGCAAGTATAGTTCCGGCTGAAACACGCTGACGGTATCGGGAAGTCTGCAATTTTAGTATGTAGAAATATTCCAAACCTGCATAGTAGGTATACTTTCGAAGTGTCTGTGTGGATTGTTAAATTTTTTATTTAAAATTTTCTGAAAATTCAGCCAATCGTTGGTAAGGGGGTTTGAAATTGAAACGATTTCTAAAACGAGGTTTTCGGCTATATTTCCGCCATAAAATCCAATGCTGTTTAGGAGAATGGGGTTAATTTGGTACCTACCCATGCGATACTTAACCACTGTATCACAAAGCCAACTTTTTCAAAGTCGTGGAAAATAGCGCGAATTGTACTAGTTGCCAAGAAATCGATTTCGGTATCTGCCTCTGATTTCAGACCAATAAGTATTTTACCGTGCCTGTCGAAGGTCTTTGAGATGGCTATAGCAAAACAGCTTCTTCAACACCAGTCTCTTAATAGCCTTTTTATACAACACAATCGGGTTTCAGATCAAACCAAAAGTTGCTCCACTGCTATGCTAAATGTTATGGAAGACATGATGCAGGAAGTTGGCTTCTTTGCCTACTTGATTAATTAAAGGTTTTTTGACAAATAAATAAATAAATAGTTGGCGCAACAGGTCCCTATGGACCCTGGGGGCCTAGCTTCTCACAACCATTCGTTTTGTGTGAGTTTTTCACTTTTCGGACGAACGGAAGGGGTCTACAGAGAGTTGTTACTTGCGATTCCTAGTCAGATCTTCTACCAGTGAAATGTGGCGTACCACAAGGGCCAATCCTTGGTAAATTCTTTTTTGCTTGTTTATAAATGACTTACCTTCTGTTTGTAAACATTCCACGATCCGCCTCAATGCAGATGATGTCCAACTCTACTCAACAAAGCCAATTAATGGAACAGACGAATTGGTTGAAAATGATTTATTACGTCTTCTTCAAAAATTATTAATTCCGTCTTTTATTTAAAAGATTAAGTACGTCCGTTCGCTTCTCTATTCCTTTTTTTGAATACCACCATGGATCCCTTTGTTCTTATCTCCTCCCCTCAGCGCCAGTGATGTCGCCGTCTCTTTCCCTCCCCAGCTTCTCCTTCTATTTCGCTACCTACATTAGTAAATGGTGCTAATGAAGATCTTGTCGAAAAAGTCCCAGGTTGGCCCAAATTGTGAGCAAAACTGTAAACTTTAACTCCTTGCCTGATGTCATGCCTATATTGCTTATAAACTTGCAATTGTTGAAACTGCAACTATAGTCTCGGTTTTGTCATTAATTGTAGATTGTCAGGATACGAGTACGTAAAAACACAGTAATAAGACGTATAAAGGTATGCGGTTGTCTTCGCAAGCTCTGGCTAACTGCAAATTTGATTCCAACTAATATTGCACTTGTTACAACCCTAATTCTTCCCCTTATTACGTATGCTGAAGTCGTTTATAGTAATATTGATTCCCTATTCCCTCTACATAAGCTACAAGTGGAATTTAATGACTCGGTTAGAGACATTTACGGCCTGCGAAGATATGACCATGTATCACTGTACTCAAAAACCTTGCTGGGATGTACTTACGCTTAAGCAAGAAATTGTATTTTCCTGCATAATATTGTAATAAATAAGACTCCATCGTATATTTGAATGTAAAACTTAATTTTAGTTCCATCACGTTGGTGGTACCTCAATTCAAATCGTTTATTTTTTATTTATGCAGTTAAATTGTGGGACTCTCTTCCAATAAGTTTCTATCAGAAACATTTCCAATGCCAAACGCAAGCGTTCTCACCTAGCCTCTAACTATCAACTCCTACTCTCACCTCCACATGGTGACTGGTGGGTGCCTAGTACCTTGACTGGAGATTGGGTAACCAACCCCTTTGGAAGGTCGTTGGTGGCAGCAGACGAGAGAGGGGGAGGAGTGGTGTTTTCTCACTAGGGCACCTCCTTTGGTACCAGACGGAAGCGGAAGAGTTCCCTAGATGGAGCCAACGGTGGCGTCTACAGTTCCAGTTAGGCCGAACTATTTATAGTGTAATCCCTATAGAGCTGCTCTGACATATTCGGATACCAGCTCTATAGGGATTTCCAATACCGAGCCAGGGTGTTGGAGAAGAGTTGGTGGCGGATGAACCCTTAATGGGCCAACGGCAGCGCTCACATCCCAAAGTGGGTTACTGGCACCGGAATAACCGGCCTGCTGTCCTAAGGTCAAGAGCCTGGCCCACCAGGTTGGGGGTTGTGCCGTCGGGGTAACTTCCCGACCATGTAAAAAAAACACTAGTTATGAGAGAGACGCGAGAAGCCTCGGCTAACGATACTCTCAAACGGCAACCAGACCCCGAAACGTGAACGGACAACGATATAAGAGTATGTACGTGCGAACGCTGTACACCCCAGGTGGTACTCAAAAACTTGAGTCTGTCCTCACGCGGTACAAGGCAGTTATTACCGCGATCCAGGAAATACGATGGATAGGATCAGGTATGATGAAAAGAAAAAATTGCGATATTGATTACAGTTGCCATAAAAGATTGCATGTATTAGGATGCGGATTCGTCATGGGAAATCGGCTTAGGACAAAGGTCATTGACTTTAAGCCGATAAGTGATTGCCTAGCTGTGATCCGCATCAAAGCTACTTTCCAAAACATAAGCTTAATATGTGCACACGCGCCTACAGACGAGGCTGAAGACCCTACTAAGGAGGAGTTTTATGACCTCCTGGATGGAGCCTACGGAGCCTGTCCGGAGTACGATGTCAAACTTGTGCTCGGGGACTTCAATCCTAAAATCGGAAAGGAAACCATCTTTGGCGGGTTAGTTGGTAAGCACAGAATCCACGAAACGACCACAGACAACGGTTATCGACTAACTGACTTCGCGGCAGCTCGTAATACGGTGATAAGTAGTACTAGGTTTCCAAGGCTAAGGATCCACACAGCAACCTGGCGCTCTCCAGACGGTCGAACCGCCAACCAAATCGACCAAGTGCTAATCGACGCGAGGCACGCTTCCAACATCCTCAACGTGTACACATTCCGCGGGGCAAACGTCGACTCTGACCATTTTCTTGTTGCGGCTAAGTTCAGAGCTCGACTTTCCAACGAGAAGAAGCTGCGTTCCGCCCAGAAGAAGAAATTCGACGTTGCACGCCTTAGCACACATGGAGTAGCCAGAGTCTACAAAGAGCGCCTGAGTGAGAAACTCGCCGCAGTGCATTCACCTACCACAAATGCCAACACCCAGTGGTCCCAGTATTGTGACATCACCAAAGAGGTAGCCGAAACCACCTTAGGGTACCAGCCACCCCAGAGAAAGAGCCCGTGGTATGATGATGAATGCGTACGCAGGAAAAAGGTGACAGAAGATGCACATATGAAGGCGCTGCAGCGCAAAACAAGCGCAGCGAGGGAAGAGTATCGAGCCAGGAGGAGGGAGGGGAAGAAAATCCTGCGTAAAAAGAAGAGGGCCTACGCAGTCTCCCAGCTCAAGGAGATCGAAAAGTCCCGCGATCGAAGCAACATCCGGAAGTTCTACAAGAAAGCCAAGCAACTGGCTGCTGGCTTCAAGACCGGAACGCAGGCTCTTCGAAACAGTGATGGAAACCTAGTCACCGAAGCGCAGGGAATAGTAGATGTTATTAAGCAGCACTTCCAACAGCTGCTAAATGAGCATCATGTAGAGAGAGTGATAGGGCAAGAAGAGAACCCACGTCCAGTCAATGAAGATCCAGTTCCACCGCCCAGTATAGAAGAAGTTGGCTTAGCAATAAAAAAGCTAAAGAACAACAAGGCCGCCAGCTCTGATGGTTTACCAGCGGAGCTCTTCAAATACGGTGGTGATGTTTTGGTAGGGCGCATGCACCAAATCATCAACCAAGTATGGGTGGAAGAAAGTATGCCCGATGAATGGACTATCAGCTCCATATGCCCCATCTACAAAAAAGGCGATCCTATGTCTTGCAAGAACTATCGAGGCATATCCCTGCTTAATGTCGCATACAAGATCCTATCCAACGTACTGTGTGAACGTCTCAAACCGTTCTGCAACACACTAATCGGCACGTACCAGTGTGGCTTCCGGCCCGGCAGATCGACTATAGACCAAATTTTCACACTGAGGCAAATCCTGGAAAAGACCAATGAGTTTCAAGTCGAGACTCACCACCTATTCATCGACTTCAAAGCCGCATATGATAGCATTCATCGTCAGGAGCTTTATGTGGTGATGGCCGAATTCGGGATCCCGGCAAAACTGATCCAGGAGAAGAACCGCGAACTGTATGAGGATGTAGTCCAAAAGGCCAAAATACGTCGACTACATCTACATTGGCTAGGCCACATCGAGCGAATGGACAATAATGCTCCAGCTAAGAGGATCTTCGAATCCCAGCCGCCAGGTTCGAGACGACAAGGAAGACCGAACTTCCGTTTCAAAGACCAAGCCATTGCGGATGCCAGAGCGCTTGGTCTGGATAACTAGAAGCAGCGTGCACGGAATCGCAGAGGACGGAAGGCTGCAGTGTCTCAGGCAGAGACTCTCCACGGGTCGGGAGCCCGTTAAGTAAGTAAGTATTCTCACGAAAACTTAACCAAGTTGTTGCATTCTTTGAAGCAAATGAATCTGTCTAGTTCACAAATGTCAAAACAGATTTGACATTGGCGGCCATTTGCAAAAATAAAAACATCTTCCAATAGGGTGATCTTTTTGGCCCACCATGTATAAAAGGTGTCAGAAAAAACTCGACATTTTTGACAGCTTCATTTTTGCGACTTCCTCTAATAAAAATATGCATATAGTTAAATGTTTAAAAGTATAAGCAATAAAAAAACATCCTGCTCTGGCATACTACATTATTAGCTTCATTTCTACTGATTGATACAAACTGCAACGCACGTTCCATATCCAACCTAACGATCCACCTTTCTTTGCTTTAAGGCAACAGTCAACTAGTTCTTAAGCCCGGCTCTGTTGAAGAAGTTTCCACGATCCTTAAGTACTGCAATGACAACAAAATCGCCGTTTGCCCTCAAGGCGGAAACACTGGCCTAGTCGGTGGTTCTGTTCCTGTGTGCGATGAAATAGTGCTCTCATTGCACCGCCTTAATAAAGTAATCAGCATTGATGAACTGACTGGCATTGCAGTCTGTGAGGGTGGCTGCATTTTGGAGACTTTAGAGCAACAAGCCAAAGATGTTGGTCTAGTGGTGCCCATCGATTTGGGAGCAAAGCAAAGCTGTCACGTTGGTGGTAATCTATCGACAAATGCAGGCGGCCTTAGAGTCTTGCGATATGGTAATCTTCATGGATCCTGTTTGGGTGTCGAAGCTGTAAGTTGTATTAGACTTGAAGGCTGATTTAAGACAGTTTCTTCTTTCTGTTTTAAGGTCCTTGCCAATGGAGAAGTTCTGGATTTGATGTCGGACTTTAAGAAGGACAACACGGGATTCCATTTGAAGCATCTATTCATCGGATCCGAGGGTACTTTGGGTGTTATTACAAAGCTAGCCCTGCTGTGTCCCACAGCGCCCAAGGCGGTGCATGTTGCTTTCTTAGGTATTCGAAAAACACTCGGCAATTGAAAATAAACTAATTCTGAGAACATTTCGCCAACAGGAGTAAATTCATTTGATGACGTGTTGAAGACATTCGTTGCAGCCAAAAAGCATTTGGGAGAAATTTTGTCATCTTGTGAGATGATCGACGAGAAGGCGTTTGCAGCAAGCGTAGAGCACTTTAATTTGAAGTAAGTTGTCAAACATGACAATGAAATGTTTATTTTAGGATTTTTGAGTAGAGTCATCTAGGTGCATAAAGTTTTCTGGCCAGAACTATACTTTTTTCAATAACTCTTTCTACAATATCTCATTTTCATTTAGCACCTCTATGACATTTAACACATTCAACTAATTCAGCCATTCTATTTGTGTTTGTATTTGCTTTTGTATTCGTTTACGTTATTGTCGTGGCGACCTCAAATCAAATTCAAATTAGGTAATCACGTCAATTAACGAGCAAGACCTGAAACGTGACTGAAAAAATATTTAACATTACCGCTTAGGAGAAGTTGATGTCCCTTATGCCGGTGCCGAAGCTATTATTGATAGGCAGATGGAATTACTCAGGAGTTTTGTTTTTAAATGCAACACCTCCATTTAGAACCAACCTGCAAACTCTGTTCAACAAAATTTCCTACACTGCAGACATCCCCTCTTCTTTTAAAAAGTCGGTAATTTTTCCTATGATATTTGACAGGTCAGCGGATATTTTGTGCATTTCCTATTTTGTGTTTTGTTTGTTGCTTATAATAAGCATAGACAAATCATACTGAGACCCCGAACTCGCAATCCTCTTGCCGCTGGCCCCCTCAGTTTTTTTCAAATTCGCCATTTTGCATAACTATCGGTGTTATGTCAGTTGGCGATCTGTGTGTGAAATGCAAAAACATACAAAAATAAAAGGTTTGTTTGACGTGGAAGTGTCAGGTAATTTTTACGCTTGTCAATAACCCTGCACAGTGCACAACCCTGAAAATTCGACTTCTATATCCAACGCAAAATGTTGCCCTGAAGTCTGTCAGCTGTTGATATTGAAAAATATTTATCTTTTGGTTGATTAAAGTGGTTGCAATATAGATGACGAGTTTGAAAATGAATGACAGCAAGCGAAATGACAGCAAAACTCAGCACTGAATTCTTGCCCCCACAAACTAACTGGGGTCAGTTCAGGGCACTACTGGGGTGCCCTAGAAGCCATGACAAACACAGGTTTTTAGTAACAGGGCGAGTTTAGTGCTTTATCGAACGTATTAGGCATAGACAAACCATACTGAGACCCCCAACTCACAATCCTCTTGCCGCTGGGCCCCTCAATTTTTTTTCAAATTCGCCATTTTGTATTACTATCGGTGTTCTGTCAATTGGGAATCCGTGTGACATGCAAAAACATACAAAAAATACAAAAATAAATGCTGCCAACCTCGACAACCGCAGGGAAATGTGAAAGAGTTCGGGAATACCACATTGTAGCATAACTGAATGCCATTGGTTAGTTATTATAAATTTTTTAAAGGTGAATAATTTGATTTGTGTGGTTAATAAAACTATCAAAAGGAGATGTTTATATACTAGAAATATATTAGGACTGATATGGTTGTGTATTTCCCGCTCTTGGATATCATTAACTTCGATTTTGTGTTAAAATTTTTGTTTAATAATGAAGAAAAATTGCTTTAAATGTTTTTATTTTCCCTCAAGCAATCTACATTCTTAATTTTTCGTGAATATTTTAGTGTACATCACTTATTCCTTAACAAAATATATTATCCACACGTAACGAACAATTTCAAATTTAACGGATAAAATTCTATGAACGCTGCAAGCCAATTTGCCCAAAGCGGAAGTGGCATATGCAAGGTGGGAGTGTATTTGTGAGCCGGAATTTTTTAAGTTACGTGACATTTGTTAATACGAATTTCAGTGTAACAATACAACGGGAAATCGGTCAAAAAGCCTTTGAAAGATAAACTTAATCTTCAATATTTCGACCGAGGCCAAGTACCTGGGTGTGGTAGTCACCTCCAAATTGAACTGGAAACGGAATACAGAAGAAAGAATGAAGAAAGGACTTAATGCCTTTTATGCATGTAGAAAAACCTTTGGGAAAACTGGGGCTTACAACCGCAAATTGTGCACTGGCTGTACACCGCTATTGTGAGACCCATTCTTACCTACGGTTCAATAGTTTGGTGGGAGGCGGTTAAAACCAAATCCTATCTTAAGAATCTGAACAAGGTGCAGAGAATTGCTTGCTTGGGTATAACAGGCGCAATTTAATCCACACCACAACTAGGTCTGGAAACGCTTTTAAAACTGCAACCCATTGAGCTATGCACTAAGAACGTGGCAGCCAAAGCCGCTCTCAGATTAAGAGAGAACAAAACTTGGAAGCCTCGTTACTGCGGACACTCAAGCATACTTGAAATCTTTGATCGAAAGGGACTCAGTCACTTACAGATTACGAGAAACCCAGATATGACTTTGAGAAAAATTTCAGAATCACTATACCCAAAAGACAGGACTGGAACTCACCCAGTACCATCATTAGAGGTATATCCGTCTACACGGATGGGTCAAAAACAGAAAATGGTACAGGAGCCGGCGTATTCTCAGAAAGGCTTGCTATTAACCAGCTGTTTCGACCGACTGATCACTGCAGCGTCTTCCAAGCTGAGATCTATGCGGTTAAGAAAGCAGCACGGACTTTCTTATCGATGGGACTACCAGCAATGGAAATAGCCATCTGTGTGGACAGTCAAGCAGCACTTAAGGCAATCGGCTCCAACCTTGTTAATGCGAAATGTGTTACAGATTGCCTCTTGGCACTTAGGGCTTAGCGGGCGGAGAGGTGCTACCGCCTTTCAACACTGCTAAGACTTTTATTGACGGCGTCACCACACAACTGGCTAAGGAACAATGGAGCAACACCGCATCGGTTGCGTCATAACCCGAAGTTTGTGGCCTGTGGTTGACACCAAAAGATCAAAGCTCCTAGTCTCTTTCAATAGAAGTCAAATCCGGATGCTCGTTGGGGTTCTAGCCGGACACTGCACCATAGGAAACATATGGCTAAAAGGCTAGGAGCTAGGACTCTTTGCAAATGACTTCTGCAGAAGCTGCAGAGACGAAGAGGAAATAGAGTCCGTGGAACATCTTCCATGTCACTGCCTAGCTTTACAAGAACGCCGCTCATCCTGTATGGGAGCAAGGTTCTTCGAAAGTTTGGACGACTTGGCGGGGGTACCTCTATCGGACATAAAACTATTCCTCAACAGATCGAACTGCTTTTGTTGGCCACATGTCCTTACATGTACAGGGTACTCACAATGGGCCTTCACGGCTTCCGGGTGAAATTTGCATCTGATGCAAAACTGCCCTCCCAATCTAACCTAACCTAACCTATCTGTTGGTCAAATTGATTTGGAATTTATATATTCCTTTTTTTTAAATAAAATCCTCGTTGTGTAGCCAACCATTGTCCTTGTTTTTTTCGCGAAAACAAATTATGAAATTTGAATTCGGCGATGACAAAAAATGTAATAGATTCTAAGAAAGATGTCGCACTAGCAAATGTGGAGGTCTGATCGTTTATTGGTACCGTTTCACTAATGCTGTACATTTTTACTAAAGCTGGCAACCAGCTAATCATCAACATAAGTGTATATTGAAATGCAAATAAATGAATAACTTGCTTAACTTACTTACTAGTTAAAGTGATAAGATAGTTTTGGCAAATATGACAATAAAACAAACTTCCCGATAATTTTAGTTCTCCAGTAACGGGTTACCCCTTCTATATGCTGATTGAAACGTCTGGCAGCAACGAGGTCCACGATGAGGAAAAATTCAACAAGTTCCTTGAGATTGGCATGGAGAATGGCGAGATCAGTGACGGCACAATAACTGCAGACCCCGGTAAAATTCAAGAAATCTGGAAAATTCGAGAACTAGTTCCGGTTGCTTTGATTGAAGACGGATACTGCTACAAATACGATATATCCCTACCGCTTCGCCAGTTTTACGAAATTGTCCCCGTCATAGAAAAACGTGTCGGAAAATTGGCACATCGTGTTTGCGGATACGGGCACTTAGGTAAAATTAACTTCACTTATAGCTGAGCTAAATCTAACTGAACATAATTTTCTTTCTACTTGACAGGAGACTCAAACCTTCATCTGAATGTCTCGTGTAAAGAGTACAGCGAAGAGCTGTACAAAGCCATTGAACCATTTGTGTTTGAATATACATCGCAGCTAAAGGGCAGTGTGAGTGCCGAACATGGTATTGGATTTTTGAAAACTAAATATTTGAGTTTCTCGAAAACTCAAAACGCCATTAACATGATGAAGGATGTCAAACAGTTGCTGGATCCCAACGGCATTCTTAATCCGTATAAAGTTCTTGCGTAAACTTGGTCTGATTCTGAAAAAAAAATGCCAAATTTGTCTTTAATCTACAATCGTACATGTTACAAAAATATCAAATCCTCTCAGGGAATATATAATCTATAGGATCGAACAAAGAGTGTAGTATATTGTACATAATGTTAGCAAATCTATGTAAATCAATAAATAAAAGTGCATTGGTGCATAATTTTTAACCTAGGTAACTAATTCCAGCTCGGGAATGATTTGGAATTGAGACTTTTGATGAGTTTTGGTAAAAGGACACAGGAATTTAAGGAAATCAAAACAGAGACGCTGGAAATTTTTTGAACCGGAGCTGTTTATTGGAAAGTTGTGAATGAATTACTTAATTTAGCCATGGCTAAATATCGAAAAGGTTGTCAGAAGTGAAAGGATTTAGGCAAGTGAAAACTACTAGACTTCTAAACGAGAACGAGAGAAACGTGCTAAGCGTGGAACCTTCAAATAGGTGACATGGCAACACTTGAAAGACTTGGTAACTAAAGGTGTCAATGTAAGGAAATATGCTTTAGAGCTGCTACACTTAACCTGCAGACCAAGCTTTTAGAACTGGCCCACCAGACACGCAGTTAAATAATTTCCCTTGTCAAACATTTTAAATGTTTAATGCTTGTTGAAAACCCCTTCTATCTGAAAACACACCCATCTCACAACTGGCTTCAGTTTTGTTCGATGAGTTCATCGATTTGAAAAACGACACAAACCTTGAAGTTATGTTTAAAGAAAAACGAGGAAAAGGGGAATATGTGGAATTTTGAAGCATCGTCCCTCAAAAAAATATGAAACCGTTCAAATACGTCGTTTTTGCAAATGAAATACGCAAAAAATGTGTATAGAGAAACAGACTTTCGGCTTCCCATCTGATGATGTATTACTCGTAAGGTAAGCATGCAGCAACAAGCCAGATCTTGGCAAAGTTTTAAAAAGGTTTCACAATTTCAGAGATCCCATTAAAACTAAAGAATCTTTTGCCAAGATTTTCTTATAACAATAAATAAAGCATTACGTTTCTTATTAAGAACTGAGTAAATATATTTCTGTAGCAACAAGGAAAAACAGCATAAGTCATTTTTAGCCACTTTTCAGGAGCGCAGGCTAAAGGTTTGACTTTCAATGTGGGAAAATGACTTATGCGTTTTTTGTTGATTCATAACACAGAAACCATAAGAGATATTTGAAATTTGAATGGAAAAAATTTGACATAATAGAACAGTGCCCATGTTCTGTAATTATCACATAGATACTTATATTACTCACGATATGAATTGAAAGAAAATGCTCCTGAGTTTCATAAATAAATTTTCGCATCGATACTTTTTAAGTATTTTCTTTCAATTCATATCGTTTTTGTGATCATAAATATATCGATGTGATAATTACAGAACATGGGCACAGGGTTCTGTGAATCCGATTGAAAGATTTACTCAATTTTGACATAAGTCGACTTATGCTGTTTTTCCTTCTTGCCACAGATTTATGTTGCGTTGCGGCCCGAGGCACCATAAAGCTAAAAGGCCTTTGTGGCCCTCTATTGAGAAAAGGTTGAGTATGACTGCTTTAGAGGATGGCGCGTACAGAGTAGATAGGTATGCGATGCCTTGAAGACGTAAAAACCGGTGCACATAGATAATATATATTGCATCTTATTTCCCTTTGCAGCATTACCGACGGGCGACATTATTGTAACTTTTTCACCTAAAAGCAAATGGCTTTTTAAAAATTCTCTATTTTCGGTCCTTATTACAACATTGGCGACTTTCGGGCATAGCCAGCTCCCGCGCATCTACCCGTCCCCATGAGAGTAAGTGTATTTGGTGAGTTTCCGTCAGCTAATGGATGATGCGTTCTGAGAGTTTAAATTCGTTGTTTTATTTCACCACTAAAACATGTATTTTACAAAATGTATAATAGCGAATGTAATCAACATGAATAAATAGAAAACCGACCCAGCACCGCTGTTATTCAGCCACTGTTTCCGTGAAAGTAAAAATATTACGACGGGAACTACCTCTCGGCTTTCGTGGCCTTAACGATAATGGAATTAACCCACGGCTTTCAATAATACGCACTAAATGAGAGCGCATTTCATGAACAAAATAGGTTTCAAAAGGTGCGGACTTTTCTAAAGTTAGAGATGTGGCAGAAGCTATGGAAAATACGCCACAATCATACCCATAGCATACCCATGAAATCGCACATCAATAAAATTTATAATTGGCTTATTAGGAAACAGTGCATCTACAAAAGCCTGCTGCAAGGGCGGCAACGTCTTCCTATCAAATACGCGTAATATTTCGCCATTATAAAATAGACATACCCAGTGACCAACTTCGCTGAAATTATTTCCACAATAGAGCAGTTGTAAATGTGGTTGCTGGGGATGGACGAAGAGGTATAGCCGCTATAGACCTCAAAAATTTCAGGACGAAACTGATATGGCCCATAACTATTTAAGATCGCGTAAAATACATTTACGAAATCATCTTCAATATAATTGAGTAGATTTCAGTATGCATTGAAAATTCCAATTGGAATCGATTAAGAGAACACACCAATAGACGCCTATAACGAATGAAAAATGGTTAAAAGGAGCGTAATTTATAATAGTGAATGACAGTTTTTTGGAAATATCTTTTAAAATTATTAACTTTTCCGCAAAACAGTCTTCGGCACATACATAGCTACGAGCATGATCTTCAAAAATGGAGCATGTCTATTTTTTTCTAAATTGAGAAATAAATAGCTATTTGTGAGAATGAACAAATTTTTTCACCAAATTACTTATTACTCTAAAACCAGTCAATGTATCGCTTCCATTGGTATTTGTCGTTTAACTAGAGGTTATACCGGATGTTGTTGCAATTTTCAGCCTTCTACATCAAACTAGATTCCTCCGCTAAGAGCAGTCACCTTGACGTGGTGCGGAGGCTTAAGTCGCAATGATTCAGCAGGCTATGCTGTCGGAGGCGGTAGTCGTCTGAAGGGTCACCCATGACAGACAGGCTGTTTTGAAGAGCGACGAACTAAGAACTGCCAACCTAACTCCAGTGGTGGCGTGAGCGCACACAAACCGTGCCGAAGGATGAAAGGTTGGAGGTCAAACCAACCGAATACGAGCTCCCTCAGGTGCCCAGGCGAAGACCTGATGGTAATATAATGCCTTACCCCGGTATGGCGGCGCTGCCGGGGCGGACCATACTTTCCGGCCATACTCGTGGGAACAAAATTGAGACAATAATAGAAAAAAAAACCAGGGATGGAGGAGTAAAGTGTACGATAAGTACAATAGGTGAGACGGTGGCCGACACTATAATCGTGGAGCCATACGACCTCACAAAAATTCAGGAGGCTCTAGAAGCCGGATCAACCGAGGAAGAGATCTCGAGAGAAGAAGAGGAGAAGCTTTTGGCTGAACCCTCAACCGAGACTACCAGCGAGGAAAAGACGAAGAGAAAGAAGGTGCCCCCAGGTCTGCTAAGGAAGCGGGAATACCAAAAGGCCAAACATATATTTGGCATTCTCGTCGCCAAGGATAAAAACTCCCTGACAGAGAAGGAGCAAGCCTCCTTGGAATGGGCCAAGGAGACTATAGCGAAAGATGCTCTTACGAGGCCTGAGCCTAAAAGACCATCCACCGCTTTAGTCTTGACTAACAAGTCAGGCCCAAAAAGCACTCCACACGGCGCAAAACGGCCGAGGGACGATGTCGCTAAGACAGACCCCAAAGCCCAACGTAGCTCCTCAACGAGAGGGTTACCAAAGACGGAACACCGGGAGGCCGACAATAAGCCGGGCCCGAGTGGACTCCAGAGGAAACCCATCGCTGAGAGGCTTGTAAACAAGGAGCTAGCCCTGAAGAGGTTGAGGTCGCCAGAGGACGCCCCCAATATTCCGAAGAAGGCAAAGCGGAATGACACACACACGGGTAGCCCCAAAAGGACACCCATGTGGGGAACCAGCACAAGGGGGAAATACAACGAGGTGACCAGAAATCCGCTTCAGTTAGCTGTGGTGGATTCAAGGAAACCAAGTGGTCAGTACCCTGCGGAATGCGGTAAGATAATCGAGAACACGCTAGGTGTAGCGATTATCTCCCATATCCGAGCCAAAACTGGTGCAAAGGCCCCCGCGTACGGCAGGATGAGATGGTTGAAGGGCATCACCTACATTGATTGCAAAGACCAGGCATCGAATGACTTTGCCAAGACCGTGCTAAACGGCGCACAACTATGGGAAGGAGCAATGCTAAAAGCTGTACCCATAGAAGAGGTCCCTATAAAGGCAAAGGGTAGAATATCGATCCCAGAGATGGGCGTTAAGCGCGAAGAGATCCTTAGCGTCCTTCAGGCACAAAATCCCCAGATTCCGATGAGGGATTGGGAGATTGTGTCCGAGGAAGAGCCAAAGAATGGTGCAAGAGGCTACATCATCCTATTTGATGAACCACCTGCACCATTAAAGAAGAACCTGCAGATGCCGCTATCGTTTGCTGCGAGCGAGGTAACGCTCAAGCTCCTTAAGCGGACTGCAGATACCGCAAGAGCACCTGAGGCTGTGGAGGAGATGGCTACACCCAGAAATGAGAGTAGTCCAAGTCAATCTCCATCACAGTAAGGTAGCCTCAAGCAACCTGAAGCTGTTCATGGAGAATGAGCAGCTGGACCTGGCCCTAATCCAAGAACCATGGATCAATAAGGATCAGGTGATGGGATTAGGGTCGCGAAAGCACGACATACTTTATGTCAAAAACAAAGGTAAAGTAAGATCGTGCATTATGGCAAAAAAAGAACTTCACGCACTAATATTGCTTCATTTCAGCACAGGTGACGTTACGGTGGTGGAGATAAAAGGCAAGGGTGAGAGCTGCAGAGTGGCGTCAGTCTACATGCCGAACGAAGACGACACATCAGTCCCCCCCGATCCGGTAAAGGCGCTAGTGACAGCGTCAGAACAAGGTAAGAAAAACTTAGTCTTAGGCTGTGATGCTAACGCCCATCATACTATCTGGGGTAGCTCAGATATTAATGCTAGAGGTGAGGCTTTGTTTGATTATCTTCTTTGCTCCAATCTTCTTATCTGTAATCGGGGAAGTGATCCCACTTTCATTACGGCGAGTAGAAGGGAAGTTCTAGATGTAACCTTTGCATCCCTAAATAATTCTGTCCAAGTTGCAAACTGGAGAGTGTCCAGCAAGGCATCACTATCGGATCACTGCTGGATACTCTATGACTTGCAGATGGTCTCCCAGGGCAGGAAACAGTTCAGAAATCCTAAAAGAACGAACTGGGAACAATTTAACAAAGAAATGCAGAGTTACAGGAATCTCTGTCCGGCCAAAGATCTCACATCTGCTGAAGAGGTTGACACTGCAGTTGAATCCTTAACAGATGTGCTCTCCAGATCTTTTGAGAAATCCTGCCCAAAAAGTGGTACAAGTGGGAAAAAACGCCCTCCCTGGTGGAACCCAAAGATCGCGGAGTTAATACGGAGCTCAAGGTCTAGGTGGAACCTCGCTAAAGAGGGACTCATCGAGTGGTCTACCTATAGGGAGAGCGTTAGAATCCTGAAAAAGGAGATTAGATTCGCAAAGAAAACCTCTTGGAGAGCATTCTGCGAATCAATTGAATCCACAACGGAAGCATCTAGGCTGAGGAAAGTCCTCTCAAAAGCACCGGTGCCGATATCCTCGCTAAGGAGGATTGACGGCAAATGGACTGAATCGCACAAAGAGACGCTGGAATTACTAACGGAAACTCACTTCCCAAGCTGCACTGACGTGTCTGATGGCTACGATGTAGTAACACCAGTCACGAGAGAGGGAATGGAGCAGGAAACAATCGCCGAAATAATAGACGAGGAAAAGATAGCCTGGGCAATCAACACATTTGCCCCCTTCAAAGCACCTGGAATAGATAATATTCGACCCATAATGTTACAGAAGTCTGAGGAAGCTATTATTCCATGGCTTAAATGCATTTACACGTGCTGTCTAAGGCTATGCTATGTTCCTAGGGCTTGGCGGGAGGTAAGAGTGATTTTCATCCCAAAAGCAGGGAAAGTCAGTCACACTACAGCCAAAGATTATAGACCAATTAGCCTATCATCTTTTATGCTAAAAACATTGGAACGACTAATCGACTTGTACGTACGGCAAGTGATCGGCGATAATTACCTATCAAAATCACAGCATGCGTACATGAAAAGCAGATCTGTTGACACGGCGCTACACAGAGTAGTATCGGTAGTGGAGGAATCACTACAACACAAGGAATACACACTGAGTGCTTTCCTAGACATAGAGGGGGCCTTCAATAACATCGAATCTGATGCAATTTTACGCAGTCTGCGTAGGGCCCATCTAAATGGCAGTCTTTGTGACTGGATCGGACTCATGCTAGGCACACGTAAAATCAAGTCACAACTAGGGGACGTGAGCATTGAACGAAAGGTCAGTAGGGGAACACCCCAAGGCGGAGTTCTCTCACCGCTCATATGGCTCCTGGTGGTTGACGAACTGCTGAAAATACTGGAAAAAGAAGGTTTCATTGTGAGCGCATACGCAGACGATGTCGCTATTCTGATTCCAGGTAAATTCACCTCAGTCCTCAGCGAAAGACTTAGTTACGCACTCCTGCTAGTCAATAACTGGGTTATGGGCCGTGGACTTGGAGTGAACCCATCGAAGACGGAAATTCTCCTGTTCACGAGAAGAAGGGTGATCCCCGCTTTCAATCCCCCAAGGATGGGTGGCGTGGATCTGGAAATTTCAAAGACAGCCAGATATCTGGGCGTAATTCTAGATTCCAAACTTAGCTGGAAGGAAAACGTAGAGGATCGTATAAAAAAAGCATACGTGGCATTATATGCCTGCAGAAGAGCATTCGGCAACTCATGGGGATTCAGGCCACACATGGTACACTGGCTATACACAGCTATAGTGCGGCCTATCCTAACATACGGTACAACAGTATGGTGGAAGGCTACTGAGAAGAAATACCATCTTTCTAGCCTAACTAAAGTTCAAAGGGCAGCATGCATCGGGATTACGGGGTCCCTACGGACCACTCCCACCGCAGCTATGGAGGTGATGCTAAACCTCACCCCTCTTGACATCTACTGCAGCAGCAAGGCGGTCAAGACCGCAATCAGGTTAAGAGAATCTGGACTGTGGTCATCTAAACCCTATGGTCACGCCGCCATTGAAAGCCAGTGGGACGCGACGAAGGAGGGGATGACTACTGACTACATTCCCTCCACCCTCGTTTTTGGGAGGAGGTTCAATACCAGAATTCCAAACAGAAGCGAATGGGTGAACAAAGAAGTAACAGTAGAAGAGGAGTTAGCCGTATATACCGACGGTTCTAAGATGGATATCGGTACAGGCGCGGGCATCTTCTGCGAAACACTGGACCTACGAGAATCATACAGAATCAGCGATGATTGCAGTGTATTTCAAGCAGAGGTAGCCGCTATCACCCAAGCGGCGAAAGACCTTAAGAGACGGCACATTGTCGGCAAACAAATCACTATCTATTCGGACAGCCAAGCGGCCATAAAAGCCATGGAGTCTGTCGTGGTGAAGTCAAGGGCAGTAAGTCGCTGCAAGAAATATCTAGAGGAAATATCTCAAGCCAACGTGGTGACCGTATGCTGGGTCCCAGGGCATATGGATATTCCAGGTAATGAACAGGCGGACGAGCTTGCAAGAGACGGGTCTAAGATGCCTGAAGGTATGGCCCTAAAATCAGTAAGAACTCCGCTAAGCACGCTCACGAGGAGGATTGACATTGAATCCTGGAGTAGAACTAACCTACGTTGGACCAATCTCAATACCTGCAGGCATACGAGAGAACTATGGCCAGAGGTGAGCAAAAAGAGATCTAAATGTATGATCGGATTAAACCGCAAAGAGATTCGCATACTCACGGGGGTCATTACTGGACACTGTACGATAGGCGCTCATGCGGGAAGGCTGGGGATACTGCATAATGATTTCTGCAGAAGCTGTAGGGAAGTTGAAGAAATAGAATCTGTTCGCCACCTACTCTGCGAATGCCCAGCCCTCAAGAACAGCAGACACAGGATCCTCAACAGTTACTTCTTCGAAGACCTAGATGATTTGAAGAATGCTGATCTCAAAGTTCTCCTGAGATTCATACTTAAATCCGGGTGGTTCTAGTAGATAAACAAACTTCATATCATTGGCTACTCGTAGGAGGTACTAGAGGGTCATGTTTAAAACGGAGCTTTAAGAACCCATGAGATTCATACTAATCTATGTGGCTGTAATATGAAAAGCGGTCTTCTTTCTTGTCTTTCAACAGGTCACACTGGATGGTTCCCGTAACTGGACACAATGGACCCAACTGATGGTCTAAGTGAAGCTGTGGCATAGTCGCCACAAGAGCACCCTTTTACCTACCTACCTACCTACCTACATCAATCAGTTTCTGAGATAGACCTAGGAACAAAATTGGTTTAATTTGTTCGGACGGACAAAAGCGAAACTAAAAACGTTCCGTTTTTTCCCTTTGGGTACGGAACCTTAAAAATACAGATTTTTTACCCAATGGAACATGAATAGTAGGTTTGTTTGACGTGGGCCCTTGTGCGCACTAGTCCGCACTGGATTAACCCTTATAATGCGTTCGATATAACACCGAACTCGCCCTGGTACTTCTCTGGGGCACCCTAGTTGTGCCCTAGACTGACTTCAGTTAATTTCTCGGGGCAAGAATTTAGTGCTGAGTTTTGTTGTCATTTCGCTTGCTGTCATTCATTTTCAAACTCATCATCTACATTGCGAACACTTTTATCAACTATTTGCATAATGGCAAACCCAAATTCAGAATTTAGTTCACTAATTTTTAACAATAAACGGGAAAAAGTGTTACCAAAAGATAAATATTTGTCAATATCAACAGCTGACAGACTTCAGGGCAACAATGCGTTCGATATAGCAGTCGAATTCTCAGGGTTGTGCAGGGTTTTTGACAGGCGTGAAAATTAGCTGACACTTCTCAGCGCGCACTAGTGGGTACTAGTGCTAGCCACGTCAAACAAAGCTAGTAATTTGGATAAAAAAAAAGACTATTCACATGAGAAAGAATTGCGAACAAATTAATATAACTGCATCAATTTAAGGCCAATAACGTTTCATATAAATGGCTATATCCGAACATTAAAGCCCCTAGTTTTTTCCTATGGGTTGCCAACAGTAAAATAAATCCTATCCGAGGTTACTTCTGAACAATATTTTCTCTTACGTATTGGTATAAAAAAATAAATGACACACAAACGAAATTGGTATATGTAACATATAAGATATATTTAACGAAAACCCCGACAGCCGACTCATTTTATTATTTAAAACCAATCTCAGCTTTTAATATTGTCAGCGATCCATGGCAAATACGACACAACCTTTGTGAAGATTGTTGAGAAGTTTGTTCCACATTGCCAAGAGCCACCACTAACGACACCATACTGAATCCATCTAACACCACCGCGATAACGTGCAGGGAAAAATATCGGTCCACCCGAATCACCCCTACATGTATCAACCGCGTTCTCCCCTCCGGCACAGAATTGCTTGTCACTAAGTCGTATGAGTCTGAAAAATTGTTGACATTGCTCGTTTTGCAGCAGTGGAACCACGGCTTTTTGTAGAACACTTGCTCGTATGCCAGTTTCCATGTTACCCCATCCAGCGATTATCATTCGGTCAATAGTAGCCTCTGTCGACGCATCCGTTATCGGTAGGCATACTGGTTGAACATTGCCTAAATAAAGTAACAACAGTCAATACCGAAATCGATTTGTACTTAATTTGGACATCAACTTACTCTTGAATGTGGCACGTTTACTCAAACGTATGAGTCCGATGTCGTCGGAGAACTTGCTTGTTGAAAATTCCGGATGACGTATCGCTGCCTCGACGTCTATCTCCTGTACGGGTGGAGCGCACCTTCTTCTCCTGCCCGTGCCTATGCAGTCGATCGTGTCCTTTGTATCGTGCTCACCCAACCGGACACGCACTCTGCAAATAGAAGAATTTCAAATATTGTCGCATAAAAATATTCCCGCTGGCTTACAATTTTCTGTCAGTCAACATACAGTGAGCGGCAGAGAGAACATATTGCTCGGTGATTAACGATCCACCACATCCCGTCAACGTAGAATTGCCATCGTCGTACACCAACAATGCAATCCAAGGGTATTCGGAGAGATTTGCGTCCTCACCATTTGCAATCCGATCAATGTAGTTATTTCCACACGAGGTTGCCTCTAGAATAGTCATTCCTGACTGGGGTGCAGCTGTAACTGCTTGTGGAGTTACACTTGCCGCCGAACAACAAACATGAGGCTGCCATATATAAAAATATATAAATCAAGCAATTTCTGGAATTTTTAATCATCCAGCTTACAATATTGTCGAAGGTGCCACAGTGCGTCATCCGTACGATCTGAAGAATGAAATCTGGCAGAGGTACTGGGGCAACTACTAGCAACTGTACTACTGTACTACACGTTTTCAAAGGGACACAAATTCCATCTTCCCTGCGCAGAGTAATACACGAGCTCTGACTCTCTGCGAAATGTTACATATGTATTTGTTTCATATTTTTTGTGTAATTTATTTTAAGACTCACGTGCTTCGATACCAACAACTATTAGAATGACCAACCCCAGCTTTGCCAGAGCTCCACCCAACATAATTCAATAAATGCCTAATGAGCCACGGGCAAGAGTATCTATAGACTTTAGCGTGCGGAGCACTGAATTAAACTGAATGTGCGGAAAGATCTTGGACAGCACAAACGAAATTTGTGTACTGATGCCTGTCTTGAACGTGCGATGCGCTTTAATATTATACTCTGATAACGTAAATGTACTGATAGTACTCGGGTGCGATCTCAAAGTATTTTCAGCTTTTTTCGTCATTTAGTAGGGGAAGTACGTCCAAAATGACATACTGTTAGCCTTTTGATTCAAAGAATATTATTTCTAAGAGATATTGCAATTGTTATGTTAATTATTTGTTTATTGATTTATTGTGATCATTTTAAAATGTTATTTTAATTTGAACAAAAAAAATAAATGATTTTCCAAATCAATGTAAAAATCCATTTTGTCCATATGATATGGACAAAATGACATATTTGGTATGGATATAATGACATACAGCATTTATGGCATATCCGATAAGTCCATGTCGCTTCAAATTCTCAAACTATTTTTATAAATATTTTTTTACCTTCAAATTTAGTTCAAACGCATAGTTCACAAATGAATCCATCATTGGCACATCAGCACAGGATGCATGAGCCTAAAGATTACACTTTATGCAACGTAACCAAGTTTCACCAGGCTTGGAGTGAGAAAAAATGTCGTTGCAATAGATGCACGAGCAGTTGTCATCGCCGTCGGCAGTAAAGTCTTCATCTTCTGTCTCATCATCATTCAAAACAGGGGCGATTCCTCTCAGTTAGCTAGTTTAGCGGCGCTAAACCAAGCAAATAAATTGAAATACATATACGCAAAATACAGCAAATAACGAGGTTAAAGTAATTATGAAGATTAATAATTGCAATAATCAATGACATACTAAATAACAAAACTATCATTTACAAATAATAATTGCCTACACAAACACACAACACAATACTCCCATGCAATAAGTTTCACTTGAAATACTCTTTAGCGTTACAACTTGCGATACCGCAAATTTCCTGCCTGCACGCACGCACACAATCTAAAACTCCCATAGAAAAGTCTCCTGCTTGTAGCATTTTAGCGTAAAAAATTGCGCTAACGAATTTCCTACAATCTGTATAAGTGTGGAATTTGACTACCTCTACCAGTCGCAAGCAAAGCACAGGAAAATATACGGAAGGGCAAGCGCAAAAAAATGCGATAAAACTTGAAAGTAGAGTTAAGTGTAAGCAAGCAGGTATATTTTGCGCGTTATCTTTTTTTGTACTTCTGTGTGTTTCTCTTTCTAGTCAAATTGCAGTAAGAATGTGTCGTTGTGTTCTTATTTGACTGAAATAATAGATTGAATTCCATACCAAAAGTAAAGTGCGATTTATAATTTTATATTTGCGTGGATTATAAATGTGAGTAAATACATAATAATTATTTTTGTCGTGCTTTTGGAATATGAGAGTGCGCTTTTTTTTTTTTTTTTTGTTTGTGAGAAGTGAGCACGTAGCTAACCCAATGCTTAAGACCAGGAATCGCCACTGATTCAAAAGGACCTTGGTGACCTTTCTTTTACGTTTTTCTGGGGGACTATTGGATGCATTTTGAATTCGCATGCATATGTCGTTTTGTCCATAATTATGGTATGTCATTTTGTCCATATCATAGTTTTGACAAAATTTTCCAAATAAAGTGTAATAAAACTCTGATTTTATTGCAGAAAATTAGCTAATTTTATAAGTTTTATCATAAACTATCGATATCATAAATAATATTAAAGAAAAATTACAGAAAACTCACCAAAACACGAAAAAAAGTTTGAACCAAAAAAAAATTATTTGTTGCTGATAATACTTTTTGCTTTTTGGCACCTACTCACGGCTATTAACTGAGCTGTCATTTTGGCAGGATTTTATATATCATTGAAGTCACCTTTGAAGATAGCATCTAGTGCTGTAAGTGTATCACATTTCAAGTTAAGGCTAGTATGTCATTTTATCCATATGTGTCATTTTGGACGTACTACCCCTACCGATTTTTTTATTAATCTACTATACATTCAAGAAAATAAGTCATCGCCGAAATCCCAGGAACATTATTTGGGAATTTTTGCACATAATGTTGGACCTGCAAACTAGAGCAAGACAATCTTGCGGTTGAATCACAGCTGCTGAGGCTGACTATTGCTAAACGGCGATTAAAAAAAAAGTGAAGACGGAAAGCCATCTCTATGCGCTCTTCTTTCATAGTCTCACCCTATATACTCGCATATATTTGAAAATTTGAGGACACCTGTACCTATACTCATACTCATGCCATAAAAGTTGATTTCACTTCCTATTTCTAGTTTTTATTTTCGATTCAAAAATAATATTCCCCAAACGCGTCGTAGGTGAATCATAACGCAAAGTATTGAAACAATTTATTAAATTTTTTTTTTAATAAAATGGAGTTGATAATGTACGACCAAAGAGACTGTCTGCAAAGACGGAAACACTAAAACCACACTTCCACATCAATCTAGGAGAAGAATTTGTTTTCGACTTTCATATGAACAAGTTTGAGTTTCTAATGAAGGGCTTTAACTGCTTTTGGACTGTTCTTTGTCAAAATGCAGGATCTAGGATTGCCTTGTAAATCGCTAGAATTAGGAAATTTGTTATGTTGCCTACGAGGATGTGTGCGCGTAAGCCGTAGGGTGCATATCACTTGCTTGTCGACTGACAGTTTGATAGAATCAGTGCCGGCTCCAGCCAAAATAGCTCCCTGTGCAAGATTTTCCGAAAGCGCCCTCTATTTATATTTCCATACATGTATAAGTCTTTTCCACATCACCCTAGAGGTAGACTTTCAATGCGTTTTTTTTTATTGAGGTATTTTTTGTTTTGAGATTTTTGAACTAGATTCTTTTGTAAAATGTAAGTGGATGTGCAAGGAATATGCCTACATGAACAGGGTGGAATATTTTGAGATTATGTATAGGTAAGAATTGAACTTGCGTAAGTCTAGTGGGATTTTTTATTTTGCGATATTTTGTGTTAGATTCTCCTTGAAGTTGCAACATTGCAAGTGATATGAGTTAATGCACAAGAAATAATTCAGCACAGGTGTCGTGGATGTTGTTATTTGGGCTTATTTGAACAGGCTTTTTAAAACGCAGATGGTGGTATTTGGTAGCGCAAGAAAATAATAATTTTTCTTTCCTGGCAATGCGCACCCAGAACTTGGCGCCCTGTGCATTTGCACATCTTGCACATATTGTTGGTCCGGCCATGGATAGAATACACAGCACCTTATGGAAGCTGACCCATAAGCACTTAAGCAGCGCAAGTGCCGGATACGACGGATAAAGTACGTTTACTTTCTACTTTTCTGTCCGTTGCATCCGTTGACGGTTCTCATAGCGAGAGAGGTAGCACTTTCATTGGTGGAAATATTGAGAGCATGAGAGAAACTGTCATTGGCTGTCGCCAGTTTTCTTATATGGTGGGATTTCTTCCTTTTATGTGGGAATTTCGATGTCCGAAAAGCCTTCCATGCTGAAAAAATAAAAACCTCCAAATCCATTAAATTTTTGCTGAAATTTTATTAAAATTGATATCTGCATTTCACCACGATTAAAAACACAATGAATGTAAATAAAAAGAGCTTCTGTAAATAGCTTTTTTAGCAAGATTTTCTGGTATCAAAATTTTGTAGTACAAAAAGGTTATCATTATATAAATATAAACAAACTGGGACTTTTATAAGAAACATAATTTAATATGATTTTTATTTCCGTAAAATATAAATTTTACTTTTAAAAGAAAGATTTATTCACAAAGGGAACCTTTCAGGGTAATTATTTAAAAGGAAATTTAAGTACGGTGAATAGGGAAATATCATAACGTACAGACAGGACAGAGTACTTAAACCAATGGCTGTCACCATATGCGACGCATTCTATGGGACTGCTCGTTGCTCGATTCTCGTTCCGTCGAATAGGTCAATATTGTCGGATCCGTCGACGCAACGGATGCGACGGATTCTATGGGTTGGGCCCTTGATTTATTCTTTCAGGAAAAATACTAAATAAATACTAAGTACTATATACTAAACCAAAAATTACTTCAAACTGTTCAGCGAGAAAATGAAGCATTTTGACAAAGGGAAGCAAGATTATAGGTGCTAGATCAGTTTTCCATTATAATGCAAATTTAAATTAATGCCTTGTTCCCACCAAACTGAAATCGCGAGGTTTCGCAAAATTTATCCAAACCTCTAAGGTTTCGCCATACATTTGTGAGGTTTCGAAACCTCGGGTTTTCAGCGAAACCTCTTTGAAACCCCTCTGAGTTCATCCGTCTCTGAGAGGTTATCAAACCGAACAAGCCTATAGCGTGAACTTTGGTTTATTTTGTGTTCATTTATGGATGTCAAAATATTAAACGCCAAAACAATTGTGACAATTAAGAAAATAATAAAAGAAAAATCTAAATCTCAATCAAAAAAGAGGTAAGTAATATTTTTAAGGGAAATATTTATAATTGCTGCAGTTATTTCCTTAATTTGTTAGGAATTGATTTTTAGTAATTCCTCTTTTCAGCACTATTACTTTGTGTCAGCAAACAGTTGTTTTGGCAGCTACTTCAAAATTGACTTTTGAAATCACTTTAACTCGGTGGGAACGACTTACGAGGTTTCGGGAAAAGTTCATCAAAACCTCGGGATTTCAGTTTGGTGGGAACGTGGCATAAGAATTTGCAAATGAGTCAGCCAAACCTATTTAAAAAAGCTCATAATGTGCACAAATTTTACCAAAAGATAAACGCATATCAACAAAAAACCGACACCGTATTTCTTGCGTGAAAAGCAATGGATGCCATAAATAAAAGCAAAAAAGAAAAGTTACAAATCTTCATGGCTCTGCTTCAACTGACGATGAATATGTACAACCTAAATTTTTCCTCTTGCACGTGAATCTTATGCCGTTTTCGATTTGGCAAAAACAGTAAATTTTTTTAGAAAAAAATCAAATTTTTTTTTGATCGATATTGTTTTTCATATTCAATTTGTCAAAAAAATCAATCTTTTTTTGATCTGAGGCACTTTTGGGAAATCTCGATTTTTTTTCTCAGATTTTGCACATACTTTCACTAATCCGAATCCCAATGTGTATGACACACAGATGGCGGTTCCGAATTGTTTATCGTTAGAAGGATTGTCTTTTTAGCTGAATTTTTCGAAATGCTTTATTAGAAATGTCCGAAAATCAATTGAAATGAACTTCCGGTGAAAGTGAAAAATGAAATTTGTTTGCGGCCAACTCAATGCAAAGAAGGACCAATAAAATTCGGATTTCATGTTCGATTAGGCAGCAGATATCTGAAAAGCCAAATCGAAAACGACATTTATTTTATATGTTACAACTACCTACTTTTAACCCTACATATGTAACAGAGACATTTATGTAGGTAAAATGGAAAAAGGTTGCTCGTACTCTTTTACCTCGGCCAGAAGAGCATTATGTGCTGTGCCAATTAAAAAGTCAAGCTTAAACCTTTAATCGAACGTACCGAGCCACTGAAAAGTATATGCAAGGCGAACACCGGTCAGCTAGTTCTTTATTAATAATAATGTATGGCTCTAGGAGAGGTTTGTTTATTCTACGGCCATCTGAATGAGGCACGTTAAATAGAAATATGCTTAAAATTTATCAAATAAAATTGAGCGAAACTTGATTTTTTTTAACCCACATTGTAGCCGAAGCGATGTAACCGGCTTAATATCTAGTTAACTCCCAATGCTATGGTTGGGTATGCAAAACCCACAACCAGAATTCCAAAACTACATAAATTCCCCAAACACAAAATCCCTTAAACCTAAATTCGGAGGTCAAACATAATTTCTTCGATATAGTTGAATAAATTCGATTCAATAACTCGAATAAATTCCTTGATATAGCACAAGCTTTCGATAAAGTCTGGCACAAAGGACTGATACGCAAATTACAAAAGCAGCTGCCGAGGCAGTATTCGACCATTCTGGAGTCTTACATATATCAGATCGATTCTTTAGAATTAAGCAAGATACAGAGTACTCAACATTAAGAGAGATTGAAGCTGGTGTACCACAAGGCAGTGTGCTAGGTCCAGTTTTATACACTAGCGATCTGCCTGAAATTGAAGAATAGCTACTTTTGCAGATGACACAGCTGTCCTTGCTGTGGGACCAACTGTCGAAATAGCAACCAAAAAGCTTTAAACAGCAATAAACAATATTTCAGAATGGACTAAGAAATGGGAGATTAGATTAAATGACCTTAAGTCAGTCCATACTAATTTTACGTATAAAAACGTGCCACACATTCCAGTCTACATTAACAACAATGTAGTGGAATGTGGAATATTCAAACACAGCCAAATATCTAGGCATGACTCTAGACGCTAAATTGCATTATAAAGTAAAAAAAAGATGAGTTGAACATGCGATACAGTAAAATGTATTGGCTTATTGGGAGATACTCATCCCTGTCCAACTAAAGGGTGGTTAAATTTTAACGGCCGATGTTGAATGTGAACCACACCTAAACGTCAAGTTTTTTTCTGTATTTCATTTGACATTTCCAAATTACGAAGTGAACGATATACATTTTGATTTGAATGACCATTTTCATAATAAGCCTGAATAACTTTAACGCGTTGCTAGTTTATGTATCTTTCCATGGTTCAAATTGAGTTAGTCTGAAATTGAGAAATGTCAAATGAAATGCAGAAAAAAACTTGACGTTTAGGTGTGGTTCACATTCAGCATCGGCGATTAAACGTAGTTAATGCACCTTGGTACACACGCAATGCCGATCTGCCGATCTGATGAGGTTAAGAAGGTTGCTCGGGAGCACAGAATTAGGCTTCTTAACCACGTAAACACAGAAATAACAGAACTTTTAAATAATGGCAATGTAATCAGGATATTGAGAAGTCCATCACTATTGCAGAAGCATCTCTCGCGTACTAGCTCTGCAATGTCTTTCGATGATTTTTTACTTCCAGTGAATTCCTAACACAAAACAAAAAAATATATATATACCTACTCGAAATATGGGAAAATTGTGTTTAAGGATTTAGTATTTTGGTTTTATGGTGTTTAAGAAGGACTTTGTTTTTCGAATGAAAATGGTAGTCACAGCCATCAACAAAGAGTTTTTCTTTCCATTGCCACAGAGCACAGACTTATTGTTTCTTCAACAAATGCCAATGAGGGAATGAAGCGATTAGCGGTATAACGTACAACCTCTTTGCTAAAATTATTAACACAAAACGATAAGCGGTACATTTAAATGTACCTACAACGTTGTCATCAGCAAGCAGTGCCTACGTTTGGCGATTTTGTGCTTTGGGATAATCAATTTGTGTATTTAAAAAAAAAAAACTGGGGATTTTGGGTTTTGGTATTTTGCGATTGAATATACCCAATAATAATAATATATTATGTGCGTATCCCGCTATGGTTACTAAAGATAGACAAAGAAAAGTTATACAACAATAACTCAGTTGGAAAAAAAAGGTAGTTGAACATCTCGAGTTGAAATTGTTACCAAAAATTAGTTCCGTTCCCCTTACAACGCACATTATATGCGATGTCGAGAAAGTTATGTGCAAAAAAGCATTAAAAACGTCAGTAGGTACCTGTATTAACTATTAATGCGTTAGCTGGAAAAAATGGCAGTGATACAAGCATATAATTTACCTGGATTTGAATTTTCATACTCTTCTCTTACAAAGAACATTACGCATGACAGCAACGACCTTAAGCAAAGTCAATAACGAAACGAACACATAATTTCCACTGTCTACTAACGTACATGTGTACATGTTCATCTTATAAGCACGAATGAAAAGCTTATCGTATCAGAAGCAAACACTGTAAAGAAGCGGTAAAAAGCTAGCTTCGTCTTCTACCGCCACCCTGCCTTCCAATCTATGCACGGTACCTAACCTACGTCACAGAAGTTATCTCTAATAAAGTTTCTATAAAGTGTTGCCGCTGTCAACTATTATTACAAATATTTAGTACGGAGCTTTATAATAATCAATTTAAAAACTCTCCCAACTCGTTTGAACATGACAAGGAAATGTCTGTTAATAAATATAATATCGATCGTTGACTTATGGAAAAAAAGAGTTAGGTGCGTAATCACTTTTTTTAAGTAAATTGTGAAGTCAAATCACCGTTCCACTTTAAGGTGGTATAGACCATTTCGGTATAGTTTATTTTAGTTACACTCATTGATTTTTTTTAAAAAGACGGTAAAAGAAAAATACAAAACAAGGTGCTTATAACTTGGCTTTCATTATGTAGGGCCTAGTTTAGACTCAACTCGCGTAAGGGGCTGAAGCTAGGACTACACGTGTCATTTTCCTTAGCAAATTTTGACATGCTGATTGCTATTAGTAAAAATGATTTTGGATGACGATGACGACCGTCACATGTCGGGCCATTTATATTTACCTAATACACAAACCGACATACTAATAATCATTTTTAGTGTTCAGGCTAAACTTCTCGAAGTCACAGTAGCGAAATTTTCCATACAAAATCGCATATTGTGATCTACAAAATATTTAGTGTGAAGGTTAAAAATGATTATTAGTAAGGCCCAAAGACAGAGAAGATACTGGTAGCAATCGTTAAGACTAGTTAAGGTAAAAATTGTGAATTGTTTAATGTAATCCATAAGCTAAACACATACCCGGAACCAGTGATACCAGATTGAGGGGAAAATCGGCTCTTATGACTAAAAACGGGGAAAAACGAGGGCAAAGCTTAAGAAAAGGGGAAAACATGAAAAAATCTCTGTGAAACGTACATTATTAAAAAAAAAATCGGTAAAAAAAATATAAAACGTATTTTCTTCAGGTACGAACAAATTTCAAAGAATGAATTGTTCATTATAAAACATGAAAGAAAGAAACAGATACCAGTCACATAGCGCCGTACTAATAAGGAATTTGAGGCTCGACTTTAAATTTCCGAAAAAACACAATTGCAAAATTTGTATGGAAAATATAGCTATTTTGAATTATAAGCATTTAAAGCCGGAAATAAAAATGTTTACTGGTAAGGCCCATTTTAGTTAGTCACAGTTGGTCTGGGTATATTCCACACAAATTTCACAATTGTGAGCTTTGATAAATTAAAAGTCGGACCTAAAATTAAAAGTAATCGAAGAAAATAAAAATGTATAAAAAAAAATGTTTTGTAAGTGTTGTCCTGAAAGAGATTATTGCTTCAAACGAGGTCGTGATTGAAAAACCATTGATTACTTTAGAGCAAACGAAAATGTCCTTCGTTTCAAAAGTCGCATGCAGCAAAACACCTTTGGACATTTTTATCTAACAAAATCAACGCGCGATACTTATAATCATATTTACAGCCTTATTTATAAACCCACCGTAGAGTCTGCTTAACTTTACGCACCCTCTAAAGTGCCCTTACGCAGGGAAATGTGATTTATAAAGATTTATTAGTTTAAACGCGAAAATGTGCGTTTAGAGCCTGCGTAGAGCTTACGTAAATATGTTTTCGCAGCTAATGTCGTTTTTGGTAGTGTTCGAATTGGAAAAAAATCCAAAAAGTGAAACTAATTTTTGTTTGTGCATTCGTTTCGAATGTTGTGTAAATTTGCACCAAACGAATTTCGTCTGCAAATGCAATTATAAAATATAATTTCAGATTTGGTTTTGGTTGCTAGATTATGATTGCAGGTAGATATTTCAGCAGTCCCTCCAAAGAAATTTCGAAATTGTGCCAGATAATTTGGCTTTTTCATTGTATTATGTAAAATGATTTTCTTACGAAGCTAATCTCTCAACAGCAGCTCAGGTCAGTTTTAGTTGCAAAAAGTAATAGATTTCCGTGTTTTCTGTAATAGTTTATCAAAATTCTTACCTTTTTAGACACAAACCTAATTTAGTAAAGTTACCGCGGAAAAATGTTTATAAATCACAATTTCAGGAAAGGCTGCGTAAATTCTTACGCGATGTTTAACTAAACAACATTGTAGAGGTGTCGTAAGAGAATCTAATATATACGACTGTTATTAGTGTGCAGGCTAATTTTTACGAACTCACAATGGCGAAATTTTCCATATAAAATCACACATTGTGACCCACAAAATATTTAGTGTGAAGGCTAAAAATGGTAATTAGTAAGGCCCAGTGTCACTTTAAATTAATCATAATAAAATTCATTGGGCCTTACCAATAAACATTTTTAGTTTCGACTCTAAATTTTAGTAGTTCACTGTAGCCATAATTTCCATACAAACTTCGCTTCCGCAAATTTAAAGTCGAGCCTAAAATTAGTTTTTGGTATCGCGCATTTATTTTTGTCGTATGCTTGCAAATAAAAAAAGTACTAAAGTTTCTAACAAAAAACTTTTGAGATGGAAACAGTGGCACAGCCTGAGTCTGATGATTCATTCATGACGATCCACGAACCACGAACAGTATTTTTGCTCGTCGCGGTTTCTCCAGCTCGAGAGCTCGTTGAGTCAGTGTTCTTTTCAGTGATCGCGCGATCGCCGAGTAGAGCAATTGTGAATTGTTATCGATTTAAAAAAAAAAGCTAACTAAAATATTAACGCCGCAATGTCTAAGTAAGCCGTAAATTTCGAATAATTCTTATTTTTCAAGGGCAAATTAACATAGTTTTGTTGTTTTTAATGCAGTAAAGCCGACATAGCCCTCATTGGACTGGCTGTCATGGGCCAGAACCTCATATTGAACATGGATTCAAAGGGTTACGTGGTGTGTGCCTACAATAGAACCGTCGCAAAGGTGAAACAATTCCGCTTACGATATTTATTTGCTCAGTACATGACTTTCTATCGCAGGTCGATGAGTTCCTTAGCAATGAAGCGAAAGGAACCAAGGTTATCGGAGCAAGATCACTTCAAGATATGGTGAATAAGCTGAAGACACCGAGAAAAATCATGCTATTAGTTAAAGGTTAGTACACATTTCTGATGGTGTTGTAGTTGTTGTTTTCCTGTGCAGATTGCCGCTCGCATGATCAAATGGCTACGTCATAAATAATGTAGTATGATGATTGCTGTTTGCAGGGCTGAGTGGTTGTTGTGGCTTTTTGTTAGTGCTTTGAAAAGCTGTCAAACGAGTGCGTTAGACGGTGTTTTGCACTTTCAAGGGCATTGAGATACATCAAGAATTTTCAAGTGTGTGCTTTGGGAATATTAGTTTAGTGATTGTGTGATTTTGTGAGTACTGACAAGGCTATCATTTTTAGTGTCCATTCTAAATTTTTCGAACTCGCAATGGCGAAATTTTCCGTACAAAATTGCATATTGTGACCTACAAAATATATACGGTGAAGGTTAAAACTGATTATTAGTAAGGCCCACTGTTAATAGAAAATTACAGAGTTTTTGGAGAAATCGCAAAGTTTGCTCAAGCTCTCAGTGTTATGTACCTAGATATATTCTGCATATAGGTATAATTACATATTGCGGGTATATTTTTACTGTATACCTATATTAATTATTGTTTATATGGAAAACTATCAGGTGATACTGAGATATTAAACTTAATGTCGTTTAATGCATAATTCATTTGCAGTGAATAAATATTTGTGGTTGTTGATACCGGGCAATGAGCGGCAAACAGCAAGCTCCACCGGCAATTTTTATTGATTTATTATATTTGTAGGCCAATTGAGTTCATTCATTAGGTCTGTTGTGCTTCTTGTTCTTAGGCCAAAATTAAAAAGAAAGATACTTGTCATAACTAGGCTTATCTCTCAGTGCGAGAACGGCTGGCTTTTGATGTTTTGATCTGAGATTTTAGATTTCTGCTGCCAAATCGAACATAAAATCCAAATTTTATTGGTTCAAACAAATATGATACCTTTTTCACTTTCACCGGAAGTCTATTTCAATTGATTTTCGCACATTTATAATAAAGCATTTCGAAAGAATTTTATATAAAAAATAGTTTCCATACGCGAAAAAAAGAATAATTCATTTAAAAAAGCAATCCTTCCGACGATAAGCAATTCGTAACCGCCATCTGTGTGTCATACACATTGGGATCAGTGAAAGTATGTGTAAATATGAGAAAAAATCGAGATTTCTCAAAAGAGAGTAGGTTTGTTTGACATGGCTAGCACTAGTGCGCACTGAGAAGTGTCAGCTAATTTTCACGCCTGTCAAAAACCCTGCACAACCCTGAAGATTCGACTTCTATATCGAACGCATTGTTGCCCTGAAGTCTGTCAGCTGTTGATATTGACAATTATTTATCTTTTGGTAACACTTTTTCCCGTTTATTGTTAAAAATTAGTGAACTTAATTCTGAATTTGGGTTTGCCATTATGCAAATAGTTGATAAAAGTGTTCGCAATGCAGATGACGAGTTTGAAAATGAATGACAGCAAGCGAAATGACAGCAAAACTCAGCACTGAATTTTTGCCCCCACAAATTAACTGGGGTCAGTTCAGGGCACAACTAGGGTGCCCTAGAAGCTGTGTCAAACACAGGTTTTTAGTACCAGGGCGAGTTCAGTGCTATATCGAACGCATTAGGGTTAACCCAGTGCACACAGTCAAACAAACCTAGTCAGATCAAAAAAAAAATTGATTTTTTTGGCAAATCGAACATGAAAAGCAATCTCGATCAAACAAAATTGATCTTCATGTCAAATCGAAAACGACATAACAAAACAATTTATTGGCTTGACATTCAAGTTATTACAGTTAAAATTAATTTGAGAAATTTGCATTCGAAGAAACTTTGTTCACTTGTAAAGCTTTTACTTTGGTTTCATCGTACTTATATTTACAAAATTTTATTCTCAACTTTAAAACTAAGGAAGCTCATAATTGCGAAATTTGTATGGAAAATATGGCCACTTTGAACTACTGAAATTTAGAGTCGAAACTAAATATGTTATATTCAAAACGATAACGATAACTGTACGGCAGAGTCAGTTGCAGTTTAGGTAGTTTCAAATCACAGCGCAATATTTTCGGGTATGTTTTCTCTTTGTAAGAAGTCAGCAGTCACTGATAATTTAGTAGTATCTTTTTTCGCTTCCCGATTTGAAGTTAGAACCAACTTAGAAAGATTTATGTTTTTTTTTACAAGCCAGCAGGCTTAAAGCCGAAGAATATGTTGTGATATTTCACCAATTTATTTGTCGATCTAATCAGAAGCAGTTTTCTTGTCCCATTCCATTTAAGAGTGAAACCATTGGAAATCGACTTTATTTGGATCGATAGTTTAGGTTCCACTCCCATAACTTGATTTCGGTAAAAGTCTTTATATTCAGTAAAGACTCCGAATGAAAATCAGGAAAATATTATGTAGGTTAGGTATTTTTCCTGCGCTTACACTATGATTGCAAAGGCGTCCAACGAATTTTATTGAAGAGGCAATTTACAGCTTTAGGTGGAATTGTGTCTAGAAATTCAATGAAAATCGCAAGTTACATATAACTCACAAAAGGTTTTACTGATGTCGAATGAGCTTTTGTAGTCGAAAATAGTAGGTTTATTTGTTGACACGGTTTAAATCGAACGCAATCTACTTATAGGTCTATTCGCGTACTCGGTTGAAATCGAACGCAATCGATCGCAATCGCACAAAGTCTATACACGTAGCATAGATTTAGTATAGACCTTGTGCCTATATACCTATATTGCACAAGGTCTATATAGGTATATTGTGATCAAAAATAACAGAAAAAGAGAAAATTAGCAAAATAACGAGTAATGAGCAATTAGTTCCTCTCTTGGGTCGAAACATCTAAGAGAGCATTGAGCCTTTTCCGTGATCCCGGTAATCCACATATTCCACATACGACATACGATATACCCCATTCCCAGCCTTACGGAACCATTATAACAAACAACAAACGAATAAAAACTGTTTTTTTATTTATTTTTGATTCACGATTAAACACACTAGTAAGAATGGAAAAGAGTCAAAATGACAGTGGTCTGGTAGGGATAAATTCTCTCACAGAGAAAGACATTTACGAAAAAGTTACGGAACGCTTTTGTAGTTATCTATGAAAATGACTGATAAATAATTATTCATAAATTCAAAAAAGTTGTACGAAAAGTCGTTTGCGCGATTGCGATTGATTTATATCGATTGCGTTCGATTCAAAACGCGTACGCGAACAAACCTATTATCGTATAAACTCGAATATTTTGTTAATAGTCGTGTTTTTTTGAGCTTCGATCTCAGCAAAGCAAAGTAAAGTAGGATTTTCAGCAAATATTTTACAACAACTACTGCGAGTCTCGAAGTGTCAAGTAGAGCGTAGTTGTTGTAATTGCGTGCTGAAAATCCTACTTTACTTTGCTTTGCTGAGATCAAAGCTCAAAAAAACAGGCCTAATGTAGGAACAAAATTATTTTGATTTAACTACCTAGCAATGAAAGTGATTCGGAATTGATCGAACTTCTTATTCCTGAATCCGAGGATATGGAAGAGTTTGTACTACAAGCTTCGAGAAGAAGGAAAAACGAGACTGCATTAAAAATTACGCTAAGGAGATTGTCCTTTCTCACTCCTTACAGAGGCGAAGAATTTTTGGTCGCCACTTTCGAAAAGAATCTGAGGAGAACTTTTTATTTTTCACGCTTGTTGATACTATTTTATTATGCAAGAAATCAACACAAATGCGCTCATATGTCAAATAGGACAACAAATTTCCAATCAGCTGTTAATTGAAAGCATAGAGGAACTAAACTAGAGGGCCAACTGAGAGCAGAAACGGGAAATCTGCCTACAAGCTGCCTGGGTTACAGCAGATTGCATAAGTGTTTGTGCTGTACAAATCAAAGGAGCGCTATTAATGCCGCACGCATACTTATACAATTTCCTGTTACAACTTTTCTGGTGGAATTTCAAGTGACGGCGACTGTGTTCGGCATATTTTGCGCCCATTAGTTACACGGCGTTCACATCACAGTTGAGGTTAAGAGCTTTTAGAGTTATGTGGTTTTCCATTGGGACAAAAAATCTATCTTTTTTTGATCTAAATCACTTTTCGTGTTCCATTGGGCAAAAATATCAATCTTTTTTTCGATTCGGATCACTTTTTGCAGATCTCGTTATTTTTTCAGATTTACACATACTGCCACAAATACCCACAGCTGTTTCACGTCATTTTAAGAAGTTAGCTTTCAAAACAAATGCGCAAAGTTTCGTGATAATGCTGTCAAATATTGCGCTAATATATTCACAAAAGCAGAACAATTTTGTTGCATGAGCCGCGATAAATCTGAGATCAGAAAAAGATTTTTAGTGGTCCCAAAGGAAAACGACATTACACAAAGAAATTTGTTGAGTAAAAATTCGCAAGATTCACAGTGGAGGGGTAATATCATGCCCTCTCGATGACGCTCTCTTTTACGAATTTTTCGAGTTAAGGAACTGCATTAAACAAAAATTCGCAAAAATTCGTAGAAAATTAGTAAAAATTCCAGGGTTTTAAAATTTGAGCCGAATATGACTTATTTTGGTGATTAAAGTTTCAAAAACGATATCGTTTAGACCAGAGGCTCCCAAACTTTTTCTTCTTGTAGACCACCTTCAAAATGAGCCTGGTTTCGGTGGACCCCCTGCTGCTACATCTTTACCATATTCCGAAAACTCGTCAAAAAATTTGTTCTTTACTATCAAAACCAGATAAATTTTCGTCACTTATAACAAGTGAACCCACATTTTTTTTCATGCCAACGTAGACCCCCGTCGAGTCTCCCGTGGACCCCTGGGGGTCCACCTGGACCACTTTGGGAATCAATGGTTTAGACGATCGTTGATATACGCTATACGGAATCCGCCCCCAGTATTTAATTTTTGGATTTACTCCTGTATGCTTTAACTTATTTAATAATAAAAACTAGAGTTCGCCCTGTGGTAGAAATTCTTCCACTAAACTGCCTGGCTTTTACACAACATATTGAGAAACAAAATATGTACATACAGCGATGCATCTCTTCACAAACAGTAGTCGCAGTAGTGCCCAAGGCCTCTTATTGTAAATTATTGTAAAAATACATGAATCTGAGGTTAACGAATAAATTTACGAATACTTCAAAATTACTACTACCTACCTTACGAAACAATAAAAACAACGAGCAAAATCAGCCAGAGTGGAGCACGCTTTCAAACTAACCATCGATATGATTGTTGAAGATCATTCTAGATAATAAAAATGTATTCTGGTAACGACATCAAGAATATGTCAAATTAATGAAATATGTAATTATACTGGCAACTCTGCTATCTTTTGTGTTCTTCTTGCTTATGAAATAAAATGGCTGCTTTTGTTGCGTTCTAAAATTTATTCAAGAAAGGTTCATATTTACAATAGGTTATGGGCCCAGTCACCCATTAAGGAATAAAAGTAATTGATAATTGTGTTAAAAAAGGAATAATTAAGGAAATGGCAGCAGACATGAAGTTTTCAGTTGCAAAACTGAATAATGGAAATTACTTCATATGGAAGTACAAAGTGCAGATGCTGCTAATTAAGGAAAGCATATGGGACACCATTTGCCAAGACGCACCCAACCCCATGACAGAAAAATGGAAATCTAAAGACGACATCGCGAGGGCTACAATTTGTCTCTCCGTGGAAGATGACCAGCTGCACCACATCAGGAATTGTTCAACTGCGAAAGAAGTCTGGAAAGTCTTAGAAAAATATCATGAGCGACAGACACTAAGCAATAAGGTAAGCATCATGCGGCAAATCTGTAGTTTACATCTTGCAGAAGGAGGTGATGTCGAGAAGCATATTGGTGAAATGCGGAACTTGTTCATGAAACTGGAGAGTCTCGGGGAAAAGTCGTTCACCGAAAGCTGGAACGTGGCAATGCTTTTAAGCAGTTTGCCTCATAGTTTTGACACCCTTATCACTGCTTTGGAATCGCGATCAGAAAGTGAATTAACAATTGGTTACGTTGAATCAAAATTAATCGAGGAGTTTAGGCGGCGTCAATTGACAGAACAAAAGGAATCGCACAAGGCTTTGGTGACAGTGAACAAATTACCAAAGCGGGTTAACAAAAAGGCTATCTCGCAGGTCGAATGCTATTTTTGCCACTTGAAAGGACACATCAAACGGGATTGCCCACGTTACATCGAGTGGAAGGCGAAGCATTCAAAACAGCAAGTCAGCGTAGCAGCAGTAGAGGTAGATAAAGAGTTCTGTTTGACGATAACTGATCAAAAATACGGAAAATGGATTGTAGATTCCGGTGCTTCATGCCACATTTGCAATGACAGGGATTCGTTCTTCGTATTCGATTCATCAGTGAAGAAAAAGGTACTACTTGCAAATGGGGCA
Organism: Cheilosia impressa; assembly: GCA_948293265.1. Classification (NCBI taxonomy): domain Eukaryota; kingdom Metazoa; phylum Arthropoda; class Insecta; order Diptera; family Syrphidae; genus Cheilosia; species Cheilosia impressa. Next base: position 26,013,766 of record OX411882.1, read on the forward strand.
CACATCGATTCGGAGGGTCAAGGGGCTATTCGACTGAAGCTTAAGAATAGGTTCAACAAGGAAACAGTCGTACACTTTCAGGAAGTTTTGTATGTTCCTTCAGTGAAAGTAAATCTACTATCCGTGAAGAAACTGACATCCAAGGGCTGTGACATAATGTTTGAAGGAGACACTTGTTATATCAATAAGAATGGTGTATCAATTGGTGTAGCACAAATGCGTGCGAATTTATATTCTCTTAACAAGTATGAAAATATAAACGTTGTTAAGGAATGTGACAATAAATGCATTCATTACTGGCACAGAGCTCTGGGACATCGTTCTTCGCTTGCGATTTCAGATATGAAATCTAAAGGTCTCGCAACAGGTATGGAAATAAAGAATTGCACGAGGAACATGGCTTGCGATATATGTCCAATAGGAAAATCTACACGGGCACAATTTCCAAAGAAAAGTTGCTTAAGTTCAAAGGCGGTACTTGATATTATTCATACAGACGTATGTGGACCTATGGAAGTGCCAACCCCTTCCGGAAACAGGTATATATTAACGTTTATTGATGATTTCAGTAGATTTTGTAACATTTATTTGCTGAAACATAAATCGGATGTATTCGACAAATTAAAACAGTACATCGCAATGGTTAGAAACATGTTTAACAAAAATCCAAAAGTAATTCGGTCCGACAGAGGTGGTGAATATATAGGAAAAGAAGTAGTCGATTACCTCACACGTGAAGGAGTGCAAATTCAGTACACCGCAGCTTATTCACCTGAACAGAATGGCGTTGCAGAGCGCAAAAATCGTTCCTTAGTCGAGATGTCCAAATGTATGCTAAGTGAAGCAAAATTACAGAAGGCGTTATGGGGTGAAGCTATTTCTACGGCTAATTATTTGCAAAATAGATTGGTGACTCGGACAACAGGTAAAACACCCTATGATCGCTGGCATAACAAAGTTCCAGATCTTAGTCATCTCAGACCATTTGGTTCAGAAGGGTTTGTGCACGTGCCCAAACAAAAGCGGCTAAAGTTTGATGACAAGTCTGTAAAGATGGTGTTGGTTGGCTATGACTCCAATTCTAAAGCGTATCGAATGCTAGGCAGCAATAATAACATCCAAATATCAAGAGACGTTACTTTCTTAAAGAAGAGTGGAGAACATATCGATTCTGATGTAAGCGGAGGTGAATGCGACGAGGGATTTTCTTTCGAGAATAATGAAGTTGTATTTCCTTACAAACAAAACACTCAATTTTCGGAAGACAGTGACTCAAATTCATCATATGATTCATTTCATGGTTTTGAAAGCAGTGATGAGGATTCGGATTGTGAGACAAACAGAACGCAACTGAGGAGATCGACACGAACAACTAAAGGAATACTTCCAGCGAGATATCTAAACCATATCGAAGAATCAGATCCCGAAACGTTTGAAGAGGCTACGTGTGGTACTGATCGTGATAGTTGGGTAAATGCTATGGTGAAGGAGATGGGGTCGCTAAATGAGAACAACACTTGGAGTTTAGTGGACATGCCGAAGGATCGTACGCCTATAGGTTCTAGGTGGGTTTACAAACGAAAAACAGATCCCGATGGAACTCGGTACAAAGCGCGTTTGGTAGCACAAGGATTTACACAGCGGTATGGGGTGGATTATGATGAGGTCTTCGCACCTGTAGTTTCCCATACGACGCTCAGAACGTTATTTGCAATAGCTGGAAGGCGACAACTAATGGTTCATCATATCGATTGCAAGACAGCTTTCCTAAACAGTGATTTAAGTGAAGTCATATACATGCGACAGCCAATTGGCTTCGAAAAGAAAGGGGAAGAAAGTAAAGTTTGCTTACTGAATAAGGCAATTTATGGATTAAAACAGTCAGCGCGTTCTTGGAACAAGAACATTCACAGTGTATTGGTTAAGTCAGGATTCACACAAAGTAAATCGGATCCTTGTTTGTATACACTGTTCAGCGAGGACGCAGCGGTTTACGTTCTAATTTACGTAGACGATGTCCTCATAGCTACAAACAGTCAACTTGAAATGTGTAAAGTTAAGAAAAATCTGAAAGTCAATTTTAAGATTCGGGACTTAGGAGCAGTCAAAAGTTATTTGGGATTGAAAGTTGAACGGGATGTTAAAGGAATATTTTCAATATCTCAGTCAGCCTACATACAAAAAATTGTTTCTGATACCGGTCTTACACTTGCGAAGAATTCACCAATTCCTTTGGAGCCATCTTACGGAAAGTCATCAGATGTGCAGAAGGGGCTACTAAGTAATAAAGCTTATCAAAAATTACTTGGTAGTCTTCTGTACGTAACATTAAATACGAGGCCAGACATAAGTGCGGCTATTTGTATCCTAAGCCAAAAGACAAGCACGCCTACAGAGGAGGATTGGATAGAGCTAAAGAGAGTTGTAAGATATCTCAAAGGTACGTCACATTTAAAGCTATATTTAGGTGGAAGGAACAACACTGTACTACTTGGATATTCTGATGCTAACTGGGGCGAAGATAGAATCAACAGAAAGTCGAACAGCGGTTACTTATTTATGGTGTATGGAGGGCTTGTCTCATGGAGCTGCAGAAAACAGACATGTGTTTCCTTATCATCAACGGAGGCGGAATTTATTGCTCTAGCTGAAGCTGCAAAAGAAGCAATATGGTTAAAACAGCTGCTACATGATTTTAATGAACGTATTAATCAACCTGTACTTATCTACGAGGATAACCAAAGTTGTATTAAAATGGTAGAGGGGTACAAATTCAATAATAGATCCAAACATATAGATATCAAATATCATTTCGTCAGGGACTACGTCGAAAAGAAAATGATCAAATGCGAGTATTGTCCAACTAAGGATATGCTTGCTGATTTGCTAACTAAACCTCTACAAGCGAGCAAGGTGGTCGACATGCGGGCTAGTCTTGGTTTAGCCAATTTAGAATGAGAAGGGGTGTTGAAGATCATTCTAGATAATAAAAATGTATTCTGGTAACGACATCAAGAATATGTCAAATTAATGAAATATGTAATTATACTGGCAACTCTGCTATCTTTTGTGTTCTTCTTGCTTATGAAATAAAATGGCTGCTTTTGTTGCGTTCTAAAATTTATTCAAGAAAGGTTCATATTTACAATAATGATGTGATCCTTAGATATTGAAATTTAATTTTATGTTCTGAAATCACACTGCACAAAAATATAAAACACCCTGCATTCTTTTGAGCGGATCTTACTACGAACCAGTATGATTACAAACATGTGTACAAAATTCCGCTTCCACAATATTATGTGCAACTTGCCTAGTTTGGGATACTAACTGCTAAACTATTTTATTACGTAATGATGTATGAACTACTCCATTAATAATAAAAAAAACATCAACACTACCTCCAAGGTCAGGTCAGTGACACAGAACTTAGTTCTATTTTCAATTCAGTTCGGCTTTGAAAAAAAGGAACACTGCACAGAATTATACAGATACAGTCGATTTAATTAACCAATACCTGTTCTCAACCTTGACTCTGATCTTACATTATTATATTTACTTGTAGCCGGTAATGCAGTCGATGCGTTTATTCAGCAACTCGTACCTCTACTTTCACCTGGAGATGTAATAATTGACGGAGGCAACTCTGAATACCAAGACACGACTCGCCGTTGTGATGAACTTAAACTAAATAAAATACTCTACGTTGGATGTGGTGTCAGTGGAGGAGAGGAGGGTGCCAGGCACGGACCGTCACTGATGCCTGGTGGCAACCCCGAAGCATGGCCACTCGTTAAGGACATCTTCCAGTCGATCTGCGCAAAGTCAAATAACGAACCGTGCTGTGAATGGGTTGGAGAGGGAGGTGCTGGCCACTTTGTCAAAATGGTACACAACGGCATCGAATATGGAGACATGCAACTGATATGTGAGGCCTACCACATTATGAAAAGTTTGGATTTGACGCAGGAGCAAATGGCAGAACATTTCAGCAAGTGGAACAAGGAGGAATTAGATTCCTTCCTCATTGAAATCACAAGGGACATCCTGAAATACAAAGACAGTAACGGCTATCTGTTGGAGCGAATTCGAGATACAGCCGGTCAAAAGGGAACTGGCAAGTGGACTGCAATCGCGGCTCTAGAATATGGAATACCAGTAACACTCATCGGTGAAGCGGTCTTCTCACGGTGTCTCTCGGCGCTCCAAAGCGAACGTGTCTTGGCCAGCAAACAACTGAAGGGACCCCTGGGAAAACCGAAAGTCGCCAACCTGCCCGAGTACCTGAATCACATCAAACACGCATTGTATTGCGCAAAGATCGTATCGTACGCCCAAGGTTTCATGCTGTTGCGTGAAGCGGCCAAGGAGAACAAGTGGAATTTGAATTACGGTGGAATCGCTTTAATGTGGCGTGGGGGCTGCATCATTAGAAGGTAACCTAGTTCCGTTCACTTTTTGCACAGTTACTTCGAATGTCATTTCTATTGCAGTGTTTTCTTGGGCAACATCAAAGAGGCATTCGAACGGAACACCTACTTAACTAATTTGCTGTTGGATGATTTCTTCAAGAAAGCCATCGATCGTGGACAAAACTCATGGCGCCAAGTGGTAAGCAATGCATTCCTTTGGGGAATCCCTGTGCCGGCTATGTCAACGGCCTTGTCGTTTTACGATGGCTATCGCTCAGAAAAGCTGCCGGCAAATCTATTGCAAGCTCAGCGCGACTACTTCGGTGCTCACACATACGAGTTACTAGGCCAGGAGGGTAAATTCGTGCACACCAATTGGACTGGAACCGGTGGCAATGTGTCGGCTAGTACTTATCAAGCTTAACGATTTGTCAACGTAATAATTTTAGAACAGTCTCTCTATATGATATAACTGCATCTCATCAAGAGTTTCCAAATCCCTTCCGCGTAGTCAATTAGTTTACTTATTGAAAGGTCATCAATAAAATGTTCGAATGGTAGTTTTGTTCTTATTTTTCTTTATAATACTTGCAAAGATTTACATAGTTTTCATGTTTAGACATGGAGACTGTCTCACATCAACAACAACCCAAAAGTAGTTACACCTTTCCTCTGGAGATCGCTGTAGAAGTTAAAGGAATGAAAAGTCATAAAGAAATGCCACATCTATAACTCCTGCTTAAACAAATTTGTGATCAACCCCATACCCTTTTTCGTTGACAACCATCTCGCTTAAAAAAAAAAACACAACGTCGGGCCAATGGACCTTACATCTTTTATGCATACATTAACACTTTACCCGGACTTGTGTGTGAATGTGCAACCACCCGTCAGATCATTTCTGACTTTTTTATCACTGTTTTCGGTCAGCTCAAAAACACAAACCTTCTTGACAGAGATGCGGAAAACAAGGAAGGTGTCTACAAAATCATCGCCTAATCTCAGAGATAGCGCAATTTGGTAAGGTGGTGACTTGCAACGGTGTCAAAGACGTCAACTAGTGAACGTATAATTACATCCTAGTACCTTACCTGTTCGGCATATACATAGTTCCATCGCTCGACATGACAGGAGGCCAATCCCTTCCTTACAAAATTGAGTTCATCACCAGTTCCGGTTTTAATAGTACATTATGTATAATATAATTTATTTATTTATTTAATGATATAGAATATATGTACACACACAAAAACATGCACACAGCCACTAACTAGCGCAAAACTCACTGGATGATGTGACCAAAGACAAAAATAAAAAATAAAACAGTTAGAACTACGGCTTGCTTTTGTGTGCCAAGAATAGTTGACTGTTAGTACTCGTATATATATAATATGTATATAATAGTAAATAATAAGGAGATCTTTGACTTGACTAGAATAAATTTAAAAATGCAGACGGTTTGCCACATTATCATCGGCGCTGTGCAATGTAAGTAAGTTATCTAAGTGGAATGCATCACCAGCGCCTGCTCGTCGTTTTATAAGTTTCTAAAATGCCGCACCGCTAAATCGACGGGCAAATCGAAATCATACTTTGATAGGACATCGATGGAGCGCAGCGAGTCTCGAAATCCAGTGCGCATAACATAAGAGTTGGGTGTGTAATATGTTGTCACAAGTTCACTGCACCCGAAAATCAAGTTAAGCCAATCCACCAGTTGACAGGAACTTTAATGAAAAATATAAGAAGATGCACATATATTTGGGAGACCATTTCCGAGAAGTACTTACTTGAGACCAGCGCAAACGAAAGCCTTAAAGTGTGCGTTGTAGCTACGCTTGTAGGGGCTGTGAAGCGCAATGATCATACCAATCGAGCTTAGTAGACTTTGTTTAGACGAGACGGCTTGTGCTCCCACAATGTCTAAATTGAAACTTTGCGAAAGCTTACGCGCTGGTGTGTTGTTAAACTCGTCGCCATTCTTTAGGTAGTAGTACTCAAGAATTAGCTCCCACGCATGCATCTGCCGACCATTTGGTCCGCCAAAGAAACTGCTGTTCGGTTCGTCATCGTTATTTTCGAAATGTGAGCTCTCTGGGGGAAACGCATTGTTGCGGGCTAAGAACGAGGATGATGCTCTCGCAGCTCTATGCTCTGCTGATGACTCGTGTATGGCGGACGGATTCAAGCAACGCATGAAAGGTACAATTATATTCGAAGTCGCTTCGGCCGGGGCTCGCAGGCCGTGCTGTATTAGCCGCTGCAAAGTGATGGCAAAGTTCTTGCGCACTGCTGTGGTCAGCTCTTTGTTAATGAGGTTAATGGAATCGCTGCTGTTCTTGTTCGAGTGTGCGATCCTTTTTCTGTACTTCTCCCAGTCGTAAAACTCATCACTTTCATCAGTGTCGGATGACGATAGCCTAGCGTAAAAATCGACAGCATTCAAAGCCTTGCTTTGCGCTTTCGGTGCAGTGGTGGACACTACTCCATTGACTTGGTTGAGCGCGGCCATTTTTCTCTTCTTCAATGTTTTTCGCATATTCACTAATTTCTCTCGATCAAAACTGAGAGTAGCTGCAAGAGAAGCGACCTCCTGAATGTCAACTTCGAGCTGGGCCCGCAAATCACTGAAATATTTTACAAACAGAATCAAATGCAATCCGTAATAAAACGCAGTGCTTCGGACAGTTGGCCGTACTCACCCCCAGTGGTTGCCTTTGGAAGTCTTCTTGAGGGTATTCTTCTGGAAGCGATCGGGCTTCAGACCGAAATGTGTAGTGGCAAACATTTGCATTAGAACAGATGCTTTATCCATCAACCCATGCGCCTTGCTATTCAGACTTTCAGTCTTTGTATTGTTGACATTTAAAGTAGCATTGATTGGTATTGGACTTCTGTCGCTGGCATTGTTACCAGCCTGTGGATTTTCATTGTTGTCAGTTGATTGTCCAGCTTTAGAGCCACTTGCCTTTTGACGGTTCGAAACTTTCTTTTTCGCCGCATAGCTGTTATACGCCTCGTTTGTAAGGGTTTTTCCATTTTTCGGGTCTTCTGAGTCGCCCTGCAAAAACGCTATGAAGCGCTCCAAGTCTGTTATTTGTGTTTTCAGTTGAGCAACAAGTTGCTCCTTCATTTTTAGCGGGCCAACAAATTCACCAATGGCATTATCCACATGATTCTTCAAGTCTTCTGATGACAATTGTGGCAATTCATTTTCGTTCACGTTCAGGTTCAGTTTGTGCTTCAGTTCGTCGATAATAATCTTTTGTTTTTCGAGCAGGATGTGCTGCGGGAGCACAGGCGCTCCGGATTCGTATGCGATTTTTTCCAACTCAGATAATTGAGATTTCAAATGATCGATTAGTTCGCATTGTCTTTTGCGAACGCTTTCGAGATTGGTCTCTTCATTTCCTTCTCCGGACGGTGTGGAAGCGTCAACTGCTGCCATTGGCTGGAATGATAAAGCGTATTTGATGTAAGAAAATGGATGACTAGTAACCATTCTATTGTTGAAGTGAAAGTACACGTCGAGGCAGGCGCTCAATGTAAGGTTGAATTAAGAATCGAGTATCGGATAGCTTATAGGACAGTTTAGCGCTCTGTGAGACGTAACAGGAGGACAAGAAAAGTTGTCGCAAAACTGACTTAAAAAACTTTAGTATTATCTCTCCGGCAATTAGCAAAGTTCAAACCTCTTAATAGGCCTTTAAACATATTAAATGTAGGTATACAAAGAGCTTTCTGAATTTTAACATCCGTCTTCATATACAAAGATGGAAAATTTACCTCTGGTATGCCACGAAATGCAAACTCCTCCAAGTCCTTAAGCAAACCATCTCTTTCATCGGAAGGTGCCTCTACAATCTGTCGCACTCTCAACTGAACATGAGCAAAGTGTGATGTCAACGCCATCAGGGAGGATGTCAGCAATTCTTGTTCCTCCTCCATTGTTTTCAATCGATGAACATCAACTGAAACAATTGAATCCGGACCGGAATCGTCGCCATTGGACATATGCTGGATTTGCAATTTCTTCACATCCGCTTCACCGCCCAAGAGATCACCTGCAGAACCATTTGTGTCGTCGTAGTTTGCTCCAAGAGGAGACCATCTCTCACTTAGCGGATGTGGTGGGTCGTCAAAGTCCAGGTTATCCTCATCACAGCTGCTAGATTGTGTGTTTAAATCTCCTTGGGGAAAATCGAGGTCGACCTGCTGCTGTACTTGCAATTGTTGTTGTTGTAGGATATTCCCATGGCCATTGATGGATTTTTTTTCGTCGTCAACGACGAGTTTATCAAAGTCCTTTAAGAGTTCACTGTCGCAGTTTTCCAGATGCGTGATGTTCATTTCTTTAAAACAACTAGGATAACGTTTTTTCTCTGCCGGGCAATATTCCACAGAATTCGAACAAAACCACTTTGTTAAGAAAAATCAATTTTATTTAATTAGATTTTTCTTCAGGCTGTTGTGTGCCCACTTCAGAAAACTTTTTGACAGCGCTGAACAAGGCTACGTTCGATTTGTGTATTAAAATTCCGAAGGATGTGCTAAAGAGGTTCTGCGCAGGAACACACTGCGCGACATAAAATTATATTACCTAAAAAAATTTTTTTTTAAAGTAGGTTTAATACAGTTTACTTGCAGTATGCGAGTGTTCAGGTACAGGCATTTAGCTGCAGTACATATTTATAATAAAAATCAAGCAGTAACCAATAGGGAGTGTGTCGACTGTTAAACAAATTGTATTGCGGGAAGACCTTTGGGTGGACTAACACAAAATACTTTAGAGGATAGAAAACCACACAAAAGTGCGTAGAAGACGAGCAAGACTCTAGTACTAATCACGTTACATTTTAAACGACTGTCGTCAAAACGATAGATCTCCAACACCGACAACAAAATATGCTAAAAATACCAGTTTTTGAGATCCATCTACAAAAAAAAATTTAATAAAAACTGACGATAATCGTAAATTTAAAAATTAAGTCGAACATCGTCGTATGCATAATTTGTCCCTAGGGTTTGTACTCAGAAATCACATTTTAATTCTTCTACAATTTATTGCTGCATTTTTACATTTCAATTTCAAAAAATAATGCCCTTGCTTGCATGAGTGTAAAATAAAACGAAATTCAGAACTTTCCATGTCGCTACCTAGGTAAAGTAGGTATACCTACCTACCTGCGTATAAATCGAGCAATAAAAAGTTTTTTATAGAAAACTGTCATTGAACACACTTATTTATATAATTGTACTAGATTTGTTAAACCAACGAAAAAGAGAGATGTCAGCCAAATGTCAATGGATGAAACTGTCATCAGGAATTTGTCAAATCGTAATAAATAAAAAATCCTCCTTTTAATCTGCAAAAAAGGCCGACTTTGATAAAACCAAAATGTGTGCACTATCAAGGCACAAGTTTCGTATGCTTTCTCTTTACAAAATGTTGATAAGAGAATCTGAAAAGTTTCCATCGTACAGTTTCAGGTAAAGCGGTATTTCAGCTTTTGTTCGCGATGCATTAATAAAACCTTTCTTTCTTCAGAATGTACGCCTTGCGTAAGGTAAGGGATCAGTTTAGAGAACATCAAAGCTTACAAGAACCGGAACTTATTTCAAAACAGATTAAATATGCCGAAGATAGCCTACAGCTCATTCGGAGACAGGTAAGTTGGTTTTATTCACGTAACCTTGCACTCTGGTGTAATATTTTTGATTTTCAGGCAATAATCGGACATCTCTATGGTTGTGACAAAATTGCCGTGGAAAAGTAGAAATAGGTATTAAGCTATTAATGTTATGCTCTTGTTAGTAATAAATCACATTTATAAATCAGGAAATTTGTCTTGTATTGAAAATAGTCTGGAACCATAGGAATGTCAAAAGTTTGTATCAGGCATTTGGCACATGAAAAGGGCAGCCCACAGTCGGTCCATGTTTGGCCACTATAATGCATGAGCTGCTGTTGTTCTTTGGCTCAAAAAAATGTACAATGCTTAGCCAATAAGAAATTTCAGTTTACCAAGGGCAATTTCAAAGTTGTTTATTGTTAACTAAATAAGCAATCATTATTCATTTAGGGCCGTTTGGTCAGACGATTCTTAACGATTTAAGTTCTACTTAAATCCTTATGGGCTAGTTTTTTTAAGGGCATAAACTGTCACATAAGAGTTTATGTGGAACTTAATTCGCTATGAGTCGTATCAGCAAACGGCCCTTAGTTACTCGAGGAACTTGGCTTGTGCGCTTGTATACGAACTCTTTTTGGTCGGTTTTCCGAATAGCTCAGTACGTCTTAGTGTTTGTTGTCTGAGAATGCAGCATGTGGTCTTAGTGTTTGCTGACCTTATTGTTCCTATTATTATTTTTATGCCAACAAAGGTAATGCTATTTCCTTTCTGTAAACAAAGAACATAGTACGTATACGCACGAGTGATCGCACATTTTTCATGGTTGCTAAATCTCCATTACAGCGCAGTTAGTAGAGCTTTTCCACTTCGAAAAAGGCGCTATACTGCTATTTTTTTATGTACGCGACCCTTAACTAGCAACAAACTCCTATGCAAATATTTTGTGAGCACAATTACATTTTATATGTATGCAAAGGATATTACAGATATTCATTGTATCTTCATTCGTGGAAAGCACCCTACTCAGTTGGCATTGTCATGTTTCGTATGTATATTCTCAAAAAAGGCTATAGAAATCAAATGAAATATTGTCAACGAATCAACTCGGTTGGGATCACAAGCATAATATTCGTGTGGCTTCGTGGTCATGTGTTTTATAGCTGGGATGAAGTTAAACGTGAACAAATTGTAGATGATGGTCATCTCTAGCGATGAAAAAAGATATACTTATGTTCTCTGAAGAATTTGTTAGGCTTGGTCAATTTTGAGACATGTTGGTCATTTCTTTCTCATGAGAATCAAACTTGGTGTCGAAGCAAAGCCAAAGGTCTTTATTTCAGTCTTGTTCCAACACTTACCTATGGTCATGCGGTTTTGGTGACCAAAAGAATACGATCATGGATTCAAGTTGCCGAAATGACTTGCCAAGTTAACTCGCAGAGATTGTATGAGTTATAATAGAATACATCAGGTATTCAATGTCGAGTAGTTACTTCTCCGGATGTTCCGATCCATGCTTCGGTGGTTTTGTCCACGTCACGCATGTCCCCAACTCGGATATCAAGACATGCTATGGGTGTATCCGCGTAATAAGTCAGCATCATCTAGGAAGTCACGGGATCAGATTGTTAAATAAATAAATTCCGAGATCCGTACCGACAACTTGCATTGTCACTTTGTTTGGTTTTTACAAATTTCAACTTTCAATCTCCTTAAATCGGCGGCTGGTTTTTCTCATTTTGTTTCTCATTTAAGCAGATAATTTTGCGCATGGTCGGTTTTCGAATTGATCGCCGGTACGAAGCCAACTTGACGTTGAAGGGCTATTGCTGCAAAATCAATTAGTCTCCTGTCATTTAGTGGTTACTGCACTTTCCAACTAACCCGCCGTACGTGCTTTGACTTAAGATTTCAGTATTAAAGCTACCAAACAAGACTTTAACATTTTACTCCAGACAGGCTCAGTAGAAACTCATGAAACTAATTGTCAATGAGGTCTTCTGTGAAAGTGTTTAACTTTCTAAGATATTTGTAATATGGAAATAATACACGAAACCTCCTTCACAATATCTTAGGTTTTATTTTATTGACCACAAATCTTACGAAATAATAGTAGGTATCTGTAATATTAATATTTGTTGTATTATTAGCATAATAACTATTCAAACGTCTACTATCTCTTCTATTATTCATTGTAATCTATAGAAGTATGTATTATAATTATTTATATGCGATAATAAAGATTTTTTTTCTCAACGAGCAGCAGTCATGAAAGAATTCGAATCGTTTTAATAATTTTTTTTTTTCTGAAACGCATGTGTTTGGAAAGAAGCTGCCCCTATATTGATCATGTCTTATTTATTTAAATAAACGTACTTTTAATGGATTTGTATATAACGCTTGCAATACTTACTGCATACTGTATATATATATATTTTCTCTATTGGAATTCGATAAGCGGTTAATTTGTTAAACTTAGCATTATCAAAATGATGTAAAATACCTTGCACAAATTAGATAAGTTAATATTTTCTTTAGTTTTGAACCATTTCTTAAAGTTTTTGTTTGATTTTTTTACTTACTCTACTACCTAACTTTAAATGCTCGATATTACGAAAAAATAATTGATAAACACTAACATTATGACATCTCAATCTCATACTGACTGTTAGCGTTATTTGTACAAATGTACGCTGTTTTTTTTTCGTTTTATTTGAAATATTTTACTAGTTTGTTGAAAGGATTTTAGTTTGCCTTAATAAAAAATAAAAAATAAATACACACGCTCATATTTTAAACATCTACTGGTAGATCTAGATCTGGTTCTATATATTTGTATATGTATAATGTAAATTCTTAACTACTAATGTATGTATATTACAACTATGTGTTTGCCTTGTGATTTTCTTCTTTCTTTTTACTTTCATACTTCTTCACTTATACATTTATTTAGAAAGAAAATTAATAAAATTTTGCTTAACATGTAAAATTATAAGAGAACACAAATATTTGATATTTAATTGCACGTTCCGAAATTGCATCTTGTTTAACTTATAAAAAAAAACAACTAACAATAATTTTTGTTCACAAAAACAATTTTGAGATTGGCACAAAGAATATTAGTATTAACTTCTTCCAGAGCCTGCAGCGAATAGTCCTTAAACAACAGAAGAGTTTGTAATAAAATATTGAAATCAAAAGGAAAAACACTGACAGTACCAGTTTATTACCAATTTCACAGCTTAAGCCTTAGTCAGAGGACTATGTAATTGTAATTGTAAGTAATAGGCCCTGTACACAGCGACCAGAAGAGATTTATTGTGTTGGCCTCTGTTATTTATCCCAGGGAGCTGTTGAGGCTCTTTATAAACCTCAATAGCCTTCTGGTTCCATGTTTCCAATATCTGCAGGACTTAGAAACGCCCTTTGCATATGGATCGCTCTACCCCTTGCCACAGCAGGGCATTCGCAGAGTTTGTGTTTCGTTGTCTCCTCCTCTTCCCCGCAGAGTCGACAGGAGTCATCGTCGGAAAGTCCTATTTTTTTTAAGATGGTATCTTAGTGGCCAGTGACCAGTAGATAACCCGTCAACATCTTTGCTTAGCTCAAGAGAACTATGTAGGTCAGGTCATTTCTGATGGCGCAACAGGTTCCAGGTCCAGCTCCTCATATACAACTGGAAGGGCCCTTTAATTTTATTCCTATTTCAAAAGACTGAATAGCGAGTCAGGTCAGTTGGGTGGAGCAGAGTGGAAGCAACTTCTTTTCGGGAGGTTGAACCTGAGACTCGCCCAGTATTTCTTAAATACCGAGTTTCAAAGGGCCAAAAAATTTGCTACAGTGTTGAAGTGGTATCGGTAACCGATAATTTCAAGAACTTCCCCACTAAGGTTGCGCTGAGTATTCAGTTCGGGAAATTCTAATCCAATTTATTGAATCTTTCGTGAAACTTTTATGAAGAAGTTGAAACTCTCCAAAATTTGGGGTTAAGAATCATAACGCTCACAGTTTATATACTCATTATTAAAAATATATATAAAAAGCGGTAGGCCTACGTCAAACAGGAGCCCTACTCTCTATTTCGTCCCACTGGAAATAGCTTTCCCCCTCCGCTTTTAAGTAGTTACTCTGTAATAATTTCGGAATTCTAAATGCGACGTAAGCATATTTCATTCCACGTAAGCATATTTCATTCCACTTTCGAAATACAGAGTAGAAAAGGTTTGTTTTCGAAAAATGTTACTTTCAGAGGAACGAGATGCATAGTAGGGCCGCAGACCTATTAGGCGACATAAAACGAATCAAGTTGTGCTGCCATTTGTAAAACTCTCATAGAAGTGAATCTAATCTCCTAACTATTGGTATTTTGTATTAGATCTTATAAGTTTAGGTTCAGTAATCGATCAGGGGTGTTAGCACGTAACTTGATACAATCGAGTTCAGTCGATACAATCGAGCTGTGGCAGCACCTAATTTGTCTCAATCGAGGATAATCAATGGAGGATAATCGATTGAGACAAATTAGGTGCTGCCAGAGCTCGATTGGAATAGGAATTGGATAGGAACCAGCGGCGGCATATACTGCACGAGCGACAACTGAAATTCTAATGGCTGAATTCCCGGGTGACTAATCTCTCGTTTTCACAATTTTCTCTTTCCACAAAAGCAACCTGATTTACCCGTTCCAAACAAATTTTTGTGAGGCTTTCTGAGATCACTAGCCTATGCCAACAAGCCTCAGACTTTTGAAGCCCGCAAAGGGAATATCCGTCAATAATGCGAGGACCTATCGCCGGAAGTTCTGGCAAAAGTGGTGGAAAATGCCATAAATCTTGCCAGAATGGTCATCGATTCGCGGCCACTTAGCTTATTTTTTCGACTTAATGGAAAATTAAGTCATCAAATAAACATAATCCAACAGCAGAACCAAAGTTTTTCCATTCATAAACAAATAAAGGGTTTTCCAATAAGAGGTGTTATTTTGGTATTCAAAGAAAAATGTCATTTTTTGAAATAAATGATCAGATGTTTATTTCATAATATAGAGGAAGGTATGCCATTAATAACGAAAAACAACATCAGCCAAATGGAAACCACGAGCACGCATACAGGACCATATCCTTTTCATGAAATTTTCCATAACCAAATCGCAAAGTGGCTGCCCTATTTCCTCGATAGCCTCACATTGACGATGGAGAGGCTTCTCAACAATAACTCTTGGGTTTTCCGAGCTCCGAGCGATAATTTTGCTTGTTGACGTAGCCACCGAGGTGGAAATGGGCCTCATCAGTCAAGACGATTTTTCGATGCAATTTTGGATCATTTTCATGCATTTCAAGGACCCAATCAACAACACAACGTTTTTTCACCATTTTTGTAGTAAATTTTAATAATTTCAATGCGTTGTTGAAGGATCGTTCCATTTTTAGTAATGGCATTGTTTCTACTTGTCAAATGTCAAAGAATAAAAGCTTCAAAAGTGACAGCTACCGAAATAGCGGGTCATTCACAGTAACACCTCTTTTTGGAAAACTCTTTAGTACAGCCAAAGAACATCGGTTGACAACTTTTGTCTGACTTTTTCTATGCAGATCAAGCAGGTGGAGTTTTGAGAACCACGTGGAGCTCTTGCTTAAGACTATTAGATATGAAAGCTATTTTAGCTATTACGCTCTCGTAGAATCAAAGTAAGTTTCTTAACAAAACATCAATTGTCACTTCGATCTCTTCAGACTTGCAGGAGGACCGTAAACCTTGCCCCTGTATTAATACAAGCTGCGTAAAAAGGTTGTCATCAAATCACTCAGCAGTCACGCCCAATTTGCATGCACACTTGGTGTTGCTTAAAAGGATCCATAGACAATAACCTTCAGTTATGCATCCCCTTATTCTGATAAAATAATAAAAATCTTGCAACACAGTATTCATTGCGAAACCAAATCTTTGGAAACAACAAAAAATAAAATAAAGAAAAACAAACAACTACTTCATTTTAATTGTTTCGTGTATATTATTTGCTTATACCAACTAAAACTAAAATCATAAGTGAACAAACATATTTTAATCTGTTTTTACGCGTATAATCAAATAAAAGTGTTTAACTAAGTAAATTATTTAGATAGTTAAATTATTGCCTAAAAATTATTACCAGAAACAAAAACGAAAAGGACATACAAATCAAAATAAATTTGCTACACGTTTTTTAATAATCTTTAAAAGCTATTAAACTAAAAATAAAAAGAAAAAATGTATGCACATGTTGTGCAATTATTTCATAACAAATTAACAAGAAAAATAAACATATCTATATGTGGTGGTGTTGTTGGTGGCTGTTGCTGCGCTTTTGTTGCGAGTGGAATCAGCAATCCAAAAAAAAAACTAATATGTATAAAGAAATCTTTTTGGAAAATATGCATACAAATAAGCAAATTGAAAGAACTCCATTTTTAGTTACGAGACCAAAAAACGTGTATTTTCTTTAAAATCAAGTGTAACATAGGTAATAAGGTTATAAATTATAAAACAATAAATTGGATTTAAGAAGCAAATTAAATAGAAAACACGTTCCGTTTAATATTCAATAGAAACGGTAAAACAACTTGAAAACATAAAAGTGCACTTAAACGAATGAACTTGGCCAAAATTTTTCCTTCCAAGTCCAAAGGATGTAGTAACAAGTAAATTTAACTGGATAAAGTAGGCTAATAAATTTATAGTAACCGATTTAATTATGTAATAAATGCTAGGACAAAAAAGTTCACAACTAGGCTCTGGAAATACGAATTGTTATATGCTAAAGTTTGCTACAAAAATTAAAACAAAATATAGGAAAATCAAACCATTTTTTTCAATTAACAATAATTATTTGTGTGTACGTATGTAAATGGAAATCAACAATTTTCTTTTAATTATGTATATGTATATTGACGTGTCTACGTCAAATGGTTTTCTTTACTTTCGGATAGTCCGTATCCATCTTTTGTTTCCGTTTTTTCCCCCCCGATTTGTACAAAAACTGAAATAATTTTACTTATGACTACTTTTAAACTCAAGCGGCCGTATCAACTTCCTCGACAATGTGATTCGGCGATACTTCACTGGGCGATGCGAGCGGTGCAATTGTGCTGGCTGTTGCTGATGCTGTGCTCGCGGATGCAGCACTTGCGGATGCTGTTGGTGGGGTCGTTGTTAGTACACGGGCTCCGTAGGGTGCGCCCTTGAGCTTGCGAGCTTCTCGTTTCTGCTTGCGCTGCTGCATGACTAGACGCAATTGGTCCAACTTGAATTTGGTTTTGTTGTTCACCATGTCGGTGGCGCACTTGACACACATTTGACCTCGCTGGTGTTCACCTGCAAATAGGTAGCGACACTTGCAAAGACTGCGTTCGTCGGTGTCTGTACAATCGATAGCTGGACATGATGTACCACTGCCGGTTGATTGAGAGAGATCGGTACACTCGCACATTGACGAACTTTTGTCTGCATCGGCGCAAGTATTCGGCGTTGTTGGAGCCTTTGTGGAGTAGTGGCCACTGCACTCGCCATATACGCAAGTGCTATTGCCTGAGCATTTCGCACAGGTCGTCGATTCTGAGGATACTGACGAAGTTTGTGGTTTACTGGTTGACGCCTGAAAATAAAAATGGAATCGTTAAAATGGATTGTGAATAAATATGGCCAGATTTTACTAGAGACTGTTTACAAAGGAGCTATATAAACTGGCAGATGTTTAGAGCAACTTAACGAAATCAGACCACCAAAGCATATCAGCTTTTAGTCACTTGGCAATCGCCACGACAAAGCTTTTACAGAACTCTTTTGGGCACAGGACAAGTACACCTCGCATCCTGGGAACATATTTGCCAGAGAATTACTACAATTTAAGTGCAAAACTATCACGTCTCTCATCTCGAAGCACTGTTGAAGCGTTATGGGTTCGTCTTTGCCGAAAGAACTATTATAAAACAAGTAAAAGTGTTATCATCGGCCTGGCCGATGCTTTGATACCCTCCACTGCATACAAGTCATGCAAAATTGGTTTTGTGAGGGAGGTACCAGAACTACTTGACCGACATAGCAGGTTTTCTATACCAACCTGACGCCGATAAAAAGAAGTCCTTTCACCAAATTTCATTCACTTACGTCAATTACTTTGGGCGCTATCGTGCTTTCAACAGACAGAGAGGCATGGGTCCAATATTGGTTTTGTATGGGAGGTACCAGAACTACTTGACCGACATAGCCCATTTTCAATAAGAACCTGACCCGATAAAAAGAAATGATTTCACCAAATTTCATTCACCTACGTCGATTACTTTGGGCGCCATCGTGCTTTCAACAGACAGAGAGACATGGGTCCAATATTGGTTTTGTATGGGAGGTACCAGAACTACTTGACCGACATAGCCCATTTTCAATACCAACCTGACGCCGATAAAAAGAAGTCCTTTCACAAAATTTCATTCACCTACGTCAATTACTTTGGGCGCTATCGTGCTTTCAACAGACAGACAGACAGACAGACAGACAGACAGACAGACAGACAGACAGACAGACAGACAGACAGACGGACATGGCTAAATCGATTCAGAATGTGATCCTGATTCATAATATATATACTTTATGAGGTCTCCGGTGACTCCTTCTTGGCGTTACAAATGTATGGGCAAAGTGAATATACCTTCCTGTGGAGGGTATAAAAATAATCATCTGTGCTGAATTGATTTCATAGGTAGGGCATCCACTTGCATCTACATGGGATACGCAGTGGGCCTGCAAACGATTGCCATAATCAAACTGAAATTTACTCCTACCATTTTCAACAAAGGAGAACTAATACAAGACACCCCTCTTTCTAGTACGACTCAAAAGTGTGAAGAGTAAATTAAATTGCTATCAACAATATGTAAAAGCCGAAAAGAAAATGTGTCAATGAAATGTCCAGGGAACATTACCACCTTTGCTTAGTTAAAAAAAACATGTATTCTTCAGTGGCGAAGATGAACAGTTGTAAAGAAGTCGAACACACGCATAGTTACGCTTGAAATTCTAGGAAATTCATTCAAAAGAGTCATTTACATGCCTAGGCCCTTGCTGTAGGTTAAACACTTTTCACACCTAAGCACATGGTCCTATGTTGAGTTTTAGGAAAATACGACACAAAGAGCTACCTCCTTTCATAATTCGATTCTAGTAATAGAAAAACTTTTATACGAACTGACCTGTTTGCTTCTGGAAGACGATGTAGATGGTGCTTCGAAGCTTATCCTAGCTCCTCTGCTGTATTGCGGTGTAGCGCTCAGCAAATCGTTTAGAATATGAATAACTGTGGATATGTCACGTTTGGGTCGCCCATATCTGTCCTGCAGAGCTGGGTTCAAAGTGCCCGAGAATGTGCCCGAGTAAATTCCCTTTCCGTGATTTTTCATCGATTCAATAACAGCGCCAGAGCTGGTCTTTCTCGCTATCTCCTCACTGTTCAGATCGATTTTGTTTGTGAAAACTTCCTTGGATAGTTTGCGCAGAGTTTGAGTTAAATTTCGCGACGCTTCTGCCAGAGTGCGTGTGTCTGTTACCGTGATACCAGAATCATCTAATTCTATTGGCGAAGCTGTTGCTGATTCGACGATGCTACTGCTGGTTGAAGGACTACTGTTCTCTTGTGAGTTGCTCACAGATGTTGTGGACAACGACAATGCGCTATCATTGGCATCCAAAATGGATGCGATTTTTTTATCTGAAGACTCGTTATCATCAGCAGTTGGACTTTTGCGCAAACTTCCACTTGCACTACTACTGCTACTGCTGCTGCTGCTACTACTGCCGTGATGATGGTAATAGTGGTGATGGTGGTGATGGTGATGATGATGCCGATGCTTCGATCGACCAATTGGATTATTACCAGTTTTGTGTAACAACGCTGTCGAGGAAGACGCTGTTGGTGTTGACGACGACGCTGACGAAGAAGACGACTGACTGGAATTCAATTTGTTATTGGGTGTACTGGTGACCAGGGAACGCTCGGTGGCAAAATCAGCAGTTGTGATATCATTGCGCGACTGACACGGGGTCAATTCGCAGCTCTTGTTGCTATTGTTTAACCGAGTGCACAGACATGAAGTCAACTTTGCCGATATTGGATCGGAGCAGGCTGTACTGCTACCTGTCGAGCCACTGGGTAGCTCTGATGTATATTTGGGATGACCGATGGGGTACTTGGGATGGCTGCCGATGGGATACTTGGGATGACTGCTGATAGGAATGTTCTTTATGGAAGTCGTCTTAATGGGACTGGAGACCAAATTCGATAACGATTTTATAGGCGATTGTTCCATTAGTGCCTCATATGCACTGGTAGACGAGACTGGAGGACAGCAATTGGCAGCTTTCGAATCGGCAACACTGCCACCATTAACCACTTCCATGGCGGAAGACGTATTTGCAGATGCTAAGGTTGCAGCTTGAGCTAACGCGGCATGCTTTTGTTGAGCCTTCGTTACGCCCTTCACGAAGCTCTGTAGGCTTTCGAAATCACGATTCGTCAGCGTCGAAATAACTTCCCTCTGTTGTGGCGTTAAAAACGAACCGATATTCCTCGCCCGAAGGGCTCGAAGCTCGTTCAGCGTTGCGATTGACTTCTGAAGCGCTGGAGACATAGGCACTGATAGACCTGTCGCATTTGAATCTATACCTACTGTGTTGGCTGATGTGTTTACTGGTGCTGTAGCTGCGTCCACATCTAGTTTTCTGGACGCCGACGAGTGATGATGGTGGTGGTGTGTATGACTGCTGACGTTGTTGCTGCTGCTGCTGCTGCTACTACTACTCGCACTTAGAGGCGTACTTTGCGTCTGATTTGATGAAGATCTGTTGCTTCGTTGGCTTGAACGTGAGCGACTTGTGCTGCTTGATGAAGGGCTTGCAGGATTTACTGTACTCAATTGCAGTTGTATCAGCATCATATGATCTCCTAGGCGCATGCTCAAGTTTAGGGGCGTTTTGCCACTTAGAAAATCATTAACCTGTGAATCATTTAATGATTCAAGTGCTTGCATAACTGTGTTCTCCGGACGTTGTGCCTGCAAGAGAAAAAAAATAGCATGTCAGAAAATTTGTGCGAACAACTTTACACAGTAGCTGGAAACTGGAATAGTTTTTTTTTATTTAATGAAGGGAATTTTATTTCTATTTACATCACATTAGGTCAGACACTCTATCTCTATCTACGCATTGAACTCTGTAGCAGATGTTATATAATATTGCGACATAATGTTTGATCAATATATATAAACTTTGGAACGATTAGCCTAACATTTTATGTGTTTAAAAGTCTAGAAAGTCTAATCAAGTCTTACACGGTTTCCACTATAAGGAAAAATCTACGGAAAACCTTTTTTACGCAGTTGTCCAGACGATATTTGATTTTGGGTTGAAAAGAGCGTTAAAATCAGAAGAGAAGGAGGTGGTATATCTTTTTAGGATAGTTAGCTGGACATCATGAATACCGAAAATGATTCCTCCTTTAAGATAGCCCAAAGTTCAATCGTCATCTACATAAACGGCGTTTTGACTGGATGCCCGAAGATGCTGCCATAGTCGGCTTTGATATGAAAAGATGTTGAGAATAGTCTTGTGCTACTTGGATCTTTTGCAGGACCTTTCTAAGAACATATATCCATTTTATCGACACGACTGCGGACTTTTCTAACCTAAATAGAGCTTAAAAAGAGTTGGTGGAAACTCCCCAATCATCTTTATGTGCTTTGAAAGCGGGTGAACAGAAAGCTGTAGCATTCTTGTTGATCTTTAGTTTGGATATTGTTATCCTCACCTTGTTTTGGTCAGTTCGACAGAAGTTTTGTATATCGTCGTCCAAATCGAATAGTTCGTTCTGCCAAACAGCAGAAAAGTGAACTTTCTCGAGAGAGTGCAAAAATAGTTTTCCCAGCACTACGAGCTACCTCCATTATCTCTACAGGTTTCTGTAGGAACTTGCAGCTCTGACACGTTCGCGTTACCTTTTATTAAAACGTCCGTATATTGTTAAAGAAGTAAAATTTTTTCTATTGGTCACTTTTAGTGCTCTTTCTTCTTTCTTCTTTTTTGAAAAGACGATCCGCGATACTAAAAATCATTTTTAGTGTCCAGGCTAATTTTTTCGAACTCACAATGGCGAAATTTTTCATACAAAGTTGCATATTGTGACCTACAGATGTCCGCTGTCCCTCCCGTCTGTTTGAGCATTAAATACTCGTACACGATTTTGTTCAGATCTTTATTAAGGATGACTTGCTCTCATCAGTGATGTGGTTGCATTTACCAGTTGAGAAGCAGTCGAACTGGATTATATTAGATTCAAGAGTTCCTATGGGGCTCTTGTCTGGTGAAAAGCCACGAACAAGTGGAATGTACGGGATATGCTGACCAAGGTACAGAGAACAGCCTGCATTGCCGTTACGGGTGCTTTACGTACCACACCAACGGCTGCACTGGAAGCGTTCTTGCATCTCTTACCTCTGGACTTACAAATACAATCGAATGCAGGTATAAGTGCGCTACGGCTCACTAATGCGGGGCTTTTTAAAATCAATAGGATAGGACACAGTATTATCAAGGGAATCTTTCTCCGAAATCCCGGATAAAACGGATGAAGGTCTTGGTACACTCGACTTTGACACTCCATACGTTGTGTCGTACCCTGACAGACAGGACTGGCATAGGAACTTAGTCTCGAGGGAAGATGAGACCTCAATATACACTGACGGTTCCAAAACCAGTGAGGGTACGGGGTCAGCTATATACTCCAGTGAGCTGGATCTACATATGGCCCTGAGACTTCCGGACACATGCAGTGTGTTTCAGGCAGAGATTCTGGCCGTACTCAAAGCTGCGGAGTAACTTGAGATGAGATCGATATTCAATAAGAACATCGCCATCGACGTTCTGGCCAAGGAAGGAGCGGAGCTCCCACTTAATACAATGATTGAGGGTATTAAACCACCTATGGCCGTTGCTAAGAGTTGTCTTCGAGCAAATCTTCAATAAAGCAGTCACAAGATGGTCACAGCTAGAAGGGCACAGGGTCTCAAAGGCACTGTGGCCCGTCTTAAATAAGAAAAAGTCTGAAGAATTACTCAATCTCAGTAGAACAAAGTTAAGACTAACGGTAGAAATACTCTCTGGACACTGCCTTCTAAGAAAGCAAGCCATGAGACTAGGCTTAGCTAATACGGATATATGCAGGTACTGTGAGGACCTACAAGTCACGGAAGATATCTCCCACCTTCTATGCGATTGTCAAGCAATTGCTCGGGGTAGAAGCACCTAGGCAGGTACTTCTTTAACAACTTGGAGGAGGTTGGTTCCTCAAACAATATAGGGATAATAATTAGATTCTGTAGGGAAATTGACTGTATGGGCGATTTGGTTTAGGTTTTTAACCGTAATGGTTCCCGGGGGATGGCGATGGGCCCGTCTTGGTGCCTGGTCTTTTGTGACGATCTCACGACCCCACTCAACCTAACCTAACCTACTGTCATCGGAAAAGCTTTAAATATTATTTTTCGTTGACTCAAGCGAGTAACTGGAAATAAAGTAGGAGAAAGCATAGTTCCCTTCCTCAAGACTGTGTTTTTTTTTATAACGACGGCATCTGATGTTACGCCATCACATATTGTATCAATACCTATGTCCGGAAGAAAGTTTTGCAGCCACAGATTTTTTGTGCCAGTACATACATATGGGCTAGAAGAACTCTAGTCGAAAACCTGAGTGCGCAAAGCACCGCCAACCTCCCATTGGGTAAACCGGTAAATGATTCGGGAGCTAGAGACTTATACAGGGATTTCTTGGTCAAATACCTGTTATCGGATCCGAGAATCATCTAATGAAACCAAAATAAAAGTGAATCTACTATACATTTGGAATGGTAACTGGAAAATTAATAAACGGTTCTGTCTCAAATAAGAATTCATTCATTAGAGCAGCAGTACCTCGCAAATTTTCACCCACAAAACTATAAAAATAATCGTCAAACGCTGTGAAAAGCTTCCCCCGCAGAATAAAGCATTTTGCAACAAAGAACTTCCCACATCTACATATTCAGCGAGAAGTAATGCGCCTATACAACTACACAACTGCGTGCTTTGTTCATAATGACCAAAGTCACAGCAAACATAAAACAAATTAGCTCAAAAAAAAAACCGATTCATAATTATTAATACAACGATTTGAATTTAGCCCGCAAAGTAGGTAAACAAAAACAAAACAAAAGCCGAACAAAATTAGAATGCGTTAGGAAAGCAAAAGTGAAAGTGTTACTTTACTACGCATGTGCGGCGTCTAGCGTCGTATAGCAACAGAGAGTACTAGCAGCAGCGTTC
Source organism: Cheilosia impressa (assembly GCA_948293265.1). Taxonomy (NCBI): domain Eukaryota; kingdom Metazoa; phylum Arthropoda; class Insecta; order Diptera; family Syrphidae; genus Cheilosia; species Cheilosia impressa. The sequence goes on from OX411882.1 coordinate 26,038,192, forward strand.
GCATTTAACGCCTTTATTTAAAATTTCGATATCAGATGTGGATGTGAGTTACGTGCATAGCAACAGGTATCACCTCGCATTGATATCGGCCCACGGCAAAGCAAAAACGTTTTCCTCTTGGTATACGCACTTTCTCGCGCAGCATTTTAGACAACAAACAAAATTACAAACTGTTGGCAGTAAGTTTTTTGTCCGAAACCGATGCCGCAATAATCCGATAAGTTTGCGCCGTTTTATTACGAACAGTATGCCAGAAATAGAAACAACAGACACAAGAGACTTGTGTGCATTTTTTCGTTTGTGATAAGGGCACCTATTTGCTGATAAACTTTATTCATTTTACACGTTTTCCCACTATCTGAGTGCGGGCCGCTACGCAATTTCACTTTCGACATTCATCTGTTTTGTTTTTATACTCGCAGAGATAATCACACTGGTTTTTGCGGGCTACAACGGCGTAGCAGATTTTGTTGGCCATACTTATGGCTAATCCAAAATGGACGAAATATCGGATGGAAAACATAAGGTTGAGGTTTATCTGTTTATACATTGGTAATTATGGTTTGCAATCTGAAAATTGACGTGCGTCGTATGGCCTACTTATTTTGACAACACGAGTTGAATGGCGTATTCAGGTGAGAATGGAAAATTGTTCAAGCGGTATAGCTTTGGTAGGGTTGGGTGGCTCTTGGAATAAAACTTTGACCGAATTAGGGGTCTATTGCGATGCCACCTATACTTTTTTAAATAATGCCTTAAAGAGTGGGTGGACCTCTTTAGGGGTGTCTTTTTTGTGTTGTGTCCTTTTTTCTCCCATGAGCTGGATGTTGAAGTGGGACCTTGACAAAAAAAAACCATTCGAAATGGGGGAAAATATTTAATATTCAACGATCACTTTATCATCGTTGGGTCATCCCGGACTGATAGTTACAATGCACTCGAAAAATGTCTGTGCGCAGCTGAGATAAGGGTGGACAAATATAAAGTGATAATGGTTTGGTCCTTCGTGGTGAGAAATCCATGGCACAAGTGAATCTCTGTAGGGTCAGAATGGCGACTCTCCTCTACCTGTAGCCCTTGATGATTAATAGTTTGTGACTGAAGATCGAAAGTTATGTAGTGTAGACTTTCAAACGCGCGTCCTTTAGGCGAGTAAGCGCAAAGGAATAAATCATTGAAAGAACTGCGTAGCCAGGAACGATTGTAGCTTCGATAAGGAATTGACAATCTCTAAGAATCAAAGCGTTAGACTGAGTAACATTATACGAAACATTCCTGTGCCCATGTTCTGTAATTATCACATCGATATATTTATCACAAAAACGATATGAATTGAAAGAAAATGCTCCTGAGGTTAATAAATAATTTTTCGCATCGATACTTTTTAAGTATTTTCTTTCAATTCATATTGTTTTTGTGATAAATATATCGATGTGATAATTACAGAACATGGGCACTGAACTGCAAACAGACACTTTCTTTGCTGATTGCACGGAGACTTTTTGGCTGAGTTTTAAACAAATGATTTCCAACTTGCTTCATGTAAGAAAACTAAAACTACGAGTAGGATCACCAAAGACAATATTTCTCGGACCGACTTGCCCAGAAACACTTGAAGAACCATAACTCCGCAAGTCAAAAATCAACAGCCTTGTAAAGAAATCATCTTGTTACCTTACCTCCACTATGGCTTGTGGTTTTTACTAAATTGGTGTAAGAGAAAGAGAAGATTTGTATCAAGGTATAGTGACGTACTCAGACTGCACAACATTTGATGGATTTTTTAGGTGACCTTTGGAATATGAACCTTGTAAAGGTGGTCCATCTAGTGGTGTCTTTTTAAATCAAAGGGTATTTTGACACTGACAGCTGGTTCCCGCTCGAAATCTTGACAAAAAGTCAGAATCATACGTCCGCGGAACGAAATAAGTCGCTTTACGTTTGAATAACGCTGGGAAATATTGAAAACTTATTTCGAAAGTGAGTGCTAGGTAGTTCGAAGAGTGCATTGTTTTAAAAGGAAGTTTTGGCAAAAATGAAGTATCCGGATTGGGGAGTGATGTCATCAGTGGACTATTTTTCTTCTAAAATGAGGCTGGGAACAAGGTTTCGGTCAACGGTGCGCGTTACAGAGCTAACCGATTTTATTTTTTACTGAAATTTGAGACATGGATTTGGACGACCTCTGGTTCATGCAGGATGGCGCACCATGCCATACAGCCCATGCCACAATCGATCTTTCGCGCACTAAATTCCCAAATCGTGTTATCAGCCGTCTTGGCGATGTCAATTGGCCGCCTCGGAGCTGCGATTTGACCCCTTTGGACTTTGTTTGTCGGGAACTCTGCCAACAATCCGAAATCGATTTAAGCACTTAAGGCCAAGATCATCCAAGCAAACCGTGAGCTACAGCCCGAAACCATCAACAAGGTCTTGGAAAATTGGAGTGACAGAATGCGCTGTTCATTTTATTGCATTTTTAAAAAGAAACTAACGAGGGAGCCCAGGTTCCATCCCAGAAAAAAACGAAATTCTATCTTAGCGAATGGTTGCGAGAAGCTAGGCCTAGGCTCTCTACGGACCTTATTTCGTCAACTGTTTGTTTTTTAAGTATCTCTCAGTAATTAGAATGAATATTAGAAAGGACTGGGATTAATCTAGGAGCCTGAAACACGATGTGTTGGCTCAAAGACAAGTCTAATGCTTATTCTCCATAAAGTTTTCGTGCTCAACAAATTACCATACTCTTTTTTCCATTGCCATGGGCTTTTGAATCATCTTAAACCCTACATTATGGAAGCTGAATATAGTAGAAAAGGTTAGGTCGGTTTCTAGCCTTCGTACTATCTAGAACCGAAAATCGAAGAACTGATGCGTTGGTTTAAAAAGACCTTACTCTGTGTGATAAATTTTTTAAGAAAGAAAGAACAATCTGCCATCGTGGATGCCAGCTTTCTCTGAACACCAAAAAGTGCCCTGGGTCGTAGATTGTGGGAAGCCACAAACCCGTTAAGTCAATATGTGCTACAACCTGTTATCAAAGTATTAGATACAGAACACGGTCATAAAAAACGTGAAAATTCAAACGATTACAATTCATAATCAGTACTGAGTTTCGCAAGAGCTACAGCAACAGGTGTTCATTTGAGATTAAGGCATAAACAATTCAAACAGGCGATTTTCTTTTTTTGTAAATAAATGTCGCATTGAAAAATGTTTTCTTTTCGTTGACAGTTTCAAATACATGCCACCACTGCTGGGGTGTTGGCACCACTGTGGTTACCAGTAGTCCATACATACAATACTAGATGGCTCTCTTGGATCACGGTGACAAAAATTGGAAAAGGTCTGATGTCATCTACAGATTAGCAAACAGTTTAAAAAAACATTAGCATGCCAATAGGCTTTTTTATTTTGCCCACATGATCATATAGGTCATTGATTTCCATGGTTCACAACAGCAGTTGGATCTAGTACATTATCTATAAAGATCATTGATTTACAAAAACGCCTAATGAAGTCATGAATGGCGGATTGCTTTTCATATATATTATTAAGAGTTCCACTTATGTATTTTTGTTTATCTGTCATAACAGACGCCTGTTGCCGAACACATGCCATAATTAATTTTATCAACAGTTTGAAATTTAACATTAGCTTCACCAAGATATCTATTCCTTGGTACCGCAGGAAGGAGTTTCAGACTTTCGCTAAACCAAGATATCTATCCCCTTTTCATTCTCAGATTTGTATGAAATTGACGGAACATCGCTTTTGATATTACGATGTTTGACATTTCAAACCACACAGAACTCAGTGCTGCCAACACCTTGTTGAAAATGTTCACTTTTCAGTAGGCCCCTTATGTTGAAAGTGTGACACGAAATCTTCCAAATGTTGCACTCGCCTTTGGCATTCCTGACAAATCAGTGCAGTTCCGAAACTGACAACAACCAAACAATAGACATCCTTCCAATGATTCATTGTACGATTGACAAATTGATTGCTCCATTCCTGGAGACAATGAGTAAGGATATCCTGACTCACTGCTTAAGACAAAATCCGCAAAAACCACCCTGTACTATCACAAAATACTAAGTTACCGAATTGTTGGTCGTTGAAATTATCGTGAATCTATTGCATGCGTTTTCTCCGCAATGCACCTACTTAGTGTCATGTCTTCGCATTCATTTGTCTTAAAACGATGAGTCTAACCGGATCCCACAATCAGAAATAATTTTGTCGCCTCGACTCGAGCACAACAAGAACTGAACAAAAGAAATTTGTTGATATTTTTAGAAAGAAAAAAAAAGAAAAATGCCACTTCACTGAGTCGCGAGTATGACGCAAACAAATAAATTCATTCGATATACGAGTATCTATCGAAATTCGAAACAAGAAAAAATAAATAATAACGATGAACAGAGGAGATAACAAGTGCCGCTGTCGCTTTCGTGGTCATTTTGCTAGTAAATACTTACACGCGAAAGAATTTTCGTTGGAGGCGGGTGAATCAGTTCATTTAAAAATATTTTTGTTTAGAATGGCAAGTGAGTGTAATCTTTGAGGAATATTCGCTGAATAATGTAAGCAAAAACAAGGTGATTGGATATGACTATTTGTTACCTCACAAGTATGGACTATTGCTCGGCAATTGATCTCAAATTTCGATAAAGTAATTGCGATGATTGGAAAAAGTTCCCCATACCTTATCGTACATATGCGTGATAAATATTTACTGCAACTCATCGAAACAAGTATAGGTAGGTGCTTGGGAATGCGAAATTGCGTCATCTTCGTTTATTCTGAACTTTGCAAAATGGAAACGTCATTGTGGCATGCAGTAAATGTTTGCTTTTGCACTTCAGTTGAAAGTAAGCCATCATTACGAAATATGTACGAATATGACATATATGATTGATCCGCAAACAACTGCTCAGAATCACCAAATGTCCCTTGAAAGCTGATATTTCTTCAAAGTAGATAACAGCGATTTTCTGATATAAATGTGTATAAAATCGAAGAATCGCAGCACTAGTTTCTACTCAAACGTATTTCTCTTCCATAATTAATCGCAACGATGAATGGAAGTAAAATAATACACACCAACGTTCGTTATAAAGTTCGCTTTGATAATGCTTATTTGTACCGCCGAAACAAGCTCTTTTAATTCGCAATTCATTTTGACATTAAGATTTTAATAAACTGACATACGTCAGGAAAAATTAAAAAAACAAAAACAAGTAAAAGTTATCATCTTTGCTTTGACACCCTCCACTGCATACAAGTCATGCAAAATTGGGTTTGTATGGGAGGTACCAAAACTACTTGACCGACATAACCCATTTTTAATATCAACCTGACGACGGTAAAAATAAGTCCTCTCACAAAATTTCACTTGCCTAGGACGATTTGTTTCGATGCTATCCTGTTTTCAACAGACAGAGTGACAGATGGGCCTCATATTGATTTCGTATGGGAGGTACCAGAACTACTTGACCGACATAACCCATTTTTAATACCAACTTGACGACAATGAAAATAAGTCCTCTCACAAAATTTCACTTGCCTAGGTTGCATCCTTTGGGCGCTATCGTCTTTTCAACAGGCAGACAGGCGGACAGGCGGACAGACAGACCGACAGATGGACGGGTATGGCTAAATCGATTTAGAATGTGAACCTGATTCAGAATATATTCACTTTATGAGGTCTCTGGTGACTCCTTCTTGGCGTTACAAATGTGATGACAAAGTGAATATACCTTTCTGGGGAGTGTATAAAAAGTACTAGAAGAATAACCTTTCGTACATTCAACCGACTGCATGTGCAGTTAATGAACTAGGTACCAGAAATATAAGCTCTACCGCAAATACGACGAGAGTACGGGTAGCCAAACTCAGTGACAGAGATGAATGAATAAAAGAGATGGACATCAGGCTTTGATTGAATGAAAAAAAAAATAGTAAAATACACATTACAGACTGCCAAATTCTTTCATTAAAGTCCAATTCATTAACTCACATATACTAGAAAAGAAATGAGCATTTGTGTGTGACTTCACGAATTTTTCGGGAAAACAGCTTGTAGGCAGCCGCCTTTCCAATGGAAAGTTATATATCTTTGTATTCCATTATCTTTGTCGGTGATATCTGTCATGGAGAATGCTGACACAATCAAAAACAAACAATATTTTGAAGCGGCTTAGGTGTGTGATGTGCTTTCTGCAAACAAAAATTTGGAAAAGGGTAGGTACATCTTCGACTATATCGATAATCGTCTTAAAAGTCGACCGATTAGTTATGATAAGGATTAGGGCGATTCCTGTTTACAACTCGACATTGGGGACGTTCAAGTATCTAGTTTAGTAAGTCTGACAGCTCTCTCACTAAGTGTATCTCGGTTTTGATTGGGAGGAAATCGGTCAAATGAGCAGCTGTTTCAGTTGACGTTTATGAGGGGTAGCCGACGAATCTAGTCAAGAAATTTGTGACTGAGTACTAAGTTGACAGTTCTCATATGTAGCTGACGCAGAAAAAGTGACGTTCCCGACCAATCGAGTTTTTGCGTTCAGGTTACATCTCATCCAGACCAATCTAGTCGACTTAAGATAACTATATTCTTGAATGCCGCCGTTTTTTAGATACATCCGTTAGGTACCTGCAGTGACACATCTCAAATGATGTCGGGTCCATTTGTCATATGCCATTTTGGAAAATGCTAAACCCTAAATACATACCTAATTATTAAAGAAAGACCAACGTCTTTGCAAGTCTATAAGTGAATACACTTCTAAACACGGCTTGAGAGCCATTTTCAGTCTCAAAATAGAGCCAGCAAAATAAGACCAACTCCTAAAATTAAATAGTTTACCGCAAAGTACATCAATGCAAAAGAAAACATCATCTGGTGCTCCAATTTCGCAACAACCAATAATAACGGCAGCGCGTACCACTCATATCGAACGACGCAACACAGCCATTCGAATAAATACTCGTACAACGTGCGCCATGTGCAAAAAAGGAGAATCAACTCGCTGTCGCGAGTATGTACACCAGTGCCCTCTGTTGCTTTCTCTCCTCTCTTTTGGTGTTATCTCTTTGTCGCTATGTATAATCTTAGTGTGGCATACTTTTCAACGCCCGAAAAGTCTCATTACCCAGGCGCTTAACTGTTCTTCTGCGCCTCTATACCTGGCGTATATGTAAAACGCATCTCTGACGCCAATGACAATCATATGCCTTATGCTCTCTCGTTGTTGTTATTCGCATTCACATCGTTCTGCGTGTAAATGACAACAAACAAATGCGCGGCACAAGCGAACGCTTGAGGCAGAAAAACTAACGCTAATGATGCTTACAACAGTACAGCGGGGCAAGCAATTGAAAACGGTACTTATATGAGAATCACGTATCGCACAAAAATCGAACAAGGAAGGGGCCGATCATGGATTGTATGTCGTCATCGTTTTTTCTACTACACTTCACATCGATCTTATACAATGTGGCGCTGTAATGATTCACTTATTTTCAAATGAAGAGGTGGCAATGGCAACTTGACGATAATGTCAAGTTGAAGACATAATTATTTTGTGATTGAAAAGCCCGTTGGTATTTCTCGTTACGCATAAACAAAGCACTGCTGACATTTAGCATACAAGGACAGGAAATAGTTTACTTACCAGCAACCCGGTTTCAACATTAGGAATTAAGATTATTTTGGAACCTTCCATCAAGCCATTTTCTTTCAGTGTTCCGTCCTGCAGTTCTCTGGAAAAAAAATAATCAAGAGAAACAAATATTAATAGGGATAGTAAAATAAACAAGAGGAACTTATCAATGAGGACCTAAACAAAGGGATATCATAAATCTAATTGAACAAAGGAAGAGTTTTCGATCAGCGGGAATGATTCTTTTTCCATCAGCACAATAAATGCTTTTTGTCATTCCAAGAACTACCTACAACAACTATCAAGCAAAACAAAACGTCGATAGGACGTGCCTACATTAAGACCAATTTTTAACTTTCTCGATTACGTGGTAAGAGAAAGATATTTTATGCGAGAACAAAATTTCGAACTCGAGATGTTAAGCAATTCTGGCATTACGATGATAGAGGAACTCAGAGAAGTGGGTCGCAAAATTTTGTCCGTCTGTCTGTCTGTCTGTTCGTATGTCATCTATTTTGTTCAAACTTTGGATTTTGAGTATTGGGGCTTACAGTTCAGGGCCGTTTTTTTTTGTTTGCACGGTAACCCCTACCGGGCACTCATTGCGTAATTTTTCAGACGATTATCGTTAAAACGATAGACCTCCAAAAGCAGCAACTAAGTGAAAAAATTGCGAGTTTGAGACCTATATAAAATTCATTTTCCACAAATGTAATGAAAGCTGGCGATAGTGAAACAAATTCGGGCAGAATATAACTTTTTATGGTCATCAAAGTTTCAAAAACGATATCGTCCCGACGATTATTGTTATACGGAATCTACCCCCAGGTTTGATTTGTTCGAAAACGGCTCTTACGATGTTTACCAAAATTGATATTTAAGCTTAAGTAGGTGAGGTTAACGTGACTGCATACTCAGTTTTCCGCTAAAAAATCAAATTACCGTATTTATTTTTGAAATTTGGTATATCTCAAAAACGGTTCACACGATTGTAACAAAAATTAATTTTTAAGGTAATATGATCATTTCTAACTTATAAAGGGTGATTTTTTAGCTGGTTTGATTTTGGCAACACTGGTTTTGACAGCTGACGTGTGTTTAGTACCTTGTGTCACTGTCAAACAGCTTCAGTTTGGTTTGCAATTTAACCATGGATCGTCTTACAAATGAACAACGCTTGCAAATTATTGAATTTTACTATCAAAATTCGTGCTCGGTTCGAAATGTTCATCGCGCGCTGCTTCCATTTTATGATCGGCATTCTCGACCTTCTGAGCAGTCTATTCGGAAGATTGTGACCAAATTTCGCACCAAATTTACTTTGTTGGACATTAAACCACCAACACGTTTACGTACTGTGCGTAGTGAAGAAAATATTGCGGCCGTATCAGCTAGTGTGACAGAAGATCGCGAAATGTCGATTCGGCGCCGTTCCCAGCAGTTAGGCCTTTGTTACAGCACTACGTGGAAAATTTTGCGGAAGGATTTGGGCGTAAAGCCTTTTAAGATACAGCTGGTGCAAGAACTAAAGCCAGCCGACCTACCACAACGCCGAATTTTTGGTGAATGGGCTCTTGGAAAGCTGGCCGAGGATCCGCTTTTTTATCGAAAAATTGTGTTCAGCGATGAGGCTCATTTTTGGTTGAATGGGTACGTAAATAAGCAAAATTGCCGCATTTGGAGTGAAGATCAGCCAGAAGCATTGCAACAGCTACCAATGCATCCCGAAAAAGCCATTGTTTGGTGCGGTTTATGGGCCGGCGGCATTATTGGGCCATATTTCTTCAAAGATGATGCGAATCGCAGCGTTACTGTCAATGGTGAACGCTACCGAGCGATGATAACAAACTTTTTTTTGCCCGAAATGGAAGTTCTTGACTTGCATGATATGTGGTTTCAACAAGACGGTGCCACATGCCACACAGCACGCGAAACAATGGCGCAATTGCGAGGCGAGTTTGGTGAACAGTTAATTTCACGTTTCGGGCCGGTCAATTGGCCGCCTAGATCGTGCGATTTGACACCATTAGATTATTTTTTGTGTGGGTATGCCAAGGCTAATGTGTATAGGGACAAGCCCGCTTCGATTGACGCACTGGAAGCCAACATCCATGCATTCATTCGTGAGATACCGGCCGATATGTGTGAAAGAGTATGCCAAAATTGGACTCAGCGGATGGGCTACCTGAGACGCAGCCGCGGTCAACATTTGCATGAAATTATCTTTAAACATTAAATTGCAAGGTTCAAACTATCGATTCAAATAAATATTTCATTCATTTTTTCGAATTTTTTGTGTTTTTTTTTTAAAAAAAGTTCTAAACCTTTATATAGATTTCGAGAGATATTGGAATCAGACCACCATACTGTCGGATCTCTTTTCGTCTCTCTATACCACTATAAATCTTACTCAGAGAGTCTCTCTGGATTTCTCCACAGTTCTTCTCTACGCTCGATTCCTAGTGTTAACGCCAGCATCTGTTTATGGGAGATCTGTTTCATCGACTGGATGTCGACCCAATGATGTCCCAAGATCCTCATTCTTCTGCCAGCCAATGCCGGACATTGACACAGTATATGTGCCGTTGTCTCAGATTCCTCCAGGCATAGTTTACAAGTATCATCCTCTCTAAGGCCCATATCTTCCTTAAGTGATACCCGAAATTACCATGTCCTGTAGACAAAGCCACCACCCATTTCAATGTTCCTCGACTCATGCTTAGAACCCTTCTCTGAGTGGAGCCACTTAATTGCCATTTTAGCCTGTCTATACATTGTTCCACACCTTCTCAGGTGTTCTGCCGTGAATCAGATGTTCTACCATTCCTCTGCCAATTGACGAGAATGGTTCTGGTCCCAGCAACTTTTCAGTTGACCCCTGTTTTGCAAGGGAGTCCGCCTTTTCATTGCCTTCGATCCCTGTGTGCTCGTACCCAAGTCAGTGTTACTTCATTTTAAGATGAACACTTATTGAGCTTAAGTACACATTCCAGTGCCAATGATGTTGTGATGTTTGTTTGTTCAATGCATCTGATCACCGCCTGATTGTCCAGTGCTATAAGGATGTTTCTTCCTTCCACCTGACTTCCAAGCAAGAAGTCCAACGCATGAAGCTAAGCAATCATCTCAGCCTGGTATACTGAAGTGTATTTCCCGAGGATAATGTGACGGGCAAGTTCCAGCTCCCCGCTCCGCCATCCATCATGGATCCATCCGTGAAAATCACTATTTCACCATTTCTTTTTTCTGTAAGTAATCCGTTCTCAATACGAGTTTTGTGATTTCTTTCCATAATACGCACCCTTGTTATACGATCGTTTTTGACAAGTTCCAAGATCTTCCTATGTCCATAGATCATACCACGATTATGCCATTTCGCATCTCGATGCAAACGAAGTGCCGTTTGGGCCGCTGTTTTCTTATTGGCAAACTCAGTTTCTCGCTTCATTAAGCGTAGTATCCTGTTCGCGCTAAATTTTAGCGTCCCTAGTCTCCACTTCGTTTCTCCACACCAAAGATAAATGCTCGCAAAATTATTATTAAACATCATATAGATGGGACAAAAACCATTTGTTCATCAGTAAACGTAATTTTTTCAATTTTCAAATTTCAAAGTTCGAAGAAATCACAGTATTTGAATCGTTCCAAAAGATGGTATAAGAAAAATTGAAGAAGATACAACCATTGCTGCAGCAGTTCAAATAATATCTGTAATAGCAATCAGAGGAAGGCACTTTTTCTCGTTTCCCATAAATTCCTATTTGCAAAAAAGACAATCAAACTGCTGATTTTTTTTTGCCCTTGCGTTTTCTTTTCTTCCTCAAGCAAATATCCATGGTAAACGCAACACAAACTTCTTCCTCCGTTTTTATGTCAAAATTTATCTTCGATTTAATGTACCGGACATTTATTTCTCGAGCGAAATGAGTGGAGACTTTTCATCGACCCATCTACATGAAGTTAAGAATTTAGCGTGCGAGCAGGATACTGCTTTGCTAAACTGCCTCGCTAAATTTTATCTTTGTAGACATTTTTGTATGGGAGATAAAATTTAGCGCGAGCAGGATACTCAGCTTTACCGTAAAATCGATTGTTGAAAAAAGGCATTTTTGAAACATTTTGTTTTCTTTAGTTTACCTAAAAACGGCGATAACGATTTTGAGCAAAATGCAAACTTACATTAAAACTGATGTTTTCAAAATTATTACGTTCTTAATTTTCAATTCGAATCACCTAAAACGCTAATTTTTAAAACTGCTCATACCTCGAAAACCCCATTTTCGATTTCGATAAAACTTTCAAAACCAAGAAGTAATGCCTACATCCCGAATAATAAATTATATTCAGCTAAATAGATAAGCAATAGGTAGTACAAGGTGGGTCAGAAGAAGTCATCTGATGTTTATTGGCTCTCATGTTTTTTTTGTAAATGAAAAACTTCGACTTCTTCTTTTTGATTATGTGTATGTTTATTTAAACCTTTAGAATTTTATTGGTCAAGTCGAGAAGATGATATCGGCCAAATGGGCGCCGTCACAATTGATTTTTCATTTAGAAAGAAAAATAAGAGCCAAACAACATCGGATGACTTCTTTTGGCCCACCCTGTACTTTTCAATCCGCTTTAACGATTTTGATTTAAATACATATTAAAGATAACATAAGTGTTCTTAATAAGATCCCGTACTTAGTCTGTCTCAAAAAATTCTATTTCTTAAGAAATTCTTAAAAATGCCTCCCCAACTCCCGATTTCAGTTTACATATCTTCGGTATATTTTTGAAATCATTGCAATGGCCCACTACCAATGAAAGTACAATAACAGCTACGCAAAACTTCTTTTTAGCTAATATGTATTTCCAACTAATTTTTTTCAATCATGTTGAATATGTACCCTAAAAATCAGGCAACTCCCAATTCATTTGCACCACAAATTTCGATGAACGAGCAAGTTACGTTCGACCCAGTCGCGCACTTTATTTCTTTCGCAATAAGGTTTCGCAATAGCCTAGAACTTGTTTAACACAAGCCGCGGTAAAAAGGATACAAATGACATAGGGCGCACTCAAAAAAATGTTTGTAAGCTAGATAGGGACCCTGGGCCTAGCTTCTCACGACAATTCATTTTGTGTGAGTTTTTTAATTTTTTGGGACGAATTGAAGGGATCTTAATATGTATGCCGAGTCCAAATGGCTAATTAGAAGCTGTTTCATGACAGTTATACCCTCAGATCTTATCTGTCTGGGTTACCCTTCTGACATTATCTACAAATTGATAAACATTTCATTTGTGTTCTTTTTTTCCCAGAAGTCGGTGGAACTCTCCACGCAAGAATGTCCGCTGGCTTTTTGCCAAAGTTTCGCGGTGGAGCATTAGTTATTGTTATAAATAGGGCTCCTTACAACGATTCGCCAGTCCTTTATTTTTTGCACAGCTGAAATGGACCTACAAATCGATGTCGAATCCGAAAGGGGCTAATTCAAGACAAGACACTTTATACGTATATAAGTATGCTTGATACCACAAGTAAAGTTTTGTAAAATCTTTTCTCTCTGGGGATTCGTATGCGAAATCGCCGATTATTCACTTCAAGGGTATTCAATGCCTGATGATAGTTTTTCTGTTTTTTTTTTATAATGAAAGTTACCTTTATTTATTTACATTTACTCTTACGCTCGTGATATCACTTTCACTTATCAATAAATTTCACTCCAGTGTCAAATTTGAATTCGCACACTGCCAAAGTGCCAATATTGAACTGCCAGTTCGATGAGAACCATTCCATTCACTTCATTCGTCTAAGGGCAAAACCTAAAAATAAACACTGGGCCTTTGGAGGGCTGTCTCTGTGCAATGTGCATGTATAAAGTGAATGCACGCTCTATATGAATGTTGAACTCTGCGATTGAGAATCCTGTCTTTGCACACGCCCAAAACGACAAACAAAAGAGGCCTGGAATCCGAAAATAATTCACCCATACACCTTTAATCCAATTGTCACAGCGGTGTCGCCCAGGTGAATAACTGAGAAAGGAAAACTTTCCTTAATCGCGCCGTGATTTCACATTAACAACAGACACAAGGCGGCTCTATAGATGCAAATTATGAAGGTTAAGTCAACACTATAACTCGCGCTTCAGTTTTGCTCTCGAAAGTCCGCTCGTATCGCCAATGAAGCGAAGGTGGCGGTCAGCTTTTTGCTCGAGGAAGCAAAATTTGGCAACAATGACCAAAAAAAAAAAACCAACAACATTATCATCACCACTCCAGTACCACTGGAGAAGAGTAGGTAACAATAGTGATTGTTGGATTTGGAAGGTGGAGACAGTGAAAATTGTTTCATGGTTACAGTTACCGAAAATTTGGATTGTGTGTTCGCTGAGCGGCATAAACTTTCATTAAAAAAAAAAAAAAACCGAAGAGATTTCGTCATAAAAGAGAAACAAATAAAGACGCATAGTAAACTGCAACAACAACAACAACGACGACGCATAATATAAAGAAGACTGAATAAACTGGTTTCTAATGTGTTTACTCGATGACGAAGCAACAGTCAGTGTTGTTGTATGAAACACGGGTTAGCTATAAAACAAAAATAACATTCACGACATTTTGAGTTCGACATTGATTTGAATTTTCAGACCCGGAGGTTGAAGGTGTATGCGTTTCGAATTTTGGAAGTGGATGACGAAAATGTGGCAATTTTTGGTGCAATGTTTAAATAGTAGGACTAATGAGGATACGAATTATGTACACAAACTTGATGATTGCTACTTCAGTTGATTTCAGTACCAAATGTGCCAATAATTGGTCTATTGATGCAGCCAATGCGAGTGAGATGTACTATTTCATGTCTTACAAATTAATGGATGTTTCTATTGCTGGGTAAATTAATGCTGGTGTTAGCTGACGTGTGTTTTTATTTCCGACAGTCGATTTGAAATGGTCTGCTGCGAATTAAAATTGAAACGCACTCGGGGGAAGTATCCAGCCAATGGTACATTTTTTCGGAATTGACATCAATTGTAATAATTATCTGCTTCAGTTCTTATCAGGCGCTCGTGGTCCGTCACTTCGCTTTGGGGTTTAAATCGCCTGCACACGCAAAACAATTTTTCGCTGTCAGTCAAATTCACAATGATTTCTGTATTTGTGTATCAATCAGCAATTGCGTTCATATTCACAATTTATTATAAGTTTAACAACGTTTGCTGTCATTTTAGCAGCAAAATTGTAGAAATTACTTGTTGTAAATTGACAGCGCGTTGTCATTTTCTCTTGTTAAATGAACATACATGAACTTGTCAAATCTGCAACTTAAATGCAACGAGTACATATGCAAAATGCTGTTGAAAGATTTAAAAAAAAAATTAAAATGCACAATAAAAGCGTTCAAATCCTCAACCATTTTTAGCTGAAACTACATTGAGTTGTGAATATAGCAGCTGCATTTAGCTGTATCCTTAACCCATTCGTCTAAAGTCTAGACAGAACACTTTCTTTATTATTTATACTTGTACGCATTCCTTTGTACATTTAGTCTTCGACTATGCAAGTGATAGTACAGGATGGGCCAAAAGAAGTCATCCGATGTTGTTTGGTTTTCATTTTTTTTCTAAATGAAAAACCTCGATTATGTTTATTTGAACCTTTAGAATTTTATTGGTCACGTCGAGAAGATGATATCGGCCAGGAAATGGGCGCCGTCACAATTGATTGTCATACGGGCTCGTTTTATGGCATTTTTCATCACTTCGGCGAGAACCTCGGGCGACAGATTCTCGCACTCGTGTCGAATGTTGTCCTTGAGGGCTTCTAGGGTCTCGGGCTTGTTCACGTAAATACGGGACTTCAAAAAACCCCACAAAAAAAAGTCTGGAACGGTTAAATCGGGCGATCTTGCCAGTGCAAATCGCCAAAACGAGAGATGAGGCGACCCGGCAACGCCGCCTTCAGAATATCGGTTGTGGTTCGCGCAGTGTGTGCCGTAGCTACGTCCTGTTGGAACCACATGTCCTCCAGTCCTAGTTCGTCCAATTGCGGCAGAAAAAACTCGGTTAACATGGCCCTATAGCGCGCACCGTCCACTGTTGTCGTTTGACCAGCGGCGTCCTCGAAAAAAAAAAATGGCCCGATGACTCCTCCAGCGTGAACAGCGCACCATGCAGTAACTTTGAGCGGGTGTAATGGCTCCTCGTGCATTACTCGTGGATTTTCGGTGCCCCAGAAGCGATATTTTAGCTTGTTCACGTACCCGCTGAGGTGGAAATGAGCCTCATCGCTTATTATGATTTTGGTCGAAAAATCGTCCACTTCGTGGAGGATGGCTTGGGCGTAGGTTACACGCGTTTGGCGGTCGACAGGCAGCAGCTGATGTCTCTGGTAAATTGACAGCATTGAATGTCGGGTCGATTGTGACAATTAATGCAGCCGATTTAACAGCGGCTTTTAACATTTCTACAGCAATTTTTTTTGGGTGCAGAAGCGCACAAAACAAAAATTCGTAGGAACGTATTTTATTGGTTTCGTTCAATATTTTCAGCCCTTGTCATTTATAGTACGAGTATTTGCCGACATTCTTCCGATTGTCACATTTAGTTCTAAGTCTGTTTTCAAATATCTGTCTATATTTAGTCATTTCTCAGACTGTAAGACGTTTAAAGCATAGCTGAAGATGGAGGAGTGCATTTTGGGATCAAAGCCAATGGTACCTTATGAGGCTCGAGGCTAAAACGTATGCTGCGTGGGCCCGTTCGGATGGAAAGTAAGAAAGAAACTGGCGTAGTGACCGCTGGGAACGTAACCTACTGACAGACGTTCGATCTTATTTAACAAATTGTCTGGGCCGTGTTCACGCCTTCGGAAAGCGTTTTGCCGCGACTTCATTTCGTTGCGAGCTAAAAGTTAAAGTGCTGGCGCAGAACGTGCATTCTCCCACTCAACTGATAAGGCACTGGTTCGCAATGACGTACCGTCAAATATGACATGCATTTGATATTTGATATATCGAACACCAGATTGTTACCCAAGGAAGATGTAGGCAGGGAACGGCATCATTAAACAAAGAACATAACTTGAACGAAATATAAAAGCCACAAGCCGTTGCATTTTGAATCAATCAACTGAAACAATGAAACGGGCACTTTAATCAAGCCTCAGCCATATTTAAATCCACAAACAAGTTCCTCAAAGAAAAGCTTAATCAATTCACAATCAAACTCATGACATTAACAAATAATTTAAAACGCAACAGCGCAAATATTATTGTGCAAGCAAACTGAAACATTTCCTGACTGCACGTGTCTTGGGCAAGACATGCAAGAATTTATTATTTGCCAACATTTTACTTTTAATTCTTTTCCATAAAATGCAATCGAAGAACTTCAACTTCGATTGCAACTGTTGCTCGAAATACAAAATGACGTATATTCTATTGTTGCACACCTGCACTCTGGTGACTCTGGCTCTGGCGTTAAATCGAAAGGTGAACTTCTTGCTCGAAACCGAAAATATCAACGTAAATGCACATACGAGGGCATGTCTATATTTACATTGAGCCGCATATGTACTAAAAAACAGTTTTTTTTTTTTGTTGTTACCCTGGCGTTTATACCTGACGAAGGCCTCTTTATCCATTGCCTTTGGTCTTTGTCAGTGGGAAAGGGTGTTATGCATCTATGAAACACAAAAAGGTTCCCACTTTCAAAAGGGATGTTGTACTCGTCCGTGGTTGATGTATATATACCATGTTAGGTTTTCTACATGAATTCCCGATGTAGATACGCATCTCTGTATGACGACCCCATTCCCGTACCTCTGCATATTTATGTACCTATTGATCAAGAGAAATATCCTCGAGCTCTATTTTAGTTCTAAAAAACAGCATCAGTGTTGATTCAGGTACATGTGAGGGGCGTATAGAAGAAGAACTAAGCTATATAGCTTTAGCTGTATCATGTCCATAAACGTAGGTGTGTTGTATGTGCAAACACATGAAATCCACCCCGCTGTGGTTTCCCAGCAGATACACACATCAGAGCGGTTGCTGCTTGGCTTTTCTAAAATTTTAAGTATTGATTAATTCTCTTAATCAAGAGCAGCTTTTGCCAGTGTGTGCAGATGGTGTGGTCCTGCTGGATACTTTTGCTTGATTCTCAGAACAGGGTTGTGCTACGGACAAAGCCAATCGATGCAAATTTATCTACAGCAACTCTTGCTCGGAGGAAGATGGCGCATTTGATGGCGCGCAATCAATAAAACGAAATTAGATATAAATAGAGTGCAACTTCCGTCAAATGGAAGTTATCATTATGAAATCGATACAATGGCTAGTTACAACAAACCTCTCGTATCAAACACAATCCGTTGTTATGCAGAAACTGTGGCATCGATTCCATGCTACACCAACCAACGTTTGTTATGTTTACTAATTTGGATCCGTTGGCATGTTGATCATTTGTTGCTAGGCCATAACCATTTGGCAAAACATTAAATCCAACCTGCTGCCACTAACAAATATAAAATTGATTTCTTCAAATAAATGGATATGGGAATTAAGTTTTTATGTAGAAACTTCTGTTGAAGGCTCTCTACACGAGCTTTTTGTATTAAGGTGCTTGCACGTGTAGCTTAATTTTCTTTGCATAGGTAATTCTAAGGCCACCGGTACAAATTAAGGGCAAATATGCAACATCTTGGAAGAATTGAGTTATCAATCTGAGCTCAGTGATGCCAGACTTTTTGGAAGAATATCAAACGACCCTTTTTGCCCATGCCGTTTTTAGAAAAGCTCCACACAAATTTTATATACAGAAATAATTATTATACTATACATATAAAAATCTCAAAATATTAACAAAAAAAAACAGTCTCCTCTTTTTATTAAACTCGAATGTTTAGATTCAGTATTTGCCCTTTCTTCGCCCTTTTAGCTTATTTTGTAATGCAAATACCTATACCTTCGAAACCATGTCTGGAAATGAACTGAGGCCTTCGCTGCGGGACGAGGTATACCTACTACCATATTCAATATTCTTAAAGGATGTAAAAATAATACTTTTCAAAGCAACAACCTGTAGAGATGAGGAAGGAAATCTTGTAATGGAAACTGGATATAACATACCCCACATCGTTTCTAAGTTTGTCGGAAACAGGGAAACGGTTTCCCGAATCATAATAAAGGTCTAGTTTGAGGATCCCCACCATCTCAGGCGAATATCTACACAAACTCAACAAATATATATACCTAGTTCTAGTTTACCAAGTCTGACAGCTGATTGACGTAAAGTGCTTTCTTGGGCTTAGATTGATCACGGGAACAAATATTTCCAGTTTCTTATCGAATGGTGGCCGACAAATCTAGTCAAGAATTTCCATTATCCATTGCATGCTTTATGTAGTTACTAAAAATAACGGTTCAGATCAAACTAGTTTTAGCGTTCAGCGAAAATCTACTACCTACACACAATTCAAATCGACTAAAGGCTTGAATAGGGACTTTCGGATTTCTAGTTTATTAAGTCTGACATGGTTTTTATTTGTCCCGATTGGTCAAGTGAATAGTTTGTTTTCAGTTGACGTTTTTGGAGGGGCAGCCGACAAATCTAGTCAAGAAATTCGTGACTGAGTACTAAGTTGACAGTTCTCATATGTAGCTGACGCAGAAAAAGTGACGTTCCCGACCAATCTAGTTTTTGCGTTCAGTTTACATCTCATCCAGACCAATCTAGTCGATTTAAGATAACTAGATTCTTGAATGCGCCCAATGGCTGATTTCATAAAAGTAAAAATGCGGTAACACTGAAATTTTTGCGTTCATTAATGTAAAAAAGAAAGTGCATTATTTTTGAATGACGGCAGTTGTCATCTGCGTTCATATAAACAAAATGACAGTCCAATTGCGAGCAACTCTGCATTGAAGTTTGTTTTGTTGCTGAGTTGCCGGAAGGTAGCAGAAAAATAAAAAATGTAATAGTTTATTTTTATTAAAAATTTAAAATATGTTATTTGTGTTTTATTTTTTTTACTGCCTACTACACGTATATGAACACTTTTTTGGCAACGCAAAACTACTGCAAACTTACCAAACAATTTTGTTTGCATGGCATGTGCAACAATGCTGCAATTGTGAACTCGGCCAATACTGCCTGGATACTCAGTTGACATTTCAAAGTGTCAAAATTCAAAATAAACCGCTAGAGCACTAAAACAATTTAGTTTGACCAAACAACGCGTTTACAAGTTGGAGTTTTCCATGAACTGTGTATCTGAATGTACACAATGTGTTTAGCTTCCTATTCCAAGTGTCTCGAAAAACTTGAAATCTTTTATTCCTAGCATAAACAATAATAATTTGATGTGCCCAAACAAGAGCCTACATAAGTTAGTACAATTTAGTCATTTCGGATGATAAGTTACTTTCCGTGTTAAATAATCGCCGCGTTCCTCTGACTATTAGTTGCCTTATACAATCAATTGTGACGGCGCCCATTTGGCCCATATCATATTCTCGACTTGACCAATAAAATTCTAAAGGTTCAAATAAACATAATCAAAAAACAGAATCGAAGTTTTTCATTTAGAAAAAAAATGAGAGCCAAACAACATCGGATGACTTCTTTTGGCCCACCTTGTATACATCAAATAACGTACTAGATGATGGAGAGGTCCAATGACAATTGGTGTTGCTTGTTTTCACGATCCTAGGACCCCTCGCTTTGTAGTCCAACACGCTAACCACTATGCCACTGCGCCGACACCTAATCTTTACTAGATTCGGAAATATTTCTTAATACCAATTGGCTAAAGCCCGAATTAATGGATGTCCTAAATGATACTTGGAACAAGTATAGGTAGTCGGAAAGTGATCACGGCGAACAATCAATGAGCCATGATTGGTAAGATAGCGTTTTTTGGGTTGTTGAACACAACAGCTAAGCATACGGCTAGTTAGGCACTATCTTCAACAGATCCGTCCAGCTACTGGGGCATGCAGACGATATTGACATCAGCGCTTTTACGGCGATTGAAAAACAGGCGAAATTCGTTGGTCTTGTAGTAAATGAGGACAAGACTAAGTACATGCTATCAACAAACAAACAAGCATCTGTCCACCGCCTAGTACAGAACGTCACTATTGATAGCAACAATTTCGAGGTAGTTAAGGAGTTTATCTACCTCGGAGTAAACATGAACTCCACAAATGACATCGTAGTGGAGATTTACCTTAGGAAACCCCTGCTACTTCGGTTTGGCAAAACAATTAGGTTCAAAACTCGAAGGACAAAATGTATGCTTTACAGAACCCTTATCGTGCCAGTTCTGCTTTATGGCGCCGAGTGCTGGACGATAAGCAGGAATGGAGAGCTGATACTGGGCTCCCTCGAAAGAAAGGAAGATGTGGATGTAGTCCAAAAGGCCAAAATACGTCGACTACATTGGCTCGGCCACATCGAGCGAATGGACAATAATGCTCCAGCTTAGAGGATCTTCGAATCCCAGCCGCCAGGTTCGAGACGACAAAGAAGACCGAACCTCCGTTTCAAAGACCAAACCATCGCGGAGGCCCGAGCGCTTGGTCTGGATAAATGGAAGCAGCGTGCCCGGGATCGCAGAGGATGGAAGGCTAAAGTGTCTGAGGCAGAGGCTCTTCACTGGTCGGGAGCCCGTTAATAAGTAAGTAAGTAGTTAGGTAGGTATATCTTAACCAAAATTTTAGCATCAAAGTTATCAGATCAAAATGTCAAATGGCATCAATGTTCAATTTAACTGATTTGTTTGGGCAGAGTCTTTATAAACTACAATCGTATTGTGACGCACATTTAAAATGTATAATATTCAATCACTTGTTTTATAAACCAGTAGAGGGCCAATAAAGAACTTCTCGCATGGAGTGGAAGCAAGCAGAGGTCAGATTCTGTAAGGCGCACGAATGGTATGCTTTATGTTACAAAAGCAAATTTCTTCGTGCACACGAAAACGTTTGAACGTTTCGCCTTGCAAAATGCCAGATCACTTCGGCCAAGCCAATAATCATCAAAATTGTCGATAGAAGCGTAGGTATACATACTTAAACTATTGTGGCACTTGCAGCTCCCAGCAGTTAGCATAAAGCTAAAGTAGATGCACTTATTGATTAAGAAACAAGGGTAAACCAAAGAGCAGGCGGGTGGTTAACGCCATTGGTAAACGGCTTCTACGGCATTACTACTTATTTCAGACAAAGATCAGGCTTAAAATTACGGAATTATTTAAGCAATTGCCTTCCAAACAACATACCTATCAAAAATAGTAAATCAGTGCAAAAGTTACGAGTTAGAGCTTAGCAAGAATAAAAAGACCAAGACGGTCCCGTTGAGATGATAACTGTAACTGTAACTGATAACATACGTGATCCGCCCCGGCTGAAATAGTGAAAGATCCGTTTTGATATGGACAAGTAGTGGGAAACTGTTGAGGGCAGTACCGGTTAAAACAGGAACAGCAAAAACTTTATCGAGGTTTTTAAAAATATTGAGAAAGCGAAGAGTAGGTGCCTATCTTGTGTTTAATTACAAACTCAGCATTGTTCTAACAAATTTCGGTGGGCAATAAGCTACCAGGAGACTAGGCTAACGAGCTCATTTCTATTGTCAGCAGTTTACTTATATTAGGAAAGTACCTATGGCATAAACAAAACCTGTCTTAATTGACAACAAAAAAACCAAGCAAGAGCTTCGTACGTATACCTGTCTACAAAGCATTTCCTTTGGGGTAAACTTATGAAAAGGCAAATAAAGTAGCACCCTCAAGTGTGTAAAGTAAGACATATCAAATATGTATACATATCTATATAACAAGTATTTATGTGCGTGCAGTCCCTACGGGCGCAGCAGCTTAGTCCAACTTCCCTTCCAATTCACCCTTCATTAGCCGAAAATGTATCAAATAGAATCCATCAAGCATTTCCACTTTCCACCTACCTACGTATATGTATTTGACTTGCACACATCGCCACATGAGATACACACAACACACAGCCATTACTTGCTTGGCTGACCGTAAAATTCCACCACCAAACTAAAACGAGAAGACACTCATCCAAAGTCTAAACTAGAACGAACAACGCGGCGACCATGATGATGATGATGACGCCCTTCTTGCTCTGCTCATGGTGGTCTATAGCGTTGCTGTCTTTCTAGTAACCAGTCACCGGACCAAACCAAACAATCAAAACTACCACCACACGAAAAGCAGCAGCAATTACCTACCTTTTTCCGAACGCACTTTTATCGTTTATTATACCATGGATGTAGAAATTGCGTTAAAGAGTAAAGGTATGTATTCTCGCGGCAGGTCCGCTCAACTTAAAAAAAGAAACCACCACCACCGCAAGCCTCTTCCCATTCATCGCCATCATGTCAACCGGCGTCGTATGGAACAACACACGGGCGTGTGGCGGCTTGTTTGCCATGCCAGCTTGAAAAAACCGAAAAAAAAAAAAAAAAAAACTGCGTGCAGTCCCACACTCATTTTGTATGCGAAGATACGAAAGTACGCTACGACACCAAATCACATATTTATGTGTATCTCTGCAGAGCATGGGGTAGGGGAGCACGCTGTCAGTGCCAGAGATACGCATAACCCCCACGCTGTGCATTTCCAAATCAATATTTTCAAAAAAAAAAAAAAAAAATACAAAAATTGAAGTCCCTCTCCCGGATTCATTGTTGCAGATACACCTCAGCACGCACGGGCACGTTCCCAGAAGATGCTTCGAGAGATGAAAGCTATGTAACTTTTCCATCGCACACAAAATGGAGTACCTATACCCGCGGCTGGAATTGTTGCTATGGATTTGGACAGCAAATAAGTGCAAAAAAAAAAACGATAGCAAACCTAAAAAATATGGGTACATGTCTATGTGGTAGAAACCAAGCTGATGAGCGGGGGGGCGCGACCATCTCGTGTTTTGCTGTGTTCTTTTGTCCAGTAGTCTCCTATCTCCTATCTCCTATATCTCCTTTCCCCTACCATTTTTGTACACATAAATCAGCTGTGAATGGGCGAGAAAATAAAATGGCCGCCCTGTGTGTTGCTTCATCATCGTCTGTTTTAGCTCTCTTCTCATGCACTAAGGGGGGTTTTCCCGCTGTGATCATCAATAGTGTCACAAGAAAATAATTTGCATATTTACGTTGCTTAGAAGCAACCCCTTTCACGACTTAAAACACTGGGAATGAGACAATCGAATTAGCAATGAAGCCACTGGCTTGGTCAATTCAATTAGCCAAAAATGTGACTGAACCATGAAAAAAAAAAAACAGAAATCAAATGCGAACGAGTGGAGAATTCCACTGATACTTTGGTTTCCACAGCACAGTGAGCGCGGGTGTGATTGGAGAGCAGAAAAATTATCTTATCACCCACCACCATTTTGTTAACTGACGGCGCACGAAACTAATTAGCCAGCGTGAGATAGCTCAATGAAATGTACTTACTTTTCTCGATGCAGCAAGCATATACGGTCTTTGGCCACCTTTAGCTTTTTTGCAATGATCTTCTTGAGATTTTCGACAGAGTTGGAAACATCAACTACAACGGTAAAACTCCCACCCGTTGTTGTCGTTATATTAAGCGTAATGGGCGGCGGAGGAGGCGGAGGCGATAATGTCGTTCCTGAATTTGCTGACGACGACTGTGCTTGCGATGAACCTCCCATCGTCGATGATGATGATGATGACGACGCCGACGACGATGATGTTGCTGTTGATGAGGACGACGATGATGATAGGGCTGTGGAGAGCGACGTTGTTGGAGTTGACGGGCCACACCCTAGGGTCATATCACGCGAATCACTATTACCTGATGATTTATCCATTTTGTGTGTTCGATTTTAACACCGAAATTATCAAAAATTCACTCCGCGTGACACGACACGACACTTTGTCAAAAATGTTTCTAGTCTCCGACACACAACGAATTAAAAAACGCCAATTAGGTTTACGATGACCACCGAAGCAGCAGTGCAAACTGCAAATATCAGACAAAAAACAAGTCACCACCCAAAACGTTCCGTTCGATCTTCAGCGCGCTGCTCGACAAGCTCTCTCTTCGTCGTCAATTGAATAAACCCGAACACCCATACGCACTCAACTGGGCACTGAAAAAATCTCGAAATTATTTCTTTTTTTTTGCTCAAATCACGTAATTCCACCAGAAAAACCAACGAAAATTAAATTTATTCGTAGCGATAACCGATTGTTCGATTTTTTTAGGAAATATGCCCTCCGTACCACACAAAGCAAGGAATTGGTTTATCGATTTTCCAAATTATACGTAGGTATTTGATTCCAATACGAATTAATTTACTTGAGAGCGTTTTTCTCCTTTTTGTCTTCTTATTTAGGCTACGCCATTATGTAAGCTTGCGGAACGACATTTTTTTTTTTCTGTTGAATATTTTATGATTGCAAATTAATGGAGTGGCTCACTTTGGTAGCTTAGTTGGGAAGATACACCAAACCAACAGGGAGTAGAGAACAGAGCGAATGTGGAAATGAATAAACGGAAACAAAATCGAATTTCACTTGAACAACTCGAGGAACCTACTGCGTTGAGCAAATCAAATAAAACGGCGATGGAGTGTGTTCTTTCTTCTGTGTTGGCTGCTGGCATGGCATATTCGATATTCTCAAAGTTAGGAAATCACGGATGGAAATGGTTGTTGCGTTTCTTCTGCAGCGGATCAATGGCGGCTTGATTTCGAAATCGGTGAGGTTGTCTCATTTTGATGAGAGACAAATTATATCCAAGCTACTGTTTTCTCTTTTAAGCGCGAATAAGGAGGACAAAGAAATATAACAAACGTGGAATTTTATACGAATGTAATAGATTGAGGAGGCTGTCAGGTGGAGGAATTTGAAAATGCAAGTGGGCACAGTGTTACCAAAAACCAGAGATTTTCTCCTTAAATTGGAGTTGGAAAATCACCCTAGTTACAGCCATAGCTACGTAAAACGAAACCGTAAAAATGTTCTATTGCTTTTTTTGACCACTTAAACCTAATGGTTGAACTCAATACATCATCATTGTTTCACAGATGGGCTATCTTTTTTGTTCAGACGTCAAAAATATTTGTAGGATAACAAAGCCGGTTTATAATGGCCAGAGTAGTGTTTTGTTCAAAAATTGTTAAAAAGCGTACAATTTCCATTACTTAAACTTCGTCTTTTACCTAATACATTCGATAAACGTCATTTTTCGATTTGACAATGCTTTTATTGCACTTTATTATAAACTTGCCAGTAGTTTTTTCACACAATTATGCTACAGCCATACAAAATCTGTTTTATTTTACTACAAGTTTTTTTAGCTGTCACTTGGTTTTTTCTTCTTCTTATTCGACACTGCCGTGGTCGCGAACTACCCTATTGTCGTCGAACATAGCTCCCTCACTGCTCACACAGAAATTATATGTTTGATTGTCAAAATTAAATCCGCACTTCAAATAAATTTAAAGTTTTTTATTCAGAAAACTCGGCGAAAGGATGATAAAAAGGAAATATATGTCTGTTTCAAACAAATTTTAAAATTGTGCATTCGGTTTTTTCAATTAGGTTTAAAATTGTTACAATTGACTTATCGTACTTCAACCATCTAGAAAAATAAAGATGTTGATCTAAATGCGTGTGTACTAATTATTCAATAGATAAAACGTAGACAATTTCTGACAGTTCTCCTGTCAAAATAATGTCATACAATGTAATGGACATATCTCATATGCTCTAATGACCTAAATGCCATACATGACCAGGTTGATTTTTAGAGATGAAAATGCCCAAATATCATATAGTGTAATCGGACAATATGCACTTTATTGAAATTTCGTTATGGCGCCATTGTCATCGGTGTTCCAACTTCAACTTTTTGCTTTGCTTTTCCTTACAGCATTACCCTACTTTAACATTGGGTAGTAAATAACAAATGCGTTAAATGACCATCAAGGCAAATATGACCATATTGGTAATTTTGGTCATATAGTCTTATATACAGTTTTGATAATCCTGACTTTTGGTCATTTGACAGCTAATCTGGTCATTTGCCGTTGGCATTCATTTTTATGCATTATTGGCATTCAGTCTAATCTTAGCTTAAGTTTTCGCATTTCTTCAACCTTCTAAATTAGAAAACTGTAGACTTTAGCTGAATAGGAGTACAATCGCTGTTAACGAGGCGATAATATTACCTACCTACTACATATTAACATTCCTTCTAGTACCATGAAGTACCATCAAGCCGATTTCATGTATGAAACAAAAATAATGGTAGGTACCTACATGTAGGTATAACGTTTAAATGTTAGATGAAGGATCATTCGCGTACGTGGTTTAAATGGAACGCAATCGATATAAATCGATCGCAATCGCACAAAGTCCCACGTTTTCATCAAAAATGAGAGAAAAGAGAAAATTAAAAAATTAGGTTTCGAGCCAAGAGAGTCGTTACTCGATGTAATAATCAGTCTCTCCCTTTTGGTTTGAAACAGCCCAGAAAATGTGAGTGCTCAATAATCTAGTTATCTTAATTCAACTAGATTGGTCTGGACTAGATGTAACCTGAACGTATGTCACTTTTTCTATACGTCAGCTATATATGCGAACTGTCAACTTGGTACTCAGTCATGAATGTCTTGACTACCTCTTTAAAGGATCGATCTAAGCCAATTAAAACCGACATACATCAAGTCAGAAAGCCTTCAGACTTACTAAACTAGATCCTTGAACGTCCCCAATTTCAACCGTCAAGAAGATACTGATAAATATTTAAGTTTCACAGAGTTCACAAGAAACAAATCCGAAATCCTTCTTAAAAACTCAAATATAACTGTGAAAATAATGAAAATTCAGCGGTGGTTGAATGTTCTCCCAGAACGTTGTATATTTTGCAAAAAGGTGTGTTATGTATTTATTTCTGACATAAATGAAAGATGTAAGTTGGCCAAAGTAGCTCAAAGTCTATCCATTGGAGGATATTTGCATTTGAAATAGTTTGAGCCATTTTTTATTGGCTCGGGAAAGTACTCAAATACACCGATTGACTCTTGCAAGGAAATCGAGACAGTAGCTCAATACCGTGAGTATTTTGTAACGTGCTCTTCGTCACTGAACGTAATCACTAATTCCCACCCCTACAATAGTTTATGAGAATGTCATGCAAAACAAAATCGAAAGAAAACAATTTTTCTGCGTCCCCTTTCAACTAACACAAACCCGAGCTAGCAACATCTTCCTTCTCAATTTATCGTTCGTTTTTCCAATTGCTTTTCATTGCTTTCTTATACAACAAATCCCACTGGTTTATCTATCTCCCTTAAACCTACTTATGCCATTCATCAGAAGAGTACGACAAAATATACGTCGCAAAATTTAGCTTATAAATAAATAAACAAAATCGGCAAAGCCGATTTGCGCTTATCGAAATATACTCTCTGATTTAATTCTCTTTTCGGTTAAAATCTATTAACTGCGTGCTTGAAGTATTGAAGAAGGCATTAGACTTAATTTTGTGTCATCAGCGAATTGATCCAATTCATAAAAATAATCGTGTTCCTTAAAAATCTACGTGAACTTGAACTTTTCATTTGTGCGACGGATCACCACTCATACCACACTCAGCCACCAGCATCTTTCTATTCTCCTTCTCCCAGAGGTAAAATAACTTGATACGCAGAAAGTAGCAGATACCATTTTGAAGAAATCCGTGTGATAACCAAAGGCGACAAAACTTAAGAAAAGTTATTAAGATTAAGATCGTACATTGTTTCTGCCAAAGCATTGCACAACTTGGGGCTACACTTTGTCTTTCGTCGTAGCGTAGTCTTGGTCTGGCACGCCAAGGTAAAAGCATCAAAACTGTCGCAAAAATAAATTTCGCTACGGGCGCGAACAGCGAAACGGAAAAATCATCTCTCTTCTAATAGGGCTTCACAGCTGCTTCGCCTTGCTATTACGTGGACAACTTCGGCGTTGTTAAGTTTCTTGTGTTCTGGCAAATTCTTGAAGATGGCTAGTGTTGTCTGATGACGTAGCCAATTCAAGTTCAAATTGGGTACGAAGTCTAAACGATTTGTGAATTTTAAGAAATTTCAAGTGCTGGTCAAGTGGATGTAGAAAACAAAACCAAAGCGGTGGGACCACATATTGATTTGTCTTGCGTTCGATAAAATTATTTTGTTACGTTACCAAATCGAAAGAAAAAGAAAAACCGAAAGAAGAAAATTGCGCGAGTGAAAACTAATATTATTATTAAAGAAATGAACGCTTCCGAAATGGCTAAGCCAAATTGCAATAAAAATGATGAGACTGCTGATGATTGTGATTGTGCTACGCCAATCGTGGAAAATTGCTCTGTGCGAAAATCCGATTCACAGGACGGCGCATGGTCTTCGACCGGCTACAATTACATCAACCCATTTGTGCACAAACTGCAAATTGATGACACCTTTGACTTGGCCAAAGTGAGTATAGTTTGTCTAATATCTAAAAATAAAATCACCAAAAAGTTTTATATGTAGCTCGGTTTCCGGTGTTAATGCGTGGAGTGGAATGTGAAAGCGCTTTGCAAATTCTTGGGGAACATATTTGAGTGTTGCCATTCCATGTAGTTTGTAGAATGCGGTTGGGTTAGGTTATTCAAGATGAGTGTTGTATTTTTCTTACATCAATTAGACAAAAAAGTTTCAAACAGAAAAGAGTTTGTCGTTTTTTGATTGTGACCTTGTTCTGTTCAAATTTAGTTGTCTGCTTCTCTTCTAATATCGAGGCTCCAGCGCGGGCACATTGTCCCAGTTGTTCCATGAGTCATGATTATCTTTCGAGAAGTCTCTTTGTCCATTTATTATCAGTGTTGCTGTGGTGACTGTTACCCGCCCTGCCAGGCCCCACTTATTCTTGTTGTTAGAATGGTTTTATCGGAGAACAGATCTTCCTCAGACTTCTTTATTTGATGAAGTACCCGGTTAGGGTAAAGGTCGCTACTCCATAAATGATAAATGGAAGTATATCAAACATTTCTCTCTACGACACTCGTAAGTGTTTTTCATTTTGCAGCTGCACAGACTTAACCTAATGAACGTCGAATTCCGCTAATTTGGATGTGTGTCGCTATTCTTAACAATGAGCGAGATAAATACGTATTTATATTTGTTCCTGTACGTATCCCAATTTGCTGTTCGTACGTTTCTAATTATTCCGTTCGGCTGTGTGGTGCAAAAGTATAAGCATAGACGGTGAATGGATGAGTAGATACAATGACGAATTGTACAGCGACTGAGGTGGCTGGGTCATGTTGAACAAATGGACACGAATGCTCCGGCCCGGAAAATCTTCGAATCCACACCCGAGGGACGGCGCAGTAGAGGAAGACCGCGACTCGGGTGGCGCACGCAAGTGGAAGGGAAGCTTAACCAACTTAGCGAAAAAAACTGGAGACAGCTTGCTAAAGATCGTGCTTGCTGGAGACGCTTGTTGGTTAAGGCCCAGGTCCACCCCGGACTGTAGCGCCACCAGAAGTAAAGTACAATAACATGTTTGGACTGAGACTAATTAAAGCAGCGCCAATTTGTTTTAACAGTGTTGTACAGTTGATTCAGGAATTGTGCTAAGGTTATATTTTCTTTCCAATTTCCATCCAATAACGAGATTCTCTATGTTTTGTATATTGTCAACCCCTTTGGATTACAAATCTTCAAGAAGAAGATATGTCCAGCACCGATTAGGTTAGGTTAGGTTAGGTTGAATAGGGTTGTGAAAAGACCAGGCACCAATACGGGCCCATCGCAATCCCCACGGTTAAAGACCTAAACCAAATCGGCCAAGCATTCAATTTCCGTACAGAATTTAATTATTGTCCCGATCGATTAATTGGACAACACGTCACAGTACACGGCTACTCCTTTAGGGCACTTTATGCTCCTGGATTGCACCATAAACATTGACAACGGAATCATATCCGAAGTGAAACGCTTGTTGGCAGGCCTCACTTTATTTTTGGTTAGATGGATAAAAGACTTGGACGATAGCTGATAGCTGAAAGCAAGCGATTTTCTTCCTATCCTTTGGGTTTACCTTTTTGTAAAGCAGAGTAGACTCTATGTGACAACACTGATGTCCTTCTGGTTCCATTGTGATGTGGAGGTAAAGAAAAGTCAAGGTTAGCTGATCACACGCGATGGAAACACAATGAAATTGACCTTGAGCTGGTGTTGAAAGATTAAGACCAACATGAAGATCAATTGTACTACCAGTAGCGACTCAGACTAAAACACAGCCACAATTGACCGAGCTTGAAGGAAGGAATTACAACGACTTACTATGAATAGACTTTAAATCTCCCATTTCATACCAGCATTCCAATATGCGAAACTCAGAATTGTTTTGATATGTTTGTCATTTATTTTAGAATTTTTGAAATTTTCACATTTTTTATTATTTATTCTTAACAAATAATTCGAAATACACAATAGCTTACATAAAATTTATTTAATAGCCACAAAGTGTTTGTTATTGTTACTACTTGTTTGAAATATTGCTAACAGCATATGGCGCCTCATAGTTCGTCTGTAAATAAAACACTCCTTTGAGTTTTGTGTGAGTCGCGTTACCACCCAGTAGGACACGTACTCCAGTTGGATAGTCACATCTTCTATTTCTCAACAAGTCATCGACAAGCCTGGGATCACAACCTCTAGCCCAGAAACCAGTTTTTGTTGTGATTGACTCTGCAAACACTTTAAATGCCCGAAAGTGACTGCATTCGGCAAGTATACATCCAGGTTGATAGCTGCCATAGTTTACATAGAAATCGGCATGACCAATAGCCTTCTCATAGCCATAACCTCCGGCGTTGGTGTGAATAACTTCAACGTAATTTGCATCGTTATTGGTCAACCGTCCATCGGTGTTCTTGAAACTAAACATAGGTAAAGCTGGGTCCAGGCCAAAAATTACCGGAATTCGTCCACCTTTCACAAACTTCCCAGCTATGCCAGCCACATGAGCCCCCATGCTAAAGCCCACCAAGTGTATACTCTCGAACGGAGCGCCGGACTGCCGATGGAGGAAATCTACAAATCTGGCCAATACGACGCCAACTGACTTCACCCTTTTGCTGGCTGTGGTGTAATCGGCAATCGCACCTTTTCCCCAGTCGACCAGGATGATGTTGTAGTTGCCGGTCCGCAGATATGCTGGTGTAACACTGAAAAACACTCCCGCATATTCGCTTCCCAACCAGCCATGAATTATAATCCTGCAATTGCAATCAAACTATCATTAAAAACACAATTGAAACCACTTCCAGTTTGGAATCTATATCAAATGGGACATTAAATCACGAAGAATTTCACTTCACTCACCTCGTCGGGTGCAACGCATTGAAGCGGGACGCCCGCAACGACTGCGAGTCATGTAGTCGAAGCTCCTCCCTTCGATCTGCAGCTCTCTTCGTGTGCAAATAAAATGATACATCATTCTCGGCGCTGAATGATTTCTTTATATACCAGCGCGTGTCACTTAATAACGACTGTCTTTCGTCTCCAAATGGGTTGAGGAAGTCCGGCAGGAATTCCGCGCCAAAAGCAACCAGCTTCTGGGCAGCGCTGTTCTTAAAGACTTCATTGTGCAGAACTTTTTTCAAACAAGTAATATTCAGCGTTGAAGATACCTGAAACACTGAGTGTACTACGGTTTAATAATCAGCAAAATGAATGCGAAGTCACTAATATTACCCGATAGGACGATTAAAAATGTAAACTTGAACATCTGGTGGTACAGTCTGCAGTCACTTGCGCTCAGTTCGAAGAACGTTTTTAAATTGTTCTTGCATGGCAAGTGCATCGGCATTTCTGGGGAAGACGACTTGTTGTTCTCCTGCATACGTATACATGGTTTTATGTAATGCATCAACAAAATAAGTCATTAAGCAACAGCAACTAAAGTAAGAAGGTACACACGAAAAGAGACCGAGAACAAGATCGTTTCCCGAAGACAATAAAAACAGAAATATTCAAAGTGGGGTCAGTAACTTGGTGGAAGTTTATCAGACTAAAGGTTTTCGATCAACTCTGAGTACAACTTTTTTTTGCATTTTTGCTTTCTGGTGGAATTAGTATACCTGCTGTAATACACTAGTGATCCATTTCGAGTACCTTTTTTTATATTAATTTTATGTGGCGTTCAAGGCCGATCATGAATAGGGAGGTGCTCTTTCGCAGGGGGGCATTTATTTTGAAATCGTGATGTGCGGATTGCTGGAAGGGGTGATTTTGTACTCAGAAAAAGTTCAGGGCTTTTGTGAAAGTCAAGGGCAACTTTTGATTGTAAGAAGTAATACTTGTGAGTGAGAGTACGTGAGAAGAATGCAATTGTACGGCATCTTCTGCAATAGGCCGCTCAAATTTATTACTCTGTCCGACTCTTCGGTTCCGTATCTTGGAAAATGAAAGAACAAATTTTCAGCGGTTTCCGATATGGTTTCAGAATTTTGACAGTTTGGGGATGGTTTCATGTGGGGTAAAAGTTTGAGTCAGATAAAAGAATAAACATCGATGGCTGGTTTTAGACTGTGCGTACATCGTGCCTTTAACGATTCGTTGCTGCCAGGTTGCGATACTGCGACTCCTTTCCTGGTTTCTGTGATCCTTATTTTTCTACACCACTATTATTTATTATTTTTCTTAGGACTGGCTTGTTTTTGCATTTCCTTTGCCAAAATATCGGTAGGCAGCATTGAAGATACAACGAATGTAGAATAGTTCGAAACTGTTCATGGGAACCCTTAGGGGACGCTTAGAGCACTTAGCCTGTGGACGGTCGCGTTTGACTTAACCTAAGCGGTAATTGATTATTTTTCTACTTCGTACATGGGTATAGTACCAGTTTTCTTGGCCTGTTTGGGACCTCCGATGTTGCTCATTAGTCATTACTTATTGTCATTAGCCTTGAAAGTGCGCTGAGCGCTGACACTTTTTGGTAAGTTAGTGTGGAAACAGAGTGGAACCAAGAGAGAGTAGAGAAAAAAGCGATGAAATCAAGCACGTACCAAGTGAAAGGGAAAGTACTACCCTTTCCTTATGTAGTAGAAGACAGATTTCAAAAATATTGAAATGAATGAAATGTTCACACTACATAATAAAAAAAAAACAGGCAACGAACGTCTACGAAAGAACTTTTGTAAAGGGTATTCCATTTATGTAGTGAATTTTAATAATTTCAATGCGTTGTTCAAGCGTGTATCGTTCCATTTTTAGTAATGGCGTAGTTTCTACTTATCAAATGTCAAAGAATAAAAGCTTCAAAAGTGACAGCTACCGAAATAGCGGGTCATTCACAATAACACCTTTATTATTATTCTGTGCAATTTATTTTGCATACGGATTTTGAATTTGTTTCTTGGTAACTTTGTGCATTTGACATATTTATCAGCACTTGCCGGTTGAAATTCTTTAAACTGTTTCGAGCCAATAGAGGAGCTACTCGTTATTTTGCTAATTTTCACTTTTTCTGTCATTTTTGATGAGAACGTGTATAGACTTTGTGCGATTGCGATCGATTT
Organism: Cheilosia impressa; assembly: GCA_948293265.1. Lineage (NCBI taxonomy): Eukaryota > Metazoa > Arthropoda > Insecta > Diptera > Syrphidae > Cheilosia > Cheilosia impressa. Next base: position 26,072,450 of record OX411882.1, read on the forward strand.
AAACCGCGTACGCGAACGAACCTTCACTCAGCCTGCTCAGTCAAATTATTTTGAGCCCATAGAGCGCGCTCTGATCGTGCTCTGAACGAAACAAGAAACACAAATTCAGAGCTCTGATGTTTCCAAGCCAAAAATAAAACGCGACCTTTTTGTATAACAGTTGAGGTTCTGCTCTGAACTGAAAAAGGAAAACGCCAACATACCCATTCCCAAGCTTCATCAAAAAGAAAGGAATTGAATGTAAACATGTTCACCAATTCATAGCACAAGTTCGCGCTGCATAGCACCATTCGACAAATATGGTAAACATGCTTACTAAATTCATTACAGGTGTAGGACATGAGGTCGTTTACAAAAATATTCAAAATCAAACTTTGGACTTATTGCGTTCATTATTTTTTTTATTCTTGGCTTTGTAATCCGAGATTACATTAAAGCTCAACTGATCGTTTAGTTTAGTTTAAGTTTAGACACGGAAGTTAAATAAGAAAATTAAAGAAGAAGAAAATAACACACTAAAGTTGTAAAAAGTTATATAATGTTAAATACATTTTTTAATAAAGTAAAACAATGTGTTAATAAAATTGTTTAATTCATCTGTTTACGAGTGTTTATAGGGATCCGGTCAAAACTCAGCTTTTTTAATTCTGCTTTAAAAATTAAATGCTGCTTATTCAGTTTTTTTCCAACTAAAAAAATGTAAACAACGACAAAAAATAGATACATATAAAGAAATACAAATTTAAATTTATAAAGCATTAAAAATTATTTATTTTTATATTTTTAATAAAAAGAAACAAGTAAAAATTTGAAAAAAAAAACAATATCTACTGAAAAAAAAATAAATAAAAAAATAATGCGAAATTACTTAAAAAAAAATTAAGCAGTCAAAAATTACAAGTTTTATTTATTATAATTTCATTTGTTTTCTTTATTATATTTCATTTCGGCAGTATAATAGGACAGCCGAAATGTTGTTTAAAATTCCTTCGACAAGCGACTCGGCAAGATTTTCGAATACTCGCCTAAGGCCATTTTCTTAGAAGGTTCGTTGTTATTACTGTTACGCTGCTATTCCTAAAAAATATCAATAAAAGTGTCGCTTTGTATTGTATTTCGTATTTCTATAATAAAAATAAAATAAAGTCGTATTTTTAAAAAATACCCACGACGCCTTTTATTTTCCTCCCATTAGGAAAAACAATTAAGAAAAGGAGAGTTAAAATTAAAATAAAAAAAAAAAACAAATTAAAAGAGAAAATGTTCTTTCTATCGCTGCTCTACAAAATTCTGCAAATAATAAAAAAGGGTTTGAAAATGTTAAAAAGCACAACTTAGTAAAGCTGACTCTTTAAACAAAATTTTAAAAGCAAAATTTTGTAACAAGAAATTTGAAAGCAAAATTTTGATTCATCCAGAATTTTGACCCCAACCCGTGTTAATAGTCTCACACGTTACTCGGGGGTAAAAAGGCGATTTTTAATCAAATTTAAGGGAAAACTAATGCTTTCGCTTATAAAAAAAGGGAAAAAGACTGGGACCACTGCCTGCATCCTTGCCTTCCTCCTCATGTCCTTTGTTTTTTTTTCTTCTTTGACAATTTTCGCAGTGTTGCTCGTCGCTCCACTCTGTTTTTTAGCTTTGTGCACTTAGCCAAGCTGTAAAAATTGCTAAACAAGAAAATTAAGAAATGATTTTTAAAACAACCACCAAGGCGATGTCGTCTGCCAAAAATTGTTGCTTCTCGTGGAATCAGGCGCAAAATTTCATCGTAAAAAACAGTCCACAGTAGAGGGCCTAGGACAGAGCCTGGTGGCACGCCGCCGGTTAGAACGTTCGACTTAGTTCCCTTGTCAGAAGCAGAGGGGATAATTCTATTAGAAAAATAATTCGTTATAGTTTCAATAGGTATATCTATATATATATACAGACATAATACCTTTCCAAATAGCCGGATTAGATGCGCAGTTTTCTTTGGGGTCTGGTTAGTAGCGCCTCTACTGTAGACCTTCGCTAACGAAAACCGTATGGATATTTCGAAAGGTCTCTTAACCTTTCAATTGCTGGGTACAGTCTATTATGAATTATCTTTTAAATACGAATGCCTAGTTAATTGCAGTTTATTTATTAAATTCGTTTTATTATATTCTGTTAGTACCTACATTTGAACTATAGTTTCTTAAATTGAAGTGGAAACTCTGACCTGTTTGGCAATAACTCTGCTTACAATATCAAATCCACTGGATACACGCAGGCAAAATAGACTTTGTCTTGTTTTATTTGTTTGGCCCCGAAATTGTGCACATTCATGTTTCCTTGGGATATATACAGTTTTTAATTATGCGAATGTGTTACCACATGCTGGTACTGATTAGCATGTAGTCAAGTTCACTGATTGCACTATGAAATTAAAGCAATTATTAAAATGTGTATATATTGTTTGGCTACTTGTATTCCAAATAGCTGGATTATTTTTGGATACATGAGTTTTTTTTGCCAAAGGATCTAATTTTGCGGCGCAGAATCAAAAATTTTCCACATGCTGAAACCGCCTTCATTTTTGTTTATGATAAAATCTATTCAATTATACAAAAGAGACTGACGTCCGTGTGTGCATGCATAACTCGAGAACGGATCGTTCGATATTCACGATTTTGTTCTTGATGATTTCGGGCCCAAGGAAGGACAGAAGGCTTTTTACCCGACTGTTTTACTTTTAATTTTTAAAATTATATTATTCATTGATTTCGGCGGTTCCCAGTCTCATTCGAGTACTAATTTTGGTTACTCGAGTTGGTCAACTGCGTTTTCGGTGTGCTTGCTCAGAGTTTAGATGGACGTGTTGCTACCGTCGTACACTTAACAAAGCATATTGGTTGAGCAACCCGTTGAGCTCACTGATAGCTACTCAAACCTTCATTAAAACTTTGATTTTATTTTAAACTGCTCATTCTAATTTCAATAAATTTCATCGCATCCAACTCCTGTCATAAAAATATGCAAGACGTTGAGCAACGTGTTGAACAGATATTGTGGGACCGACTATTTAAAAGTTGGGGCTTAACACAACGTTAAAGGTTCGCAAGCTTCCCATAGGCATCTACACTCTTTAAGCAATGCGTTGTACAACGATCTTCAACAGGATCAAACACGTTGGTTGCATAAAATTGGGGGCGTTGCACATTAGAGTTGAATGTATTCAATTCAAGATGCGTTGCGAACTAGACCAGCTGTTTGTATAGATTTCAATTAACAAAATCAAATGAAAGTGAAATCGTTCTACGGGATTCTTTTAGGTCCTTTAGGTCCTTATAATCACAGCTTTTTATTTATTGAAAATGTCACTTTAAACGCTTCACACAATGTTTCTACGTACGGCATTCAACGTACCAATAGCTACAGGCGACATAAACCTACAAGCAACACCACATAGGAAAACACAAAGATTTAAACCGGAGGCTTAGATTCTCATATTTAGGGGGACTTAGATCCGGCAATGTTTTGGGGAACTCCGAGTGCGTACACCGACAGCAAGAAAAAAAGACTCAAATCGGAATCAAAACGCAAAAGAAAAATCATTAAGTGTCCCTAACTACTTGTATCCCCGTTTTCGATTCAAGGATGGGCATTGTCTTTTGCCCAGAAAGATCTAGAGTTTGAAAAAAACTACCAAGCTACAAAGCAACGATATTCTAACAGGACAGGCGACTATGGATACGAGGCGAAGACCTCGCAATATGCCAAAAACCAACATACAAAAAAAACACTCTCGATCTATGTTGAAACAGATATGAAGCTAAGAGTGAAAAAATCAAACCTTTCGCGTCGCAATCGCAATGAACGACGTATGGTGACTATTCGTGAACAAAAATCCAGACATGAGGATAAAATTTTGTCGTCGAACATAGTTGGTGAAAGTATTGAAGACTCATATCAATGTTGAGGTATAGGTTGCTGGATCAAAGCAATCGAATATTTGTACAAATACGTATTCGAGATTCATTTGTGATGAGGTTACTCGCTATGAATTGGACCGGTACGTGAACTGCAACGATGCTGATGTGTGGCGGATTTGTTCGTTTCCGATCTACGAGTATCATCCAAATGTCGTTCGTTTGGCAGTTCACTTGCCATTTCACGACAGCCAATGCAACGCAGGCAGCCGAACCACTAATTCTAACAACATTAACAAATTTCTTGACACTTTCCACTTGAAATGGAACGCGTTTGATTGGGATGAATCTCAAATCAAATTCAGAGGCGTAGATGTTCTTATTCCGCGGATTCCGCACATCGGAATTATCATTTTCATTACGTTAACGAATTTGGGCGGAACAAAGTTCTACAACTACATCATTAATATTGTGAGAACCTAATTTTATGTAGAACTGTAAGCGATCACCTGGCACCCAAGATTTAAATGGGTACGTTGAAAGTTTTAAGAAATATGCACAAGTACAACATGATTATTATAATCTTGTGTAATATCTGCTTGGTGCTGTTAGAGAGGGGCTTCACTTGTTTAAGATGGCGAAAAGAACCAACGATTGCTTTTGATTGATTTGATTGCCTGATATATAGTAGAACGTAGAAATAAAGTGTTCAACTAAATCGAGGTTATACCTGTTTATCTCGATCTTTAGTCTGAGTCGCCGATGTTGAAAGTACTTTCATACACTCCCTTTTTGTTCTTGTTACAACCAGTTTCATTATGTATGGTTCAATTAGGTATGGAACAAAATATCGGCCAAATGACCGCCGCGACCTCGGCGGCACACCTCCATCCGATGGTCCAAGTTTTCGATGACGCTGAGGCATAATTGAGGTTCTATGCCGTTAATGTGCCGAATTATCTCATCCTTTAGCTCTTGAATTGTTGCTGGCTTATCGACGTACACCTTTTCTTTCAAATAACCCCAAAGAAAGAAGTCCAACGGTGTCAAATCACATGATCTTGGCGGCCAATTGACATCGCCACCACGTGAGATAACACGGCCATTGAATTTGTCGCGCAAAAGAGCCATTGTTTCGTAAGCTGTGTGGCAAGTGGCACCGTCCTGTTGAAACCACATATCGTCCACATCCATATCTTCCAATTCGGGCCATAAAAAGTTCGTTATTATCTCACGATAGCGAACACCATTCACAGTTACTGCCTGACCGGCCTCATTTTGGAAAAAATACGGCCCGATGATGCCGCCAGCCCATAAACCGCACCAAACAGTCACTCTTTGTGGGTTCATTGGTTTTTCGACAATCACTCTTGGATTATCATTCGCCCAAATGCGGCAATTCTGCTTATTGAGGTGAAAATGTTCCTCATCACTAAAGATGATTTTCTTCATTTTGCATTTTGATTTGAATGACCATTTTCATAATAAGCCTGAATAACTTTAACGCGTTGCTCAATTGTGTATCTCTCCATTGCCATGGTTCAAATTGAGTTAGTCTGAAATTGAGAAATGTCAAATGAAATGCAGAAAAAACTTGACGTTTAGGTGTGGTTCACATTCAACATCGGCCCTTAAAACCACCACCCTTTACAACTTATCGCAACGATATCGCATGCTACTTTCCAGTCCTTAGGGAAGTAGTCTGTATCGAACTAGAATTTTTTTATTCTGATAATCTAAATCGATCAAACATGTCAAACATGTGATTTGTCTATCGACGAAAGGCTTAGACGAGATTTAGAAGACTCATTTCTCAGTAGTTAGCGCACTTCAAACTCTTGTCGTAAGTTTTCTCGAGAAGATCGAACCTGAGAAGCCTCGTTACGTAGTCCAGCACACACTAACCACATAACAACTACTCCCAAACAAATTTTTGAAAGACAATTGCCCAAACTGTGTTTTATTTTCCAAACTGTCAATTCTTTGATCTAAACTTTTTGACTAAAATTTTTGTCGCGCTCTAAGGTTGGTAATAATTGTTGGTAGGTTCAAAAACGTATGCCTAGTTAGGAGCATGCCACCTTAAAAAAAACGAATAAATTGCCACAATAGGTCTAAATCTATATGAGAGCTTATCGAAACAATTCGCTGTGTGATTTTTGATGGTACGGAAAATATTTGTATTTTTTTGTTTCGCCTCTTTTATATCTGTAAAAGCGGTCATTCGTCCGCTCGTTTCCTTTGCAATTATGTTTATGTGTCAGAAGTTATTCATGATCAGACATCAGATCATACAGCTCCCCTCTTTATGCACCACATATCACATGACAGTTTAAACAATTTACAGGAAGTAAACGAGTAAATTAACGAAAACCCTCATATTTATTAAAGAGCTTCAATTACAACTTGTTTTTGACTTAATTAAGTGTGTTCACTCATGTCAGTGATCTCTGATCAAACACCGTCGAGTAATTTGCATTTAATTTGGTTTCCCCTTTGTTGAAAGCCCTAAGCCAGAATTTAATCCCAAGTCAATTGTATTCAGTTGTTAATTTTAGTGAATTTATACTTCACTCCGGAGACCAGTTTATTGTCATTTCCCATTGGGACTAGATATTTTTTTCAGATCTGAGATTTTACGGCTCGTTAAACATGCAACGATATTGATCTGCTTTTGTAAATGGATTATTGCGTTATTTGACAGCAATGATCAATATCAGCTGTTGAAAGTGCAATTGGGGACGTTCAAGTATGTAGTTTAGTAAGTCTGACAGCTCTCTCACTAAGTGTATCTCGGTTTTGATTGAGGGAAATCGGTCAAAAGAGCAGCTGTTTCAGTTGTCGTTTATGGAGGGGTAGCCGACGAATCTTGTCAAGAAATTCGTGACTTAGTACTAAGTTGACAGTTCTCATATGTAGCTGACGCAGAAAAAGTGACGTTCCCGATCAATATAGTTTTTGCGTTCAGGTTACATCTCATCCAGACCAATCTAGTCGACTTAAGATAACTAGATTCTTGAATGCGGCCATTGTTCTTGGAAAAATCACAAATATGGATATCGACTTGAAAAATGTTTCCCCTGTTGTAGATCCAAAAGGAGTAGTTTTGGTGATTGGCGGTTTAAAATGATATCCATGGCTATTTATTTCCCTACTTTGGTTTTCACGAAACTTTGTGCATTTGTTTTAAAACAAACTTCTCAAAGAAGAAGAATTAAATACATGTGGTATCACAAGGGACCTTATTATTTTTGTCCCAACTATATGATGTTTAATAATTTAGCGACCATTTATCTTTGGTGTAGAGAATAAAAGATGTGGAGACGAGAGACGCTAAAATTTAGCGCGAGCGGGATACCTGGTTTAAGGAACTAATTTTAAACTTGTTTATATATGCATATGTACAAGGTGGGTCAAAAGAGATTACCCTATTGGAAGATGCTCTTATTTATGCAAATGGCCGACAATGTCAAATCTGTTTTGACATTTGTGGACTAGACAGATGTAGAATACAAGTGAACAAGCCATGGAGCGATACACTCCCCAAGAACGCGGAAAAATCGACCAGACGCCGTGTCTCGCAATTAGCCATTAGCCGGTCGTCCCTAAGTCGAATTTCGGTCAAACGCATGTTCCTGTACAAAGTCTAGTCCGTGCATCAGCTGCTGCCTGTTGACCGCCAAACGCGTGTAACCTACTCCCAAGCCATCCTCAATCTTTAGGACGAAGTGGACGATTTTTCGACCAAAGTTAACCGAGTTTTTTCTGCAGCAATTGGACGAATTAGGTCTGGAGGACATGTGGTTCCAACGGAGCTATGGCACACACTGCGCGAGCCACAACCGATATTCTGAAGGCGGCGTTCCCGGGTTGTTTCATCTCTCGTTTCGGCGATTTGCACTGGCCCGCAAGATCGCACGATTTAACCGTTCCAGACTTTTTTTTGTAAGGTTTTTTGAAGTCCCGTGTTTACGTGAACAAGCCCGAGACCCGAGAAGCCCTCAAGGACAACATTCGATACGAGTGCGAGAATCTGTCGCCCGAAGTTCTCGCCGAATGCCATAAAACGAGCCCGTATGGCAATCAATTGTGACGGCACCCATTTGGCCGATATCATATTTTAGAATAAAATTCTACAGGTTCCAATAAACATAATCAAAAAACGGTATCGAAGTTTTTCATTTAGAAAAAAAAAATTAGAGCCAAACAACATCGGATGACTTCTTTTGACTCACCCTGTACCAACGGACATTTTTTTTTTTTTTAAATTGGTTGATGCATTAGCTTCTTGACAATAACGTGCGGGTTTCCGAGCCCCAGATGCGGCAATTTTGTTTGTTAACGTAGCCGCCGAGATGAAAATGCGCCTCGTCAGAAAAGATGATCTTTCGCCCAAAATCGATTTCCAATTCAAGCTTCTCCAAGGCCCAAACTGCGAAGCGATAACGAAGCGGATGGTCGGGCGCCCTCAATTTCGGAGTCAATTGTAACCTGTAAGCGAATAATCCGAGATCTTTGTGCAGAATTCTCCTTGCGTGAAATGTTGAGCCTTTGAAATCGATGGCGAGTTGATGTTTGTGAATTGAGTCTCACACTCTCGTCTGTGCGCACCGTACGACGACGCGGACGTTGAGTGTTGTTCAATGTCCACTAGCATACCAGTCACACGAACTTTTTGCACAAACTTGCGCGCATCAGGCGCGGTAGGTGCTTCATTTCAGCCAAAATGTCTTTTCAAAACAACGCACTCTTAAGAGCTACACAGCACTCACTTTGGAAGTAAGTTTTCAATATTTCCCAACGTTGTTCAAGCGTAAAGCAAAAGTATGACACTGACTTTCTGTCAAGATTTCGAGCGGGAAACAGCTGTCAGTGTCAAAATAACCTACCCCCGTATTAATACACAAATGTGCACAAGTAAGCTAGCAAGTAGACATCAGATAGCACACAACAATTTGACGTAACTGCTGAATAACGAGTGGATAACTCTTACGCAGCGTTTATTACTATGGGGGCTAGGATTTAAAAAAAACCATTGGCCCACCCTTTATTGTAAAAAAAAGCTTTCACCCGAATTTTGACCTAAATTTAAAATTATCTTTTAGATTGTCCATTGTAAAGATATCGTAATTTGCAAATTGTTCGCATCGACCAATCAGAAGGTACCACATAAAGAGTATTAATTGTTTTATCTGCCTGATAAAAGTTTATAATGTGTTTTCTGTCAATTTGATTTAATTTTTTCCGCTGACGCTAGGGCGATTGAATGCCTATCTGTGTACTCGTATTCACTATCCATGCTGCGTATTGTATTTCTGTTTTTACACACAAGGCTGGCGATAAGTGTCTTCCGATTTATGGTAGACTTTGGTCTGCATTGATAACGTTGCCTATGAATGGAAACGCGATCTAATGAGGTGTTCAACTCACCTGTTTAAAGTTATTATAATTATAGCAAATTATGACCGATTATGGATTAGCATAAATAACGTCGACCTTAGGCTTTGACCGCAACTAGTAGTGCGGACATGTATCACTGCCACTCAACCGTGTGTGGAAACCCACATTTTGTGAATGAATTTGAGAAACGGTGATCTGAATACTTCGAGCAGATGCATTTAGATTTTTTAAATACAAATTAAATAGCTACCTTTAGTCAAAAATGGTGCATGATTGATACAATACGTGGCTCATCTTCTTTCCATTTCAGATTTACATGTTGACAGTCTTGCTACTTCCGCTTCGTGCAGTTGGATGTGTGGTCTCACTCCTGACCGCGTGGGTCTTTGCATGTATAGCGCTTCATGGTATGACCCTAGATGATCTCAAAGAAAAACCACTGACCGGTTGGAGACGGTGAGTAACAAGAACAACAAAATGTCTTTTACTTTATTGCACACAGATGCAGTATTATTTTTGATTACAATTTTTACTGATCCAGAAAGGCATTGAATGCTCTCGGCAAATCACTTGTTACGAAGATCGTCTAGACGATAAAGTTTCGGGCATGTGGCCGCCGCGGCTGGTTCGAATAAAGCCAAGTCCAGAGGTCCAATTTTCAACCATTTTTTCGAGCATTTGGAGCTGTATGTCGGCAATAACGCCACGAATGTTGGCTTCCAAGTCCCCTAATGTTGGCGTAGGCGAGCGACTTCACATATCCCCAAAGAAAATAATCCAATGGTGTCAAATCACACGATCTTGGTGGCCATCCGCGAAATTATGCGCTCATCGAATGTTTCCTTCGATAAATCGATTGTGACGTGCGCTGTGTGGCATGTAGCGCCGTCTTGTTGGAACCACATCTCATCCACATTCATGCCATCCAATGCGGGAACAAAATAGTCGGTTATTATGGCTCTATACCGGTCTCCATTTACGGTAACTGACTCTCCAGCATCATTTCGGAAGAAGTATGGCCCAATGACTCTACCAGCCCCTAGAGCACACCAAACAGTCAGTTTTTGTGGATGTAATGGCGTCTCAAGGGTTTCATGTGGATTCTCTTCACTCCGAATGCGGCAGCTTGTTGACGTAGCCATTCAACCAAAAATGAGCCTCTCACTGAACAAAATTTTGCGATGAAAATCAGCATCGATATCAATCTCATTTTCCGCCCATACACCAAAATCACGACGCATTGCATGGTCTTGCGGCTTTAATTCTTGCACCAGCTGGATCTTGTAAGGTCGTAAGCCAGGATCTTTGCGCAAAATCTTCCATAAAGTTGATGGACAAAGCTCCAATTGCTGTGCCCGGTGGCGAATTGATTCATTCGGGTCCTCTTCAACACTTTGGTCTACATTGGCAATTGTTTCTTCGGTGCGCACTGTTCGACGTCTCTGCGGATGCGTATTATCACATAGAGTACACGTAGTGCGAAAACGATCCATGGTTAACCGAATTAATTGCTCTGATGGACCATAAAATGAACGGAGCTTGCGGTAAACTTCGCGAACTGAACCATTATTTTCGAAATAAATTTGCACGATTTGCAAGTGTTGTTCATTTGTCAACCTGTTCATGATGAAATGGCAAACCAAACTGAACATAAATGACATTAGAGTTGCCAGATTTGACCACAAAATGCCAGTTTTATCTCTATTCGAAAAACAAACCTCTAAAAAAAACACCCTTTATAAAGAACATTATCTGTCGATAGTTTTATTAACCAAAACAATCAAATTATTCGCCTTTTAAAAATTTATAATAACTAGCCAAAAGCATTCAGTAATGAAAAAATGTATTTTTTTTTATTTTAGTATGTTTTTTCATGTCACACTGATTTTAATTGATATTAGGTACACCGATGGGAAAACAAAATGGCGGAATTTGGAAAAAAAAAAATTTGGAAGGGGCCAGCGGCAGAGAATTACGATTTGGGGTTCTAACACTGATTTGTCTATGGTAGCTATTAACTAGAGTTTAAAATCTCTGCTGCGAGCAAAGCGAGCCACCCACCTAAGACCCTCCCGGTCTTTTGAAAATAGTAAACTCGATTCAAAAAATAGTGTTAAGCTCCAATTGTGTAAAGCAAAACTTCAAATTAAACCTTCGTTGGTATGTCAACGTTATCATCAACTTAATTATGAAAACAAAATTGTTGTTTTAGAGCGTTGTACTTTAAAATAAAATCTAAAACTTTTACGCACACCCTTTTGGCACGTGATGAAATCAATGCGCTTCTGTGACCGTTTTTGCGTGGTTAATAAATGGCCGCATTCAAGTCTGGATGAGATGTAACCTGAACGCAAAAACTATATTGATCGGGAACGTCACTTTTTCTGCGTCAGCTACATTTATGTGAACTGTCAACTTAGTACTCAGTCACGAATTTCTTGACTAGATTCGTCGGCTACCTCTCCATAAACGTCAACTGAAACAGCTGCTCATTTGACGGATTTCCCCCAATCAAAACCGAGATCCACTTAGTGAGAGAGCTGTCAGACTTACTAAACTAGATACTTGAACGTCCCCTATATCTTTAAAAGAAATGGTGGACACGTCAGTATAAAATGTCTAACGGTTTAATAGATATACAGTCGAACCCGCATAATGTCACATCAAACGGGCAACCAAATAATGTGACTTTAAACCGATTGTTGCAAGGACAAAAAGACAACTGGCTTCGCATTAGTGTGACTTTAAATTAATTGTGCTATTGCATAAATGGATGCTATGTATTTATTATTTAGTATAGTTGTGTAAATCATTGGTTACAAAATATACATTTTTATCCCATTTTTTTGGCGCGCAGAATATTGATGATGACGATAATAGCGATGGTGCAATTTTTCCTCTTTTGTTGTAAGGCTAAAAATAGATCCAAAGACATTCAGCCAACAGTACGTTTCGTATTGCCCTCAAATTGATGATAAAAAATCAATTCAATTCAGCAGCAGTCACAACAAATTCATTGTTAACGTGTACCTAGTGTATATTTGGCGACTTTTATCTAGAAAAATCAGACATGCACCGTCATAACTTAGTACAGGGCCTTCTCAGCTGAATGTATAGTTGGCTCGATTATAAAACTAAATATAAAATTCTTCTCTTATAATCTTTAACTTGTGGCTGATAAATGCGGTGTTTATTTATGTTGACGACATTTGACGTTTTGAGTTGAATTTTAAGAACTCTGGTACCACTACATTAGTACAAGGTGGGCCAAAAGAAGTCACCCGATGTTGTTTAGCTCTCATTTTTTTTCTAAATGAGAAACTTCGATTCTGTTTTTTGATTATGTTTATTTGAACCTTTTATTGGTCAAGTTGAGAAGATGATATCGGCCAAAGGGGCGCCGTCGCAATTGATTGCCATATTGCTCGTTTTATGGCATTTTCATCACTTCGGCGAGAACTTCGGGCGACAGATTCTCGCACTCGTGTCGAATGTTGTCCTTGAGGTCTTCTAGGGTCTCGGGCTTGTTCACGTAAACACGGGACTTCAAAAAACCCCACAAAAAAAGTCTGGAACGGTTAAATCGGGCGATCTTGCGGGCCAGTGCAAATCACCAAAACGAGAGATGAGGTGACCTGGGAACGCCGCCTTCAGAATATTGGTTATGGCTCGCGCAGTGTGTGCCGTAGCTCCGTCTTGTTGGAACCACATGTCCTCCAGTCCTAATTCGTCCAATTGTATACAGCGCACCATGTAGTTACTTTCAGCGGGTGCAATGGCTCCTCGTGCATTACTCGTGGATTTTCGGTGCCCCAGAAGCGATAGTTTTGCTTGTTCACGTACCCGCTGAGGTGGAAATGAGCCTCATCGCTCATTATGATTTTGGTCGAAAAATCGTCCACTTCGTCCTCGAGATTGAGGATGGCTTCGGCGTAGGTTACACGCGTTTGGCGGTCGACAGGCAGCAGCTGATGCAAGGATTGGAATTTGTGAGGGAACATGCAAAAGTCTTTGACCAAAATTCGCCTAAAGGGACGACCGGCTGATGGCTAATTGCGAGGCACGGCGTCTGGTTGATATTTCCGGCGACAGCTCGAAATCCTCGTCAACAGCGGCGATATTCTCGGCACAACGGGCGCTCCGGGGCCGGCCACTCTTGGCAACGTCTCGTGTGGTCCCATACTCTTCAAGGTTGGTGGCCAAACGGGGCAGTGTTTGCGCAGTCGGTGTCGGACGGCCATGGAATCGGTGACGGAACTCGCGCTGCGCCAACACTACAGACGAATTGTTACGCAAAAAATAGACACGTTCCGCGTTCTTGGGGAGTGTATCGCTTGTTCACTTGTATTCTACATCTGTCTAGTCCACAAATGTCAAAACAGATTTGACATTGGTGGCCATTTGCAAAAATAAGAGCATCTTCCAATAGGGTGATCTCTTTTGTCCCACCTTGTATGAACGGCAACAAACTAATTCCAGATGATCCTGTTTTGCTGTGAAGTGACTACCATTTCATTTCACTAGTGTTTGAAAATCGTTATTTTCATAATTAATAACTTGGGAACTATGAAAAAAAAATCCCCTTAAAAGCTAAAATGTTCCTTTATTTCTCGGAAATATTAAAATTCGCAGAAAATCCCCCAAAAATGGATAATTCCGTCAAAATGGCATCACTTATGCCAAAAATCCAGCAGTTTCTATTGAATAAACATGCTTCAGTAAAGCTCTACGACTCTGCGTCTAATAACACTAATCTTGTCGTTAAGTTTATGTAAAATAGTTTTTTTTTATTTGAAATTATATATTGAATATCAATTGCATTTTATTTATCTAATTTTGTTTATAGGTCCGTTCAAAAAGCTGTTGCATTTTCAATGCGAATGTTGTATACATCTAGTTCATTCCATTATATAACATTCATTGGGGAACGAGCGTCCGCTAAGGAAGCACCAATTCTCGTAGTAGCGCCTCATTCATCGTTTGTCGATTCGATTATTGTGGTGGCAACTGGTCCACCATCCATAGTAGCCAAACGGGAGACTTCAGAAATTCCATTTTTAGGCAGTAAGTATCAAGCATTTAAAATATTGTATTTGGTAATTTAATTTTATTTTTTAATATTTCCAGAAATCATTAACTGCTCACAGCCAATATACGTATTGCGAGAAGATCCAAACTCTAGACAAACCACAATCAAAGAAATTACTGCCCGCGCACAATCAAAAGACGATTGGCCACAGGTAAGCTATAGACTTTCAGGCTTAAAGAGTGTTAAGTCGGTCTTTATCAAGTTGCCATTTCGTACTCGTCAATTGTGCCGTTGAAACCCCGAGGATAAACCTTTGTAGGGGCAAACTGTACGCCTGACATGATTAAAGTTAATTAACTTTTTGGAGACCTATAAGATCGACTTTGATAGATGAAACAATTAGATTCATGTGATATTTTGTGGAGAATATGTTGAGAGAAAGTCGCATTATGCTTCCGTAGCGACATCTAAACACAAGACACAGCCACGGATGACGCAATTCTGCCGAAACAAATTATGTCCTCCTTACTGAGCTACTGACTGGTATTCTTACTGATTCCTTTTCTTAACTTTCGCAAAACAATTAACGTGCTGGGAATCCTATAGAAAAAGCACGATACAGCGGAATGTTTTTAACTCTCCTATCTCTGTTTTTAGTTGTTTCGAAGTTTCCTGTCTGAGCTGAGCTGATGTTTTGTCCTTTCTTCGTTTATCTCTCTTAAAGGGTTTTGCGGTAATGACTCAATTACTAGGATTTTTCCACTCCTGTCACTGGTTTCTTTATGGCCACAAAAACTTGTCTCAATTAGGAGTTATTTGGTTACGTTTGCAGATTGTTCAGGCACTCCTGGTTTATTGTGTAGACGTTTAGCGGTTTCAGAGCTAATTAAATTTCTCAGACAATCATTACCTATGCACAAATTCGATGATGTCTTTCTTCTGTACATCTATATATTTTGACAATTTTGCATTTCAGGTCGTGATATTCGCTGAAGGCACCTGTACAAATCGTACAGCATTAATTAAATTCAAACCGGGAGCATTCTATCCTGGAGTACCAGTACAACCAGTCTTGCTAAGATACCCAAGCAAGTATGACACCTGCACTTGGACGTGGGATGGCCCAGGAGTGTAAGCTGCACCGGTCAAATATATTCCCACATTACTGCTTAACTTAAAATTTGTAGGATACGACTACTATGGCTAACGATGACGAAGCTGCACAGCAAGTGTGAAATTGAATTTCTCCCCGTGTACTATCCAAGTGCAGAGGAGAAAGCAGACGCAAAACTTTACGCTGACAACGTGCAAGCTGTTATGGCAAAGTATGAACACTAAAGAACCAATACTTCGAATTGAATGTTAACAATTTTTAATATTTTTACAGAGCAATGGGCGTTCCTACATCGGACTATTCCTTTGAAGATTGTATCATGATGAACCGGGCCAAGGAAATGAAAATTCCATATCCAGGTGATATTGTTGAAATTGAACGAGCTCTCTATAGTTTGGGGTAAGAAATCTCTTCCTTCGGCTTTGCCTGTATTCCAAAAAATGTTAACTAACTCTTGATTCAGCTTGCTACAATCGAAAAAGGACGAGGAACTTGCCTCGAAATACTGCAGTTTGCCCGGGGGCGATGATGTTGACTTGGTGACGTTGGCAGACCTTCTGAGCGTTGACCTCAACAACAAAATGCTTTGCCGGTTATTTGATATTTTGGACCATGTACGTCGCTGTTAGATGTTTCTTTTGTTTTTAATAAAAAAAATTATTTGTATTTTATTATTTCAGCGTCACTGCGGTTTTGTCAGCTTAAAGAGTTACTTATTGTGCTCATTTTATTGTAAGATTAAAAACGAAGGAGTAATCCAATTCTTGAAGACTATCACAAATGTGAGGATAAAAGCTGAGCATATGCGTTAATTGTTGTTCATGTTTTCGTTTTCTTTTTTCCATTTTTTAGCTCTACACGCCATCTAGTCAGAGCATATCGAGAGACTGTTTTTACAAAATTGTGCGGCATAGTGCAAGGCTAACTGAAGAGAAAAGCGATGCGTTGTTTTTCGGTATTGACCACACCAACAAAGGAACTATTTCATTTGGTAAGATATTGTTTTTAGTTTTACGTAACACCATCATGACGACGACAAACTAACATTATGCATTGTGAGTGAGGATGATTTGGCTTCTCTGTCGACAGCTAATACCGCTTGATCAGTTAACTGACCGAGTTTTTGGTTTCGATATCAATTGCTTCAACCTCATTGCTGCCACATTGGCAAGCCCCAGCCAAATATTACAAGGTTAATCTTGGTTGGGTGCCTGACCATCAAAGTATTGCAGGCAACGAACATGCGGATAAGCTGGCTGCGTCTGGTTAGGAACCTCGCTTCTTTGACCAGAGTCAATTGGGAAGCTGGCAAGCAATGAATGGAAACAACAACTTCGTCTTATCCACTGGGAAAATGTCCCTGGTGGTCTAAAAGTCTCCTTGAGCCATTGTGACTTAAGATAACATAACTTGTGTAGGTTCTCTCTGGAAGATGTAGCATTTTCTGAACACATTTTCTTTGAATGTCCGGCTCTTCGTTGATTATGAAAACGCGTCTTTAACTGATAGACACGTTCACCAGCAGATTTAATGAACTGTGCTACTTAAGACATATTGGGCTTCAATATCGAGGTAAGTCGTCTATTAAACTCTCTCCCTCGATGATACAATAGATCTTTTTGGTCGACATGGACTTATTCAAATTATTAATATTACAAGGTGGCGCAAAAATAACCTTCCGATGTTTTTTGGCTGTAATTTAAAAAAAAAATGTGGATTATTTTTATTTGGTCTTTTAATTTTTTTTACATCAAGTCGAGAATATGATGTCATGTAAATGGCCGCCGCCACAGTTGATTGTCATTTGAGCCCTTTTTATGGCATTTTCAATCACTTTGGCCAAAACTTCCGGCGATAGGTCCTCACATTCTTGACGGATATTGTCTTTAAGAGCTGCAAGAGTCTGAGGCTTGTTGACATAAACCCGCGACTTCAAAAAGCCTCACAAAAAGAGGTTTGGAGCGGTCAAATCAGGTGATCTAGCTGGCCAGTGCAAATCGCCAAAACGGGAGATTAGGCGCCCGGGAAATGCATCCTTCAGCATATCGGTTGTGGCACGTGCAGTGTGTGCCGTTGCACCGTCCTGTTGGAACCACATGTTTTCCAATCCCAATTCTTCAAGTTGCGGCAAAAAGAACTCGTTGATCATTGCTCTGTAGCGCTCACCATTCACAGTAACCGTTTGGCCCGCGACGTCTTCGAAGAAAAAAGGTCCGATGACTCCTCCAGCGAAAACAGCACACCATACAGTGACTTTGAGCGGGTGTAATGGCTCTTCGTGGGTTACACGCTGATTTTCAGTGCCCCTAAAGCGTAAATTTTGCTTTTTTACGTACCCGCTCATGATTATTTTTGATGAAAAATCATCTTCCTCTTGGTGGTGATTAAGGATGGCTTGAGCGTATGTTAGACGCGATTGGCGGTCAGCAGCTAACAGCTGATGCACCGTCTGGACTTTGTACGGAAACATCTTCAAATCTTGTACCAAAATTCGCTGTAAAGACCGTCGACTGATACCCATTTGCGTGGCACGTCTGGTCGATGTCGACGGCGCTTCCATGACATCTTCGGCTACAGCAGCAATATTCTCTGCAGAACGGCTACTCCGGGGTCTGCCACGCCTGGCAACATCTCGTGTTGTGCCAGTCTCTTCGAGGCGAGCGGCTAAACGTCGCAGTGTTTCACCAGTAGGCGTTGGACGGCTAGGAAATCCGCGACGAAATTCACGTTGTGCCAAAGTCACCGACCGATTATTGCTCAAATAAATAGTCACCAATATTCCGCGTTCTGGAGCAGTGTAGCGTAACATTGTTTATTAACGTGTATTTCGCATGTGTTTACTACACAAATGTCAAAACAGAACTGACATTAGGGGCCAATCGCAAAATTTATAGCATTTTCTGATAAGAGGATTAATTTTGCGCCACCTTGTAGAAGATCGGGAGAGAAATAAGTTTTGGTGTTGGTAATCACAAATATCAAACAACGCGACGATTCAAAAAATAGAGATAGAGATAGTCAGATTAAAAAAAATATGTTATTACTTCTCTTCGTTCATTGTAATGATGCTGGATTTTGGATCAAAAACTACCTAACTCATATAACCTAAATGCATTTACGTTATATTGTTAACTCAGTTTAAGCCAAATACTTCAAAAAAATCGAACTAACTCTTCCTAGAATTTAGATTGGCTGATGGACTTTCCTAGTAAAATAATAATATTGCCTAACTCTGTTCTTTATAACTAAACAATACCACAACTGCTTAATAATTTGCCATGATTTGCTTTATTTCAGATGACTTTGAAAGCTACACAAAAGACAAACCTCAGTATGCATTTCTATTCAAAAATCAAGAACATATACGGAGGTCATGGAAGTAGAATTATATACTCACAAAAACAGAAGAATCCCAACAAATGAATTCTTTTTAAATTATTGATTGCATGTTATAATGTTTTTATTGGACGGAATTGGACTATTGAAATAAAATATTAATTTATATGTTTCCCTTAAATGGCCAAAAACATAAACCTATTCAAAACTTTTTAAGAAGAAAAGAAGTAAACGTTGTTGGCTTGCTGTTTTGAAATATTTGACTTTGGAAGATATTAAAATTAATTAAATTATGTGCGTAGCATAAGTATTTATATTGTTTATTTAACTTAAAATTAAATTGTAATTAAAAGAGTTTTGTCTTAAATTTCCTAGAACCAGTTGGATGCGAATGTGAGAATAATTGTGGGGGCACTAAATCTTTTTCACTTTCTTGTTAAGTAATGTTTTCTATCTCTTTCTACGTTCTGTTAAATATGAGACTGAGACTACGTCGTCTTTAAATGGGGATTTACTCAATCTACATAGAAAACTACTTATGGTCGACTCTGCTCTGACGAGATGTCAACAATAACTCTGTAGCTGCTGGCACTTGTTCAAGTTATTGGGTACGTTTAAGTATCTAGTTAAGTTAGTCTGGCAGCTTCCCCTTTTATAGAACCAGAACCTTTCTGCGCCGTCACTAAATCAGCAATTAACTCCACTTTTCAAAGCTGGGAACACAAAATGTGTATAAAACAATTGGAAGAAATCCCAGGCCTTAGACATTCCAGAAGGGTAATCCTACCATTCAGGAAAAGTGCCAATAAAATTCTAAACCTAAGAAGGCACGACATCAAAAACCTTGTGGACTACCTAACTGGTCACCACAGATTGAGATACCACTTAAACAAAATGCACATAGTCAACTCCCCGGAGTGCCGGCTATGTCTCGAAGACGACAAAACAGCTGAGCACATCATGTGCGAATGCCCAGCACTATCGAGCACTAGAAGGAAATTCTTCTTCCGTGAGCTACTAAGTCCTGAAGGAAGAATTCCTCTGCGGAAAACATTATCAGCTTCTTTAGGAAAGTGGAAATTCTGCTAGCCTAAATTTATTTTCTGGCAATCTCGGCACAAAAGATCTTTTCAGGTCGACTTGCCTCTTTATCGCCTTGGCGAGTCAGAAGTAAAAGTCTGGCAGCTGGCTGTCTTGATGTGTCTCAGTTTTGATTTGCCTACAGCAGTCACACTCCTTTCATTTGACGTTTGGCACCAAGCTCTTTTGTCGAAAATTCGTGCTTATGGGATCGATGCGTCTCTTGTTCAATGGATTAGAAACTACTTTTCTGGCCGTTCAATTCAAGTTGTTTTGGATGGTTTCAAGTCGGAAACTCACCATATAAATGCTGGTGTCCCCCAAGGCACCGTTTTGTCTCCGACTCTCTTCCTTCTTTTTTATAAATGATCTCTTGTCTGCAACTTGTAATCCAATCCATTCCTTCGCTGATGACAGCACTCTTAGCTTCTCATATTCTTTCCAGGACTCACGTCCCTGCTCTTCGGCCGTAGAACTGGAACGGCAACGTATGTTAAGCTCATTACATTCCGACCTTGACAGCATTTTAAAATGGGGTTCAGCCGATAGAGTAGAATTTAATGCTTCGAAAACACAATGCTGTCTGCTGTCTCTAAAGCGAAACCAGATCCTACAGCCATTATCCATGAATGGCACTTGCATCACCGAAACCGAAAGACTTTCCATTCTCGGTATGTGCGTTCATGACAACCTTCGTTGGAACATACACGAAGTCGCTAAGATTGCTGTAAAATGTCTAGGTTTTCTCAAACGGTGCAAGAAATATTTTACCCCTTCTGATCTGGCTACAATATTAAGGCGTTCATTCGCCCCAAATTAGAGTACAATTCCCATATCTGGTCTGGTGCGCCGAAAACCATATTGCATTACTGGATAGGATCCAAAACCGTGCGTTGAAACTAATCGGAGATACGAATATCGCGAATTCTATTCATTCGCTTGAACATCGAAGAAACGTTACGTGTCTCACACTGTTTTATCGCTTTTTTAACAAACTGTGCTCAAATGAAATTGCAAGCTGCATTCCGCCCCTTCAGCAATTAAACCGCAATAATCGCCTTGCTAGGAATGCCCATCAGTTTACCATTCAGCCTATCTTCGGACGTACCATGAAATATAGAGACTCTTTCATAAGCCGTACAACACGAATGTGGAATGCCTTGCCCGGCTCTTTCTTTCCTCCTCCATTTAAAACCAATGTGCATCGGTATCTCCTATCTTCTCTATCCCAATTTCCTTAATGCCCGCGCTGTGTAAATCACATTGCACTATAAGAGTAGTCATAACCTCTTTAGCGCGTGTCAATTATATATATAAAAAAAAAAAATTTTACGTCTATGGAGGTCTAGCCGATGATTCTAGTCAAGAATTTCGTGACTGAGTTGACAGTATATGTGTCTGACGTAGGCAGAGAGGCGTTACCAAACAATCTAGTTTTAGTGCTCAAGGAACATCTAGTCCAGACCAATCTAGACGAGTTTTTGTTTTTTAAGGTTCACTAATAGTTGAAAAGTGAGTTTCTTTTCGAGGTATTGACATCCATATATCGCATTGATAAAATGTAGTTTATTGAAAGCTAAGTTACTTTTATGAAATCAATTGCTGTCCCAAAATGTGGGGTCGTGTAATAAAAGCAGAAGCTTCTCAATTCAGTCGCTTAGATCGGATAAAAATTGAGGCTTCTTCCGACATAAATAAAAAATTAGACAGCAATAATTATTAATGTTATTATTAGGCGTGTTTTTTTGAACTTCGATCTCAGCAAAGTAAAGTAGGATTTTCAGCACGCAATCACAACAACTACTCTGAGTTCTCGAAGTGTCAAGTAGAACGTAGTTGTTGGAATTGCGTGCTAAAAATCCTACTTTACTCTGCTTTGCTGATATCGAAGCTAAAAAGAAAACAGACCGTAAAACCCCTTTTAACCTGACTTTTTTCCAGTCAAGTACATCTTCTTTGTTCATTATGAATTGTACTTGATCGAACTGCAATTTATTCTTTTGATTATTATCAGTTAATGTCAGCTAACTTACTCACTAAAGCTCTAACTGGGTTTATAAAAATAGAAATGCATCACATAAAGTTAAAAATAAAAACAAATTGTATTCATTAGTAAGTAAACTGCACATAAATAAAACACCTTTTTAATTTAAGCTAGATTTTTGACAAACTCAAAAGAGATTACTCTTGAATTGACTTAAAATATGCAACATTGTTAAGTGATCTTGGAAACATGTGTATATTCATAACGTAGTAAAATTCTAGTACATAATTCATATTTTAAGTCGTGTTTGCTTCTGCGCTCCCACTTCCCAACGGAGTTTTAGTAAAAAATGTTTGCTTACACGGACAAATATACCACACAAACAAACTCGTCGTCACAGCGTTATATTTTTACAACCTCATCTCATCATTACGTTTTGAGAATATTAATGTCGTTTTCCATTGGGACAAAAAATCAATCTTTTTTTTGATCTAAATCACTTTTCGCGTTCCATTGGGGAAAAAAATCAATCTTTTTTTCGATTCGGAGCACTTTTTGCAGATCTCGATAATTTTTCAGATTTACACATACTGCCACAAATACCAACAGCTGATTTATGTCATTGCAAGAAGTTTGCTTTCAAAAGAAATGCGCAAAGTTTCGTGAAAAGCAAAATAAAGAAATACATAAAAAGCAATTGATATAATGTTGGAGGAATTATTATCTTTATTGTCTTCCTCATCATGTGGAAACTACGATTCACCGAAACTACTCCATTTGTGTCTACAACAGGGGAAACATTTTTCAAGTCGATATCCATTGCAGATTTTTGCAAAAGCGAATGCAATTTGAACAGCTGATTTTGCTGTCAAATACGCACTAATCCATTCACAAAAGCAGATCAATTTCGTTGCACGTTCCATGAACCGCGATAAATCTGAGATCTGAAAAAGATTTTTAGTGGTCCCAATGGAAAACGACATAAGTTCAAAGAATGTGTTTCATTTGTTTGTAGCCTCACTTTTAAAGAATGTAGTTCACAACACCATCAACTATATCGACTTGGATGTGGGTGTTTATTTGTCCGTTTAAAATTGTATGAGTGTTAATGAAAATTAATCGGTCTAGTGTACAAGATAACGTAGTAGATACATAATAAAGAAATATTTTTGACGTACGTTTATGTTTCTCATTTGTTGGTATTTATTGGCTTGTACTGCCAGAATTATAAGCCAAAAATGGCTTTCACTTCTAAATTGTTGATGGCGATACAGACGGCAACTGCCATACTTCTTCAGGAAGCATCGCCCATTTTGTTTAAATTTGAAAGTTTTCCAAGCCAAGTGTTGGGATGCATTGGCACTTTATTGACTTGGTCTATTTCGCCATACAACATAGGAACTTATTCAAATTGTTTCCACACGCATCACACTTGGAATTGTTCGCCTACAATAATCCAATGTCTACAGCCGCATTTCAATGGGTCGATAATATAAATATCTGTCCTTTGTAATGACTTCGTTTACATAATGATCGTATATATATTGCCGCGTCCAATCAATGAAGAACCAGTTCCACCACCCGGTATAGAAGAAGTTGGCTTAGCAATAAAAAAGCTAAAGAACAACAATGCCGCCGGCTCTGATGGTTTACCAGCGGAGCTCTTCAAATACGGTGGTGATGTTTTGGTAGGGCGCATGCACCAAATCATCAACCAAGTATGGGTGGAAGAAAGTATGCCCGATGACTGGACTATCAGCTCCATATGCCCCATCTACAAAAAAGGCGATCCTATGTCTTGCAAGCACTATCGTAGACCAAATTTTCACACTGAGGCAAATCCTGGAAAAGACCAATGAATTTCAAGTCGAGACTCACCACCTATTCATCGACTTCAAAGCCGCATATGATAGCATTCATCGTCAGGAGCTTTATGTGGCGATGGCCGAATTCGGGATCCCGGCAAAACTGATCCAGCTATGTAGCGTGACGCTGGAGAACACACGCTGCAATGTGCAATTTGGAAGTAGTTCCTCCGAGCTATTCCAAACATGCACCGCTAGAGCAGATAATGCGCAGGGCAGGTGTCAACACGGAAGGCACTATCTTCAACAGATCCGTCCAGCTGCTGGGGTATGCAGACGATATTGACATCATCGGTCGCTCCCAGCGTGCCGTGATAGAGGTTTTTACGGCTATTGAAGAACAGGCAAAATTCGTTGGTCTTGTAGTAAATGAGAACAAGACTAAGTACATGCTATCAACAAACAAACAAGCATCTGTCCACCGCCTAGGACAGAACGTCACTATTGATAGCAACAATTTCGAGGTAGTTAAGGAGTTTATCTACCTCGGAGTAAACATGAATTCCACAAATGACATCCTAGTGGAGATCCGGCGAAGAATTACCCTAGGAAACCGCTGCTACTTCGGTTTGGCAAAGCAATTGGGTTCAAAACTCCTAACTCGAAGGACAAAGGAGAGCTGATACTGGGCTCCTTCGAAAGAAAAATTCTTCGGCGGATTTTTGGTCCTGTGTGCGAGGAGGGCGAATGGAGGAGAAGATACAACCGCGAACTCTATGAGCTTTACCAAGATGTGGATGTAGTCCAAAAGGCCAAAATACGTCGACTACATTGGCTCGGCCATATCGAGCGAATGGACAATAATGCTCCAGCTAAGAGGATCTTGGAATCCCAGCCGCCAGGTTTGAGACGACAAAGAAGACCGAAACTCCGTTTCAAAGACCAAGCCATCGCGGATGCCAGAGCGCTTGGTCTGGATAAGTCAGGCAGAGACTCTGCACGGGTCTGGGGCCCATTAAAAAGAAGAAGAAGATATAGATTGCTGCTTGAAGGTCGTGTTTCGTACCTCGTAAAGTTTCTTTCGGGTAAATACATTGAAAGTACCTTTGGGATAAATCGTCTCTCTAGCATAGCTTGAAGATTCGATGTTAGTGTAGGGAAGGGCATTCCCACGCTATAAATTTAAAGCGTGCTGAGCTGTTTTCAAAGCATTTATATTTTGCAGTTTCGTCCAGATCGTATGCAGATCATATCGGCATTACGGCCTGCACCAAACGGGGCGGACTGGAAGCTTTCACACCGATTAAATAAGTGTAAACGAAAACAAGTCTTAATACAAATACCCCTATCTCAATCGTATCCTCTTACTAATCGTAAATGCGATGAGTGCAGATGACAATCTTCTCCTTACAATTGGGACATAAATTTCAAATTTAACAAATATTCCTAACAAAAATCAATATCTGACCATTCTGTGGCTCGTGTAATTTACAAACATGTTCGCGATTCAAGGACCCGTGCCATGAATTGTACAAAAATCTGAAAATGTGTTCAACTTAACAAACGTGGTCTTATCCAACCTAATTCACAAAAACTAGTTAGATTCAGCTATGGCTCCGCGAAATAGGACATCAGGAACTAAGGGCCCAAAGTACACATGAAATAAGGGCCAAAAGAAGTCATCCGATGTTGTTTGGCTCTCATTTTTTTCTAAATGAAAAACTTCGATTCTGTTTTTTGATTATGTTTATTTGAACCTTTAGAATTTTATTCTAAAATATGATATCGGCCAAATGGGCGCCGTCACAATTGATTGCCATACGGGCTCGTTTTATGGCATTTTTCATCACTTCGGCAAGAACTTCGGGCGACAGATTCTCGCACTCGTGTCGAATGTTGTCCTTGAGGGCTTCTAGGGTCTCGGGCTTGTTCACGTAAACACGGGACTTAAAAAAACCCCACAAAAAAAAGTCTGGAACGGTTAAATCGGGCGATCTTGCCAGTGCAAATCGCCAAAACGAGAGATGAGGCGACCCGGCAACGCCGCCTTCAGAATATCGGTTGTGGCTCGCGCAGTGTGTGCCGTAGCTTCGTCCTGTTGAAACCACATGTCCTCCATTCCTAATTCGTCCAATTGCGGCAGAAAAAAACTCGGTTAACATGGCCCTATAGCGCGCACCGTCCACTGTTGTCGTTCGACCAGCGGCGTTCTCGAAAAAAAAATGGCCCGATGAGTCCTCCAGTGTATACAGCGCACCATGTAGTTACTTTCAGCGGGTGCAATGGCTCCTCGTGCATTACTCGTGGATTTTCGGTGCCCCAGAAGCGATAGTTTTGCTAGTTCACGTACCCGCTGAGGTGCAAATCATAGACAAACCATACTGAGACCCCCAACTCACAATCCTCTTGCCGCTGGCCCCCTCAGTTTTTTTTTCAAATTCGCCATTTTGTATTCCTATCGGTGTTCTGTCAACTGGGAATCCGTGTGACATGCAAAAACATACAAAAAATACAAAAATTAATGCTGCCAACCTCGGCAACCGTGTGGAAATGTGAAAGAGTTCGGGAATACCACATTTTAGCATAACTGAATGCCATTGGTTAGTAATTATAAATTTTTTGAAGGTGAATAATTTGATATGGTTGTGTATTTCCCGCTTTTGGATATAATTAACTTCGATTTCGTGTGTAAATTTTTCTTAAATAATAAAGAAAATTTGCTCAAAATGTTTTTATTTTCCCTCAACCAACCTACATTCTTAATTTTTCGCAAATTTTTAAGCAAATGTACACTTTTTCCTAAAAAAAAAGTATTATTCACACGTAACAAACAATTTCAAATTTAACGGATAAAATTCTATGAACGCTGTAAGCCACTTTGCCCAAAGCGGAAGTGGCATATGCAAGGTGCGAGTGTGTTTGTTTCTGAAGTTACGTGACATTTGTCAATACGAATTTCTATGTAACAATACAAGCGCACTTAGCATTTGCCACCCCATAGAAATATAGCTTGTAGGCTAAGTAACGGGAAATCGGCCGAAGTTGGTGGTCTCAGTATTGTCTCTCGTGCAAATGAGCCTCATCGCTCATTATGATTTTGGTCGAAAAATCGACCACTTCGTCCTCGAGATTGAGGATGGCTTGGGCGTAGGTTACACGCGTTTGGCGGTCGACAGGCAGCAGTTGATGCACGGACTGGACTTTGTACGCAAGTCTTTGACCAAAATTCGCCTTATGGACGACCGGCTGATGGCTAATTGCGAGGCATGGCGTCTCGTCGGGGCCGGCCACTCTTGGCAACGGCTCGTGTGGTCCCATACTCTTCAAGGTTGGTGGCCAAACGGCGCAGTGTTTGCGCAGTCGGTGTCGGACGGCCATGGAATCGGCGACGGAACTCGCGCTGCGCTTACACTACAGACGAATTGTTACCCAAAAAAATAAACACGATTACTCCGCGTTCTTGGGGAGTGTATCGCTTGTTCACTTGTATTCTATATCTGTCTAGTCCACAAATGTCAAAACAGATTTGACGTTGGTGGCCATTTGCAAAAATAAGAGCATCTTCCAATAGCGTGATCTCTTTTGGCCCACCTTGTATTTCCTGGAGCTTAATTTCGCGGAGTTGACGGCTATACGTAGAGTTAGGGTTGATAGAACCTTTCGTTTCGTTTTAGATTAATCCCGTAAAGTCGACCATTTATAAGCTGTAGCTATACGAACGTACTTGTTTTTATGAAGGGAGATATTTAAGGATTGAAAAGTATTTTTCATTTCAAGCTATTCAATCAACGAATGCCGTTTCTGAATGTATCCATTGCTGCAACATCTAACCCTGCTTGTTTAAGAAGTTAACAAGAACATACCAGATGCACCGCAATCACACTCTTAGCAGGAGCTACTTCGATTAAGTTCAGATTAAAAAAAAAAATTTACAATACGAAAATAGATAGTTATCTATGGTTCGTAAAACAGAATTGGGCGTAAACACATTTCCCTCGGATGGCACCAGATACGCGATACGCCCCTTGTTTTCACTCGTTTTAAATCTGCCTCCCAGCACATCTCAGTTGGATTTCGCATTTCAGAGATATCGGTTCGGAGCAATGAATTAGCACCAGCCATGTCATTCAATACTGATTTTAACGGGCGTAAGCTTACACTATTCTTTTGCACTGTGTCCTTATTAACTGTCGTGTTTGCGAGCTTAGAAAAATCGTACGTAACCCTTTCTCGAATATCAAACGTGGCAGTATATTTAAAATCACAATTGGTGAAAAAAAAATATTTTTTCTGCATTCTTCAGTCCGAAAATTTTAACAAAAGAAGGCAATGTGGTCCTGGAACCCGGGATGAATAGAAATATAACCATTCGGTTAAGTGGGCGTTCCAGACTTCTTATCAATGATTTGGATTTGATGGACCTGTTGTTGGGTGAGAGACGATGGATTACAAACAATGCCAGCTTGCCGCTGATTGATGGTCTCAACCTGCAAACTCTTCACGACGATGTTAAGACGTTGAGAATGATGTTTATTGGAAGTAGAGGCTTCAATGCCAGAATTCGCAGTTTACAGAACCGGTAATCCTTACGAAACGACTAAAAGCTTCTTCTTTTTCTTAAGTATGACGGTTTTTTTTCTTTAAAACGAGTAGAACACGAATCTCAAATCCAGCGAATCTATTAAGGAGAACTCAGCGGAGAATTAGTCGTTTGGAAAGTAGGTTTCAAGCACTAGTCAGGACACTCCAGGTAGACGAATGCAAGAGTAATCCGTGTGAAAATGGTGGTAGCTGTACTGATTTATATGATGGATTTATGTGCAAGTGCATTAAAGGATTTGAGGTAAGTAAATGTTGATTTTTTATCAAGCTCACATTTATCTCTTCTTGTAAGCAATGCCATTGTGATCGCAAATTTTACAAGGCTAGATCACTCCCATAAAATCCTATTCCACACGTTTTGATTATAGAATTTACTGAAATGAACGAACACGATCTTAAAGATTTCGAATTAAATTTGGATTCTACCAGAAATTATTTTAAAGCGTGTCTATTTAATTGCAAACATCTTTTAAAACTGCTAAAGAAAAAAGAAAAAAGTACTAGAGCTTACTTATATTTTTAGAAGTGGAAAACAAAAAATTGGGGAATTCATTTGAAAAAAAAGGTTGTTGCTACAGGGTGAGATTGGTCCAGGAATATTTAGTTAGTAATTTAATAGGGGTCGAGTGTAGGTCACCTTCATACAACTCGCATTTATAGGGTAAGTTAGCTTTTGGCCAACTTTACTGCCGCAATATTTGCGAATTGACTATAACTCCAAGTGGGAGTGAATGCATTCCTTGAGGTGGATGGCTTGGTTGTCTGAGTTAACTTTATGGTACAGTCTATGCATTTTTTGTAGAATAAGTCATGAGATGTGTGTTTTGTTCCACAGAACCAAGCTTTATTTTCTGCACTTAAATATACAAATTTTGTCCACAGTTTTATTCGGAGAACTAATTGGTCAGCATTTCTGCCTGTATTTTATGTAATGTAGTTGCATTAAGAGGCAACCCTTTTGTTTATAAAGGGTGTCCCATAATTCACACAATTTGTTATTTTGATGGAAAATACAGATTTTTAATTAGAAAGCTAATATTTTTTGTTGATTCATAGAGTATACAGATAAGGGTTATGTGTACAATTGCAGATCAGATAAATGGCCGCCACGGCTTTGCTGGCAAGTACGTACTCTTTTTATTGAAATTTTCTATGACCGTTTCGCATAAATGTGGCTGGATTTCATTAATAAACCATCCAATTTCCTCTTTCAAGGCGTTGATGGTCGTTGACTTGTTTGTATAGACCTTTGATTTAAAAAAAAAACAAAGAAAAAAGTCCACTGGCGTTAAATAGCAAGATCTGGATGGCCACTTCTGATCAGGAAAACGGTCGATTACACGATTAGGAAATGAATCATGCAGCAATTGAATTGTTTCTCTGGCTGTATGGCATGTGGCATCGTCTTGTTAAAACCACATGTTGGTCACATCCATATCTTGTAATTTTAGGCACTAACAACTGGGCTATCATGTCACTATAACAAACACCATTAATTGTCACTGCCTGACCAGCCGAATTGATGTTCCTGGACTGTGAGCAATACTCTCGCGAACTGCTTTGATGTTTCCTGTCAAACGACTTGTGACAGGACACCCAGAGTATTTAAGATCATCCAGTCTCCCTGAATTTTTCAATTATTCTCTTCACAGCTGATGGTTTTAAATCACTATGACTGCCATAAATTTTGTACGACAAACTTTCATTATTTTTAAAATATTGCTCAACAATGGGCACATTCAAGAATATAGTTATCTTACGTTGACTGGATTGGTCTGGATAAGATGTAACGTGAACACAAAAACTAGATTGGTCGGGAACGTCACTTTTTCTGCGTCAGCCACATATGCGAACTGTCAACTAAGTACTCAGTCACGAATTTCTTGACTAGATTCGTCGTCTACACCTCCATAAACGACAACTGAGACAGCTGCTCATATGACCGATTTTCCACCAATCAAAACCGAGATACACAATAATTCATCTTTCCAGAAGAAAGCTTTGCAATCATCCTCAGAGTTCTTGTGTTAATACATCCATTCAAGGAAGTGCTCAATGCCAGTCTCGAATTATAAGCCTTTTCGTCAAATACTATAGTTCTATGGCTTGCTTCAATAAGTGGGTTTTTTAGTAGCGAAATTTATACTGCATGTCACTTGTTACGAGAACCATCGCCTTGAGCCCATATAACAACGTTTACGAATAATTAAAATTTCCTACCGAAGTTCCGAGCCGAAGGTCACAACTATATGCCGCATTTACACGATAACACATTCCTAACACGGAAGATTAAAGGGATGCTAAATACTAAATACCCGTGAGACTGAAAGGGACGGCATTACTTAATACGCAAAAAATGCGACACGTTTCTTGGTCGGCCATCTTCTTTACGTGGTAGGAGTTATGGACATACTATGCATGTTGATAATTTTATAGCGATAGCTTACGAAATTTCGCTTTCCTTTAAAACAAAATGTCTTCCGGAAGTGATGAACGGACAATTATTTATTTATTTCGTATAACTGATTGATGAATTGTTCGTTTAATTTACTGAAACTTGTTACCACTCTCATTTCACATGTTTTAAATTAAAAATAGAAATGTTTTCAAGTGATTGCAGAGATGTTGTTTGCCGGATCTTGTGTTTGTCTCCGTTTTACGTATCTATAATTATGGGCAGCACATCCATGACACTTTAGGCGTCTGATTTGCGATCTCATTCTTACTAGTATTGACTGCGGAAAAACGGATCTCCATCTCCAGTCTCGTGCAAAAATGCGCTTGCGTGATGGTGTAAATGCCAGTATTAAGGGCGTTACCGCCAGTTTTCGGGCGTAATTATCGTCCCAATAGACAGGCAATTCATGGTCTAGTGAAAAAAAATGCGTTATAGTTGAGAACCCTCATGTGCTATATGAAACAGCACTTCATCCTCAAAAAGTCACTGTTTGGTGCAGTTTTCAAGCCGGTGGCGTCATTGGACGGTTTTTTATAAGTCGATGAAAATTACCGTCACGTTACGGTAAATGGTATTCGCTACGGAGACATGTTGGAACGTTATTTCTTTGAACAATCGCCTGAATTGGACATCAGTGATATGTGGCTCCAACAAGACGATGCCACAAGTCACACAGCGGGTGCAACAATTGATTTATTGAAGTCTCAGTTCGGTGAACGTGTTATCTCGAGAAACGGATCAGTCGATTGGCGGCCAAAATCGTCTGATTTACCGCCTCTAGCCTTTTTTTATGGGGCTATATTATGGCAACTAGCCGGCGACGTTAGAGGAGCTCAGAGCCAATATTGAACAAGAAATAGCGGCCGAGTCATCGAAAATTGTGTTCAATGTATCGACCGCTGCATACGTTCTCGTGGTGGACACATGAACGAAGTCGAATTCCGTTCATAAATGTTTCGATAGTTATTCAAGACAATACCATTTTTTTGAGATATCTCAAGTAGTTTGCATATAATTTCAAATAGAAGTTGTCAAGTCCTTAAATGAAAGACCCACCTGGGTATCTTGACTTGCACTGGTTATTTACATTTTTTTCACTTTCTTGGTACAAGCACATAGAAGTTCGAGTACGAATAAAATATTTTAAATAAAATTTCCCTACTGTTTCTATTTTACAACCTTCACACTGTTTTAACTGTTTGATCAAGGGTTCCACATGTACAACGGACGTCAACGAGTGTGCTCTATTCGCGGGAACTGACATTGGGTGTCAAAATGGAGCCCAATGCATTAACCAGTTCGGAAGCTACAGGTAAGACGTTTATTAACGGTTTTCACATTTAACAACAACATTGTAAATCACAGCTGCATTTGTAATGCGGGCTGGCAGGGAATCCATTGCAATCAACGAAAGACCGATTGCCTACATTCTTCGAATGTGGAGCTATGTGGTCACGGTACGTGCATTAATGCCAACGATAACTTCGGCTATCGCTGCATATGCGAACAGGGTTGGAAGAGCAATGGCCTGACACCGTCGTGTAGCGTCGACGTTGATGAGTGCAAAGAATACACTAATCCTTGTTCGAACAAGTGTATAAACTTGCCCGGAGGATTCATGTGTGCTCCGTGCGACGCTGGCTACACTGGTAATGGACTATCCTGCCGGGACATCGATGAGTGTGCCACCAATAACGGTGGATGTAGTGTTATGCCGTTTGTTCCATGCATAAATACTTACGTACGTAAAACGAACTCCGCGGTGTTGTGACTTTACTTTATATATCTTGAATGTTAGGGCTCTTCTCACTGTGGAGAATGTCCTGTGGGTTGGGTTGGAGATGGACGCGTTTGTACCAGGAATGCGGGCCAGTCATGCACAAGGAATAACATCTGCCATTCAGTTGCCTTATGTCAGGAGGTATCAAATAGGATCGTGTGTTCATGCCCAGTTGGCATGACTGGCAATGGTGTTGGTCCCAATGGCTGCTCGACTTCGGGAAGGAACTTGTGTTCATCTAATCCGTGCTTGGTATGACATATCATTCAATTGACAGTGCGCGTCCAATAATAATGTCTTTTTGCAGAATGGTGGAACCTGCATGGATACCGGAAACGGATCGTTCACTTGCCTTTGCCCCATAGGCTTCCGTCTTCCAAATTGTATAAGGAATATCAATCCCTGTGCTTCGAATCCTTGCCTAAACGGGGGCACCTGCCGACCGCAGCAGAACACATTCACATGTGCCTGCGCTGCGGGATATGGAGGTAGATTGTGCGACTCTCAAAGGTCCCGCTGTGGTCAATACATAACGAGTGAGCACGGCAATCTCAAGTTCCCACTGGTAAATATGTACAATCACAATTCACAGTGCTCTTGGGTGATTCGTACCGACGATGCCAAAGTACTGAACATCACATTCACCAAATTTGAAATCGAGGACTCGATAGAGTGTCGCTTCGATTGGCTACAAATGCATGACGGCCCGACGGCAGCCTCCCAGTTGATTGGTCGTTTTTGCGGCTCAATGGCACCGCTCGGAGGAAATATAATCACAACCACAAACCGCATATACCTTTGGTTCAAATCGGACAACTCAACTGCAAAGGCGGGCTTTGACATGACGTGGTCGTCAATCGATCCGATCTGTGGCGGAATCGTGGAATTCGATTCGCATACAACTATCGCGTCGCCCGGGTCGCCAGGTAACTATCCCCGCAACAGAGACTGCAAATGGCATTTAAAGGTACCAAATACCAAACGCATCAAGCTCGTATTCTTCAGTCTGCAGATTGAAAAGCACTCCAGCTGCAATCACGACTTCCTTGAGGTAAAGTATTTGTGACAACCCATAAGTTTGCTTTCATAAAACAAGCCCTCTCAGATTACAGACGCGATTTCTGACTCGCGATTGGAAATATTTTGCAATTCTTCTAATCCTGCTCCGTTCACTGTGCCCTCGAACGAGATTATAGTACATTTCCATTCGGACAACGAGGGCGCCGATCTCGGCTTCCAGATTCACGCTTCGACCGTTGAACGTATTCCCGGTTGTGGTGGCACGTATACCGAGAGAGAGGGAGAAATTGTATCGCCGAGCGGTTTTGAAGGATCCATGTCATGCGAGTACACTGTACGCTATCCCATAGGAATCAGAGTGCGATTGTTTGTGTCCGAGTTTGAAATGGGAGATGATGACTGCATTGAGGTGAGAAGTGCTTAAAGCAGGCGCGCATTTGCATTTTTCGTCGCCTAGCTAGGTGGCATGTGCGTTTATTTCTACAGAAGTTTTTTTTACAGAAGACACACGTGCACGCCGTAGTAATATTTATGGTTGCAACTATTGCAATTTGTTTTGATTTCAGATCTTTAATGTGAACGCCGGAACTAAGGCCAGCACCGGCAGATGGTGTGGAAAAATGAATGTACCCGAATTCAAATCGATTACCAATGAGGTTCAAATAAATTACTACTCAAAAGGAGGCACATTCAGGATGTCTTACGGAACAAGTATGTATAGCTGTTTCAAATTAATTATAGCCGTTATGAAATTGAAAGTAAGGTACAGAGACAATACTGAGACCACCAACTTCGACCGATTTCCCTTTACTTGCCTACCAGCTATATTTTTATGGGGTGGCAAATGCCGAGTGCGCTTGTATTGTTACATGGAAATTCCTTTTGACAAATGTCACGCAACTTCAAAAATTCCAGGTCACCTCGCACCTTGCATTATGCGACCTCCGCTTTGGGCAGCGTTCATAGAATTTTATCCGTTAAATTGGAAATAATTGTTCGCTACGTGTGGATAATAAGGGTATTCACTTAATCTCATAATTTTATGCAGCTCGAAAATTCATAAATTTCTGCGGTGCTTTAAGTGAACGCCCCTTAGAAATATCGCAGCGTAAATCGCGTAAAAGAACTGTCAAGTCGGTGCGTTTGAATTTATTTATTTTTTTTTGTTTTGCTGCAAATCATTAACATTTTCACTTAAAATAATTTTTTTTACTTGAATTCTAACCATCTTTCTAAAAAAAAACTCTGGAAACAAACGACTGTTTGTCAAAGTTTGACATTTGCGATTTGCGCAACTTTCCGCTGTTGATTTCCGAGCCTCAAACGTCGCGGAAAATTATGAGGTCTGCGTAAACTAGTCTCCATACAAAATCTGACAGTTCATTTACAAGGTGGTAAATTTCTGCAGTTTACGCAGTTTATGAGGCTTTTACGCGTTTAAATGAATACCCTTATTGTTTTTTTTTAGGAATAGGTATAAATTTCCTTAAAATATTCACGAAAAATTAACAATGTAGATTGGTTGAGGGAAAATAAAAACATTTTGGGAAATTTTCTTCATAATTTAACAAAAATTTACACACGAAATCGAAGTTACTTACATCCAAAAGCGGAAAATACACAACCATGTTTGTCCTAATATGTTTATCAGAGACAATACTGAGACCACCAACTTCGGCCGATTTTCCGTTACTTAGCCTACAAGCTATATTTCTATGGGGTGGCACATGCTAAGTGCGCTTGTATTGATACATAGAAATTCGTATTGACAAATGTCACGAAACTTAAGAACCAAATACATTCGCACCTTGCATATGCCACTTCCTCTTTGGGCAAAATGCCTTGCAGCGTTCATAGAATTTTATCAGTTAAATTTGAAATTGTTCGTTACGTGTGAATAATAATTTGTTTTAGGAATAAGTGTAAATTTACTTAAAATATCTACGAAAAATTAAGAATGTAGGTTGGTTGAGGGAAAATGAAAACATTTTGAGCAAATTTTCTTTATTATTTAAGAAAAATTTACACACGAAATCGAAGTTAATTATATCCAAAAGCGGAAAATACACAACCATTTTTGTCCTAATATATTTCTAGTATATAAAACATCTCCTTTAGATAGTTTTATTAACCACACAAATCAAATTATTCACCTTCAAAAAATTTATAATTACTAACCAATGGCATTCAGTTATGCTAAAATGTGGTATTCCCGAACTCTTTCACATTTCCCCACGGTTGCCGAGGTTGGCAGCATTTATTTTTGTAGTTTTTGTATGTTTTTGCATGTCACACGGATTCATATTTGACATAACACCGATAGGAATACAAAATGGCGAATTTGAAAAAAAACTGAGGGGGCCAGCGGCAAGAGGATTGTGAGTTGGGGGTCTCAGTATGGTTTGTCTATGATGTTTATAGTATATAGAACTTTAGGTAATTTTATTTACCAAACAAATCAAATTATTCGCCTTTTAACAATTTATAATAACTAACCAATGGCATTTAGTAAAGTAAAAATGTGGTATTCCCGAACTCTTTCACATTTCTCCACGGTTGCCGCGGTTGGCAGCATTTATTTTTGTATTTGTTGTATGTTTTTGCATGTCATTCGGATTCCCAATTGACAGAACACCGATAGGAATACAAAATGGCGAATTTGAAAAAAAACTGAGGGGGCCAGCGGCAAGAGGATTGTGAGTTGGAGGCAGTGGTCCCAGACTGTGAAGACTGTTTTCCCCTTTTTTTTTATCAGCAAAGGCAATAATTTTCCCCTAAATTCGAAAAAAGTTCCCCTTTTTTCCCCTCAGTGAAACTTGTTTTTATTTTTATAAGAAATGTGAATTTGAAATGCTTTCAGACACACAAAAATTCTTACGTAGACGTTCGATGGGCTGTTTTCTTTCATATTTAGTGTGAACATTTCATTCTGAGTGAACTTTGAAATTTATTTGTAATTGAAATGCGTTTAAATTTTACTAGATTTTTGTTTTTTTATCCCCTTATCATTGGAAAAGCGCCGAAATTGGCACTTTTCCCCTCAATCTGGGATCACTGGTTGGAGGTCTCAGTATGGGTTGTCTCTGATAAGGTAGAATTATCGGAAGAATAGTCACAAAACCAACGCGGCAGCACAAAATGCAAACGTCTAGATGAAGTTTATGCAAATTGCGAAACGATTATGCTAATTTATGTGAAATATTCGTGTTGCAACCGTTACGTATTTAAAACGCTGATTCTCGTTGCAAGATTTATTAAGAAAAGATTTATTCTAAACACTGCAATGCCTAAAATGCGGGAAAAACTAGGACATGTATGTATACTGTATACATACCACAACATTTTTACCTTCAAAAAAATTAAATGATTTGTTTATTCACTGATTTTGTGCAATAAAGGACAATGCCGCACAAATTTTTGAAATTCCGGTCGGCGGTGGTTGATGTCCACTTACCAAATAGCAAGGTTTGGATGTTATTATGTTTTAAAAAAAGTCTGTTGTATTGGAAGTGTAACGCCTCGTTTTTCAACCCCGCCCACATTTCGCAAAGTGAATGATAAAGTGTTCCAAATTTTAAAACGTTTGCTCCTATAGCTTAGTATTCTGCTCGCGCTAAATGTTATCTCCCATACAAAAATGTCTACAAAGATAAAATTTAGCGAGGCAGTTTAGCAAAGCAGTATCCTGTTCGCACGCTAAATTCTTAACTTCATGTAGATGGGTCGATGAAAAGTCTCAACTCATTTAGCTCGCGAAATAAATGTCCGGTACATTAAATCGAAGATAAATTTTTACATAAAAAACGGAGGAAGAAGTTTGTGTTGCGATTAATATGGATATTTGTGAGAGAAAGTGTCTTCTTCTGCTTGCTATCACAGAAATTATTTGAGCTGCTGCAGCAATAATAATATCTTCTTAAATTTTTCCCATATCCATTGTTTTGGAATGATTCAAGTATACTGCGATGTCTTTGAAGTTTGAAATTTGAAAATTGTAAAAATTATGTTTACTGATTGGGGTCGTGAAGAAATAGTTTTTGTCCCATCTATATGGTGTGTAATAATAATTTAGCGAGCATTTATCTTTGGTGTGGAGAAACGAAGTGGAGACTAGGGACGCTAAAATTTAGCGCGAGCAGGATACCAAGCTTATGAGTTATGAGTGAAAAAAGGCGTGGGAATATTGTTTTTTTTTTTAAGGAAGTGCACCCACCCACAGATAAAAAAAAAAAACATTTTGATGGTGCATAGCTGTGAAAGTGGAAGACAGTACTTTTCCAGGGATGTCTTCTTCTGACACGTTATTTTTTGGGAGCGAAAGCCGCAAACGGGACTTGCATTGTATAAGTAATGTCCTTCATTTTTGTAGTTAAATGACAGACAAGAAAAGTTAATGTAATAGATTTTGCGCAAACAAAGATTTCTGCGGTTCTTGAGCAAAAACGATTTCAAGTCCCAACTCTGGTGGCAGATTCCGTATAACAAAAATCGTCGGGACGATCTCGTTTTTTAAACTTTGATGACCATTAGAAGTTATATTCTACCCTAATTCGTTTAACTATCGTCAGCTTTCATTACATTTGTGGAAAATTAATTGGATTAAGGTCTCAAACTCGTAATTTTTGCAATTAGTTTCTACGTTTGGAGGTCTATCGTTTCGACGATAATCGTCTGAAAAATTACGGAATGAGTGTCCTGAATAAAATTTTTCTGTCTAAATTCTTGTTGTGAAAATAATTGAAAACCGCAGTTTTTCTTGGTTTATTTTAATTGTTTTTAGATTTTATTTATCAAGCAATAATACTTTACATAGTTGCACAATCAGAATTACCTACTACCTACCTATATATTAAAATGAATTTCGCCTTTCAGTATGTGAATACTTCTTCGAGGAGAACTCGGGTGTGATTACTTCACCAAACTACCCCAGTCCTTATCCATCCTCAGAAACATGCACATATGAGATTAGAGGTGAATCTAATCATGTGGTGTCACTGGAGTTTGTTGACATGGACTTGGAGTCTCACGAGGGAATAAATACTTGCTGGTTTGATTACATCTCGGTAAATATAAAAAAGCTATCCTTGTACGCGTAGCACAAATTTTCCAATTGCCTTACAGATAATCGATGGAAACAATGAAACAGCTGGTGGCCCTTATTGCGGAACAGCAATTCCACCAAAAATCATCTCATCCACAAGTTTTCTGAAAATTATACTAAACACAGATCGTGACCATACAGGTAGAGGTTTCAAAGCCAACTACACCCTCATTGAAACAGGCGCCCAATGTGGTGGTGTCATGAGTAAGGCGTCGGGCGAGATTAGGCTGCCATCGGATAGCGCGTCGGGTCTATACCAGCATGATTTGTCGTGCATTTGGACCATTATTGCTCCCGCTGGATATGCCATACAGTTGACCTGGCCTTCGTTTAGATTGGAGGATGCAACCGATTGCGTGTACGATTTCATTGAGATCTATAACAGTGATAAAATTGAATCCGAACAGTCGGCAAGTCGCAGGTGAGTGCATCAAATGAGTTGTATAATTATTAAGTTTATCACATTTTTTGTTTTGAAGATTTTGTGGCTCTACCGCACCTCCAGCAATTGTTAGCGCTGGCAATATAATGACAATAAGATTTAAATCTGATTCTACGGACGCGGAGTCTGGCTTCGTGGCGAAGTACAATTTTGTGGATGCATCAACATGTAAGTATCTGTTATAACGATTAAACTATCCCTATTAATGGTAAATATTGGCTGTCGGACTGCAAGTAGTTCGTTGACTAATTCGTGTCACTATGAAACGTGAAACTATGCGCTTATGAAAATTGGGATCAACGGCAATCTTGTTTTGAGTCCATTCACCGAATCTACGTCTTTCTAGCTGATCCTGTGGCTTCCATTATTGCACGAGTTGGATTTTGTAACCACGCAAACCAAGATATTTCCGCAATATCTTCCATAAAGTCGATGGAAACACATATCCAATTCCTTTGCACGATGGCGGATAGACTGATTCGGATCTTCCTCTACGCTACGCAATGACTTCTTCTGTACGCACTGTACGACGTCTCTGTGGATGCGTATTATCATTTACGGCCATATTATTCACTCTCTTTAATCCGGGTTAAAGGTTACACCCGGGTTTAAGTGAGTTTAAACTAAAAATCAAACCCAAGTCCATAGTATTCAGCTATCCAACCCGAACATAGACCCAATTTTTTAAACTTGACAGCGTTTAATCTGATTAGATTTAAATGCACTCCGGATACCAGTTAAAACGTTAGGTTAGGTTAGGTTAGGTTAGGTTGAGTGGGGTTGTGAGATCGTCTCAAAAGACCAGGCACCAAGACGGGCCCATCGCCATCCCCTGGGAACCATTACGGTTAGAAATCTAAACCAAATCGCCCAAGCAGTCAATTTCCCTACAGAATCTAATTAGTGTCCCTATATTGCTTGAGGAACCAACATCCTCTAAGTTGTTAAAGAAGTGCCTGCCTAGGTGCTTCCTTCTACTCCAAACAATTGCTTGACACTCGCGCAGAAGGTGGGAGATATCTTCCGTGACTTGTAGGTCCTCGCAGTACATGCATATATCCGTATTGGGTAAGCCTAGTCTCATGGCATGCTTCCTTTGAAGGCAGTGTCCAGAGAGTATTCCTACCGTTAGTCTTAACTTTGTTCTACTGAGATTTAGTAGTTCTTCAGATTTTTTCCTATTTAAGACGGGTCAGAGTGCCTTTGAGACCCTGTGCCCTTCCAACTGTGACCATCTTTTGACTGATTTATTGGAGATTTGCTCGAAGACAACTCTTTTAGCAACGGCCATAGGTGGTCTAATACCCTCAATCATTGTATTAAGTGGGAGCTCCGCTCCTTCCTTGGCCAGAACGTCGATGGCGATGTTCTTATTGAATATCGATCTCATCTCAAGTTACTCCGCAGCTTTGAGTACGGCCAGAATCTCTGCCTGGAACACACTGCATGTGTCCGGGAGTCTCAGGGCCATTTGTAGGTCCAACTCGCTGGAGTATATACCTGCCCCCGTACCCTCACTAGTTTTGGAACTGTCAGTATAAACTGAGGTCTCATTATCCCTTGAGACTAGCTTTCTATGCCAGTCTTGTCTGTCCGGGTACGACACGTTGTATGGAATGTCAAAATCAAGTGTACCAAGACTTTCATCCGCTTTTTTCGGGATTTCGGAGAAAAATTCCTTTAAGATAGTACTGTGTCCTATCCTTTTGTAATTAAAAAGCCCTGCGTTAGTGAGCCGTATCGCACTATTACCTGCATTTGATTGTTAAAAACGTTAACTCGGGTTAAAACTCAATTTCAAAATAAAGTAGAAAAGTGAAATGGAAAATAAAAAGGAGCAAAGAGTTGAAAAAAAATGGATTTCATCTATGAAATGGAGAGCTGGTGGTAAATCAATGTCGTCCTCGATTACGATGTGGTGGACTTTCAGAAATATTTCCGACTGAAGAAAGAGGCATTTTGGAGGCTACATACTCGACCAATGCAATAAAAATTAAAATCGGCACACTACAAATCAAATCAATTTCCAAGTGACAAACAACAAAAAACACATGTCCTTATTTGTGAATTTTGACATTAAGTGGGTTTAAAACGGATTAAAAACGGGTTAAAGAGTTTCAAATCCGCATTCAAATCCATCTTTCATTCAGCGGGCTTAATGGATGTTTTTCGGTGAATCGGGTTTAAGAAATGGCCGCCAGTTAAAATAGTGTTGCCAATTTAAAGTTCTGCACCTCTAAAAAAAACACCCTTTATATACCTAGTACTAAAAAACGTAACACAATTTAAAGTTTTTTTTTTATTAAACAAAGTGAAGTCTACTACATATCGAAAAAGTACTTCTTAATG
Organism: Cheilosia impressa; assembly: GCA_948293265.1. Taxonomy (NCBI): domain Eukaryota; kingdom Metazoa; phylum Arthropoda; class Insecta; order Diptera; family Syrphidae; genus Cheilosia; species Cheilosia impressa. The sequence continues at coordinate 26,113,843 of OX411882.1, forward strand.
GGCTCCCGACCCGTGAAGAGTCTCTGAGACACTGTAGCCTTCCATCCTCTGCGATCTCGGGACCCTGCTTCCAGTTATCCAGACCAAGCGCTCTGGCATCCGCGATGGCTTGGTCTTTGAAACGGAGGTTCGGTCTTCCTTGTCGTCCCGAACCTGGCGGCTGGGATTCGAAGATCCTCTTAGATCGAAAAAGTACGCACCTTTGAAAATAAGTTTTACCCAAGATTTACATTTTGATACAGGGTGTCGCAAAATTAATCATTCAATTTTGTGTTTGAATTATTTTTTTTTTCTGTTAGATAGGTAGGTGAAACATACGATACCTGCAAGTAGAAATTTGTAACTATTATCCAATTTTAGTTTAAATTATAGTCCGTGTGGTGACTATATTTTGAGCCGATAAAAGCATTCCAAAGGCGTGGTAATTATTTGACATTTTTGTTACCATTACACGACTAAATGATACAAATGTCCATTGCCGTAACATTTCAAAACACAAAAACACTATGATATTGATATTTAATGTTACCACTTATCAGCTACGCAAATTGACTGTTCATCTGATACACAGACGGCTCTAAGATGGAGTCAGGGACTGGCTCTGGAGTCTACGGTGAGTCGCCTCAGGTGAACTTGTCAGTCAGCCTTGCGAAAAACTTATCCATAGGTATATTTCAGGCTGAAGTCCTCGCAATCAACCTTTGCGTTAGAATAAAAATAAGTTCTAACACACGTGGAAAAACCATATTTATCTTTTCAGACAGCCAAGCAGCTCTCAAAGTCCTTGACTCATCTGTGATAAAATCCAAACTGGTCTTAGAAATATTCAAAATAATCTATGAACTTTCTAAGAAAAACCTAGTCATCCTCCACTGGATTCCAGCCCATAGAGGATTTGAGGGTAATGAATCAGCTGACTCACTAGCTAAAATCGGAGCAACCACTCCACTTATCGGACCTGAACCGTTCTGCGGAGTCAGCAAAAACCATTTCAGGAACTATATTAAAAACCTTTCTCGTATCGAATCAAATGAGATCTGGAATAGTACGACTGGGCAGAACTGCACCAGACAATTTTTCCCCAACTTCTCAACCAGAAAATCGCTCTTCCTGATTAATCTGGACAAAAACAACCTGAAGATCCTAACAGGTATTATAAGCGGCCATGGTCTCGTTGAAAAACATCTCCACCGCATTGGCGTCTCACCGGATCCTATTTGCAGACTCTGCCTTGAGAGTTGGTCCGGCTCTATGTCGAATCAGAAAAAAAATATCCTTGGCGACGAATTTGTCAATCCGGTAACCGTTTCTGACATACACCCAGAGAAGATTCTTGTCTTCCTGAATGCCTCTGGAGTGAAAAGATGGCTCTAGGAACTTACCAGGGTTGGCACAATAGGCTCCTTTAAGAAGCCGCAGTGCCAGAGCTCCTTGTAGGCTCTCTCGACCTTTCAATATAATCTAATCTATCGTTCACCTACATTTCTCGTTACACCCTTTCCTCTATGTGGGTATGAGCAATAGCATTTTGCAGGATACCAATAGCCCCTTTGGTTCCGTGACCTTTACGTGGGATATTCTCTTCTAAATCACTTGCACAGTAATTAGGCGCATACTCTTGAAATGACACAAGCTGCCAGTTTTTGCCAATTAAGTCGACTGGCTCATCAATAAGAGATTTTATAATTCTTTGATCTGAGAAGGATTCTTCCGAGGACTCTGTAGAGTTCTTGCACAGAAAGAGTTTACTTGTCAAGTGTGATATGACGTAGATTTCATAAAAGTTGGTTCATTTCCGAAGCTGGCTGCCAACAGATGGCCTCCTATAATTTCAAGAGGGACTGAGGACTGGTTGTTGTGCTTTCTCAAAGTTTAAATTGGGATTTGACGTCACAACTAGAAATCATATAACATACTGTAACATTTCATACTGGTCAGCTGGCTGTCTGGAGAGTCAGATGGCATGTATCCGTGGCTTTTACCCCGGCTAAATATTTTGTTTTACTAGACTACGTGCCATAAAAAATAGTTACATTGATATTGTATCCATTCTCACTTGCTCTAAAATTTTAAATATCTTTGCAGTGTGTGGTGGCGTCATATTATCTTCAAATGGTAAAATTCATTCACCCAGATGGCAGAATGATTACCCAAACGATTTAAACTGCACATGGGTGCTTTCAGTACCAAACGGTCATCAGCTTGAATTGATCATAAAAGCTATGGACTTGGAAACTTCAGAGGACTGCAATAACGATTGGTTGGAAATAAGGTAAGCTCTTCTCATTTATAATGTGCGGGTCATAGTGAACTAGATTATAAGACGGGACTGCTAATAGTAATATTCTCTCTGTATAATTCCATGCACTAAATCTCTGTAAAACGAAAGTTCCTCGATTTAAAGACATTAGGCGTGTTTTTTGAACCCAAAAGTGATTCATTTAGTTGTACGAGAACCTATGCTCTTTATATTGCTAATTAACTGTGCTCGAAATGCAAAGAAAACGGTTTTACAATTCTGCGCAAGCACGAACGTTTATTTCACTGCTTTTAGACTTAATTATATGTAATTAATAACGACCGTCTTGCTAAAAGCCGCTCATACACCGACATATACTGACTTTTGGTTTGCCAGGGCTCATGCTTTTCTAATACACTCTCACATGCTTGATAAGTTTGTGTATATGCCGCTTAACCCATTATTTAAGTTTAAACGTCAGTCTGAAGAAACGTCAATTGGCCATTTTGTTTCATTATTACAAAAAAAAAAGTACTAAACCTGTAGTGCCCAAAGAATTCTTTCAGGTCATATTTTTCAAACGGGTTAATTTTTCTTTTGAAAAGTTTTTTACAGTTTTCTTTTTCGAGAAAACGCAGCCTCATAACCCAGTGAATAGCAGAATTAGAAGATAGGTATTCAAAATACAACCAACTGCCAAATTCAGCAAATTATTTGAAAGCTCAGAAAATATAAAGCATTTGAGTTATACTTTTACTGTAATAATTTTACTATAAAGTCAGATGTAGTTAAAGTTCCAATTACTTTGATTGTTGGTACCTGCAAATTAAAAGACCAAAGTTGTTGGTAAGGCCCATTAACGTTAACAAAATCAAAAGAAAATCCATCATAACTTAGTTTTTCTTTTCTCTTATTGATTCGAAAACATTACAAATCGAATTGTTATTCATTTTAGTCTTTTAAATATTTTTTATTGATTTTGTATGGGAAGTACCAGAAATACTTGACCGACATAACCCATTTAAAATACCAACTTGACGACGATAAAAGGAAGTCCTTTCACCATACTTCATTCGCCTATGTCAATTCCTTTGGGCGCTATCGTGCTTTCAACAGACAGACTGACTGACAGACAGGCAGACAGACGTTAAATCGATTCAGAATGTCATTCTAATTCAAAATATATATAAAGGATTTTCCAATAAGAGGTGTTATTTTTGTATTCAAAGAAAAATTTAATTTTTTGAGATAAATGATCGGATGTTTATTTCATAATAAAGAGGAAGGTATGCCGTTAATAATGAAAAACAACATCAGCCAAATGGCCACCACGAGCACGCATACAGGACCATATCCTTTTCATGAAATTTTCCATAACCAAATCGCAAAGTGGCTGCCCTATTTTCACAATAGCCCACGAATTTTATCTTTGAGGTCTTGATTCTTGAACCGCTTGGCTGGCGTAGACCTTATCTCTCACGTGGCCCCAAAGGAAGAAGTCGCAAGGTGTTAAATCACAAGATCTCGGTGGCCAATTGTGATCCCCTCTTGGAGAGATAACACGGTCCGGAAACTTTTCCCGTAAAAGATCAATGGTTTCGTTGCTTGTGTGGCACGTAGTGCCGTCTTGTTGAAAGTAAACGTTGTCCAGATCGATACCATCCAACTCCGACCATAAAAAAGGTTTGTGGAATGCCCAATTCAAAAGAACGACGAGGAATGGACAAACCTGGGTTTTCTTCAACACTTTGGTCTACAGCAGCAATATTCTCAGTTTTTCTTGAGCGACGTGCACGGGTTTTATTCTTCACATCACTAACTTGTCCCAACAACTCGAATTTTTCCACCGATTTCTGTATTGCGGTCCGACAAGGTGCTTCACGACGACCAAAAAATGCTTTAGGTTTGCGAACTGTGACTGCAATATTTTCACCATTTTTGTAGTGAATTTTAATAATTTCAATGCGTTGTTGAAGCGTGTATCGTTCCATTTTTAGTAATGGCGAAGTTTCTACTTGTCAAATGTCAAAGAATAAAAGCTTCAAAGGTGACAGCTACCGAAATAGCGGGTCATTCACAATAACACCTCTCATTGGAAAACCCTTTATATACTTTATGAGATCTCCGGTGACTCCTTCTTGGCTATACAAATGTAATGACAAAGTGAATATACCTTCCTGTGGAGTGTATAACAAGATACGGTATTACGAAGTAAACAGAAATAATTGTAAGAAAAGCGAAACAACAAAACGCGAAGTAATATAATAACGGAACAACAGGCACCCGTTTTATGTAATATAGATATATTATCGCCTTTCCGGTATAATATGACTTTCACCGAGAGGCGCTTACTAATTCAAGAAGGAGGTATTTCTTGTGTTCATAAATGTCCGGGAGAGCGTGGAGTGTCCTCAGGCAATTGCTCGCCACTGCATCATCTGCTGACTCTCCTCTTATGGTTGTGGTAGTTTTGCATATTTTTTACCTGTTTTCACCACTAGAAATACTCGTCCTTTCCACCCCACTGGTAGTAGCAGCGTGATCTATGCGATCCACTGTCTCGGAAGTGAATTTTAAGAGCCTTTACAAAGTTATTGTTTTTTTTTTGTTTTACAGAAATGGCGGCTCTGCATCTTCGCCGCTAGTGGGAAAATACTGCGGACAAAGCATTCCAAATCGTGTTACATCGTTCACCAACCAAATGTACATCAATTTCAGGACCAACTCTCAAGTAGCCAAAAGTGGGTTCTTTATTGAATGGCAGACCATATCGTCTGGCTGCGGTGGGATCCTAACCACTGACCACGGTTCCGTGGCTTCCCCATTTTATCCCGAATACTACAGCAACGACGCCCAATGTGAGTGGAGGTTAAGTGTCAACAAGGGATCGACGATTTCAATTAAGTTTGAGGATATCTCCTTGGAGTCGCTGATGTCGTGCACATATGACTTTGTAGAAGTGTACGACGGTGGCACAGCTACAGCAAGAAAACTCGGACAATATTGCGAAATGCCAGAAGGATCGGCAAACATAATTCAGACAACCGGCAGCGATGCGCTAATTCGCTTCCAAAGTGATTCCTCAAACACTGACCGCGGTTTCTACCTAACCTACGTGTCCAATTGCAATCAAAATATCTCTGCTATGCAGGGCGCCATCGAGAGTCCGAACTTTGGTCAAAACAATCCGAGCGAAGTGAACTGCACTTGGACAATAAACGCTCCGAAGCGGGGTCAAATTGCTCTGAACTTTGCCATTGTGGGCCAGAAAGAGAGTGACCTCAAATCCGATTCTGTGTACGTTAAAGACAATGGTACGGTACTGCGAATAACGCAGCCCAAACGCTTTGTGTCTAAAGGAGATAATGTCCAGGTTGTGCTCAACAGCAGCTCCATATACTTCAGAATGGAATACGCACTAAGGGGCTGTGTTGAAAACTTCCACCGAGCGAGTGGAGAATTTGCATCACCCAAGTATCCGAATGCATATCCAGATAACACAGGATGCCTCTGGCGGATAGAGACCGAGTTTGGAAAGGCTATAGAACTGGTTTTCGCAAATGTAGACATTGAGCCTTCAGAAAACTGTACCAACGATTTCATTAGGGTTTGTCTCTCTCTCTTTCTCTCTCTCTCTGTTAGTTTGCCTTGCGAATAATATTTTGTCTCTTTTTTTTAGGTTATGAACGAAGGAAATCATTTGCTAGGGACGTTCTGTGGAAAGCGCGACAACATTACTGTGACTAGCACTGCTCACGTTTTGTTTGTGCAGTTCTTTAGTAACGATCACATTGGCGGCAGGGGATTCACAGCGAAGTACTCCACAACTGAGACAAGTATGTGGTGTCACTATTAGGGACGTGCAAGGGAATAAATTTGTTTGTCTGCATTTTTCAGAGTGTGGTGGGAAATACAACTTGCCCCAAGGCACCATCCATTCGCCGAACTATCCGGCCAAATACGACTCGGACTCGTACTGCGAATGGGAAATTCAGGTGGCGGAGCACAGTACGATGAACTTAACTATCGAAGAGCTCGATATCGAGGACAGTTATCAGTGTATTTTGGACAGTCTGAAGATATACGACGGAAATGTCACGGATGGCAATCCGTGGTTGAACCTATGTGACCAGATTCCGTCGGAAAACGTGTTTCGGACAACCTCAAATGTGGCCAAGCTAGTTTTCGAAACCGATTCGGACACAGAATTGAAGGGCTTCAAAGTGTCCTTCAAGGAAGTAAGTTTGTCGAAGATACGTAGTTGTGTGAATTTAATTCTCTTCTCGTGTAGAATTGCGGAAAACGTTTCGTAGTGGCACCTGGCAGCAGCGGACGCATTCGATTTGGTGGATCTGATCAAGCAGAATGTCTGTGGGTTATTGCCGCCGAGGATAACTCGAAGCATGTCACATTTACTATCACGCATATCCAGATGACACTGTTGTCCTCGTGGAACATCACCAATGATGATTGTGACGGTGTGTTGGTATGTATACGCCTTGTGATATGCAATGTTTCTTTTCTCATTCCCGTGGAACGTTCCAGATCTTTGACGGCGAGTTGACAAGCACTGTTGGATTTCGGCCAAGAAGACGAGTATGCTCGCAGCATCCGCCGGCCGTCACTTCGTTTGGCCATGTATTAACCATTAAGTTGGACGCCAAATTGATCAGTGAGCTTGACGGCTTTTATACAACAATGGACAACAACTGCGGTGGCAAGTATTACTCCCAGAGTGGCTTATTCGCCTCTCCATCTTTTCCTCTCTCGTACCCGGTCAATATTGAATGCATTTGGGAGATTGTGGCAAACGATGGCAATTCGTTGAGTTTGACAATTCAACGTATGGATATCGATAAAACCGAACACTGCAATGCCGACTATTTGGAAGTACGTGAAGGCAGCGGTACTGGTCGGCTCCTTGGAGTTTTTTGTGGCGATGAAGTACCGGAAACGTTGGTTGCTCAAAAGGCAATGTGGATTAAGTTCTACAGCGACAACGATTACGTACGTAGGGGATTTATGGCCGAATACAGTTACGGTGAGGATCATTTTACAAACAGAATGTCTCCATGAGTGGATGTTATACAATTTGATTGTTGGTATGTTATAGCCGTCACCAATGAGCTCAACGGGACAGGCGGCATCATTGAATCGCCAAAGTATCCAAATCTATTCACATCGACAACGGAGCACGGTTGGAGAATATCTGTACCCAGGGGAGAATTGATATTGCTGGCGATCGAGTACTTTTCACAACTTTATGAAAACTTCATTGCGGTAAGTTGTTTCCCTTTCCTTCCGTTTCATTCCAGTAGCCAAAGAAATAAGAACGGCAGATGTTTGGCCCCAGGGTCCTATAATGGGACTGTTTTCAGTAAGCCAGCCAAGAAGGACTGGACTTGTTTTATGTACCTTTGCTTGTTCTTACCAAACTAAATGCATATCCATTCTTCATAAAATGAGGGCTCAGAAGAAAAACGAAAGAAGACCGAAAGAGTCTGCTTTTGGCGCAAACACAAAATTAAACGTGTGCAAGACTGGGGCTGGGGCACACATAACTTGCTCTGATGAGAAACAAATGACGATCTTTGCAATATCACCGAATTAGATCAACGGAAGAAATGTGCAAGTGTGCAATGCGTGTATGTACGAAGAAAGAATTGGAATGAGCGGCTACCCGGACTAAGTTCAAACTTCGGATTTGGAGTTTGGGGGCCTACAGTTCGGGGCCGTTTTTTTATTGCACGGTAACCTCAATATTAATGGTTTGATTTGATCGAAAACGGCTCTAACGATTTCAACCAAATTTGATATTTAAGCTAAGGCAGGTGAGGCTAACGTAACTGGATACTCAATTAAAAAATGGAATAACGGTACTTTTGAAATTTGGACATATCTCGAAAACTGTTCATACGATTGTAACAAAAATTCATTTCTTAGGTAATATGGTAATTTCTAACTTAATGGCAAACTCAGTTTTTCTCAATATTATAGTAAAATGGATTTTTGAAAAAAGTGGTTTTTGGAAAATTTTGTTTTCTTTTGTTTACCTAAAAACGGCAATAACAATTTTGACCAAAATGCAAACTTATAGTAAAATTGATGTTTTTAAAATTATTGCGTCCTTAATTTTCAATTCGAATCACCCAAAACGCTTAATTTAAAAACTGCTCGTATCTCGAAAACCCCATTTTCGATTTCGATAAAACTTTTTCACCAAGTAATGCTTACATCCCGAAAAATTACATGCACTCGGTTTTCAGCTAAATAGTTAAGCAACAGTATTTTTCAAACTAAACTGTTTTGTATGGCAAATTTTGCAAAAACCGCTGTAACGATTTTCATAAAAATATATATTATAGATAAAATCAGTATTCCAAATAAGATCCCGTACTTAGTTTTTCTAAAAAATTTCGAAAAAATCAGTTTTTTTAATCATTTATCAATTTTCACATATCTTTACTATATTTTTGATAAAATCTCCCCAGTTCCGATAAAAATGCAAGAAAAGCTGTGCAAAACTTAATTTTAGCAAATATTTACAAATATTATTATTGACCTTGTGGAATATGCAACTTAAAATAATTGCAACCACTTCCTTACACAATCAGAAACTCGCACTTCAATTGTACCCCCACACACGTCCATCTGCATATTCGGTTTATTACTGCTAATGCAAACTCAAAACACGAAGCCTACTTCCAATCTTAGACACCTTAAACCGTCGTAACTAATAAAGGGTGGTTAAGTTTTAAGGGCCGATGTTGATTTTGAATAAAACACAAATTATTTAGGAAATTATTGTCATTTCCTTTTATTGTGATAATATTGGTATGGTTCAATTATGTATGGAAGAAAATATCGGGCAAATGGCCGCCGCGACCTTGGCGGCACACCTCCATCCGATGGTCCAAATTTTCGATCACGCTGAGGCATAATTGAGGTTCTATGCCGTTAATGTGCCGAATTATCTCATCCTTTAGCTCTTGAATTGTCACGGCCATTGAATTTGTCGCGCAAAAGAGCCACTGTTTTGTTTGAATGACCATTTTCATAATAACAATGAATAACTTTAACGCGTTGCTCAATTGTGTACCTCTCCATTTCCATGGTTCAAATTGAGTTATGTGGTTTTCCATTGGGACAAAAAATCAATCTTTTTTTTGATCTAAATCACTTTTCGCGTTGCATTGGGCAAAAAAATCAATCTTTTTTTTTCGATTCGGAGCACTTTTTGCAGATCTCGATAATTTTTCAGATTTACACATACTGCCACAAATACCCACAGCTGTTTTACGTCATTGCAAGAAGTTTGCTTTCAAAAGAAATGCGCAAAGTTTCGTGAAAAGCAAAATAAAGAAATATATAAAAAGCAATCGATATGATTTTGGAGGAATTATTATCTTTATTGTCTTCCTCATCATCTGGAAACTACAAATCACCGAAACTACTCTATTTGTGTCTACAACAGGGGAAACATTTTCCAAGTCGATATCCATAGCTGATTTTTGCAAAAGCAAATGCAATTTGAACAGCTGATTTTGCTGTCAAATACGCACTAATCCATTCACAAAAGCAGATCAATTTCGTTGCACGTTCCATGAACCGCGATAAATCTGAGATCTGAAAAAGATTTTTAGTGGTCCCAATGGAAAACGACATAAAAATATTGTTAATGAGAGCGATAGGGAAAGTCAGCTGCTTCAGGTAGCATCTACAACAAGTCGAATGCCTTCCTAACAGCTGGGAAATGGGCGGCTGAACCTTGGTAGTGGCCAGACTTGGCAGCACTTCATATTTGTATATATTAAGTGACTAGTGTTGTCTTTCTCACTATGAGTAAGTCGGTTTTTTTTTTACTTTGTCTTAATGGCCGCGCCTCACACCAGAGTTTCCGGAGGCAAGCCACAGCAAAGAAGTAAAAAAATATAAGAAAACTTATCCATCATTAAACGTAAGATTTTACTTTATAAAATAAGAAACTGCTTTTGTAAAATTAATTTTTATATAGCAAAATTTAGCCTAGTTTATTAAAGGAAATAAAAGGCTCAAATTTGTTGGAAAATGGACGAGCTTATAATAAGTCGCGACAGCCCTTGTGAAATCATGTTGAACTTTTTATTAGCAGATGCAATGTAGACTGTTTCTCGCAAGGTCCAAATTGAATGTCCAAAATAACTTATGATCGGATTCCACTATCTGCAGGATAAATATTTCGATTGTTTTGCTGACACTACAAATGGAGCGATATCAGCACGTATCCTGTGATGCTGCTAAACGACCACCATTTTGGGGTTAAGAAGAAAACATGCGACCTTCAATCAAGTGCATCGGGTAACTGATACTTAAAACTCGCACTGACAGGCGACAGTTCTCGTTCTGTGTCTCGTAGAACATTTCCATTAGCCCGAAAAAATTAACGAAACTATTTATACGAACAATTAAGGAAAGCTTTCGGTTCCTTGTATTATTTTGGTTTTAGCTACAAAAATAAACACCACCATTTTTTGTTTTATATTTTCAGTTCTATAACGGATACGATGATCAAGCGGAACGCATCGAGTACCCCAACTCCAACCTCATCCGCTCGGATACAAATATACTCTACATAAAGTCGTCCAGAGGTGTTTTCAGATTCCGCTGGCATAAGGTTAGCAAAGAATTCATGGCGAACAATAATACTGCCGTTGCGACAAATTCGATATGCCCCACACAAACAGTAACAGCCGGCGATTTTACCACAAATCTACATTCGCCTGGCTTCCCATACGGATACGCTTCCGACCTGAATTGCAGTTGGATTATCGTACCACAGAATCCGGCTTATCACGCGGAACTGTCATTTGTTATCGTCGACCTGGAGGACGATAGAACGTGTGGCACCGATCGAGTCATAATATACTCCAGCGCTGACATGACCAATTGGAAGCAACTGGACAAAATATGCAAAATGAAAGCCGATTCGGTTGCTAAATTTTCTGGCGATAAGTTTCTCAAGCTTGAATTTGTGTCCGATTATGCTATCAACAAGACTGGGTTCTCCGCATTAGCCACTTCGAGCTGCGGATCAACTTTAACAGATCCATCCGGTTCTGTCAATATAACAGGTTTAGGAACTCGCACCTTCGGGTCGCAACACAGTTGCGTGTGGAAAATTCACGTCAAGACTGGACGTCGAATAAAAATCACATTCATCGAATCAGAGATGAGCATAATAAACGAGCCAAGCGGCCCCTGCCGCTCTTACTTGCTGCTAAAGAATGGCATTTCTGAGCACTCGCCAAATCTGGGAATTGGCAAATACTGCGACAGCAATCTGCCAGACGTTCCGATAACTTCGTCAAATGAAGCGTATATTAAGTTGGTAATCGACCGACTATCTGTTGTTAGCAGGCCCCGGATCAGCTTTAAATACGAAGAGGTTATGAACGACTGCTCACTCAACATCGATTTGGATAACAACCAGTCTTCGGTGGATATTCATTCTGAGAACTATCCAAACATACCCCATGCGCATACGATGTGCGTGTGGACTGTCAAGGCGCCGGTTGATCGCCGTATCGCCGTTGATTTTACAGATCCCATGGACTTGAAGCAAACCGACTTGTGCGATGTGGAGTACATTGAGTTGCATGATGGCGGTACCGACTTGTCGCCAGTTATCGGACGTTTTTGTGGCAAGTCTATTCCCAATACGCAGTTCTCGAGTGGCAACTACTTAAGAATGACCTATTTCACGGATATCGCTGAACCCCACATTGGCTTCAAGGCAAAGGTGTCGATAGGCATGTGCGGCGGCACGTATCGCATGCCCCGTGGAAATATCTCCAGTCCCCTAGCGTTGACCGTAAAAAATGATCTCTCATGCGATTACATTATTTCACTGGGCGAGAGGTATGCTGTCAATGTGACAGTTAACTCTTTGAGTCTACCTTGGTCCGGTAACTGCTCGGAGGTGAATCATTTGAGCTTTACTCCCATTTATATAGACGAGGAGGTGGAAGTAAAACCAACTGTTCTGTGTGGCAATTCCGAGCCCGAAACATATTTCTTTGACACCAACAAAGTCCTTATCCGCTATCAAGTTACGAACAAAGCCGACGCCAGCGCCTTTAAGCTGTCATATTCGGGAGTTAGTCACCAGTGTGGTCAGACAATTGAAGCCGAATCGGGCATTTTAAAGTCCCCGGGCTATCTCTTCCCAATCAACTACCCGATGCGATGCATATGGAAGATAAAAGTGCCGAAAGGTCGGAGGATAAAGGTTGAATTCTTGGATTTCAATATCGTGGAAACAGCATGGGCGAATACCCCATTTAGAAGGAGCTTTGGACTGCCCGTCCCGTTGGTGTTCGCAAACGATTTCGATTTCAAGTCAGTCATTGATAGGATTTGGAACAATCCACCAGCAGCCCTGTACTCGAGCGATAACCTTCTTGCTGTATTGAGCATTGAGAGGCCTGCCGCACAAAAGCAGGGCTTCAAGATACGATTCTCCTCGGAGGGCGAGAGTCTATACTGCAACGAGAACTTCGACAAGGTTCAAGGAGAAGCCCATTTCCAGCCACCTCAGAACACGTCCATTTACTGCCGTTACGACATAAGCGTGCGTCAAAACGAAACTATCGCACTAACGGTCAGTAGTATCGAGGCCAGAACCACACTCTTTCGGGATTACTATTACTGCATGCGGCATGGACCTATATCAATCCAGGACCTGTCAGGAAACCGCCGTACGACCTGGTTTTGTGGAAATCGAAACGAGACCACTATTAGGCTGCCCTACCCGGTGATGCTCGACATATTTAACAACTTCATCAATGAGATGGTGTCGCTGGATTTGAAATTCGCTCGGCACAACTGTGGGGGTGTTTTCCTTATAGGAAATGCGTTTCAGATTAGGGAACCCTCCACGCTGACCGTCAACTATGGTGCCATGGACTGCGTCTGGCAGGTTCTGCCGAATCCGGGAGACTTGGAGCACTTTGTGATTTCGTTGAACGTTGACTTCAAGCTCAAGTGCGATGAGCAGTATTTGATTTTGTACGAGGATTCGACGAAAAATTCCCCACACTTGGGCAGATATTGCAACCAGGCGACAGAGAGCAACCTGATTTCGACAAAGGACCTCATCATTGAGTACCACACATCGAACTTCGAACTCGGATCGACGTTCAATCTGACAGCTACAGTTGGCACCGGGTGTGGCGGCATACTGACGTATCCCTACCGGTTAATTGATTTCCGGAAGCAATATCAGAACAATGTGGAGTGCATCTGGACGATTCGGTCAAGCAAGGAGTATCACATTGGGCTGCGATTCAGTGGGCGGTTCTTCATCGAATCGAGCACGAACTGCACCAAGGACTACATACTGGTTCAGGAGGAAGTGGGCATGGACGAATGGAAAGACATCCAACAGATATGCGGTCGTGAGCCACCAGCGTTTGTCAACTCAACCACAAACGTGATGCGCTTCATTTTCCGATCGGATGACAGTGGCACCGGGGACGGCTTCACTGCCAACTTTGAGCGCAATTGTGGTGGCACTTTCCACGCCAACAAGGACTTCCAAATATTGTCTAGTCCGAACTATCCGTCGCCGTATGATTACAATTTGACCTGCACCTACACTATTTTACCATCCGACGTGAACAGGGGCATCCTTCTGCAGATAACGGACTTTATACTGGAGGACTCACCAACGGGCAACTGCGAATTTGATAGCTTGACAGTGTCCACGCAGTACCAAGACCCAACAGTGCTGTGTGGTAAAAGCGCAGACTTTGAGTTCCGCTCAACCTACCCGATCACGCTGTTGTTCAAAAGCGACGCTTCAACTAGCAGAAAGGGCTTCCTCCTTCGCTTTGGCGACGAGATGTGTGGCGGCACCATAACATCCTCCACAACTATTGCAACGCCGAAACAGAAGATCGACGATAAGTACCCTTCCAACACGGTGTGCTTCTGGAATATCACTGCTGCGGAGGGCTCAAAGATCGTCATCAAATTCGAGAGGTTCGAGTTTGAGGGGTCCATGGCGTGCAACTACGACTATGTGCAAGTGTTCGCCGGAAAGCTTCCGGTCGAAGGTCAGCGGATAGCTAAGTTGTGCGGAAAGCTGACGGGAAAACTTCCCACATTGACGATCAAGTCAAACCTCGGAATCATTCAGAGTGTCTCGGACCAAAGTGAGCCGTCAATGGGATTCTCGGCCCTAGTGTCCATTGTAAAGAACTGCGACAGAGATATCGAACTGAAGGATGCCAGTGACCAATACACTCTTAGCGATTTCGCTACCGGCTATGAGGACAACTTGCACTGTGAGTTCCTGTTTAAGGCGAAGCCGGGCAATCAGTTGGTTTTGGAGTTCACCAGTTTTCACGTCGAGGAGGCGCTGAACTGCGACAGCGACTATGTTCAGATTCTTGATGGTAGTGGGCCGTTTGCCGATGAAATCGGAAAATTCTGCGGCCACACGGTACCAAATCGTGTGATGTCTTCAAGGGCGACCATGTTCGTGCGATTCGTATCGGACTCCGCTGATTCAAGTTCCGGATTTTCGGCCACGGTTAAAGTGATTCCGATGGTTTGTGGTCCCCATGAGTTGAATATCATGGAAAATAAGGTACGTTAACTATGAATGAAGCAAATATGAGATTGCGACAGTTGGTCACGTTTTTTTCTTTGCTTGTACGTAACAAGTGACAAGGTCAAAGCCAAAGGTGTAAACGGAAGCATGGCGCTGTCTTGGGCTAGACATTCCGCCACAAGTACATTGCATTTACCCTTACGTCACAATACCAGAATTATCTGCGTCACAAAACAAGCCGTCAAATTTTACAACAAAAACAAGCCATCATTTGAATGTCACAATCTTGTATTTCTTTGATTTATCTGCACGTGTACTCGAAGTGTGAAATTTTCGAAAATCGATTTGTGTCTTCCAGAGTACTGTCATTACTTCTGGAGAGGGAAGCACATATGAGCCAAATTTGAACTGCTTTTGGCACATAAGCGCTCAAAACAACATCCATTTGGAGTTTGAAAAGCTTGACATTCAGGGTCCCGATGAAAATGGAACTTGTACAACAGACTACTTGAAAATCTACAACAGAAAGGTAAATTTTGGTTTTTCAACCCTGCATTGTTTGGGAAAATGTGTATTTAACTCCGTTTAATTTGCGCAGCCCTTTTCGGTGGTCGAAAACACAGTTCAATCAGACATTGTTTTCAATGGTGATGTCAGTAATGCTTTCGAAAATCTGTTCGATTCTGAGGTTTCCGAACACGAACACGTGTTTTGCGGACAAGGCGCTCCCGAAGGCTACTATACCAACAACCAAGATGTTTACATTAAATTCTTCACAGACAGCACTATTGAGAAGTCTGGCTTCAAAATTATTGCAACCTCTGCGATTGGTAAGTTTGACGTTTCTTCGGTTGAGTGCTAGTTGAGTGTTATAATAATATGGAGGTTTAAATATGCCCAAGGGAAACACACAAATTACAGCGTACGGTTTTTGGGAAACCAACGGTTACAAAATCCCAGAAAAAAAAATCAAAATTTGGAAAAAGGCCGAAACCTGAAATCCCGAAAAACCAAAACTCCGAAAACTTTTTTCGGAATTAAGTAGCAATTTGTTTTTGGGCCAAATTGATCTTTTTTATAAATTGACATAAATATTCAGTGAAATCTCTCAACATAAATAATTTGTCGCTTTAGCAAAAATGGCTTAATTATGGTGGTTAACCAACTATAGCGGAATCTTCACTTACCATACTTAGGACTTACCTTCACAGCCAACGTCACAATTCAACGATTGCTGTTTTCCCTTCTTTGCTTTGAACTTTTGGTATATACAATTTGACTTAAACTAGGTAACAAATGGCGGTGAATAGTTCTATGGCCACAAGCAAAAACAGCTTAAGTCTGTTTTACTCATTTTTCTTAAAGTTTTTCACAAACGCGTGAAATTACAAATAACTCTATTGGCTCTAGTGACTTCAGTTGTTATGTTTTTTTCAAATTGTGGTTACTTTTTTGATGATATACAACTGAAAAAAATTTGAGTACGCTGAATCTAATAGCATAAAAATCTCAATAACGTCTTAAGTCGACTTAAGCGGTTATTGCTTGTGGCCACAGAGTTAATATTCAAATGTGTTGGCTCAACAACAGGGGCCCAACGGTATGCAATGTTTGTTTTCTTATATCTATTTAACATATATTGTGGCTGTCGTACTCATACTCATACTTCATACTCGTGGTATGCATCGTTGTCTGGGTTTACCTTAGGGTGTTCAAGTCCGGGTCTTGATGTTCTTGTGGTTTTGAGGTGGTTGGTCACATTGGTGTTATCCTCGATTGTGGGTTGTCTCGGTCGATTCGTAGAAGGGCAGGGCTGTCCTGTCTGTGTCGTTTGGGAATAACTCCTCGTTTAGCAGAGCTAGTAAAGTATTTTTCAATAAGAGCGCTACAAACGTTTTTTTTAAATAAAACAAAAACGGTTTTGGATATCAATGAAATCCTTTATTCCTGTGAAAGAACGTTCGATGGCATTATGTATGGAACTCGATTTCTTTTGCATGGCCACCACGGGCACGCTCGCAGAAGTCCAGATGCTGAACCCAATTTTCGACGGTTTTCAGGCATAGATCGGCCGATACTGCTGCAATTTCACGTTCGATATTCGTACGAAGTTCATCAATCGTCGCTGGCTTGTTGGCATAGACCATAGACTTGACGTGGCCCCACAGGAAATAGTCGTACGGCGTCAAATCGCACGACCGAGGCGGCCAAGCGACTGGACCATTTCGTGAGATAACACGTTCTCCAAACTTGATTGTGACATTCGCTGTGTGGCTTGTGGCGCCGTCCTGTTGGAACCACATGTCCTCCAAGTCCATATCATCCAATTGGGGCCAAAAATATTCGGTTATCATTGAACGGTAGCGATTCCCATTCACAGTAACGTGCCGGTCTTGATCATCACGGAAGAAGTACTGCCCAATGACGCCGCCGGCCCATAAACCACACCAAACCGTAATTTTTTAGGGATGCAATGATGACTCATGGAGTACGTCTGGACTGCTGCCTGACCAATACCGCATATTTTGTTTATTGACGAAGCCATTCAGCCAGAAATGAGCCTCATCGCTGAAGATGATTTTTCGATGAAAATCCGAGCCCAATTCACGAACATACAAGGCTTCTGGTGGCAAACGGCTTAAGTTCTTGCGTCAATTTAACCTTGTAAGGATGTAGGCCAAGATCTTTTTGCAAAATTCGCCACAACCACGTCACAGAGATGCCCAACGCTTGAGAACGACGTGTGAGAGACGCATTTGGCCTTTCTTCAACTGAAGCCTCAGCAGCAGCAGCAATATTCTCAACACTACGGGCACTTCTTTGTCTCATTGGCAAGGGAACATTTTGTACTGTGCCTGTGGATTCAAATTTTTCCACTAGACGCTCAATTGTTGATCTACGACGATTTCCGGTAGTAAATTTTAATAATTTCGACTCGTTGTTGGCTCGTATATCTTTCCATTATGAAATGGCAAAACTTACTGAAGAGAAATGTCAAAAGAGCGGCAAGAAATTCGGCGTCGTTTGCTGTCCCTGTCGCTCTACTTTTGTAGCGTCCCTGTTGAAAAACCCTTTACATTGAGGTACCGATGCTCTGGGATGTGTGGCAGGTCCGCAATCCTCCGGACTAGTGGGTTCGGATGGCTGCAGATATTCCCGCGTATTTCCTGGAAAAGTGTGACAATATAATTTTTAATAATTTAATTGAAGAATCTTCAACTTTTGACGTCTTTCTTCTGGATTGGATCGTAGTAAAGTCCTCTGCATATCCGCAAGAGTATTCTTTCGGATACTCCCAGCCTCCTCATGTATGTCTTCGAGACGGAATACTAAATGGGGAATCCGTAGGTTACTACCGGTCTTATGAGTTGTTTGTATAGCAGCAGTTTTATTCCTCTACCAAGTCCATTTTGCTCCTTCAACAGCGGTTAAACTCGGTGAAATGCAAGTGATGCCTTCCTGAGTGCAGCGTTCAGGTGTAGGTTGAATCTAAGTCGCCCGTTGAAGTTGACTCCAAGATACTTTACTTTTTTTGTGGTTGAGAGTGATGATCCGACGGGCAGGTTTATTTGTATGTTGCAGCAGTTGGTGGCCGACCTAACTCTGGTTCCTCTGATGGATCTTTTAAACAGA
Source organism: Cheilosia impressa (assembly GCA_948293265.1). Taxonomy (NCBI): domain Eukaryota; kingdom Metazoa; phylum Arthropoda; class Insecta; order Diptera; family Syrphidae; genus Cheilosia; species Cheilosia impressa. The sequence continues at coordinate 26,132,310 of OX411882.1, forward strand.
TCAGTTTAGATTTGCCTGTGTTGATTCGTATGCCCCATATTAAGTAGTACTGGAATAGTTTTCTAGTGTGGGCTTCTACCCATCGTGCTGCTATGGCTGGGGACATCGAGTTGCTGTATGTGACGGAGTCATCGGCGTATAAACAGCTGTTAGTTGCGTTCTCGAGCTGAGGTTGAGCGGACGTGAAAATGTTAATAACTCGTCGGATAAATGTACCTAAGCAAACATTGTTCGTTCTTTGTGATTCTAACAAAAGCGAATGACTTAAAATTCACTTAAGTGAACTTAACTAACGAGTTTTTCTACCGTGCCTTGCAGTGAAATAACTCGTCAGTACTTATATAGTAAAAACTATTGAGTATTAAAAAGTGTTTTAAAGTGTGTACTTCTTTCAGAACATGATAGGTTTATTTTTTTTGCTTTAAAAGAAACTACGAAGTTGATAGTTTCAAGCATTCTTATTGCTAATGTTCCTTCTTTTTGATTCTCACCTGGAAGTGCGCCCTCGAACATTTTGTAAAACAAGCGTGCTTAAGGACATATAAACAAAAATTCCAATTTATTTCTAAATTTAAAGCAAAGGCTTTTGTCAGGGTCAAACCAAAATCCCGAAAATCAGTGAATTTTAATCACATTCACTGATTTTCGGGGTTTAAGGATCGGGCTTTTGATTTTTCGGGATTTTTTATTTTGAGACTTGGGGTCTCGGTCATTTTTAGTCGGGATTTTGTGCTTTGGAATTTTATGGGTAACCCCGGACAACTAACATTATATACTTTTACTTTGTTTTATGTAAATTACGCATTTTCAGATCTGCAGGCCACAAATCCCGAGATTAAGTACAAGAGTTTTAAAATGAATCTGGAAGTGTTTCCACCGCATAAAAGAAGATTAAGTTGACGTATTCCTTCTGGCTCTCTCCATTCGAGAGAAAGAACGACGTTTCAAAGCAATTTTTCCATTCTTGACGTCGTCTTTTTCATTTCTGTCAAATGCAGCTTTGTTTGTTTCACATTTTTGACATCCCGAGCTGTGGAAAGTGTGTTCAGTGTGTTGGTTTTCGAGATAAGTTTTTAATCTCGTATTTATGGGATTTTAATTTGAACGATAAATCTCTAGATTTAGTTGAGATTCTCGAGAGACTAATGCCATGTTTCCACCGGAGATTAGGTAGAAACACAGCATTAGTGCACTCTTTTATCTCGCTTACCCGGTCAACAAAAACGAAAACCAAAATTAGTCCAAAAATATTGGGCTCAACACGACCAGACATCTCTAAAGCGAAATAATCAGTAATTATCTAGTTAAGTTCACCGCTTAGTTTCTGAATCAAGTCGACGACTAGCTGACTGCCTGCAAGCTTTAATTAAAATGCGCAGCTATATTGAATAAGTACCAATAACCAATTACAGCTGCACCTTAACTTTATAAGATTCTACATTTGTTCTCATTGCGGAATTTAATTAAATTACTAATTTCCCACCCGGTCTGATGAGGTGATCTTTCGGAACTTCGAGATCACAGAATTTGTTTCTATATTTTCACAAAAAGTGATTCAAAGGCACTACCTTTGTTTGCATCGACCTTTTCAGCAGTTTCCATCACTTTTCTTAGAACTTCAGGTCCCAGTGTTCTCACTTTTTCTCAAATATTGCCTTAAAGTCGGTTCATGGTATTTGGCTTATTGGCATATGCTTCACTCTTAAGTCTTAACCCTAGAAGCCTAAGGTTACTGACTGCCCCTAATAAGCTAAACAATATACTAAAACATATTTTTTTAAAGCTTAGTGCAATACATTTAGTTCTAGTTTTTTTACTGAAACATTAAAAGGTGTTGCCAAATCAAAAATGCGATTTCTATTTAATAAATACTTCAGATTTTACTATTAAACAGTCTTAAAAGTAGGCACAATATTTTTAAGTCTAAAATGAACATGTTTTCGAAAATTTAAAAAAATAAAGTTCGCGACTGGGTCGAACGAAACTTTCTCGTTAATCAAAAGTTTAGTTGGTTGTTTTCTTATTTTATTAAGTAGGTAGGTAAAAATCTATGCATATATGGTTTTAGCTGCCGGATAGACCCATCATTCGCAAGAGCGCATCAGTGACTAAGTTAATTAAAAAAACACACTACGTCCCCGGGTTAAAGAGAGACAGATGTAACGCATCGACGGGCAAAGGAAGTCCCAAATAAAGAAATCTGGAGCCGTTGAATCGGCCAGTTAAAATCATAATCGGATCGGTAAAATATTCCTTCACGAGAGTCATAGCTGGACGATCATTTGGTTTGATTTTGACTGCCGTTAAATTATTTGCAAAGACCGGCTTCACATCACCAACTGCTGAGAACGTCGCCTGGTGAAGGTTTTCCCCAATACTTGCTTGCATCCGAGTTACTACAGCGCAAGGTCTCCCAACCACTCCTCGGAAGATCAAAGACTGCCCCATGTAGCTTAAAACGCTGAACCAATCGGTAAAAAATGCACTGGGAGCACTTTGAACATGAAAGAAATTTCGATATGATCTTTGTGTCTGAATGATCGAATGCCGCCTTTCAAAATAAGAGTAAACATCTTTGGTCCGTTGTTCTGCCTTGTCGCAAAAATTTCCCAAGTTTTTCAAAGTTATTTCTGAAAAAATCACGTAAATGTAAATAAAATTACTCAATAATTAAATACTAACTCTATTTATGAGCCACCCTGTATGATAAATATGCTGGACAGGTTTTGACGAAACTTTTTTTAAATGATTCTCCTTGCTTTTCTCTTTAGGATGCCTAAAGAATTTTACTGCCACCCAAGGACGGATGTTTACGAGAACAAGTGCAGACTGCAACATTTATATAAACGCTCCACCAAACTATACCATTACCATTTACTTCAACTACTTCCACTTCTTCTACGGTGACACTGATGAATGCAAATCTGATTTCATAGAGGTTTTCACAGCTAAGCAACAGCCAGACTTGACTTAAATCTAAAAGCGTTATATATTTTAGATTTTCGATGAACGAGCCAATTCTACATCAGCCGGAAGTATTCGCAAAATTTGCGGAACAGTTAATCCATCCAACAGTGTGTTTTCGGATTCGAACAAGTTGCGAATTTTCCTATCACACCGCGGTTTCTTCAACAGTTACGATTTTAGCTTTTTGGCAAGTGACAAAGGGCCTGGCTGCGGAGGAGACTTCTACAATTCAGCCGGGGTCTTTACAAGTCCTTTCTATCCGGCCAATGTGAGAAACAACTCCGATTGCCGATGGAACATCAGGGTACCGAATAATTTGGCCGTATTTTTGGAATTCAAGAGTAAGTCGGCTGAATATATACTCGTATTTACCTGTCAAAATTTTGCAAGTTTTAATTAAAATATAACATGATTTCAAGTGTCCACCCTAAATTGAACTAACTCACAATGGCGACATTTTCCGCAAGAAAATAGCTACTGTGACGTTCGATAAATTTAGGGCGAATGCTTAAAATGGTTACAAGTAAGGCCAAGAATGCAAATATAGCTAACTGAAAATTCCGAAAATTATGTTTCAGTTTTCGATTTGGGATCGAAAGTGACATGTCGTTCCGACTACTTGCAAGTATTGGAACAAGGACCTGGCAATACGGATGAAGTCACACGACAATTTTGTGGCGAAGTACGTGCACACACCGCTTAAACGTTATTTTTCAGTTTTATATGTTTATCACTTTATTTGCAGGATACGCCCACAATGTATGTAGGACGTCGAAACATTTTATCTGTACGTTTCCGCAAGACAGTGAACTTCGATGGAACTGGATGGGTCATTCGGTTTTCTGGCGTCCGCCGAGGGTTTATTCCAGCTTTGATTTAATTTATAAATTTAGAAGTAAAGATTTTACAATAAAATTTGACATGTGACAACAATGACCGGCGGTGATTTTTTTAAAGACCAGAAGTAGCTCTCAGTTGTGGGCTTTTGTAAAATCGACAGACTTGTAGGAGGTTTGAAATTTAGATATGTGAGTGAATGTTGTTATACCAATTCGGATTTAACCTTAATCCAATCTCGAAAAAACTCCAACAGCGAAAAAAAGGCCAAATAAAGTTTCTAATGTTTGAGACAAATTAATTATCTTTAATATAAATACTTACTTACTTAACGGGCTCCCGACCCGTGGAGAGTCTCTGCCTGAGACACTGTAGCCTTCCGTCCTCTGCGATCCCGGGCACGCTGGCTTCTAGTTATCCAGACCAAGCGCTCTGGCTTGGTCTTTGAAACGGAGGTTCGGTCTTCCTTGTCGTCTCGAACCTAGCGGCTGGGATTCCAAGATCCTCTTAGCTGGAGCATTATTGTCCATTCGCTCGATGTGGCCGAGCCAATGTAGTCGCCTTTTGGACTACATCCACATCTTGGTAGAGCTCATAGAGTTCGCGGTTGTATCTTCTCCTCCATTCGCCCTCCTCGCACACAGGACCAAAAATCCGCCGAAGAATTTTTCTTTCGAAGGAGCCCAGTATCAGCTCTCCCTTCCTGCTTATCGTCCAGCACTCGGCGCCATAAAGCAGAACTGGCAGGATAAGGGTTCTGTAAAGCATACATTTTGTCCTTCGAGTTAGGAGTTTTGAACCCAATCGCTTTGCCAAACCGAAGTAGCAGCAGTTTCCTAGGGTGGAGTTCATGTTTACTCCGAGGTAGATAAACTCCTTAACTACCTCGAAATTGTTTGTATCAATAGTGACGTTCTGTCCTAGGCGGTGGACAGATGCTTGTTTGTTGGTTGATAGCATGTACTTAGTCTTGTCCTCGTTTACTACAAGACCAACGAATTTCGCCTGTTCTTCAATCGCCGTAAAAGCCTCTGTCACGGCACGCTGGGAGCGACCGATGATGTCAATATCGTCTGCATACCCCAGTAGCTGGACGGATCTGTTGAAGATAGTGCCTTCCGTGTTGACACCTGCCCTGCGCACTATCTGCTCTAGCGGTGCATGTTTGGAATAGCTCGGAGGAACTACTTCCAAATTGCACATTGCAGCGTGTGTTCTCCATCGTCACGCTACATAGCTGGATCAGTTTTGCCGGGATCCCGAATTCGCCCATCGCCACATAAAGCTCCTGACGATGAATGCTATCATATGCGGCTTTAAAGTCGATGAATAGGTGGTGAGTCTCGACTTGAAATTCATTGGTCTTATCCAGGATTTGTCTCAGTGTGAAAATTTGGTCTATAGTCGATCTGCCGGGCCGGAAGCCACACTGGTACGTGCCGATTAGTGTGTTGCAGAACGGTTTGAGACGTTCACACAGTACGTTGGATGGGATCTTGTATGCGACATTAAGCAGGGATATGCCTCGATAGTTCTTGCAAGCCATAGGATCGCCTTTTTTGTAGATGGGGCATATGGTGCGCGTTATAGGGCCATGTTAACCGAGTTTTTTCTACCGCAATTGGACGAATTAGGACTGGAGGACATGTGGTTCCAACAGGACGGAGCTACGGCACACACTGCGCGAGCCACAACCGATATTCTGAAGGCGGCGTTCCCGGGTCGCCTCATCTCTCATTTAGGCGATTTGCACTGGCCCGCAAAACCGCCCGATCTAACCGTTCCAGACTTTTTTTTGTGGGGTTTTTTGAAGTCCCGGTTTTACGTGAATAAGCCCGAGACCCTAGAAGCCCTCAAGGACAACATTCGACACGAGTGCGAAAAACTGTCGCCCGAAGTTCTCGCCGAAGTGATGAAAAATGCCATAAAACGAACCCGTATGGCAATCAATTGTGACGGCGCCCATTTGGCCGATATCATCTTCTCGACTTGACCCATAAAATTCTCAAGGTCCAAATAAACATAATCAAAAAACAGAATCGAAGTTTTTCATATAGAAAAAAAAGGGAAACAAACAACATCGGATGACTTCTTTTGGCCCACTTCTACCTGCCAAAATTTGTTAAAATTACAAATAAAACAAAAACTTCTTAACCGTCCTGGCCACGTTTGCTGCATTCATGCGAAGGATCATCATACGACTGCTCTCGAATCAAAGCCCACAAGTGCACATATCTCGTAATTTATATTCACGAGATGACACCTATTCCAGTGAGACTCGCTAATTAATTGTTCCCTTTTATTGATTCGACTCACGGTTCTTTAGTATAAATACTTGAACAGGGGTGTTTAACACGACCAGATCGTGCCATATTGTTCAATCCAAACACCGCACATAGTCCGTGAATTACAGACAAAATGCCACAGAACTCGGCCAAGGCCTTTATTATCCAATTATCGCCCGCCCGAACTGAAGCATTTAACGCTAAACTAAATCGATGACTAACTCTGGGCTAATGGCCTTCAGCTTCCGTCTAGACGTGTGTGCCCTGAAACGAAGAGTAAAGGTCATCCAAAGACCTTCGAAACAAATCACACCTTAGGAGTTCTTCTGGTCCTAAGCCGAGTGTCTGCTTCTAAGTGTACGAATTAGCCGGAATTTTCTTTCGTTTTCCCTTCTTCATTAGCGTCCAGCTGCCAACTGCGTACCTTCTATTCTTGACCAGTTTTGGCAGACACTCTAATTGAATTTTTTCACTCCTAACTGTAGCCACACTTTGAAGCGCCTAAAAGCTTTGGCAAACAACAGCCAAAAGTGTGGAATCTTTATAAAGCCGCAGCTATTTAGGCCGTTCGTAGTACATCGCAGAACTGTGCCATATTACTTTTGAAGCCGCACACTCTGCGACCATAAGCGTGTTTTAGTTTCCGCGTGTTTACGAGTGTAGCATAGTTAATTGTTTGTTTTGTTTATTTGTTGGTGGTGATCACGCCAATATCGCCTGAACACATTTAAGATCTAATCTAGAGGACTTTGTTGTCATTTTCTGTTTTTTTTTTGTTGCTAATTTTATTGTGCACATTTAAGGTTGACACCATGCTGTGGGTAAGTAGTTATTCACGTGATCTTAGGTTTTCGGAAGCGTTAAATGAAATTTAAGCCGTCCTGTGACGCAATTAAATAGGTTTATTTTTTTGTGTTAATTAATTGCATTTGGTCATTTTATTTTTAAGTAGTCAGAGGACCATTAGTGTCAACACGTGTCGACACGTTTGGGCTAATATCGGACCGTGAGTTCCTTTTTTATCATTGAATCTTTTAAAAATAGGATTGCTGGTTATACCTTCTTACTGTCCTGTGTTTTTGGTTGGCGTTTATATTGCAAATTAGCTTTAGCTGAGGTTAGTCTCAACTGGGATAGCACGTCCTTACTTTACTTTTCCTTACCCTGAGTTACTGCAGCTGCAGTCTGCGAATTCAGGTCTGGGTATGAGTGGAGGGAAGGCACAATAGGCTCCTTTAAGAAGCCGCAGTGCCAGAGCCAATCGAAGGCTCTAATCTTTCTAATAAGTGATGCTCTTTTGAAATGGAGTTTCAGTCTTCCTCCTTATCTTAAAGTTATAGTTGTAGATGTAGATCTTTGGAGATCCTTCTAGGTGGAGCATTACTGTCCAATCGTTTGATATTTGCTGTGTCAGAAGTCAGAAACATTGTAGCGTGCGTGTCGTGTCTTTTTATATATTTTACATACTTTTGGCTTTTCCTGTAGTCGCCCAATTCAACAACAAGACCAGTCAATTCTGAGGGCAGATTCCGTATAACAATAATCGTCGGAACGATATCGTTTTTAAAACTTTGAAGTTATATTCTGCCCGAATTTGTTTCACTTTTGACAGCTTTCATTGTATTTGTGGAAAATGATTGGATTAAGATCCCAAACTCGTAATTTTCTCACTTAGTTGCTGCTTTTGGAGGTCTATCGAAGAGAAGAGTTTAGATCCAGCCTCTGGAATTCAAAAAGGATACCAGTTCCCCAATACATCTTCCACACCTCCTCAAGGGAGGTCTAGACAGACGCAAAGAAAGTTGAGAGTTTCTTGTTCGGCTGCGTCATAACAGCTGCGGCAGTCCTGTCTAATGATCCCCTATATGCCTTTTCGTATTTTAGTTAGAAGGTGGGTTGTTTTTTCCGTCTTGTAGTTCGGCCACATCCTTTTGGATATGATACAGTTCGTCAGACTCCCCCATCCGAGGTTAACCTTCGATAGGAAATCTGCGGAGATTTTTGCTTTGACAGCTTCGAGCGAAATGTAAACCGATTCCGCAAGTGAACATGGAAGGGCTGAACCTTGCCTAGCTAGCTCCGTAGCCTGTTCGTTTTCATAAACGTTGCTATGACCTGGAACCCAAGTCAGGGTAGCCGTTAACTGGTCGAGCGAAGCTATTTCCATTCGAAAACTAATTTTGAGGTTATATGAACTTGATAGCCTTGATGGCAGCTTGACTGTCAATGAAAATGTCTGTCTTTTGCCTGCCATCAGGTCAAACTTGGCCTTGCGGATAGCAAGTACTTCCGCCTGAAACACTCTGGCTGCAGCCTGAAGGATTTTGAGATGTTCAGAGACTCAGAAAAAACACCTGCACCTACTCCACATCCACAGTCCATTTTTCAACTGTCCGTGTAGATACGTAAATTCGAGTCCCTGTTCAGCCGTTCATATTGGCAAATCGAATTTCGAAGGGAATTCTACTCCCGTATTAATAAACGCTGCGTAAAGGTTATCAACTCGTTATTCAGCAGTTACGTCAAATTTTTCTGTGCACAAGTCAGTTAGCTAATAGACATCAGATAGGTCTATTGTTTATTAATACGGGGGTTAGTGAAAAGCATTTGGGAATAGTATACATAGTCCTTTAAGTTTGTTGTTCTATTGATAGAGAAAGCAGAATGTTGCTATAGCAGTAGGGTCTTTCCGAGCAGTTACCTCGACACTCTGATCTATGATCGCGCTATGTGCTGTGAGCTTGTGATGTAGGTATGTAAAAAAAAGGTCAAATTGTAAAAGATGCAAAAAGACTGTAAGGGCGTCTGATGGTGTTGACCGTGGAGCGCCTGTGGTGACTATAGGTGCCGTTCTTTCTACTTTGTTAAGTTTGGCTACGTTGTAGGCTTTACTTAGAGCCGACAAATAGGTGAGGATGAGGTCGTACGACGGCTTTGTCAGCCCCATATTTTGCCAAATGTTTTATTGCTGTGCCTTAGATAGTGATAATTCTATTTTGCCACGTAGATGGTTGTCTAGGAGTCGGTCGTGGGTCTTCAAAATAAAGGAGCTTGGACTGAAATCTTTCGCGTGTCTGCCCACCTTTGGAATGAAAATCCCTCTCACTCTCCTCCATGAATTGAGTACGTGGTTAACAGCTTCTAAAAATCGGTGTGAGCCATGAAAGTGCTATGTCTTGACATTTCTGTAGCAGAACTCCGTCCATCCAGGCCCGGTGATTTTTATGGAGCGAGACTATTTATGGCCCAGGAATTTATTTCTTAAGTGACAATGGATTTGATTCCGACCAGAACGTCGCTGCTTCAAAAACACTGCATCTATCCGAAAGTTTTAGGACACCTGTAGGTCTAACTCGCTGGAGTATATGCCAGACCCCTTGCCCTCAGTAGTCTTAGAACAATTGGTATGTAATGAAATCTCATTTTCACTCGAAGCCCCATTTCTGTGCCAATCCGTTCTAGCCAAGGGCAGTGACTTTAGTTCGGGCAGCAGTATGCTCTAGATACTCTAGATAACATAAAAGACACGTCATGCGAGTACACCATTTGTTTGGAATTTTTCTGTTTAAAGCAAGTAAACCGTGATCGCAAACAAAGTGTGTGGAATTCCAAAATAACTGTTGAAGGATATGCCAAGCGATGATATCAGAATCAGAATAAACGCTTTGCATCGATCTTTCGGAAACTTTTATCTTGCACGGAAATTTTTCATAGATACGTTAACCGAAATCGATATAAACAAGACGATATCAGGTGTGCGTGTGCGTCATGAAGAATGTTTTACTACTGGGAGCGTAAAACACTTTACTACTGGAAAAACATATTCTTATCTCCTGAATGATCCTACCAAGACTTTGTGCACCAAAATTAAATGGACGACAAATGCGATTATCTACGAACGTACGGTCGCATTTCGAAACAGACGTTTTTCGTATGGAAAGTTGGGAATAGTCCCAAATCACTTGGGATTACTATCTTGGTATATTTTTGTCCTCTCTAAGCATATCATAACCTAAGCTTGCTATCACTGGATCCGTCATTATACAAAAGAAGTCATTCGACGTTGTTTGGCTCTCATTTTTTTTTTATATGAAAAACTTTGATTCTGTTTTTTGATTATGTTTATTTGGACCTTGAGAATTTTATTGGTCAAGTCGAGAAGATGATATCGGCCAAATGGGCGCCGTCACAATTGATTGCCATACGGGATACGGGAATGAGAGCCAAACAACATCGGATGACTTCTTTTGGCCCACCCTGAATTAATACGTGAACATACAAAATTGCCACACACGTTTTTGTTTTGTATGAAATGAGAAGAATAAAACTTACAAAGGGTCTTTCATTAAGGACTTGGCCATTTCTTATCAGCTGTCCAATAAACATCGCATTTTTTTTACTTGACTATGAATTCCTTGTCTACTAGGACGAGAATTTACAGCCGAAAATTGGCGTTAACGCTCTTAAAGTTGCGACCACCGACTCGGAATTTCGGTAGAGAATTTTAAAAATTTTTAAACGTTGTTCCTTGTACTTCACAATGATGAAAATATTGATTTTACTAAATCTTTTGACATTGACAGTTGGGTATTCGGTTTAAGGGTGCGTTCATACGAGGTTAAATCCGTTTTTTTATGGAGCGCCTCATTTTATATATAAATAAATAAGCGAAGGCAAATAGTTAAGAACCACTTTCGCTGCCACAAATTTTAGTTTATTGATAACATAGTAAGATATTGCATTCGTACAAAATTGCAAACTCGAGATATTAATCATTTCCGACATTCCGATGACAGAGTAACTCGTAAAAGTGGGGCGCGAAACTCTATACGTCTATCCATATGCTAACGAGGCCTTTTTTTGCCCGATAAGCTCAATATTAACAAAATAATATATAAATATTCATATCAGTGTGACTTGTTCGAAAACGCCTCTAACAATTTCAACCAAAATTAATATTTGAGCTTAAGTAGGTGAGGTTAAAATAAATGCGCACTCCGTTCTCGGTAAAAAAAAAATGAATAATGGTACTTTTAAAATTTGGACAGACAATCTCTAAAACGATTGAAACAAAAACTCATTCCTAAAATAATACATACCTATGGTCATATTTCACTTAATAGAAAACTCAGTTATTCTCTATATTATCGTACAGTGCTTTATTGAAAAAAAGAAATTTTTTGAATTTGGTTTTCTTTAGTTTACCCGAAAACGGCAAAAACGATTTTGACCAAACTGCACACTAAAGGTTTTTTTGACGTGGGCCCTAGTGCGCACTGGGTTAACCCTAATGCGTTGAATTCGCCCTGGTACTGAAAACCTGTGTTTGACATGGCTTCTAGGGCACCCTAGTTGTGCCCTGAACTGACTCCAGTTAATTTGTGGGGGCAAGAATTCAGTGCTGAGTTTTGCTGTCATTTCGGTTGCTGTCATTTCATTTTCAAACTCGTCATCTACATTGCGAAGACTTTTATCAACTATTTGCATTATGGCAAACCCAAATTCAGAATTTGGTTCTATAATTTTTAGCAATAAACGGGAAAAACTATTACCAAAAAAATAAATATTTGTCAATATCAACAGCTGACAGACTTCAGGGCAACGTTTTGCGTTCGATATAGAAGTCGAATTTTCAGGGTAGTGCAGGGTTTTTGACATCTAATTTTCAAGTAGCTGACACTTCTCAGTGCGAACTAGTGGGCACTAGTGCAAGCCACGTCAAACAAACCTTAAGACTAAAATTGACGTTTTCAAAATTCTCGCGATCTTAATTTATAATTTGAAACACCGAAAACGCAAATTCTAAATATTCCTCATAACTCGAAAACCCCATTTTCGATTTGAATAAAACTTTAAAACCACGTCTGTACATGCTGAACAATATCTTATTCTCAGTTTTCAGCTAAATTGATGAGTAGCGCACGAAAAGGAAAAGATTCAGTTTGATCGTTGAATAAGTGACGGAGTCCAAAGAAAAAGAAAAGACGAAAATGAAAAAGAAAGAACATAAAAAGACAGCCATCTTGTTGTGGACTGTAGAGGTGTCAATGTGGATTGTGGAAGTGGATGTGTTCAATTAATGTTTCGGATTACTCACCCAACATAAATAGTTAAGCAATAGTATTTTTCAAACTAAACATTGCAATATTTGTTACAGTCTGCATAATTTTACAAAAACCGCTTACATACTAAAGATAATATCAGTGTTCTAAATGAGATCACGTATTTAGTTTATCTCAAAAAAATCTAAAAATCCGTTTTTTAGTTAGGTATTTTTATTTTCCGATCTATTTTTACAGATATACGGCTTATTTTTGTAATAATCTCTACGCATTTTATCAAATATTTCCCACTTCTTCTTTTTCTGCAACCATATTGAATATGCAAAAATAAATCCAACCACTTGGAGCCTTACACAATCCGAAACTCCCACCTCATTTGCACACACGTCCCACACATCCATCGGCAAATTCGGTTTAAAACTACGATACTAATATATTCCAGTCGAAAATAAAAACATGGGAAAAAAATTTAAACTCCTGCTACACTTTGCCGTGTACCCAAACATCTTGTAAAATGTAAGCGCTTATAAAATAGCACAGTAGGGGCTCCCAACTCTCGAAACATAACTTGTGACAATAAATTGACTGTTACTGTGAGCTTCACATTTTAAGAACTCACCCCCGTATTAAAAAACGTTGCGTAAAAGTTATCAACTCGTTATTCAGCAGTTACGTCAAATGTTTGTATGCTATCTGATGTCTACTAGCTAACTAACTTGGGCACATTTGTTTATTAAACGGCGGTCACATTTGAATTTTACACTATTAGTATATTTTATGAACAGTTTCTTTATCGATTCTCAGATATTTACCTACCTACATAATAAAATAAGAAAACAACCAACCAAACTTTTGATGAACGAGAAAGTTTCGTTCGACCCAGTTGCGCATTTTATTTTTCGTTGGAAAGCTTGTGCAGAGATGCAAAGCTGTTTGTTATTTGTTTTACAATATGTTGGGCCTACCTAATAATAATTTTTCATGCTCACACTAAATATTTTGTAGGTCACAATGGGTAATTCTAATTATGTACGGAAAATTTCGACATTGTGAGTTCGTTAGATCTATACTGGAGACAAAATATTATTATTAGTATCGCGCGTTGTGTATAAGCCAGGGTTGGCATTCTGTAAGGCGAAACGTTAAAACGTTTTCGTGTGCACGAAGAAATTTGCTTGTGTAACATAGGGCATAGGTTTGATCGCTTCGCCTTACAGAATCTAATCCTAGGTTACTAAAGGGTTATTTTTTAAGTGTTAAATTTTTCAGGTTGGCAGCACTGGTTAGTAATGGCGTCCAAACGTCATCTGTCAAAGTGAAAAGTTTTCAGCATACTCTGCCATTTAATCATGGAAAGACTTACAAACGACCAACGACTTCAAATTATTAAAATTTATTATAAAAATTCGTGCTCTGTGAAAAATGTGCACCGTTTGTTACGACCATATTATGGTCGTCATAATCGACCTGGTGAATCAATAATTCGTGCTGTTATCACCAAATTTACTTTGTTGGACATTAAACCATCGATTCGCATGCGTACAGTGCGTACCGAAGAGAATATTGCAGTCGTAGCTAATGTTAAAAGCTCGTGAAACAGTGGAAATGTTGAAGGATGAATTTGGTGAGCAGCTTATCTCTCGAAATGGCCTTGTGAGTTGGCCGCTAAGATCATGCGATTTAACGCATCTTGATTATTTCTTGTGGAATTATGTAAAGTCGTTAGTCTATGTGGACAAGCCGAACATGATTGAACCCTTACAGGATAACATAGCACGCGTAATTCGAAATACTCGAAAAAGTGCCGCAAAATCGGACCTTTCGAACGGACCATTTGCAACGAAGCCGCGGACAACATTTACATGAAGTTGTCTTTAAAACGTAAATGGCAAAGGCCTATTTATCGATTACAATAAGAATTTTGAATTCGATTTTATTCGATTTTTGGAAAAAGTACGCTTAAAAAATCACCCGTTATAATGGTTGAATTTCTACCACCGGGCGAACTCTAGTTTAACCTAAAAGAAAACACAATTTACCTACCCCTGGAATGGAATGGTATGGAATTGTATAATCTTAGTTCAGGTGTTTTTCGACCACTTTCGTTTCAATGAATTCAATTTTTCGACTTTTCGACGCATTACAATGTAAATTACATATAAGAAAAACTTTTTTTCAAAGAGGAGTATTTTTTCCTTGATATCTAGATGTCGTTTTTGCGCTGATAAAAACAAAACAAAGAAAGTATCGAAGATTTTTGGACATACACACTTTTAAAAATTGTTTTCAATATATGATCATTTAATATGAGTCCATACGAAAGTAATAAAGGCAATCACTCACCATTCGTCATTCGCATGTGACTTTCACGTGACTGGCATGACACTTATTTTTATGGTTCTTAGTTGGTTGACCTAAGCCTTATTGGATGACGTAATTTTTGCAGTACTTTAATCACAGCACTCGGTGATTAATTATCCTCAAGATTATTCACGGTGTTCATGCCTACGTTGAGCGAGAACATCAATAAAAACCAAAAACCAGTTGCAATGAATGAACGAACTCTGCACGAAAACATTTGGCGAGATATATAATTTTTAACTCAACTTGACTTGTTATTGTTAGTATTCAACTCGTTGTTGCGTTGAATTAAATCATACTTCATTGCAGAGTTTTATTTTCCCCTATAAAGCGAAAAATAAACATGCTGACTGAGTGTGATTTTTTATGATTCATTTTATAAATAAGACGAAAAATTATATAACGAATTTTCAGATAATTGCTAAACAAAATATTGAATAGAAAATAAATAATTTTAAATATGTGTACGTTTCTGTTTCTTCAGTTTTTTTAGGTCATCGCTTTTTCAACTTTCTCGTTTACTTAATAAGAGAAATTTATTGTTTTCGAACTCGAAATAATTCAATTGGGATATTACCTTGAAATTCCGCCTGTCCGTTTTTCAATTAAAAAGGGCTTTGCCCTTTTCATTTGTTTAACAGCAATTGATTAGACTTTAACCGGCTTATTGTTCACGGACAATATATACCCTGTATAAGACCTGGTGTTTCCATTATGTTGCGCCATAGTGTAGCGGTGGTGTAAAGAATATAATACAGCAGCCAGAGATGTTTTCTGTATTACCCCTACGGCAGCACCTTGCTCATATACCGCTTGATTAAAGAACTTGCAATCAACAGTCCGACGAGTCACTAATTTAGGTTGCTTCCCAAGGGTGCAGTAGGACCCTAAGAGAGCTATACTGAGGAGTGCCACGTAGAAGGTAAAAATGAAATTTGTTCACAGATACGAAAGGAACGGGTGCCGGAATATTTACCGCAGATCAATACCTGATAATGTCTATAAGACTCCCGGACACAAGCAGCGTCTTCCATTTAAAATGAGCAATCTGATGAGCAGCCAATAAGGAGAGTAACTATACAATACTGAGCCTGAGGATGATGAGACACCAAACAGACCCCTCGGCATTATTAAGATTCCACCTATATTCTATGATCTCAGATGAAAAATAGTTTGGAGCCTCAATTATGCCTAGGAAGTTGAAATTTTAAATGTTGATGTACATCTTGTACTTGTAGTAAATAAAGGGTGTCCCATAACTCAAAATTTTAAATTCGCGCCAACGGAAAAAAGATAACAATGTTACAGCCGACAGTTCGGTTTAGTAAAAATGGAGTGCTTTACGAAAGAACAAATTTAAAAAATAACGAAGGTTTGACAGCTACAGGTTCGTTCAAAATATGACCGTCATTGTGATTGAAAACCATCAACTGAGAAGAGTCTGAATCAATTAGTGATCTTTAACACTCTGGGTGTCCTGTCACAAGTCGTTCAACAGAAAACATCGAAGCAGTTCGCGACAGTATTGCTGACAGTCTAGGAATATCAATTCGACTGGTCAGGCAGTAACAATTAATGGTGTTCGTTATCGTGACATGATAACCCAGTTTTTAGTGCCTTAATTACAAGATATGGATGTGACCAACATATGGTTTCCAAGATTAAAATTAATTCAATTACTGCATGATTTATTTCCTAATCGTGTAATCGACCGTTTTCGCGATCAGAATTGGCCATCCAGATCTTGCGATTTAACGCCATTGGACGTTTGTTCTTTGCGGCTTTTACAAGTAAAAGGTCTATGCAAACACTGTTCTCAAAAAGATATCCCACCAAAAACATTCTGTGAAAAACTAGCCAAGTCTCAATGGACCTACTTGTTTATCTCTAAAAAGTAATGAAATCTAGACAAAGTCGTGCCAAGTCTAAGGTTCCTTACTGCGATTTCTTTATTATTATAGTTAATGTTGTGTGATTTTTGACATCAAATGAAGCGGCCCACCAAGTTGAATATTTTTTGTAAAGGCGGTATGTCGATCTCTAATAGTTTGGTTGGGCTATTGTGTTTTCTAATCAGGGTCACCCGGTACTCCAGATCTTCGATTATCCTAGTTTTTATAGTGTTCCCTTTATGTTTCCCTTTTGGCCCACCTTCGACAATCAAGCTTAAGCAACCATTGGCGATATCAAATCAATTTTACTTTTGACTCACGTTGGTCTTTCGTATCCGTCTTGGTATCTTAATCACCCCCGCTGATGGTGATTAAACGTTTATGAGCCACCTAAGGTTGGCTATGGAAATTCGTTCGATTTATCTTTATGTTATTAAAAATTTGAGCTACTACAATAAAAACTAGCGAATCGCCATTGTTAAACAATGACGTCAAGAATTGCCATCAATAGCGCCGACCACTTCCTTGAATTGGTTTAGATAGACGTGAACCCGAAATTGCCAACACAACTCTGTTACGCACAAAGTTTATCGTCCGCACGCTTCAACGTAAATAGAAAGCCTCGTGGAGATACTGTTGCCAAATCGTTGGCATTTAGTGGAAGACTTTCCCTTTTCGAGCTCCCTTACAGAGAATTATACCGCTAAGCACAAAGTTCCGCCGCTGTACCGACGCACAATTGTGTATAGTTATATCTGGCTAAATAGCCAACAATGCAGGCTTATATTTCGCGTGTTCTTGGTAAGATAGCTCATATACCTGAAATCATAAAACATTCATTCATTTAAAGTCGGTTCCAATCATTTGGGTTTACGGGTTCGCTTCAGATTGGAGAGGACATCCTCATCCTAAGATACCGACAGTAATGAGAAACTCAATCAGTGTATTTCCATAAATTACTCCGATAGTATGAGCCAATTGGGAAGTAGACCTTTCCTAAGATTAAGTCCGACCAGCTACTTGATCCATTTTTTGACAAAAGATATTCAGATGCAGGCAGATAAAATATCTGTTCAACCTTTATCAACAAACATAAAATTAACACTGTCATTCCAAACAAAGTTGTGATTGCCGATCTAATGTGGTTTAATGATGACGTAAACATTCACGATTAGTTATGTTGCCAAGCAATGAGCAAAAGGTCACTTAAAATAACAAAACAACTGACAGCTATTGACAGTTGCATTCATATCTCAGCAAATCAAATATCAATATAATATGAGACAAGATGTTATCAGTTTTAAACACGCACTGTTTAGCAAAACTATTTTTGTTCGTGAGTTCAGGTTCAGCTTATAAGATCTTATCAATCGAAATACGGAAACTTCAAGTGTACCTTTCGAAGAAATATCATCCAACAGTATTGAGATTACTTATCTTAAGTGTGTCAATCAATAAATTGCAAAGAGTTTAATAGGGGAGGTGGAAACGTTTTTATTTTTATTTAATTTTTGATTTGCCAAGGCGATGGAACCTTGTGCACAAAGAAGACCTAAAAAGGCTCAAAAAATGTTTAGTCTAGTAAAGGGTCTGCGCTTTTCTGCAATATCCGAGACTTTCTTTGTAGTTTCCTATAAAATACATTTCCGTAAAGAGCTGCACAATGACATCTATGTTCAACTGTTTCGCCGTCTTTAACAAATGGTCGGCACTCTGGGGATTGACAGAAGTTTCTAGTCCTCTCTTGCCCAGTTTATCAACTGTTTTCATTTTCGACCGGACCGGGAGCCCACCATAATTAAAGTTTATTCCTTAGGCTGAAAACACACCGGATCAAACAAAACGTTTTGTCTTCGTTCATGAAACAGGAGAACATTGTTTCTTATGAGACACACACCACAAACGGAACAAACCGCACGTTTTTGTTTTGAAGTATTTCGGTTGTCGAAAATATATGTCATTGGATACGAACAACACACATCGAACCAAATCGCACCAAAACTGTTTCGAACAAGCGTCGTTGCCGATAATTGTTTGCTTTCTTATGCCCAACACACACCAAATGAAACGAAACATAAAAAACAAAGCAAAGAGTACGAGTACATATAAAAACAAAACCGTACCTTTGCGTACTTAGAATTTCGTATTTTAAAAGACTTGCCGTCACCACTATGTCTCGAGAGAGGCAGTCTTGCCAGCTTCTCCTACCTTAGCTCGACTCTTTCCATTTGCCTCTGCCCCTATCTTCATTTGATAACTTTAAAAGTTTGACATTAGTGGTGCTATACTTTTTGTCAGCGTTTTTAGCAACGTCTGTCACCTGTCAGCACTGGTATGGTATTGTGCTACTCACTGTTTCAGTCGAAGCCGAAATGCTCATCAATTGGTTGACTATACTATAACTTCAGTGCCCTGATTTGCTTTCTTGTCACCGCTCTTTAGGATTAGTTAGAAATATCTGGGCGGTGTCATTGATGGCAAAGACCATGTTTATTTATGATTTGTTCTCAACAATCAAGCTATTTTGACAGAAAAGCTCACCCACAATGTATTTATGCAGCGCCTTCCAGCTATACCTTTAGTTTCTCCGTTGAGTATATTGGTGATCCCGTCCCCCTCCGATTTTCCAAAACACTTTGTCGAAATGGTCTAAGATGTCAATTTCATTGGTACAATGTGAAAAATGGCGCTTATGGGCAGATGGACACGCCAAAAAATAGCATGGCTCTTAGAAGTTAAAACATTTGGTGACCCGCAACATTGAAAGAAAAGAAACAGCCAATACAAAATGACTCTTTTTGATGATGGACACGTTTTATGAGACTTTGGTTTAACAGGGAAAAATAGTTTTGCCCACTGTTTTAAATTAAATTACGGAACAACAGGACAGGAGTGGCCAGAAGGCTTTCTAAGAAAAAAATATCACTAAACGTTAATCTAAAACCATTTCTGCAGCTACAGACATGTCTTTCAATGAGCCAAGAGTCCAAAAGCTTCTTAAGTCTTTTCAAAGACTTTTTGAGGTTTTTGTTTATTGACTGCTATGTACGATGCAAGCGAAAGAAGTTGACACGTCCGTAGTTAGTGATTGGGGACGTTCAAGTATCTAGTTAAGTAAGTCCGACAGCTCTCTCACTAATTGTATCTCAGTTTTAATTGGGGTTAATCAGTCAAATGAGCAGCTGTTTCAGTTGACGTTTATGGAGGGGTAGCCGACGAATCTAGTCAAAAAATTCGTGACTGAGTACTAAGTTGACAGTTAACATATGTAGCTGAAGCAAGAAAAGTGACGTTCCCGATCAATATAGTTTTTGCGTTCAGGTTACATCTCATCCAGACCAATCTAGTCGACTTAAGATAACTAGAATCTTAAATGCGGCCAATATTATTTACTGTGAGAACAAAATAAGGCAGGCGTGGACAACCTATATTACATTGACGAAACCGTTTAACCAAAAATGAGCTTCATCGCTGAAGATGACTCGGAATTTTGGTAGTAAATTTTAATTACTTATAAACGTCGTATCTTCGTATACTTCACCATGACGAAAGTGTTGATTTTACTGAATATTTTTGACATTGACAGTTTGGTAATCGGTTTAAGGGTGCGTTCACACTGAAAATTTGAAGCTGCCAAGTCGCTAATAGGTTGATAAAAGTGTTCGAAATGTAGATGACGAGTTTGAAAATGAATGACAGCAAGCTAAATGACAGCTAAACTCAGCACTGAATTCTTGCCCCACAAATTAACTGGGGTCAGTTCAGGGCACAACTAGGGTGCCCTAGAAGCCATGTCAAACACAGGTTTTCAGTACCAGGGCGAGTTCAGTGCTACATCGAACGCATTAGGGTCAGTTCCGGCTCAAGCCAAACTAGCGCCCTGTGCAAGATTTACAGAAAGCGCTCTTTTTTCATATTTGTACACATGCATAAGCCTTTTCCACATCACCCAGGAGGCAGACTTTCAATGTGTTTTTTTTGGTTTTGAGATTTTTGAGCTAGATTCTTTTGTAAAATGTAAGTAGATGTGCAAGAAATATACCTAAATGAACAAGGTGTAATATTTTAGGAGATTATGTAGGTAAGAAGTAAACTTGCATGGGTCTAGTGAAATTTTTCATTTTGCGTTATTTTGAGTTAGATTTTCCTTGAAGTTACAACATTGCAAGTGATTGTTGTTCTGGACTTTGAACAAGCTTTTATTTTGAAAAGCAAACGTCAGTATTTGTTCTTTCCTATTAATGCGCCCTCAGAACTTGGCGCCCTGTGCATTTGCACATCTTGCACATATGGTTGGTCCGGCCCTGATTAGGGTTAACCCAGTGCACACTAGTGCGCACTAGGGCCCACGTCAAACAAACCTAATGAAAGACCCTTTATATGTATAATCTCGAATCAGATTTCAGAACAAATACGTTAGAACCCCAAATCAGTAGTTATGACCGTTGAGTGATTTTGATAACACTAGGCGTAGACATGAGCTTGGGCAATTTGGTAGCGGGTAATTATTATCTTATGTATGAATAGGTAAGGGAAATAGTTAAGAACCACTTTCACTGCCTCAAACACAACATATTCGATTGATTTTTTTTAGCAATATTTTGCAAAGATGCAATGACACAGAGCATTTTGTTTACCAATATGTATGTTGTGTATTTGAAGTTTTTTTTATAATGGTAGTATTTCTACAACTGGCCGAACTCTAGTTGTTTTGTTAACCTCCTTTGTTTCAGTTTATCTGTTGCCAAAACTATAAATAAAAGCAATCTTCTATTTTCTACAAATTATCACTATACGTGATTAATATCCGTGTATATTGCTTCAGGTTTTAGTTACAATTGTAGCAACTTACTTAACTTCAAGTTAAATGACTGGGCACGCTCAGTCAGTTGAGTGCAATTAAAATTTATAGACAAACAAATCAATGTGTGATTTATCTCTTTAGAAATAGTACTGCATACGTATTGAACTTCATTGTTTATTTTTTTTTAAAAAGATTATAAGGCTTGATATCGGCTGTTTGATTTGCTTAAATGGTGTTGGAGTGGAAATTAACTGTTGAGCGAATAAAGCTGAACACTCTCTTTTTAAATTTAAAAATTAAAATTTTTTAATGCCAAATATTTAAGAAAACAAAAAAAAACCTAAAATTGTCTTCAACGTCATGAACCATTCTCGCTGTTAAAGGACTGTCAATCTAAATGTCAAGAAAGTGAAAAGTTTCTGACTGATAAATTGGACTCAGAAGCAATACCAAATCACACTGAAACTCTGTCCGTCTGTTTTGCACGACTAAACCCCTAAACCAATCATAATGTAATTTGGCTAAAGATTTCGGCTGAAACCTGAAGAAGAACAAAGGCATACTTTGGACTAAATTGTACAGAAGTTGGTGGCACATCACATATCAAAAAAAAAAAACTTATATCTCCACTTAACCGATTGACCTCAAATTTTCATGCAATCTTTAGTATTGGCCCGACGATTTTTGTGTTAAGTATGACCCAATCCAAGGAGCTGAACTAAATATACTTGAAAAATTTCGAAATAGGATTTTCGATGATTCAAAACAGAAAAGACTTTCACCTGCCTTTACACTCCTCTTCAAAATGACATTTCGGGAGGATTTATTTAGCTAATGCCCCAGATAAACATGGGTTTCTGAACATTAACATTTAACCCTACAGTTAGCGATGTTTTGGCAACTATATTTGTTTATTGGTAAAGGGATTTTGGAAAGTGTGGGGTCTTTGCGTAAACTTCCAGACTAAAGTTGATTATTGGTAAGGCCGATTGTGTTTGAATTGATGTTCTCCTTGAGCCAATTTTGTTTCTGAAAATTTCAAATGAAAGGTGACCTCAATACCAAGGTTTGTATGCGGATTGCTTATTCGAGTTATAGGCATTTTAGCGAACATACCTGTGTCGACCTCTGAAACCCCTCAACCGTTTTAAATTAAATTTCGTGGATGTGTATGGTTGGTTGCAGCTTAAAAGATAGGATAGTTTTGGTGGCCACCCGACAGGTGTCGCTGCTGTCAATCTCCGAAACCACTCAAATGATTTCAATGGAATTTTGTGTATGGGTATATTTGGTTCCAGCTAGGAAGATAGAATAGTCTTAGACCCGATCTCCAAAACTACTTAACCAATTTCAGTGAAATGTTGTGGATGTGTATGATTGGTTGCATCTTAAATGATATGATAGTTTTGGGCCCGATTGGTGGCGCTGTATCGCAAGCATTAAAGAATATATGATGTGGCATGTGGCCTATGTGTGCGAAGGCCGTACGGTGCATAAAGCTTGGTAGAAAGAAGGGGAGTTATATTGTGTACTACCATTTTTACAAGTTGACCACTCGTCCAAGTATTCTAGCATATGAAGTTGGTTAAAAATCATCCGAGCGGTGATTCTTACTTCTCGGGCACTCTTCAAGCGACCGCCATGACATCACCGTACGATTTTTTAAACAATACCTCAAAACGATCATGGACCTTATCGTTAAGCACAGTGTTCTTGGACAATCGCGTTTCTGGATTGTGGGCATTATCACCGGACACAATACACTGAAATACCATACCAAGAAGATGGGAATCAGTTCAGATGACCTGTGCAGAGGATGCGGTGATGAGGAGGTACATGAGGACACCCCACACTTTCTTTGTCACTGTCCAGCACTCTGTCACATAAGAAATAAATTCCTTGGCAGTTACTTCTTCGAGGATTTAGAGGAACTCTCAGATAGGTCCGTTAACGACCTACTAAAATTTGTAAATAAAACGGACTGGTTTACTAATCCGTAGGTTTTTCATAGGTTTCCAGTGTATGGGGGTAGTAAACCCCTAGGGCATCACAACGGATCTACATTGATCTAAGTGTGGCGCGTACAGGTTCCCCTGTTCTGCCAACCCGCTAACCTAACCTAACCTTCATATAGGTATTGAGTTTTGTTTCCTAATTTAAATTTTTGTCCCGAATTCCTCTTCTTTGAAGGCAAACTACGTGATAATTCACTTAAAGTTCAAAGGACTGCTAACTTTTCTATTTTTATATTGAAAGGTTACTTAACCTCAAAGAGTCGCCCCTCCCAGTTACATTTATCCCTGTTATTCATTCCCCAAGTCTTAAGTGTGATTTAGTACTATTTCTGTTCAGGAAATATAAAACGTCGTCACCCAATTTTCTCAATCTGCATTTTTAGTTCCGATAGCAGTTTCTCCAGTTTAAACAGAAAAGCCACCAAATTTATTTGTCTGATTTTTTTGTATCCCCAGCACACTTGCTAAATAGTAATAAAAATAAACAATAACTACGTTCTTATCTTTCCAAGTTCTGCCAACTCTCTAGTTGTCTAATTCCGAAATTTGTATTCGATTTCACTCAACAACTGTGTGAAACAATTTGGAACACAAAATGTTCGAGTCAATAGGGCCCTCAATGCCGAAATAAATTTTAAACATATTTAACGGCCTTTTAATGAAAAAAAAGAAGAGAAAAAATTAACTTTGTTCCTTTAATTATATGCTTACTGGATAAAGTCGCATTTGATCAAAATATTCCCCAATTAATGTGGTCACTTAATAGCAATTTGAAATTTATGACATGCACGATATGCCACACTATTAGGGTAATTGAAAATTGGCCAATTCTTTAAAATAATGGACAGAATAAACAAAAGCAACTTTAACAAGCCACAGATCATGAGCAAATCTTTTAAAAAAAAATGTCAAAACATCTGCAACGAACGAAAGGTTACTATCCAAAAGGTATTATGAATCTCGTGACCGATTCCAGGATGGATATCGCGCATAGAAACTAGACCGCAATATGTTTCAGAGCAATTTTCCACCAAGGTTAAGTCTGTCCCAAAACCAAATATATGTAAAACAATTGCCAGCCAAGTGAAATTGTATTTTTAAATTATTAAATCATAAGATAATCATTCAATTAAACCCCCATGCCTTGATGTCACCCACGACAAGCGTCATTATGAGAGGTCACTCGAAAACGCCTCCCTGCCGGCCACCAATCATAATCGCCCAGTTGGATTTAATATAGCTGCCAGTAACTATATATGCAAACTATCCCCCATTTCACCAAATTGATATGAGCACTTCACACAAATGCACGCAATCCAATTACGAGCAAACAAAGTCGTATCTAAAAGTCGCCCTCTATCGAAGGGGGATAACTACATAATTCCCTGTATTTTTTTTTTTATCAAAAATTTAAGCTCAATTTCAGTAATAATATTCAAATGAACTCGCACAATTATTTCGTAAGCGCAGCGCTCAACATTTGCAAAGCCCATCGCTCATTGTGGCGGGTGGCGGGTGGCGGTTGGCGCGCGGATTACACACAAGACACAAATGTGTGTTAGAGATACTGTATCTGGTGCTGGTAAATATACGTACACATCCTCCCCACCCCTGCCGAAAAATGCTCACGATCGCAAGGCATGCAAGTAACGTAGATGGAAGTGTGCGGCAAGTGTGAGAACGCCAGTACAAATCTGTTGTTGTTATAAATGGGGCTGGAATCGGTTGCTCTTAGCTAGTTGCGATTTAGTCGCTTGCTGTGCATATAAATTTTCTTTCATTTTGTTTCCTTTTATTTGAGTTTTGTTTTTCTATATTCGTTTGTCATTTTTCACGATCAGTGATATATTTATTCCAAACAAAGAGAAGTAAAGGTCAGTCAGTCGGTCAGTTGTGGAAATCCAAAAATGTGTAAAATTCTTAAAATTCTTTGTTTTTCTGTTTTTGTTCACTGCCTGGTCGATGAATCGTCCATGAGTGAGAGTGTTAATTTACGATATCAAACGAAACGATTTCAAGTGTTTCGATAAACTGTGGCTTTTAAACTTGTTTCCTCTGTCGTTGTTTTTTTTTTTTTTTGTCAAATCAAGTCACTTAATTTGAATTGCAAATGAAATGTCGTTTTGTTGGTTGATGTTGTCTAAGGGATTCTTCTTTCTTGGTTACTTGTAGATGGCCAAGATTTTGGAGGATTCGCCCAATGCCCATATTAACAAAAATATCCTGAAACGGTACATTGACTTGCCGTTAAAGGAGAATATCGTCCAAGCAACGTACATCTGGATCGATGGTACTGGCGAGGATCTCCGCTGCAAGGACAGAACGCTAGACTTTATTCCAAAAAGTCCCAAGGGTGAGTAAATCACAACAATATATTGATATATACAGGTATACGTACCTATCTATGAGTGTTCCGTACTTAGGGTTGATTGCTTATTGATAAGGGTTGTGCTATGAAAAAACTGTAGTAATTTGCTTACATAATAGCAGCGCCAGCCATCGATTTTGTGCTGCTTATCGATAACTTGAAAACAAGTTCTTGAAAAATACCTGGCCTCGAGATAATGATGCGTATTGGCGGTTGTTAATGGGTCGTGGTACTTAAAAACAAAAAGTAGGTCTTGCGATTATGTTTCCCTATCAGCAATTGTTACAGTACACATTGTGATACAAGTGGTCATATGATACGATTTTTCTTTTTTTCAAATAAGTGTCTGGAAGATTTAATTAAAGTGTCGCTTAGAAGTCACATTTTTATTTGTAATTACATGTCCGTGCTCTAAAAACAAATTAGAATTAAGTTATGACTTACCCATTTTTGAGTGAGAATGTTCCTAAGGATCAACTGATTCAATAAAAAGCTAGTTTTAAGTACTAAGAACTGCAGTATAATTATAAGTTAAAGTATAATTCAAGTGAAATAGGTTTGAAAAGGACCGTTGGTTTAGCCTCTGGCCACCATTCGAGTGGTTGACTTATATTTTTGAGGCGAAAGACATGGAAGGAGTTGCCGAGTTGCTTTCTCATTATAGTTTAGTATAATGATTTTCGCGAGAATAATCACTAATGTACTAGACTTGTAACCTATAAGCTTTCACAAATTCTATTACCTAAAAAAAAACAAGACAACAACCTTGTATCAAAATGTTAATCTTAAGGATTTGGTGCGTGAAGGTACATTTTAGTAATTGTTACATTTGTTTACAATTGTCAAAGCGACATGTGTTCTTTATACATTTTCCACTACAGTGGTGCAAACATTCAAATACCAGCTGTCAAAAATCCAACTTTACCCCGAGTTGGAGCTAAAAATGATATCTGGAAATTGGTGGTCGACATTCGACGGATATAGCATTGAAAAATGTACAGAGGCGTCAAATCATGCGGATCACACCAGCAATCGACTAGGTACTCCATTCATGGTCATCGAATTTTGATACAAGGGCCGTTTGTTAATTGCAATAATACTTGCAAATGCTGACACTGTCATAGTGAGTAAGCAGTACAAAAATTATCCTGCTCCAGGAGCTCATTTTGCTGACACTTTGGTTGCGACGCATTTCAATTAATTCAATATACAAAATAAAATAGTTTATAATTTTAGGATTGGTGAACATTTATTTTCGTATAAATGTCAGAAAATTATTATCTGTGCAAGGAATTGACATAATTTTGTTACTCAACTTGGCCCACTAATGCTCTACTACATTGAGTTTGACATGCTTTCAAGAACCATTGGATAAAAAGTCAGGGCACTCATTCCGTAACTTTTCAGATGATTATCGTCGAAGCGATAGACCTCTAAAACTAGCAACTAAGTGCTAAGGTAACAAGTTTGAGAGCTCAATCCAGTTCGTTTTCCAAAAATATAATGAAAGCTGACGTTTGTCAAAAAAAATCGAGCTCAATATGACTTATTTTGGTGATCAAAGTTTCAAAAACGATATCGTTGATATACGGAATATGAACCCAGTTCTTCTTCCAAACTGTCAAATCTAGTTGCAAGTTTGTTGGTCAGCACATCTGTCAATTCTTTGACATGTAAAACAAGTACACACAATGAATTTCATCAATGGATGTGACGAATGTATGTTATATATAAGTATGGCTTTTTTACTGTCAGATCTGTCACCGCAGCCTTCATTATAATATTCTAAAAATAGAAGTTCATAAAACCATTTAAAACTCACAATTACGCATCGTATTCGTACGAGTGTATGATGAACCCTACAATTAACTGACAGCGCATTCTAAAGTAACACCAAATTATAAAGGCCTAAGTTCATAATTTCAAACAATAAGCCTGGCGCTCACATATATACATAATATATTCTGTTATGGAAAGCAATTGAAAATTGTTCATATTAATTAGTTTTAATTTTCATAAGCTCGTAGTTGTTAACAAACAAAATTGTTCTCACGCCACACAACAAAAAAAAATGACACAAATTATTATATCCATGCAACTCTCGTTTAAAAAATAAAACAAGGAAATTTCACGGAGCATTCTGCAGATACCAGGCAATCAAATCAGGTTAAAAAACTCATTTCAAATACAACAACAACAAAAACATTGATGATTCAAATTTGTTTACAATGAAGCCAATAGCCTAGAAGTTCAAGGAGTCGTTTATCATTATACTCGCAGGCACACACAGCCGCACAGAAATCAGTTTTGTGTCGTCATGTTTTGTTTGTTTTGATCGATTGTACTCAAAAGCAAACAGAGAACATTTTCGCGAGTTCCTATACTTTTATCTACTCTGCCTGCAGCAAGTGCAAGAGAGAGTAATAAAAGCGAACAAAAGAGTCGTTTTCCTTCTTCTTTATACCTAGTCCGAATATGCGAAACGAATGAACGGAATTTTTTTTTTTAAATATAGGTACCTAATGAAAATATCAGAAAGAAAGCAAAAAGAAAATTTGAATGTCAAGGTAGAATGTGCACAAGATAATTAAAAAAAAATTATATTTATTTGGATAATTATTTACATTTGAAAGATTGCCATGGTTTTATATTTACTTCTCTAAATTATCGTGGGAACTAATTGCTTTAAGGTATGCAAAGATATAAAATATACTTATCTGACTTATGTCATTGGGGACGTTCAAGTATCTAGTTTAGTAAGTCTGACAGCTGTCCGACTAGATGTATTTCCGTTTTGATTGGCTGAATTCGGTCATATGAGCAGCTGTTTCAGTTGACGTTTATGGAGGGGTAGCCGACGAATCTAGTCGAGAAATTCGTGACTGAGTACTAAGTTGACAGTTCACATATATGTGGCTGACGTAGAAAAAGTGACGTTCCCGACCAATCTAGTTTTTGCGTTCATGTTACATCTCATTCAGGTTCTTGAATGTGCCCATAGTCGTATGTTCTTAAGTATTAAATTGTAAAATTGAAGCGGATGAAGTATTACTGTACTATAACCCCCTCATTAATAAACGCTGCGTAAAAGTTATCAACTCGTTATTCAGAAGTTAGATAAAATTTTTGTATGCTTATGTCTTATCTTATGTCTACTAGCTAACTAACTTGTGCACATTTGTTTATTAATAGGGTACCCCCCTTATTAGTTACTTTTATGACATTTACTACATGTACACTGCAAAGTACTACTTGTCGTCGTTACAAATTTACTTACAGATTGTGAATGAAAAATTTCACTCTTCCAGAGAGTGACATATTTCAATAGTTCGATAAACTTTAGGTCTTTGGCAGCCGATTTTGAAATCCATTGAAATAAAAAGTACGGAAATAGACAGAATATGGTTGTCACTTAACAGTAACAGTGCGCAACAGGCTTGCAATGACACTAGGGCTAGCTTCCTGCAGCCATTCGTTTGTGCGAATTTTTTCATTTTTGGGACGAATGAAAGGGAACTGCAATTTTATGCCGAGTCCAAACGGGGAATGGAGAAGCCCTTTCGTGACAGTTATATGTTTGTCAGCCGTTCGCGAGAGGTGGCGTAGTGGAAAAAAACCTTAAGATGGAATTTGCGTGGTTGTCACTTATTTGGTTATAAAATGTCGCAACATTTTCAAAACAAAAAAAAACGATTACCTACATTTGGTTAAGTGATCCCTTGGGTCAAGTTTTAGGTAATCTTCATTTCATAACAATGCTCCCAAGATTATTGAATAAAATCATAAAAAAAAAACACCACAATTTAGCCCCACTGATAAGACATTACCAGCTTTATTAACCCAAGCCCCAGCCAAGTCAGACGTCATGGTACTGATTGGAAGGTAATGCCAATATATAAAATGCGTACATCTTTACATGCAAACTCTGGCTGATCACCATCGTAATCTCTTCTTTCTTTAATGTGGTGGAAGCGTTTTGATAGAATTCTGAGCCAGGTCAAAGAAAAGCCATTCACACCACTGACCTAAATGTTTGTTTTTCGAAACGCAATAAAAACGAAATTATATCACTCAATAGACAACCGATGACAGCCATATGTCACAAGACAAGGTTATCTCCGGACATTTTGTTCTTCAAAACGGAACTTAAAGTGTATATACTTACATTTACTTGCACACCTTTGTTATTCGAACGACCACTTCAATTGGTTATATAAAAGTAGGAGTTGCGAAAATTTCAAGTGGCCTTAACAATGTTTCATGGAATTTAATTGAAGTTTGGTTAGATGTAGATAAGGTAGTACCTAGCTACACTGGTTTCCCGTCACAAAACGTCAGATTAAATATTATTCATTTATCAAAAACGTCTGGCGTTCTCATTATCGCCTTTCAAAACGTAGTCGATAATTTGTCCGAATAAAAAGCGTGCGAGGCGTTTTTTTTTCCAACTCTTGCCCAAGTTCCAAAAGTCCGGCCCCGTGTGCGATACGATTTAAGATTGGAACGCGAAATATTATCAATTCGCAAGCGCTCATTAGTACTTATATTATGATTTATTTATAGACAATTAGTCTAAATCCGGATAGAAGTGGATAGGTGACAAAGATCGGGGTGTGCTAAATTTAAAGAATTTCTCCGACTTCAGTTGACGCAGAGCAGCGGGTGTTGATCACGTGATACACAATGGTCAATGAATTAATGCTAAATGGTTATTGAGATTCGCTCGAAAAGTCCATCAGGGTGCATTGAACATGTCAACTGATGTAAAGTAGTTTTAATTGAAAATATTATCTGCGGCTGTTCTTAATTGAATTGTAGACATATGCGTTAAACGATAAGCGACACATTGGCGGAGTATATTCCTTTTTTTTAAATGAAAGTGTGCTTATAATATAATCTGCGCCAATTGCCAGCAATTCATCATAGCTCTTGACAGTTTAAATATCAGTAACTCATATACTATATGTGTTATGAGATTGAAAACGATACAATGGTACTGTTTTATTGTTTGATTTGCAAGCTCTTACCTAAATTGTTTATTTGGCAGGTGTTGAAGTGATTTATGTCTGATTTGACTCATTGTCCGAAAGCGATAAAGGTACTTCGGCTGGGCTGTCATAAAAATGTCATTGTACTCCTTTGAACATCAACTAAGTTTGATAACATTTTGAAGGTTGATTTTAGTCCGCAGATTGGAAAAATCGAAAGAAAATTGCTTGATATTGAGAAATTTTTAATCTCATCGACTCGAAGACAAGTTGAATGACATTCACAACCGATCATATCAGTGCTGTCATGTTCGCAATTATTTTTTTTGTAAAATAAACAGCAGTTTATTATTTGTAAACGTAACTTCGATTGACTGATCGTCGTCGTTTCTTGTGTGGCCTCCATTTTCTTGTCTGACATTTCCTAAATCCGGTTTGGACCGGCAATGTCAAATAAATTCTACTTTCTTCTTTTTTTCTTGTCAAATTTTTGATATTAGCCTTGGGTTTATAAGTCCGATGTTAGAGGGGCCTACTGCACTTGAAATTTTGTACAGACCGGTTAAGTGTGAATGAGAGTTTATTTGCATTTTAGTAATTAGCACTACCAGCATGTATACCTGTTTGTTGTACGATTTCTTTGTAAAGTTTAATTTCGGTTTAAGTGTAGCTTTGATTTATTCGGGTCAATATGGGCTTTCAGAGGTATTCCGGATAGGTTTTTTAATAGTAGATCTACTAAAAGTTGTCTAACTAGACACAAGTAAACTCATTTGGGACAGTTTTTGTGGTAAAATAGCTGCAATCTGACTCAAGGGCATGTGTTGGAGTTTCACGAACTTCCGCATGTGCTACTCCACAGTCTGGTTTTGAGTTTCTTTAAAACACATTTCCCTCAATATCTACAGGTGATCCCGTGAGTTGCGGCCCCGAAACAGCGCCCAAGCTCTAATTGTGTTTTTCCTTGATAGGTAACCGGAAAAAGAGTCACACAAACCAACCAACCATATGATATGTTAATTGAAATGTTGACTAGTAAATGGAGTTTCCTTAGATATTTATACGTGTAAAATCATTTAATTACGATCCGAATCAATTTTTATTTTCGCCTAAAATGTAACTCCAATTTGAGGTTATTGAAGAAGCTATTAAATAAATGAGAGTGAGATTTTATCGGCATATGTTATGCAGATTCTTTAAAGTTTTGTCAGAAGAATGTGAGATCCAATCCAAGACAACGGCAACACTCATATTAATATCAGAAATATTAATCAGTAATTATTTTGTGGTTGATTTGACACATGTTTTTATTTATTTATCCAGTGATTAGCTGTGATTCATATTTTCCTATCGCATAACTCATAACCTTACAAACTAACTTATTCTGTCAATATATTGCCCTGCCGGTGTATTTGCTATTACACAACCTTTAAATATGCCTGCTGGCTGTTTTTGTGGCCTTATCAGGGACAATTATGTAGATAAAAAATCCAACTGGTGTTTGATACATACGAGTATTTTACTCCCGCATTTACCAAAAAATTGGCAGCCATTTGAAAAATGGCCCATACATATTTCTATATCGAAAACTTTCTCCAAATACTGCTCCCATCATAATTTTTGACTTTTCGGGTTTTATTACCTACCAACGTTGTTCAACAACGACAGCCTTGCGCTGTAACAGCTGTTCTTAAACATCTTATCTGAAATGAAACACAAGAGGTGCGGGTCGAAAAATCTGTGGAATAAGTCATTAAATTTGTTTATTTTTTCGGATAATATGCATTATTTATTTTACGTGTCAGTGGGAATTTTTTTAAGCGCGATTGTTTTCAAATAAAATCGAACAGAAATGTTCCGAACTACAGCATTCGCCAACTGTCAGATTGTAATGACAATTGACACATTTAACCCTTATTTTCAGTTGTCGTTTTAACTGACTCATATTTAAATTTATTTTATTTTAATTCAGTATTTCTTTTGAACCTTTGTTTTTACAACTACACGACACACATGAGTCCTATACACAAATTGCTTCAACTTGACGTTCAAATAGAAGATGGAAATAATACTGACAGTTATGGTTTCTCCAATTTCCGCGATTCAAAAAATAGAAAACCTGAATTAGAATAATAGACATAAAACTAATGAGCAAAACATCAACACAACATGATCGGTTTCAAGGCTTCCAACGCAACAACAATGGGGACGTTCGAGTATCTAGTTTAGTAAGTCTGACAGCTCTCTCACTAAGTGTATCTCGGTTTTGACCAAGTGTATCTCGGTCAAATGAGCAGCTGTTTCAGTTGACGTTTATGGAGGGGTAGCCGACGAATTCAAGAAATTCGTGACTGAGTACTAAGTTGACAGTTCTCATATGTAACTGACACAGAAAAAGTGACGTTCCCGACCAATCTAGTTTTTGCGTTCAGGTTGCATCTCATCCAGACCAATCTAGTCGACTTGAGATAACTAGATTCTTGAATGCGGTCAATAAAATCACAGCTGATTTGAAGTTGCATCAAACTGACGTGACATGTCAAAGCCAAGGCCTTTGTACGCAAGCCCCACACTCCTACAGTAGTTTCTTGATTCACCGTAAATTGTAAGCCCCAAGGTGTCTCATTCGTGACGTGTGTAGTAGAAGCGTCTATGTACTACCTGCATCTGTTGCGATATCCAAATCATGACAAACCACATGGCGGCATAATTTTGAACACTTATGTGTCACATAAATTCGAGCAAACGCAATTCATGCATGGAAGCGATATTAATACCAAACCAAATTTCACGTTTACAGACGCAAATTCATTCATAGAATTCAAGTACAATTATAGTGTGCATGGGTGGTGGTTGGTGGGGTAAAGTGTTTTCTTTGTTTATGTTATTTTCTGTATTGTTATTATTGTTGTTGCTGACGACTGACGAGTACTAATCACGTGCACGTGCAATGGATCATTAGAACCTGTTGTCTTGTTTATTTTAGCGCATTCTTGGCAATTTAGCCGTGTATCTGCAAGCTTGTAGTTAGTCGTTGCATAAGATGGTTACAATTACTGTGTGAACACTAATCAGAGGTGGTATAAGATATCTCACGCCAAACAAATCTATTTGTTTCCTATGCCCAGCTAATGATAAATGCTTAAGCTTAAACCGCAATTTGTCAAGTTCAGAACAATTGAATATTTCTTGGCACTTGGTAACGACAACAAGTAGTGTTTTTGCTTCCATCCACTTGCTCACAGATTAGTAATTTAAATCGAGTCGGATAGGGGGCCCCCTCGTATAGGCATACCGAGTAATCCATGGGGCCAGCTCAACGAGTGCAGTTTAGCATTTTAAGCAAGTCTGCCAGGAAATGACGCTACGATAGAGGGGCTAAAACAATGTGCACAATTTGCATATTTTGAAGGTCAATTGGGATGTGACTGTTTGAATTTATTATGCGATGTAATTGAACGAATAAAACAGCCCTACACACTATTGATGTCATTGGCTCGAGTGTTCATATGACGGTAATTTAATCTGACTTTGTTTCTCTGATATGAAGGGAGGTAATTTCATGCACTACTGTAAGTGTGAATTAAGAACGGAAAGAGAAGGCACTCGAAATGCATTGCAGCAGTTGTTGCCATTGCCATTGTGAAAAGATTAATGGCGTTTTTCATTGAAGATCCGAGAGAAGTGCCCCGAAGTTCAGAATTGCTCTTTTCAATAAAATTCGTTGGAGCACTTTTGCAACAGTGGTAGACACCATATGTGTGATTCGATTTTCTGTTGTTACTTGTTTTTTTGTTTTTTACAATAAATATGAATATTTTAATAGGCCAAATCAATATATTTTAATTTCAGTTTACATTTTGCACTCGTAATTGTATATTTTCGGATCAGAAGCCAAAAATTTGTTTCTAATAACACAACAAACATTTCAATCTGACATTTTGCTAGTGTGTGTTGGTGAGTTCAGGGCAATTCTCTCAAAATATTCCGGACGCTTCTTTCGTGTTAAGAATTGACCTGGAAGTGCACTTTTTTTTTGAATGAAACATAGAAAACATAGAAAGAGCACTTCTAGATTTGATCTTTTCATAGAAAGGGCACTTCTTTTCTTCAATCGAAAACGCCATAAGTTTGCTCACCAATGGAAGCACATTCGGGCGGGGAACACTCGCGATTTCGAATAATCGTGTGTTTTAAGGCCTGTACGCACTGATTGTGTGATGCGGTATCAAGGGGCAGATTACATCACTTGCTGTTTTGAAAAAAAAAAAAACTTTACAGCTTCTGACGCAAATCTATCCGCTGTTTCGTATATAATGTGTTTGCATACATATTTGTTTTCCTAGGGTCAGTCAACAATGTTGACTGATGGTTGTTGTCATGTACTACATCCATTTTGTGATTAATAAATAAATAAATAGTTGGCGCAACAGGTCGGTAGGGACCCTGGGCCTAGCTTCTCACAACCATTCGTTTTGTGTGAGTTTTTCATTTATGGGACGAATGGAAGGGATCTACAATTTAATGCCGAGTCAAACGGCTAATTGAGAAGCTTCTTCATGACAGTTATACTCTCGGATGTTGTCAGACGTTCGAGAGCCATTTTGTGATTACAATTGATAATTTACCGGGGCTCGCGCGACTGCTTACAATAATTAAAGTGATAACGACTTTTCGGGGAGAGTACGATAACTTAAGCTCCACACAATTATTAAACAGACATTTTCAGTGCCTTGGGTCAGGAACTTCAATTCATTATTCCTTCCTTGCTAAGCATTTTTAAATGTTGATGATTAATAATTAAGCTAAAAATAAATAATCCCTCCACATTATATGGAACCATAGCAAGGCATAGCTTAGCACCAGCATAGAAAGATAGACAAGATACAGAAGTGATATATAACATTACTTAGTCTGACCAAGAATATACAAGAATAAAAAAAAAATAAGGTGTTATTGAAAGCAACAGGTCGATAGTCAAACACAAATTTCAAAACTTCTCCGTTCCATTGATCATTAGACAGCCAGCGACACTTCAAAATTCACTTGAAAAACTATTGATATCTATAGGTAGTAAATTTCCCTAAAAGGGAAGTTTTTCGATCTAGTACAATACAGATTTAAGAAAAATCTGTCAGTTAAAAGTAATAAAAGCCGAAACATACTATTTGAAATGAAGTGGGAATAAAAAAGTTCACAATTTTTATATGAAAAGAAACGTTAAAAAAATTAAATAGGTATAGGTAGCTATACCACTACCAGTATGAAATATCGTCGTCATCTTTAAATTTTGTGACTGACAGTTGGTGTTTTGTTTTCACATAGATCAAGATCAAGCTACAAATCTGAAGCTATACATTTAGTACTTTCAAAATTGTAAAACAAAACAATCGGCCTGTCTTGTATATATCAGAGTTATATATTATTTACCATCAAAGCAACGGGACAAGTAGTAGTTGATTTTGACAAGAAGTAGTTGTCGATCAAAATAGTAGAACTTAATAAAATTTTTGTTTCCTTTTCCTCGCCACGGTGGACCAGAATAAAGTCGTAGCTATTCAATTTTTGCAGCGCAAACCAATCCGTTTACTAAAAGCTAAATGTCAAAAGTTCAACATCACTGTTTCAACAAGTGCTCGCACTCCGTATGCAATTTGTAGTGTCAGTGCATAAAAACAACAGCTCATCTTAATGACAATTGACAACAATGATTGACAGCATAATCTAGCTCGTTGACACTTTTTTATATCGGGTTTAAATATTTATAAATGAATATTGGCACAAGACATTTTTGGCCTTCCGCATAAACAAAATGCTCTGAACGGCGACATTTGAAACTGTTCTTATATGTATGTCCAAGCGATGTGTATTGCTCTGCTATAACGGCCTATCGTTCAGTTTCGTTCCGTTTTCTGTCACTCGCTCTCAATAGCGATCTCTGTTGCACTTTGAATTTGCCAGCCAGCTGCGTAGAAACAACTGCAAATATGACATAATAGCGTTCATTTAATTCTCACTTATAAATACATAATATTAGTTATAGTTCAACTGTTAGATTCTGAATTTTTACCATTTCGTTCCAAAACAAATGGTTGCAAACTGATAAGCGTCACGCGACCGATTGAACGCTGTAAACTTCACCGATGCCTTTTACCGCACATAACTTAACTCACAGTTTCGTAATTGCTTTGATTATTTTGTACGACTGGCGGCAGAATGTCTACTTTGCTACCGTATTCATTGCTTGATGAAACACATCTAAGCACTGTGAATGTCGTTTATATAAAGATAATGGGTTATTGAAGCAATTTGTCCGCCGGGGCAAGGCATAACTGACTATTAACTTTGTTAAATATTAAGCTATGGAGTAAAACACGATCAGATTCAGTTCGATAGGTTAACAAGGGAATACAAAAGTTTGTTTGGTTATGTATGGAACAAAAGAGTACAAATTACAAGAAGCGGAAAGAGAAAGATGATAACTTATTTAGATTCACAAAAAGTTGTCGCTAGAAAACTGTAGTAAAGGGGTGTTATTGTGAATGACCCGCTATTTCGGTAGCTGTCACCTTTGAAGCTTTTATTCTTTGACATTTGACAAGTAGAAACTACGCCATTACTAAAAATGGAACGATAAACGCTTCAACAACGCATTGAAATTATTAAAATTCACTACAAAAGTGGTGAAAATCTTGCAGTCACAGTTCGCAAAACTAAAGCCTTTTTCTGGTCGTCGTGAAGCACCTTGTCGGACCGCAATACAGAAATTGGTGGAAAAATTCGAGCATCTGGGGCTCGGAAAACCCAAGAGTTATTGTTGAGAAGCCTCTCCATCCTCAACGTGTGACTGTGGTTGCGGTTTATGGTCCGGCGGGGTCATTGGACCTTACTTTATCGAAAATGAGGTTGGATCAACAGTTACTGTGAATGGATTGCGCTATCCAGAGATGATTAGTGATTTTTTATGGTCGGAGTTGGATGGTATTGATCTGGACAACGTTTACTTTCAACAAGACGGCGCTACGTGCCACACAAGCAACGAAACCATTGATCTTTTACGGGAAAAGTTTCCGGGCCGTGTTATCTCTCGATGAGGTGATCACAATTGGCCACCGAGATCTTGTGATTTAACACCTTGCGACTTCTTCCTTTGGGGCCACGTGAATGATAAGGTCTACGCCAATAGCTCAGCGTCGATTCAAGACCTCAAAGATAAAATTCGTGGGCTATCGAGGACATAGGGCAGCCACTTTGCGATTTGGTTGTGGAAAATTTCATGAAAAGGATATGGTCCTGTATGCGTGCTCGTGGTGGCCATTTGGCTGATGTTGTTTTTCATTATTAACGGCATACTTTCCTCTTTATTATGAAATAAACATCCGATCATTTATCTCGAAAAATGGAATTTCTCTCTGAATAACAAAGTAACACCTCTTATTGGAAAACCCTTTATAATACAGGGTGTTAACTATTTTTGTTTCAACATTGTTTCAAAACATTGTAAAAAATGTTGGACATTATTAGGGTAGGCGACTGCCGACTGTCAGTTGTCACACGCTTATATTCATAGTTTATAATCAGATCTGGTACTCAAATGCATGTGGTTTTGTAACCAATGAGATTAGGTATACCTATTTTATATTCTGGAAGTTCACAACTAACTAATACATACCTCGTACGCGTACCACAAGCAATAAACACAGAGTTTCAATTTAAATGCTTTAGCGTGCGTAGTATGTCCGTCAGTAAATATGAGAAAATTCGAATTTTTTAACTACTTTCAGTTTTTTTCTATTTAAATAGTTTTCTGCAAAAAGGAAGTCCTTTTTGGATCCATCCATTACGTTTCTATCCTGAGTGTCTTCTAGAAAATTAATTTTGACGTCTTAACACTGCCGCCGCAGTCTTCTTAGGGGCCTCCTGTCAGACAGTTTGGCAAAAATGTTTACATTGCGCTGGGTAAAATTAATCATCAAGCTATTTTTATTCTCCCACGACAATTGGCACCAACTCACACAGAATTGACACCTTTCTTACCCACTGCATATTACCCAAACATT
Source organism: Cheilosia impressa (assembly GCA_948293265.1). NCBI lineage: Eukaryota > Metazoa > Arthropoda > Insecta > Diptera > Syrphidae > Cheilosia > Cheilosia impressa. The sequence continues at coordinate 26,170,949 of OX411882.1, forward strand.
TTTACCACACTCTATGGATAGTTTAATTAGCTAGAAAAAAAAAACGGGTAGGTATCTTCTAATTCCAAACCATTAATGAGGTACAAATTCCTTTCCCAAGTCATTCACACCATCAAAGTGTGCAAATATTAAATGGGATTCTATTATGTCGGAAATCAAAATACTCATATCTCTAGACAGCAGGTTACTTTGGTTCGCCACCTTAAATACTCACAGTAGACAAGACGGTCTTTGTCGTCATCGTAAATTTTACCACAGCCGAGCATTCTTATAGATAAAGTTCCATTCATCGAGAACGTGAAACGATAATAAAACCCAAACAAGTCGACGACGTTCAATGTTTCTTTGCACGTGTACCGCCTATAGAATACAATAATTCAACTGTGATTAGATTCAACACGCGCATATTCAACCCGAATTATCGGTTATATAAAGTTTGTATTTGTTGCTAAAAAAAAAGAAATTAAGACGCCACTATCGCCAATTTAAGTTGCGTCGCGCGCCGCTGTCACACTGTAAGTCTTTCTTTTATCGAGTATTTTGTTGATTTATTGCAGTGAATTACGATGATGGCGATTGTTAATTCATCGCGAACAAATTCGTGCATTAGTTTCCGTCTTATCAAAGTGAGAGCTGATTAGTAGATCTTTGATAATGCCGGAGCAAGTGCTTTGATCGCAGGTGGTATCTTTATGGGAATCGTAAACGAGAAGTACCTCACAACACGAGCTGTACTCAGTACTATAAACTTAGGCACGGCTTGTGGGATTTACTAATTCTATAAATACTCGAAAATACATGAGATATGTGCGCATTTTTAAATCGATACAAGTTTATCAGTTAAACTTTAAACTTAGGTGGGGTTATAGTTAGTAGTTGGTGAATATGCGGCACGTGTTGTTTTTTTTTTCTAACGAAACTTAATATTGTTGGAACTATATATGTAGTGTATTGTATGCAGGTGGTAGGCCACAGCTTGAGCAGTTATTGACAGACAGATCGTATTATCTACTCGTCTTACTATATGCACGGCAATAATGTGTAACAGGAACTGTCTAATCGGTTAGATGCTTCTAGAATACCAGGCGTTAATTAAAATAGTTGAAATAGATTATCTCATACTGACTGTCATATTGGGAAACTCGAGTAACTGTTTTGTTTATTTAATACTTGTACGTTTCTCAGTATTTATTGCGTGATACCAATAACAAATTTTAGTCCCGACTTTAAATTTACGGAAGCTCACAATTGCGAAACTTGTATGGAAAATATATCCACTCTGAACTTCTAAAATTTAGAGTCGAAACTAGAAATGTTTATTGGTAAGGCCCATTATATTTTGCTATCGTAATTATTTGAAGGAGCATTGTTCATAAATCTGACTGCATAATAATGCGTCCGACGAGAATTGCCTTAAATTCCACGCGAATCGATTGCATTTTTCACCAAGTGTAACAAGCTTTAAGAGTGAAGCGTTTAAGCTCGTTTCACTTTTCGTTACGTCACTTTTTTCCCATGACATGACTTACAAAAAAGTGGAAAAATAATTATTACTATTTAATTATTATTATAATTGTTTTCTATTACTATTTTAATTATTATAATTATTATTCATTCATCCAGTGTGACCAATTTAGCATATTTCTTCTTTTTTCACATCATGCCAGCATTTTTTTTAACATGATGCTGTAGGAGGAACAATTAGAAGGATTTCGGTTTAGCCAAATGAATGAAATGAATTAAAATAATAAAATAAAATCAAAGCAGACGAACCTTGGTGTGAACAAGCCATTACATTTCTCATTTGACTCTGAACACAGCCATTCAACGAATTGAGCTAATTATAATAATATTAATTTTTATTCAACAAACAGAGCTAGAATATTTGTTTGTGTAATACACGAAGTGATTTCTATTTAATGCTAGTTTTGTTTTTTTCCTATTTTTCCTAAAAAAAACGTTTTTTTGTTAATTTTTTGGGTTTTCATTTCACAAAAATATTTCGCATGTTTTTTAGCACTTTTTTTATACAAAAAAAAATATGCTTTACTGCTGAACTGAGCACGATTTCAAATATTTAACACAACTAGGGTGCCCTAGAAGCCATGTCAAACACAGGTTTTCAGTACCAGGGCGAGTTCAGTGCTATATCGAACGCATTAAACTGCATTTACACCATCACGCTCATTTTTGCACGAGACATGACAGAGAGATCCGTTTTTCCGCAGTCAATGCTAGTGAAGGAGTAAGAATGAGATCACAAATCAGACGCCTAAAGCGTCATGGATGTGCTGCCCATAACTATAGATACGTAAAATGGAAATAAACAAAGGTTCCTACTTACTTACTTAACGGGCTCCCGACCCGTGGAGAGTCTCTGCCTGAGACACTGCAGCCTTCCATCCTCTGCGATCCCGGGCACGCTGCTTCCAGTTATCCAGACCAAGCGCTCTGGCATCCGCGATGGCTTGGTCTTTGAAACGGAGGTTCGGTCTTCCTTGTCGTCTCGAACCTGGCGGCTGGGATTCGAAGATCCTCTTAGCTGGAGCATTATTGTCCATTCGCTCGATGTGGCCGAGCCAATGTAGTCGACGTATTTTGGCCTTTTGGACTACATCCACATCTTGGTACAGCTCATAGAGTTCGCGGTTGTATCTTCTCCTCCATTCGCCCTCCTCGCACACAGGACCAAAAATCCGCCGAAGAATTTTTCTTTCGAAGGAGCCCAGTATCAGCTCTCCCCTCCTGCTTATCGTCCAGCACTCGGCGCCATAAAGCAGAACTGGCAGGATAAGGGTTCTGTAAAGCATACATTTTGTCCTTCGAGTTAGGAGTTTTGAACCCAATTGCTTTGCCAAACCGAAGTAGCAGCGGTTTCCTAGGGTAATTCTTCGCCGGATCTCCACTAGGATGTCATTTGTGGAGTTCATGTTTACTCCGAGGTAGATAAACTCCTTAACTACCTCGAAATTGTTGCTATCAATAGTGACGTTCTGTCCTAGGCGGTGGACAGATGCTTGTTTGTTTGTTGATAGCATGTACTTAGTCTTGTCCTCATTTACTACAAGACCAACGAATTTCGCCTGTTCTTCAATCGCCGTAAAAGCCTCTATCACGGCACGCTGGGAGCGACCGATGATGTCAATATCGTCTGCATACCCCAGTAGCTGGACGGATTTGTTGAAGATAGTGCCTTCCGTGTTGACACCTGCCCTGCGCACTATCTGCTCTAGCACGAGATTGAAGAAGTCACATGATAATGCGTCTCCTTGCCGAAATCCGGTGCATGTTTCGAATAGCTCGGAGGAACTACTTCCAAATTGCACGTTGCAGCGTGTGTTCTCCAGCGTCACGCTACATAGCTGGATCAGTTTTGCCGGGATCCCGAATTCGGCCATCGCCACATAAAGCTCCTGACGATGAATGCTATCATATGCGGCTTTGAAGTCGATGAATAGGTGGTGAGTCTCGACTTGAAATTCATTGGTCTTTTCCAGGATTTGCCTCAGTGTGAAAATTTGGTCTATAGTCGATCTGCCGGGCCGGAAGCCACACTGGTACGTGCCGATTAGTGTGTTGCAGAACGGTTTGAGACGTTCACACAGTACGTTGGATAGGATCTTGTATGCGACATTAAGCAGGGATATGCCTCGATAGTTCTTGCAAGACATAGGATCGCCTTTTTTGTAGATGGGGCATATGGAGCTGATAGTCCAGTCATCGGGCATACTTTCCTCCACCCATACTTGGTTGATGATTTGGTGCATGCGCCCTACCAAAACATCACCACCGTATTTGAAGAGCTCCGCTGGTAAACCATCAGAGCCGGCGGCCTTGTTCCGGGGAATATAATTTCCGTAATCACTTGAAAATATTTCTATTTCTGATTTAATGTGAAATGAGAGCGATTTTAGGTTTCAGTAAATTAAACTAAAAATGCATCAATCAGTTACACGAAATTAATAAAAAGTTTTCCGTTCAGTAATGCCGTCCCTTTCAGTCACACGGCTATTTAGTATTTACCATCCCTTAAATCTTCCGTGTTAGGAATGTGTGACCGTGTAAATGCGGCATTAGGGTTAACCCAGGGCCCACGTCAAACAAACCTATTAGTTCTCACCCTCTCAACGCATAGGCATACTACATGCAAGTTTGTAGTGAAAGTAACAGCCCGATTCTGCCGTTGTGAGGCCTCACAAGTCACAAGCCCTTGTGAGGTTGATTCGTATTCGTTTTTCGTATTCTCCGAAAATGCTAACAACAAACCTCACAACAAATTCACCTCACAATGGTTAGATTATCATCACTTCAATTTTGTGGAATCTGAGAACGAAATATTATATCTACACCATTATTTTAATAAAGAACTACAAATTTCTTAAGAAAATATTCGAAATATTGACACTGAAATATTTCAAAACGACATTCGTCACAAATCAAAATTTCCACATTCCTCAATTTTTTTATACAGATATCAATATTCCCCGAGAAGTTAATAAATATAGCGTAAAGTGTCAGGTTTTCGTCTTTAAATACTTGGAAAGACGGAAACAATGCCATCAAATACAAATATTGTCATTTGTGAGCGCTTTTGACTGGTTTTCTATTTTGTGACTTCCTCCATAGGAGATCACAATTTCGATTGTTTTTGTGAGCCTCACAAGTTGTGAGTGTGCTGCCAGAATACGAAAACCTTACAAAATCAATTTCACCCCACCTTGTGAGGGTTTTGTGACTAGTTAGGCATCAGTGAGTTTGCCAGAATCGGGCTGTAAACTTGGTCGGTTCAAGTTTATTTTGTTTTCTGCTTAAAATAGTAGCGCTCTGTACTTTTGGAACATGTGTGAAGTTGGCTACTAGCAGTCCCTACGAGTATATAATAAGTCAATGATTGAAACGGAGTAGGGCATATAATTGATTTTTACTTTTTGATACGTTATCGATTCCCAATATGACTATTTTGAGTTTGCCAGGGATAACTGGGTCGGCATTCTGTAAGGCGAAACGTTGAAAAGTTTTCGTGTGCACGAAGAAATTTTCTAAGGCGAATCATTCGTGCGCACGAAAACGTTTGATCCTTTTGCATTACAGAAGGTGTGTTTTTTTGAGCTTCGAGCTCAGCAAAGCAAAGTAAAGTAGGATTTTCAGCACACTTATTACAACAACTACTGCTAATCGGGAAGTGTCAAGAAGTGCGTAGTTGTTGTAATTGCGTGCTGAAAATCCTACTTTACTTTGCTTTGCTGAGATCGAAGCTCAAAAAAACGGGCCTAATATCTGACCACTGGTTTACCGAAAATTTTATGAAGTCTCCCAAATTTCCAAAAGAGAATTTATTGAGTTTCTTAAAACCGAAGAGGGCAGGGAAATTCACTCAAAAAATATAATAATACTTTTTTCTTTTCTGTATTTTTTGGATACTGTATTTTTGGTAAATTCAATGTTTTAGTTATTGTTATTTTGAAGGAAACCCTGAAATAAAACTGTTTTGTACCATGAAGTTATGAGATTTTTGTGATTCTCATAATTTGTTATTAATTTCCCGATACTTTATTGAAACCTCCCAAATTGCTGAGAAGCATTTCTGGCAACACTACCGCGACAAAAGTTTCGCACCAGCGCGACTTATCCCAAGGTATATAAAATACTGTATACCTTGGACTTATCCTACGCCACTTTGTAACCAGAGCAACGAATATCGGGACCCACTAAACTCAATCCGCTTTTGAATGCAATGCAACACCCATCTCGGCAATACTCTCGCAAATTGTTCTTCGTGAAGCGCATTAAATCGTCTCGATGCTGAGTTGTATTTCGACCGATCCTCTTTAGAGCGATCAACCCCACCATGCACTCACAAATTACTCTTATATAACTATAACTATTTCTAGTTAGAATTCCTAAATCGTATACGAACAATATGAACACTTAAAACTATCACATCACTTTCAATAGTGCGTATCAAGAGGTAAATTTCCGCCCTTAGTTGACCTTCATCGCGAGTTAAGCTCAATTTTAGACTTAACAAACTAGTTTCATTATAATTCTTTTTATATCGCGTGCTTTCCCCCATATTAATCGACTTCTTATTGATTTATTCGCAGTCATGTTGTATAACAAATACGTGACCTACACGACCACTTATGTGATTTTGTTTATTTACTTACAGACCTACCAGTATGGAACTACGACGGCAGTTCCACATACCAAGCACAGGGATGCAATTCGGATACTTATCTGTATCCTGTTGCTATTTACAAGGATCCATTCCGCCGCGGCAATAACATTCTGGTCATGTGTGACACGTACAAGTTTGACGGTACTCCCACGGAGTCGAATAAGCGTAAGACTTGTTTGGAGGTGGTCAACAAGTGTTTAGACGAAGAGCCATGGTTTGGCATTGAGCAAGAGTACACATTCCTTGATTTCGATAATCATCCATTGGGTTGGCCGAAGAACGGCTTCCCCGGACCACAAGGACCCTACTACTGTGGTGTTGGCGCCAATAAGGTGTATGCCAGAGACGTTGTCGATGCTCATTACAGGGCTTGTTTGTATGCTGGCATCAAGGTTTCCGGTACCAATGCTGAAGTTATGCCCGCTCAGGTGAGACAATCACAACAAATCCATGGGAAAGTGTTCTAAAAAAGTTTTCCTTTTATTTTTTAGTGGGAATACCAAGTCGGACCCTGCTTGGGCATTTCTATTGGCGATGACTTGTGGATGTCAAGATTCTTGCTCCACAGAATCGCCGAAGAGTTCGGCGTAAGTTCATTTCTGTACAGTAAGTTGATAGATATTTAACGAGTTGAATTTCGCCCTCAGATTGTTGCCACTTTGGACCCCAAGCCAATGCCAGGTGACTGGAACGGTGCCGGAGCACACACCAATGTCTCGACCAAAACCATGCGGGAAGATGGTGGAATTAAGTAAGTACACTGAAAGGCAAAGTATCGCAGATATTTTCTAATTTATATGAATGCCCGTAGGGAAATCGAACGTGCTGTTCAAAAGCTGTCGAAATGCCATGATCGGCACATTCGTGCCTATGATCCCAAACAGGGCAAGGACAACGAGAGACGTTTGACGGGACACCATGAGACTAGTTCCATAACCGATTTCAGTGCCGGTGTTGCCAATCGTGGTTGCTCCATTCGTATTCCACGCGGCGTGAACGATGACGGAAAGGGCTACTTTGAGGACAGACGTCCCAGCTCTAATTGTGATCCGTATTCGGTTGTTGAGGCTATTTTAAGGACAATTCTTTTGAATGAATGAAGATGTCATACGAAGAGAACACCCGCATAAGACGACAACATGCGTGTGGGAGTAGCACACAACTCAGCATTAGAATTTATTAAATTGTTATTCTCATTATTAATATACCTATTCACATTTATATTCCTATGTTAATCATATTTAACCATTTATACTAAAAGCAGAGACAATTGTTTACATTTTATTCATTAAACTCGCAATTAAAGTTATGTTATAAAAGCAAACTCCTTGATATTTTATTTTATGTTCGTCGGAGTCGTATGGCGTATACGTAACATTTTTTTTCATAATTATTAAATGTGATGTGGTCATGTGAGATTTGATTTAATTCTATAATTGGCCCGTTCTTTGAGCTTCGATCTTAGCAAAGCAAAGTAAAGTAAGACTTTCAGCACACGATTACAACAACTACTGCGAGTCTCGAAGTGTCAAATAGCGCGTAGTTGAGATCGAAGCTCAAAAACAGGGCTATAGTAGTCAACGATCTCATCAATAAGTTCCTTCTCGGAACTCTACTATTTTATTTTGTACAAAGTTTGAGAACTTTCGGTATCTCCAAGAAATGAAAAAAAAAACTGTAGTTGGAATAAGCACTAGACGGCATAATAAGCGAGAGTTCATAATTGTAAATGTTGCCCATGCAACAAATATTTATGAACCTGAATGCAACCATCGTGCGTATATAAACAAAAGTTATAAATGACAGCAATAAACACAATTTTCTCAATTAACTCCGATTCCATTCCAAGGCGAAATGATATGAGGAGTTTTGTTTCATCAATGGACCAGTACTTTTGCGTTGTTCATTTCTATACAGCAAAAATTTAAATAATTGCAAAAAATTACTAACATTTTCTCTTTTGTAATTTTTCTGAGCCGCAATAGATGCACTATTGGCTGTAAATTTTCTTTTACGAAAGCAAATACTGCCAAACTTCTGCAATGCAGTACTTAAAAACAAAAAAGAACACGGAGTTTACAGGAATGCAGCATTTATATATTTAAAACCTCGACGTAATTGTCATAAATGATATTTGTTAAATCATTTGTGATTTTTAACTTTCTCCATTACATAGTAAGAGAAAGATATTGTATTCGAAAAATGCGAACTGACAAACCTTCGTTATTTTTATGAAAATGCATTGTTTTTTCTTATAGTGCTCCATTTTTACTAACGCCGAACTGTCAGCTGTCACATTATCTCTTTTTCGGTTGGCATTACTGTACTATTAATGACACCCTTTACATCCAATTGTAGTACTCTTTGATAAATCAGGGGTCGAATCGCGTCATCCGTTAACGAGCATTACGTGACGGAATTTGTTTTTGTTTCACATGCAAAATCGACATAATTCCGTGAACGTATAGCTCGTTCACGGACGACGCGATTCGACCCCAGTACTATTTTCTTAGTAGGAAATAAAATTGATCATAACATGCCATGAGTCCCCACAGTTCATCACTTTGTGTGGAAAACCTTGAACTCGATACTGGGGCCTAACTCTGAAACTCGATTCTAAAGTAAAACTGTTCGAATTCGCAAAATCGCAACTATGTATTTCTATAAGTAAGTTATGACATCCAAATTCGAACAGCTTTAGTACTGCCAAGTATTTTTTTGAATTCTTGGTACAAAATTGGTACTACCGTTTCCGAAAGTTAACGTCAAATTCGTTCGAATTCGCAAATAATCATTCTACATCAAATGTGTTTGCGAGAAGGTCGATTAAAGAAGTTTTTTTTCTCAGAATGTAAGTAAATAAAAATTATAAATTAATAATTCATGAATATTTCATAAACATAGTAATATTCATGTATAATGTTTGTTTTTTGTACAAGGGAATCATTTAAAAGTCCAAACACAAAAGTGTCACAGTTTGAAATAATAGTGCAATCATGACCAGGTATATAGATTTGTCCAAGGGATATTTAAAAATACCCGAAGCTAGACAAAAATCCAAGCATTTATGGACTAATTTCTTTAAAGATTTTAATGCTGAGGGTCCACCGCAGCGCGATGCAGCAGGTTTGTTTTTTGCGAACACTTAGTTCTCTTGAAATTTTGTTCAACAAGTACATAAAGGCGTCTTCCGAAAGGCTGTAGTTTTTAACAAAGCTGAAATAAAGTTATTTTTTTTGGATTAAGAATGCCTTTAAATAAATACTCAATAGAAAAACCTTTTATCGCTAAGCTCCATTACGTTAGATTTATCTCTAATCCGCCTTCGTTTGTTGAATTTTTTCCTGATTTTCTTCAAACTCCACCCAAATTGCGACACTGTCCATGTTTATTTATTATTATTTGATTGTTTCACGACATTTTTTTTGGGATATTCCAAACACAATGCGAGGCTCGTTTGGGTTATGTCAAACATAATGCGAGAATCGTTCGAAAATCGCAAATTTGTTGGCAAATAGTTTGGCATTACCGGCATTCGACTCTACTTTCATACAGAGTACCATTTTAAAGTAGAATCGCAAATATCTTTCGAATAGAATCAATAGTAGAATCGAGTTTCATAGTAGGGCCATTGAAATACCTGCGCCATGTACGCAAATTCGGACTTTCACGGAAAAACGTGTGACAATTGGAAACCATTGGTTAAGGTGAATATTTTGTGAGGGGTTATCGAAAATCGTTGTCGGATCACAGCAAATAAAGAAATAAACCCCACCAGAGGTTGTGAGTTGTGAGCCCTCACAACGGCAAAATCTGGTAGTAATAGAAGACTGAATAGACTTTCAACAATCGTTTCGACTCCAATACCGAATAATAAAAAACAACTGACTGAAACTGTTCTAATAAATTTATTACAATAATCTGTTACACTAAAATTGGTTTGTCTTATGTATTCTGTTTATTTCACATAATTGTATAATAATATTCGTCAGAAATGTCACACATTGCTTACAATTAAAATTGCATAGTTTAATAAGTTAGTTACATTATGCCTTCAATTTCGTAACTCGTAAAGGATCATTGTATATTATTATTATAATTAATTGTATTATTTTATAAATTAAAATTGTATGGTCTATCACAATACATACATATAGAAGATCTAAAATACAAATATAGTAAATGTCATATAAGTTCACATGTAAAATTGTATTAGTTGGTTTCTTTACCTTTTACTTTTATTTAAAAACAAACAAAAAACACATTCATATTCATACATAACTCAAGAAAGGACCAAAATGAAACTTATCCGAATATATTCTTTTCTCAAGTTGATGTCTGTTTTATCACACGAATGTATATATTGAAAAATTCAAGGAACAAAACAAAAAAATACATCTTTACGGTGGTTATGGTAGATTTTAATTGATTTTCTTTTCTATAAAAGTTAACACAAAATCTTAGCACAACTCTTTATTTGTTAGCATACAATAATAGGAATTTTACATTAAAATACTGTTTTATGAGGTCCAGCCTAGAATACACTGATGATTTATATGGAAGCCGATGAATATGTCATTGGAATGATTACATGACAGCTATATGAACATTTTTCTTATCTGAAACGATTTTTTTTTTTTTTTTTCTGAATTACTATTTAAACTTTCTAAGTAACTATGCGATAAGGCTGTCGCTCTGTGATTCTGTGAAAAATTCGATTCGAAAACACAGATTTTTAAATGGAAAATCTATTACTTTTTTGAGTCGTCTATAGTTTTTCGAGTCTTTTTATTTATTCTGTATCGCGTTTCACAAAACACAGAGAAAGTTGATCAGCTAGAGCAACTGACTATTCCAAAGTCTCACAAGTTGTTCTGAACTCGATGCACGAAGCTAGTCGCCAATTGAGTTAGTTATTTCAAAATTATATAAATTCAACATCTAGTACTAGTGCTCTGCTTAAAGCGAACAAAGTTTGTTGTTTGCCATAAATGCACTTATTAAATTATTCAATGAGTAATCAATTGGACGCCGTAAATGGAATCAGTCGCATAAGCAACTGAAGCAAGCAACTCAGAAAATAGGCCGCTTAATTCCATTTTTATTTCATAAATGGGAACGGAAGTCAGCCATATTTATCGATAAAATTTGTCTGCAAGCTATCGTAGTCCTTCAACCATTTTTATTCATAGAAATGCGTTTTTTTTTAATTACAAGCTTGGTTAGTCTGTCAGGACAGACATATAGTTCTATGTTCACATTAAATTTGGAATATTTGAAACCAAATAAACTTTATCTACTCGAAATAAATAACAATAAAAATGCAATAATATCATTGACACGAAACCTTGCATATTCCTAAAATTTTCGTGCCCATCTTGGAAAATCGTGCCTAACCTAACAAATGCGTTATAAATCATCAATGTAAACTATAGGTCGTATTTAGTCTGTTATGGAATGGTTATTAAAAACAAATCCCTAATGAAATGTCACTTTTGATCTACAAATTTGAATGCAGAACAAGATATGTTAATTGGGACACTCCGCTTAAGACCGAGCATTGAATTGTGAAACATTTAAAGTTAAATGCAGAAGGATATCCAAAAAGGATTTTTTTGAAGTAAGAGTAAGAAGTACACAGTACATTTGCAATATGCCCAACGACAAATGCGCATGAACATCAATAAATAATCAAAGTTTCATTGTTGTAATAGCGCAGTTCATTAATATTAAAACCATTAAAATATGCTCTAATTTATTGAGCTGTAGAATACAATACGAGTGAAAATATGTGCGGACATTTTTAAAAGAACAAACGTCAAAAATGGAACATTGAAAGTAAAGTTGATAGCGACAGTGCTGTAATATGGTTTCGGTAATACGATAAGGAGGGTGGCGACCTACAGGTTGCTTCGCACTTGTACTAGATTAAACCTAGTAGGTATGTATAACAGATTTAGGGAATTTTGCAAGGTGGCGCAAAAGTCATCACCCTATCGAAATGATTCGGAAACCACTGAATCGGTAAGCTCATGAAAACAATTTAAAATATGAATATCTAATCACCACTTACAAAAGGAATTATGGTATATTATATATTGCAAATGGCTGCAAATGTCAATTCTGCTTTGACATTTGTAAAGTAAAGAGATACAAAATACAAGTCCAAGTTCTTTAGGAGTACTTATAGCGATTCTTTTCTCCTAAAGAACGCGGAATAATTGTTTCGATTCGTCGGAGGTTTTGGGGCAGCGTGAAGTTCGGCGCAAGTTTCCCAGTCGTCTAACAGCAAATACAACTAGGTTTTGCCACTAACCTAGAAGAGTGTGAGACAAAACGAGATGCTGCTAGGTCTGGCCGGTTTCGTAGCAGCCGTTCTGTTGAGAATATCGCAGCTGTGGCTGAAAAAGTCGCAGAGGACCACGGAGTATCGACCATACGCAATTGGGCATCAAGACAGTCGTCTTTTGGCTTTACAGAGAATTTAGTTAACAAAACTAGATGATGTTTGCTCATAAATTGCATCACCTGTTAGCTGTTGGTCACCAAGCGCATGTAACATATATCTACGCTCAAGAGTAATCTCTCGTTTTTGCGATTTCCACTGATCGGCAAAATCGACAGTTTAATGGTTCCACACTTCTTTTTGTCAAGTTTTTTTGAAGTGTCTGTCACTATCCAAAGAAAATACAATAGTCGAGCGTGCAAAACTATAGTTAAGAACCTCAAGAGATCAGAAATCGTCTTCTTTGAGGGCACGTTAGGAAATGCGTGTATCCGATTTTGTTCAATTACAAAAAATAGAAAATAGATGTCTCCGAAAAAAGTTTCGCAACTCCTTTCATAATAAACAACCTTCGAACCACATTTAGTACATAAAACTAACAACATGAATGTAATAGAGCTCGAAAACAACTCCCAGCCCTTAAGCCCGTATGACACTACATTTATTTTGCATTTTTTCACAATTTTTAAATGAAACTAGAGCAGTACGAAACATTAGAACACAAATTCCCGATAGGAGTGAATGCGTACACACCAACTTCATTAACGTAGATACGTCAAAAAAATGCATTAAAAATGTATTCAAATCGCATTTTCCAGCTGCTGGCAGCTTTTTTTTGACACTTCAAAAAATAAATTCGTTTGGAAATTTGCGGTTACTTTGCAAACAATTGCTACCCCTTTCGTAATACACTTTTGGTCTCTTTTACACACCGCAGACTTTTCAGCGTTAAAAAAAATGAGGAAAAAACGTAGTGTCATACGGGCTTTAGGTACTTTCATTTGGTTTCTCACTGAGAGGTTTTGTTCCGAAAGATATTTCTTCTGTGAGCAAGCTTTATGTTAACGGAACTATATTACTATAGTCGCCCTCTCATCGAGACAATTCAATGTTTCATATTCTAAATGCTCAGTTTTAAGTCAAGTCATCCTATGATATAACCCGCCATACTAATAATCATTTTTAGTGCCCAGGCTAAACATTTCGAAGTCACAGTAGCGAAATTTTCCATACGAAATTGCATATTGTGACCTACAAAATATTTAGTGTGAAGGTTAAAAATGATTATTAGTAAGGCCCAACCTTTTTTTTAATTTTATACTAGTAAAGAGTTAACAAAAATAAATAAAAAAACTATAAGTACAATACATGCAATAACATACATAGAGATAAGAGGACAGAATCGCTAAAACATATAAACAAGGTGTGTAGTAATTATGTGAATACGAATTGTATCTTATTTTGTGCGCCAGCATAATTATTGTGCTTATTACTTTTTCATATTTAACTATTAAGTATATTTTAATTCTAAATTCACAAGAATATTTGTCTAACCTTAAGCTGTCCAAGTATGTTATATAAATTTGTAACCGTCATTGTCGTATTTTTTTTTTTTAATAATACATTTTAGTTAATTATTTATTAAATAATACTTAAAATAAAAGATAAAGAATCAAAAACCAATTTTAATAAATATTTACTTACTGCTGGGCAGTTTAACAGCTAAAACACAAAAGAATATTGCACATTTAAGTAATGTTAAAACGAATAAAATGGTTACTTTGTTGAAAGCTGCTATTTTTGTTATAGTAAATGGTGAGACGAGGCCGAAACTTAAGGGTATCGTGGATTTTATAAATCATTGTATTCAAATCAGTACTGCAGGAGTGGAGAAGATTTAAAGTGACGAAAACCAACTTTAGGACAGTTGATGGAAAGTAATAATTTTGTATAAAAACGGGAGCGTTACTGAGTATTGATTGAGAAGGTGAGAACGGAGTAAAAGGGTCGGCAGCACTCGACGATGGAGCGGCGCACTATTAATTTATATGCACGAGTATGTCATCGTAAATGGTACAAACAGCTCTGCTGGCAACTGTGATCAAGAGGTTTCTTTTTGTTAGACTAGACACTCATGTGGTATCACAAAGGACCTACATTAATTTTGGTCTGAGTGTTTCTATACAGACAGCCACCTTACTTAACCTAACCTAGACACTCAGACATATTAATTAAATATTACTTGTCAATTATTATTTTCACTTTTTTCACATTTATCGTTCATTGTTATTACAAAAAAATTATATTGTTTAGCCGTTAGTTTTATTTAAGGTTATATAAGATGTTATTTAGTTATAAGGGGTTTTCCAATGAGGTGTTATTGTGAATGGCCCGCTATATCGGTAGCTGTCACCTTTGAAGCTTTTATTTATGGCGTTTTTCATTGAAGATCCGAGAGAAGTGCCCAGAAGTTCAGAATTGCTCTTTTCAATAAAATTCGTTGGAGCACTTTTGCAACAGTGGTGGACTGTAGACACCATATATGTGTGTGATTAGATTTTCTGTTGTTACTGGGTTTTTTTGTTTTTTACAATAAATATGAATATTTTAATGGGCCAAATCAATATATTTTAATTTCAGTATACATTTTGCACTCGTAATTGTATATTTTCGGATCACAAGCGAAAAATTTGTTTCTAATAACACAACAAACATTTAAATCTGACATTTTGCTAGTGTGTGTTGGTGAGTTCAGGGCAATTCTCTCAAAATATTCCGGACGCTTCTTTCGTGTTAAGAATTGACCTGGAAGTGCACTTTTTTTTTAATGAAACATAGAAAACATAGAAAGAGCACTTCTAGATCTGATCTTTTCATAGAAAGGGCACTTCTTTTCTTCAATCGAAAACGCCATTACTACTTTACTTTCGACAAGACAGCGCTACGTGCCATACAAGCAACGAAACCATTGATCTTTTACGGGAAAAGTTTTCGGACCGTGTTATCTCTCGATGAGGTGATCACAATTGGCCACCGAGATCTTGTGAAGATAAGGTTTACCCCAATTCGTGAGGCTATCGAGGACATAGGGCAGCCACTTTGCGATTTGGTTGTGGAAAATTTCATGAAAAGGATATGGTCCTGTATGCGTGCTCGTGCTGGCCATTTGGCTGATGTTGTTTTCATTATTAACGGCATACCTTCCTCTTTATTATGAAATAAACATCCGATCATTTATCTCAAAAAATTACATTTTTCTTTGAATACAAAAATAACACCTCTTATTGGAAAACCCTTTATAATTAAATTGTAAAAATTTCAAATAAAATCAAAAACAGTTCCTTCTGCGCGATTGTTCATGTCACAAGGTAACCAAGCCAAAACAATGAACCCTCTTTGCATGTCAAATGAAATTATGTCGAGTTATATAGAAGTAACAGTTTCTCATAAAAAGTCTGTCAAATGCGCCAAACCCAAGGTGGGTCTGGGTGTTAACGAGAACAAAGCAAAAACTGTTCTGTAATCAAGGACTCGGGCAAAATGTCACAACAGACAGATATAACTTCGAAGTACTCTTCAATTACATGTCAAAATGACATCAACGCAGATATCAAACAAAGAATCACTTTGGGATAAAGATTCTTCGGCAGATATTCGGTCGAGTTTGCATCGATGGATTGTAAAATAAATAAATAGTTGGCGCAACAGGTCCGTAAGGAACCCTAGACCCTTCGTTTGGTGTGACTTTTTAATTTTGAGACCGAATAGAAGCGACCTACAACTTAATGCCGAGTTCGAACGGCTGATTCAGAAGCTCTTTTATGACAGTTGTACTCTCGGATGATTGTCAGTCGTTCACAAGAGATTTAGGATATTATTTGTTTTTTTTTTTTTTTTAGATCGAACCAGAGACCCT
The DNA here is from genome assembly GCA_948293265.1 of Cheilosia impressa. Classification (NCBI taxonomy): domain Eukaryota; kingdom Metazoa; phylum Arthropoda; class Insecta; order Diptera; family Syrphidae; genus Cheilosia; species Cheilosia impressa. The sequence goes on from OX411882.1 coordinate 26,187,329, forward strand.
TAATAACCACTTAGCCACTGGACCTATATCGGTGAATGTGGGGGGAGACAATTAAACGACGAACTCTACGGTTTACGTTCAAAAAAGTTTGTGGTCTGAGTTATGTGCAAAAGGTGGTTCCCGGTAGAGGCCTTCTGCGAACCCAACACAGAGTGGCAGAGGTGGCTACGACTTAGAACCAAACAAGCTTATAGAAACTGATTAAAGGTTTGTCCAAGCAGCTTAAGAAAGTGGAGAGCCGGAGTATTCGTACTATGTTTCACTCACTCGATCACTGATGTGGCTATCCGGCGCTTGTTTTAGAATGGAATGTCAGCATAGGGGGTAACTTGTCCCAAGGATACAGTGCCTGAAGCTAAATTCACAGTCGAAATTAAACCAGTTAGCTGCCTTCTTTTATGAAACTGACTAACGACTCTGAATAGCATTGCACTACTAAATATACCGACTAAGGCTCTACTTTAAACGAAGCTCGCTCGAAATCTTTACATATCTGCATCCCCAAATCAGTCATCATATGTAGACCTTAAACGAATATAAATCTTTAACGAGCCCTAACCAAACTCCAACTGCGGCGGCAGGAAAACAATAATTTCACCTCCACCATTTACTATGACTCTAATTCTAATTTTGTTAACTTCTAAGTTCGAATTAAATATCATCGATTTTCATGGTAATATCTTAATAGTTAACGCTGCTACTTTAAGTCCTACGTTTAATCAACATTACGCTGCTAACTACTTTATTTTGGTTATTCTTGTATGTCTTGCATAATAAAGTCGCATACGCCAAAAAAAGTACACAACGAAACATAAAGCGCACTGCAAATACTGCATAAAAAAAGTTAAAATTCTGCAAAATACTCTGCAAAGCTTAATGTTTTATAAATAGAATAATAATACAATTGTTTGATATCTATAATTAACTTTTCTTTTTCGTTTTAACTTTGAACAACGTCCAACGATTTGCCACATTTTCCCTAAGTCTGAAATTTCTTATTCGATATACATACATATTATTTTCATTCGTAATTTATAAAATACTATATAAAATCTATATTCTACTGTAACCGATGTATGTCTTTGCGATATTTGAATATTTGTTTGGTTTTTTTTTTAGTTTTCTCGTTTTTCAATCGAAACTTACTTAAAATACAACAATAAACCAAATAGAAACCAAAAATACTCGTATGTAGAGCTTAAACGAAAGCAGATTTAAAGTGAAAATAAATAAACACAAAAGAAGATTTACTTTATGTATTATGATGTAAATTCCGTACTTCCCCTTCGCATATTTAGTTCGGTAAAGTCAATGTCAGTTGATTCGATTGATTGAATCGAAGAGCTTCTCAGTTTGGCCGCTGGAAATTTTCCTCTACTTTTGATCGCCGTCAGCTGAAAGTGTTAGGATAAATACGATTGTTCTTGTATCTGTTGGTTCATAACAAATATATATAAATATATATAGAGCACACAAGAAAAGAAAGAGTCATGCAAATAATGGTGTCACAGCTATATAATAAATAAAGGCGTCTTAAATGAATGGCGTATTAGTATTAAGATGTTTATGCTGAAATGCTGATAGAAATAAAATATTATCTGAATATGAACACAATACACAACACACAAGTGAATAAGACACTTTAAATCTAACCACAAATTAATTATAATTAAAAAAAAAGGCGTGCAATTTAAATGGAGTAGTTCGTAGTAATGTGTGAAAATTTACAACGCGTCGATGAATGTACTTAATTAGCTTTTGACACTCGGTTCGTTCCCCCAAAGCAGGCATTTTTGACAGATAAATCGAAGAATTTTAATACATTACCAGCCTTATTTATTAGAATTTGCTAAATACGCTTATACACCTGTATAGTCTTATGTGTATAAGAATATATACAACCCTTATACACCCTTCCCAAAATTCTTATTTATAAAACATTTTTCCATGCATACTGGGCTTGTGTCAAAAAAAGTACTGAAAAAGAGAAATCTATTACATTTATCTGTCCGAAATGATAAAAAAAACCTAAGCAGCTTGTGGGAAATGCAAATTCAAATACAAATAAAAATAAAAAAATGGAAAAGTAAAAAGAAAATTTGGGACTCCATGAGCCGGTAGTCTTATCAAATTAAAACAAATATATTAAAAATATCTCATGTCTGCCCATATTTCTAAGCCAACTTATCGAGGATACTTGCAGAATATTTTAAATTGAAAATAAAAACGTCGATACATCGAATTTATTTTTGATTTCATTTAAAATAAAATGTGACAAATTATTTAAGTCAAAATGACATTTCGACTATTCCACCTCTATACAAGATCTAAACAACGTCCAAGTGCGTTTAGCTTATACAAGCTCTGTACAACGTTGAAAAAATTTTATAAATAAGGTTTTTGCGTTTAGAGGCATTATAGAGCGTGCATAACTTTATACACTCTTTATAATACGTTTATAAATAAGGCTGTTAATATTTATCTTTTATTCGAGGTTCTAGTCTCCGCTTCCCGATAGAGAACGACGCTAGAAGCTGTCTACCGTGTCCCATTTTCCTACTGCACAAACTCAACAAACAACATTCAAGTATTGATACCAAAAGTGGGCAAGATCATAGGAAACGTTTTATTTTACAAATGACCTTGTGTAAACGCCGGCGAATTGGCAATTTTAAATACAGTAATTTAGTGTCAATTGAACTTTTTTCTTAACAAAGGGTGAATTATGTACTAGTTTTACGATAGAACTTTGACAGCCGAGTAGATATATTTGAAAATGGGGACATTCGGATACCTAGCATATGTAAAAGGTCAACTAGATTTGCCTGGGCTAGGTATCCGAAATCGTTGACAACTTGAATTGTTTTTGTATACTTGTGGTCAATGTTACCATTGCACGACTAAAGTCGAAATTCGGCACTCTTTTGAGAGCCTGTTACAATTTTTTGCTATTTTGCCCTTTTTTATTTGGAAAAGGGCCTTCGCAAATTTTTCAAAAATTATTATGTTTATTCAAATAAGTACTGTCATCAACTGCAACCAACAGGCAACACCTACATCATAGTATGGTTGTCCCGCTCCCCATTTTCTCCATTTCCTTTCCTTTTTGCCCTTTTCCCTGACCAAACCCAGTTAGTCGTATTTGAGCCGCGTACGGAGAAACAATAAACGTAAAAGATAAATTTGATTGACTAAAGTATTCGGCCTTGTGACAGTACGTTGAAAATGTAATACGGTTTTATAGTGTTGTGCCAAATCATAATATCGTGCGAAAATTATAAATTTGCAGAGGAGCTTTTAGAAATGAAACCTTTTACTCTCACCGGCCTTTTTTTGCTTTTCAGAATTCCGAAGCGGCCCATCTGTGTGTTTTAAATTTGGCTCTTCGAATTGGGAACGTTCAAGTATCTAGTTGAGTAAGTCTGACAGCTGTCTGACTAGATGTGCCTCGGTTTTGATTGGATAAAATCGGTCATATGAGCAGCTGTTTCAGTTGAAGTTTATGGAGGGGTAGCCGACGAATCTAGTCGAGAAATTCGTGACTGAGTACTAAGTTGACAGTTCGCATATGTGGCTGACGTAGAAAACGTGACGTTCCCGAGCAATCTAGTTCAGGTTACATCTTATCCAGACCAATCTAGTCGACTTAGGATACTAAATTCTATTCACGTGACCACTCTGAGACGATATAAACTGAACTGATCTACTCAGTCAGCTGTCAGATTTACTAAACTACAGAAGACAGAACGTCTCCAATATATTTCTGCTTTCTACTGTCATTATTATGAATTTAGGACTCATCGAAATCATACAAATTTACTACCAAAACTCTAGTCCTGTTCGCCGAACGTTTCGCGCATTACAACGGACGTCAACAAAGAGCATGACTGACAAAAATGTGTATGGCGGTGACACTTTCTGAAGAACCAAAAGGTCTCAATTTTGCAACTTTCTCAAGAACTTAACCACGGGGTGTGGTAGTGGAACGGAAATTGAAATTTAAGAAAAATCTCCCACAATAAAAAAAATTTATAGTTGGCGCAGGTCCGTAGAGACGCTAGGCCTAGCTTCCCACAACCATTCGTTTTGTATGAGTTTTTTTTTATTTGGGACGAAGGGATCTACAATTTTATGCCGAGTCCAAAAAATGGCTAATTCGAGAAGCTCTTTAATGACAGTAATACCCTCGGATCTTAAGATGGACCTTTTGTTTCTGTTTTCTGGTACCGAACCAGCGACCTCTCGCTTATTAGTCCAACACACTAAAACACAGCTTCCACAACCGTTCAAATATATATAATTTTATTTAAAAGAATTTCTGCGCAGATATGTCACCGCCAATGTAGTGTGATGGGCGGGGTTCCGTCGAAATTCACTTTTGCATCACGGTAGCTCTACTTCGAGCTTATAAAGGGTGGGCCATCTAGTGGTTTCTTTTTTAAATCATAGGTCATTTTGACACTGACAGCTGTTTCCCGCTCGAAATCTTGACAGGAAGTCAGTATCTTACCTCCGCGGAACGAAATGAGTCGGCTTACGCTTAAACAACGTTGAAAATATTGAAAAGTTATTTCCAAAGGGAGTGCTGTGTAGCACAAAAAGTGCTTTTTTTGAAAAGAAGTTTTGGCTGAAATGAAGCACCCACCGCTGCACGCAAGTTTGTGCAAAAAGACTGGTAACCCCGTCGTCGTATGGTGCGCAGAGACAAAAATGTGGCTGCAGTAGCCGAGAGTGCGAGACGCATTTCATGAGCATCAACTCGCCATCGATCTCAACAGCTCAACATTTCACGCACTATCCTGATGAGAATTTTGTTCACTTTATTGAATTTAAAAAAAAAACTTGTATCTGGCCAACCCTGTATTTTATATTTCCCTTATTTTGTACGCGATTCTTCTCGGCGGAGGTTTGTTTTATCTGTTTAACGCTCGTATATTTGTGGAAGATTGCCGCGTATCTCTTAACGAGATAGCTGGACAGCACGACCTCACCCTTTGCTGGGTTCCGGGACACTGTGATATCCCAGGGAACTGTGCAGCTGACGAACTTGCTAGAGTAGGCTCCGCCGGCGTTGATAGTGTTAGTCTGCACAACGTGCAGGCACCGCTGTCATACGCTAAACAAATTATCAAGGCGGACGCAACAAGAAAAGCAAGTCATAGGTGGAAACATCTAGGACATTGTGACGTTGCCAGGCTTACTTGGCCGACTTTGGCCAAAAATATCCAAAGAGCTTCTGCGTCTCAACAGACGTAGTATCTCACTAGTCGCTAATATCATCACCGGTCATTGTCTTCTGGGCAGACACGCTCAAAGACTTGGGCTGAGTCCGTCACTCACCTCATCTGCAGCTGCCCTGCCCTATCCAACCTAAGGATGGCGCTCTTAGGAAGCTATTTCCTCAATGATCTCAGCTACATCGGCGCTGCCAGCATTCTTGGCTTCATCTACGGAACTAAATGGTTCACAACGAGTAACTCGTAAAGGGACTAAACGCCAGTGGTACGCACAATGAGCTGCTTAACGGGCTAAGTGCTTCTCTCACCGAGAGCCACTTCAACATAACATAACAAAACAAGGCTGTTATCCTTCCTTCATAATGACTTGATTTATGTTGCCAATTGTGATCACCTTACGTATGGTATAAAATACTTTCTACCGAATGGCATAAATGAAACGCGTTACCCGACTCGAAATGCGAAAAGGCTTTTAACTTATGAACTTAAGAGCTTTGTTTACGCAATGAACAGAATCATGTTGCACTTGTATAGTGTTAGGAGAACTTTACGACCACAACATAAGTATATCCCCGATCCTTCTGAACAGCTGTTTTTTCACGCTAACACAACCATTACATAAGCTTATCCGCTGTCCTATTGACCTATTCATCAAGAGCGTTTTATAGTAAATGTCGAACGCATTTTATTTTTTCATCGCTCATGATGCCAAAATCTTTTAAACTTTCTACTGATTACTTAACCGGATACTGCACCATAGAAAACATGGCTAAAAGGCTGGGAGTTCTTGCAAATGACTTCTGCAGAGACGAAGAGGAAATAGGGTCCGTGGAACATCTTCTATGCCACTGCCCAGCTTTACAAGAAAGCCGCTCATCCTGTATGGGAGCAAGGTTCTTCGAAAGTTTGGACGACTTGGCTGGGGTACCTCTATCAGACATAAAACTATTCCTCAACAGATCGAAGTGGTTTTGCTAGCCACATGTCCTTACATGTATAAACAGAGTACTAACAATGGGCCTGCACGATTTCCGGGTGAAAATTTGCATCTGATGCAAAACTGCCCTCCCAATCTAACCTAACCTAACTTTCTACTGATTATATTTCGAAAAGCCGTAGGCTTTTGGCTGATGCTATTCGCACGACGTTAGGGGCACGGATTAGGTCGACGGCTACGGTTAAACGCGGCAAATACTTGTAATCTGGCTCGCTTCGCTCGCTTAAAGGGATCCAAACTCCAGTATTTCATTTTCGGGCACGAGCCCAACTTATTTCCTAAAATACTATTTTTAATTATTAGGTTACGTCAAATACGTAGCCGTCGACCTTAGCCGTGTCCCTAACGTCGTGCGAATAGCCACTTTGTAGATTTTTTACTTATTAATTACTTACTTGATGGATAACTCATGAATAAAATTAAATCAATAACATGCTCTTCTAGTAATAGTAGTAAGTAATATATGGTAAGCTGCGTTTTGCCAATTTTGATAACACTTTGATTTGTGAGAATATTTGTTTGTATTTGTGGCTATATCATGCACTAGAAAATTATCAGATTAAAACCAATCGTCTCATATTACACTCATATCGCATGCATAGTTGAATCAACTGACACTATGTTTATGTTTAATGAATTTGTCTTTTTGTTAGTAATGACCTGCAATCTTTTTAGCTTATCCACTTCCATGGTTCAGAATCTGGGCTTGTTATTGGCGTGGGATACTAAAAAAATATTTCAATTTCAAAAGAACATAACAAATTATTGTTTTCAAATGTTAAAAAAAGTGAAAGCGGAGAACACAAAAAAAAATTAAAGCGTTTTTAGCTGCCATAGCCATTTTGTGAATAGAAAAAACAAAAACTAATCTGAGATAAAAATGTGGATCATATTGGAACTGCGAACAACTGTGTTTTGTGTTGCTTATTTATTTATTTTTTTTTTTGTTTTATTTGTACAACTGTGAGGAGTCTCTGGAAAAACGCGGCGTTAGTCACGTGTTGGAGTTGTGCCTTTCTAATGAATACTGTTAATGGTTTGTTTAATTTTGAATTTATTTACACAATGATGGATGGGCTTTAATGGAGTAGAATATATGCACTTACCTCTGCTTTGAGATCGGCCAACCTGTCCTGCAGGTCACGGACTTTGTCCGATTCATCCAGGTTCGAGCGGAGTTCACCTTCAGCTAACATTTCTGAGTTCTGAAATTTGCACAGCGCCATTATGGTATGTATTTCAAAGGAAATAGGACTATTACCTTTGTCTCCAAACGGGAAATTTCCTGTTTAAGCTCAGCCACAGTTTGACTTTGTTCTGTGAACTTGATCTTCACATTCATGAGTTCGTCTTTCATGCGAGATTCCAAATCAGAATATCTACCAAAGGTGATTGGTGAGTCAAACATTGGATTTGTAAGAATTTTTTTCAGTGATCCGCCCGCTTACCTGTGCTGTTGTTCACGAGCCTTGTTGGCCATATCCTTTTCGCGGTTAAGTGACATTTCTAGTTCGTCTTTGAGTTTCTTCTTTTCATCGTCTTGCCGACGAAGCTGATTTGTCGACACTTGCACTTGAGTTTCTAGTTCCATAACCTGCAAGCATAACAAAGACAAACAACTTTCAATAAAATCTCTAATAGAGAGATCCTCATTTAAGAGAATTTGATCTCATGAACTGACTTTGTGTTATACCAGATCTATGAAATCCTACTGTCCAACTTACTTTTAGGCGTAGTTCTTTGAGTTCAGTCAGAGTTTCCATTTCCTTTATTCGAGTAGTCATTAGATCCTCTTCGAGTTTTTGCATTTCATTGGATTTTGCTGAGGAATCCCAAAAGTTCGTAAGTAGTTTCTTTGGTGTGGAATCCACTGGTGCGGCACTGTGTTCAGCCTTTTGCTCTTGCAATTGTCGTTGCCACTGGGTGCTCAGTTCTTGTACACGCTGTTTGAGATCCTTAAGCGATAAGCTCGCCTCTGCTTCGCGCAGCTTACTTGCGATTAGTTCGTCTTGTAAATGCGCTACAGAATTATCGGGTGTGATTTCACGCAGTTTCTGATTATCCTCTTCTATTTCTTCGATTTTCGATTTTAAGTTGCGTATGGTATCTTCGCTTTCAGCTAAACTCTGACGTACTTTGACCAGCTCCTCTAAGAGGCAGGACACCATTTCGTCGCGTTGTTTGAGAGCCTCTTCTTTCATGCAAAGCTCATCAATAGAACTTTGACGTGAGTTATTCTGTAAATAGAATGCAAAATGATTAGTGAGGAAAATGCTTGTTACATTTATGATATCATGCACAGTCGGGATATGTTTCTAAACAACATTTCATTCTAAAAACAAACACTTGCAGTCGACTCTAATTAAACATGCTTTCAAATGTAGGTGCTCGTAGTGCTCGCAATTTCATAAATGCAATGAATAACAAAGTTTGGGTTGTGTATGAACAGGGTTGGACTATAACTGGGACCAAATTTAAGATGCCAAGGGGTTCAACACAAGACCTTGGCCTCGTGTGTCGAGGCAGCTTCCCTACCACGGAAAAAAACGACTCAACAAGCCTGGGATTTAGATGACTCCAATATTGACGACCGAACGAAACAAGAAATACCGAGCTTCGGATGTTAGTTATTTAAACAGACGACTTGCAGAGGCACAAGTTAGGTGCAAAATCGATATCCAGAAAGTGAGATGGGATGGGGAATCCCCAAGAAAGGTGTTAAACTGTTCGGTGGCGGTAAGTGCTGCAATGCGCTAATGGACTTTGCTGCGGGCAAAATGTCCTCATTCCCACATGGGAATAAGGTACATGGGAGATTTACAGCCACACACCTTTGCAGACTGGAACAGCCAACAATCTACTGGCAATATGATATGTTTGACCAAGGCTAATGATACTGATGGTTTAGCTATTCTAAGAAGTTGTCAGGGTGTCTAGATCGAGCCACACACATCTCGCGGCGCCGCCAAATTTGACATGAACACCACCGAACCCTTTGATGTGTAAAGAGGTTTCATGCAACTTCTTTAACAACATTCTTGAGACAACTCTATGAAACTCACAAGCCATAACCAGTGTCACGATGTTTTCAAAAGACCCTTTAACTTCTTGCTGATGATATTGAAAACAAAGGGAGACGATGTCCTTACTTCGACTCCCGAAAAATGATATTCGTTGATACTACATGGTGGAGCGGAAGCAGTTTATTTGCTCACGTTTTTGCCATGAAACTTTTATGGAGCCCTGCATTCTGGATGATTTGTTTTTTCATAGCTATTTCTGTTTTTGTATACATTGCCATATTTAAATGTTACGCATTCCGATGCACGCGATAGCCTCTGAGCCTACAAGCATAGGTAACTCTAAAACTAAAACAGCACAACAATATCATGCGAAAGAACACATTATTATTAGGAACACCTGTGGTTGTTACTTACGCCATCAATGGAGACATTCTGTTTAGACATTAAAAAGTAAAAACAATATAAAAAGTATAAAGAGAAATATTTCACTAGTAACTGATTCAATATTACGCTTACGTTCTCCTGCAGCCTCAGGCTAAGACCCCGAACCTCTTCATTTGCATTCTCTAACTGATGTGATACTTCGAGAAAATTCCGACGCAACTGCAACAGCTCCGTTTGAATAGCAAAACTAAAAAGAAGGAAACATCGTTTACAAAAAGCACAGACAAAGAAATACGACACAATGTACCTCGTTTCTTCCTCTTCGGCACGAGAAACCTGACCGCGAACTAGTTTATCTGCAAGCTCAGCACTTTCAGCTTCAAGGAGTTCATTTCGTTGCTTAAGCAGGCGATTTTCTCGTCGCAATCGGCGAAGTTCAACCATTTCCTCTTGTTCCTTCTTTTTTAAATCGGAATATTCTTTTTCCATCTTCTTCATTCGCTTTGTGTTGATCTTCATGGAGTATGCCAAATTGAAAAAGGATTCAGGGTCGGCCTCTACTTTGCCGGGCAGCTCTTTTTGGAAGAACTACGAAAATAAATAAGATAAATCCGTTGATTGGTGTGGTTATTTGTGTGACGGTTATTTGTCTTACTTTCAGCATTGCTTCCATATCTAGACATAAAAGCGTTTCCTTGCCCAGGATTAGTAATGCGAGAGCCACTTTGAATATAAACTCCATTCCTTCGCTAAGAAACACGTCCATGACGCGGCAACTTAAGTTCAAATTCAATGCCGTTGTGTACAGTGTCAAGAACCAACTGGATGCATACATAGTGGTTTGGAATGCTTGCTGCTGAAAGTGAATATGCATTTCCGGGATCTGTTCTTGCACGAGACTTTCCAGCTGATACATGCACAGTCCCAATTCAGACATCGATGGCTTGAACATGTCACGCATTCGATGTTGTTGCATGATTTGGACTAAAACCGCAAATGCTTCTTCTTCAGGCATCTGTAAAATTTGTAAATAAATCATTAATAGGTAGGTAGATATGTAAAACTATCTCCTATAGATCCATATCTATCTATGGATCGTTTTCGCACTACGTTTACTCTATGTGATAATACGCATCCGCAGAGACGTCGAACAGTGCGCGCACCGAAGAAACAATTGCCGCTGTGGAGCAAAGTGGAAGAGAACCCGAATGAATCGATTCGCCACCGGGCACAGCAATTGGAGCTTTGTCCATCAACTTTATGGAAGATTTTGCGCAAAGATCTTGGCTTACGACCTTACAAGATCCAGCTTGTGCAAGAATTAAAGCCGCGAGACCATGCAATGGTGTATGGGCCGAAAATGAGATTGATATCGATGCTGATTTTCATCGCAAAATTTTAGGCTCATTTTTGGTTGAATGGCTACGTCAACAAGAAAAATTGCCGCATTGGGAGTGAAGGGAAGCCACATGAGACCCTTGAGACGCCATTACATCCACAAAAACTGACTGTTTGGTGTGCGCTAGGGGCTGATAGAGCCATTGGGCAATACTTCTTCCGAAATGATGCTGGAGAGACAGTTACCGCTAATGGAGACCGGTATAGAGCCATAATAACCGACTATTTTGTTCCCGAATTGGATGGCATGAATGTGGATGAGATGTGGTTCTAACAAGACGGCGCTACATGCCACACAGCGCACGTCACAATCGATTTATTGAATGTTTCATTCGATGAGCGCATAATTTCGCGGAATGGACATGTCAATTGGCCACCAAGATCGTATGATTTGACACCATTGGATTATTTTCTTTGCGGATATGTGAAGTCGCTAGCCTACGACAACAAACCAGAAGCGTTAGGTGACTTGGAAGCCAACATTCGTGGTGCTATTGCCGACATACGCATTTGCCTGTGAGGCTTACTTTTCCAACGGTCGTTCCATGATTTCCACTCAACGTGCTTTCCGTACTCGCTTCAACATCCATCCCGCAGGTCGCGTTCCTGGCCGGCAGTCGATTGTTTCATCCCAAAACTCGATGAACTGGATGGTGATGTGTGGTTTCAACAAGATGGAGACACGGCCCACACCGCACGAGCATCGATGGATCTTTTGTTGGAACATTTCCCCGATCGTCTAATCTCCTTGAGGGGGGCGACCTTACGTGGCCGGCGCGCTCACCTGATTTGGCTCCGTGCCGATCGGCCTCGAACGTTAAATCATCTGAAGGACAACATTTGTGAAGCAATAGCGAAAATACCCATCGATTGCTTCAGAGTTCAGAGGAGCTTCGAAAATCGTGTATCTCAATGTATCGAAAACGGAGACCATCACTTGTCCGATATCATCTTTCAAACCATGTAATGAAAAATTCAGATCGTGTGTAACAAGAATAAACAAGTTTTGTGACGGTATGTCCACTACTTTTGGTTTTATTTCCTTTGAAAATCAGCAAGTTTGCTTGCCGCAACTTGTATGAGATATATATAGCTGGCCAAGGTATATCTAAATTGCTTTTGCTTAGGGTAGAGCTACAGCCCGAATCGAGTAATGCAGCATGTTAATTTGCTAAAAAAAACTATATAACTGCTTAAGAAATACTCGAAATACTGCAGCGATAGTACTCGTCGACTTTTCCACCGCACATCGGTTTGAGTACAGGTTTTCATCTAAATCAATTTTGAAAATCGAACTAGAAATTCTTACATTCGCCTAAAGATCTCGCTGATCGTAGTCGGGTGTTGATGCAGTTATGGCGAATTGTGTCAAAATGGTGAAACTTACATAACGAATGAGAGAAAATGAAAAAGCCTTGCACAACCTTAGAAGTATTTGTCGAACTTGGCAGAAGCTTTACAAAGAGAAACGTTTCCAGGAAATATTCAATATTCAACATTCAATATTATACCATGCAATACAATTCTTCAAATTTGATTCATACCTGCATCAGTAGCAATCCAACGATGAAGCCCGATCCCTGACAGTAGCCAACTTCGCGATCATGCAAAGAATATGCTTTCATCACATTGAAAAGCGCTTCTTGTCCGAGACCGTCTTTCTCCTTAAAGAAATCATGTTCGGGATAAGTTCGTGCTATATCCCGTCTGATGACCTTCTCGCATGCAGATGTCGCTTTGATATACTCAGCATATTGCTTCTTGTCGGCTTCAGTTGCTCCACAGAGTAGCTGCCAAACTATTGGCCTAAAATGATGGGGGATACCTCTGCGCACCAACTCTCGAACGCATGGATTCTTTCGTTTAAGGCTGCCCTCCCAATCGTTCAGAATAGTAGCCCAAGTTGTCCAGATGTCTTCTTCTGCAACTGAATTGCCACCTACAAAAAAGTCAACACATTTTAATTGTTTTAAAATATTTCTTAAAGTACACTTACTGGAATTTACACTTATCTGACTAGTGTCGGAGTTCTTTCGACTATGAGTAGAATGTAACGAATTTAAGCTTTTGGCATCGCTCTCGATTAATTTATTGGCAGCTTCTAGTTTCGCAAGGAGATCCATTTCAGAGGTGGGTAAGTTCTCAGGGCATTTGACTTCCATTTTCTTGCTACTTTCTTGCTGAGTAGCAGTTGTTAAGGTCATCGCCTCTTTTATTAGTTTGAAGATGAGAATGTTTCCCCCGTTTTTTTATATATTTTTTGATTGAATAATGAATTTTACAAGTGGGCAATCCTTAGATTTTGACTTTGAGTTCACCTATTCGTACTTAGAGCATCTTTGAAAGTACAAGATCTGTAAAGATTAAAAAGAAAAATACTTTTAGATTAAAACGGAGAAGCAACGCGAATCGAAGAATACACTACGCCAAGACTTTACCCGGATTTGATACTGACATCAGTTTATATATCGTCAAATCAATGCTAAAAGATTACCTAGTTGAAGAGTCAATGCATCCTATCCTAGGCTATCTAGCCGCTCTCAGGGCCACGTCAGGAAAAAGTACCGAGTTAGTGACGGAATTGCTGGTTTGCATGTGAAATCAAGAAGCACAAGTATAATATTTTACACAAGCCAGCTGACAGGACTTCACCAATGGATTTGTGGATTGAACCAGAAGCAGTTTTCTTGTTCCATTGGACTTCAAAATAAGTGGATCCCCGATCGGCGACTGGGTCTGGCTGGACAAATTTGTCTGAAGTTTTTTGCGCCGTAAATAATTTCTGTAATGTGTAAACCTACTGGTGTGCTAGCCTTCCAAGGGGACTGGAAGCCAGTATTGAGGGTCTGGGAAAACCCCTCCGTTGTCAGGCAAAACAGACCATTTAACCTGGACGATGAAAGCCAAGAGTTTCATCTATCTGAGGATAGAAATATCTAAACTCAATTTCAATATGGCGGCTGAACGGTCTACAAGCTGAATTATTGCAGGCAGCTGGAGGCGACTTGGTGGAGAGCATAAATTAACTCATCTCCAAGATTTGGTCGCAAGAAAGGGTGCTTGGTGAATGGAACTCATCATCGTTCACCCAATCCAAACGAAAATGGACACTCTGAACTGCACCAACCAAAGTCTCTTTAACGTCGTATAAAAGATTCTGCTCTGAAACCATTTGTAAACAAACTGATTGGCTCCTGCCACTGCTAATATATTTGACTGTATGTTGTTAAGTCAACATACAGTCAATATGTACACTACAGACTACATCCAGGAAACAAACCCTAGAAGTACAGCTTGATCCGACGCAACTAGAGCGGTAGCCGGTACTTTCTTTTTCAGGGATTGAACCTGGCACCCCTCGACTAGTAGCCCAATACACTGACCACTGAGCCACAGCCACCTAGCCTACATGGAATGGAGAACTTTGGTGAACCATACCGACCTAAGGAGCACAAGATTACCGAAGGCGCACCTCAGGGCTGCATTATGACCCCACTGCTCTGCAACGTTATGTATGACTTGGTACTGCGATTAACTATATACCTACTCGAGGAATTAAAAATTGTGGGATATGCTGATGACATTGCCACTATTGTCACTCCCAGGCTGTTGGAGGAAGTCGAACGAACAGGCAATGCGAAATTGACTAACCTCAGTCGACGTTACACTGGCGAAACACAAAACCGAATCAGAAAAATGCAGAAACTGTCACCATTACCATCGGCGGACTTAATAGGTCTGTTCCCTTACTTTTAAATCTCTCGAATTTGTACTAATTCTTACGAATTTCACTCAATGCCGTTCCTTAACTCGAAAAATTCGTAAAAGACAGCAAGCTACTGCCCCTCCACTGAGAATCTTACGAATATTTACTCAATAAATTTCCTTGGTGTAGAATTGAAAAAGCTGTCAGCACCCTTTCAATGAACAGCTCGTTTGAAATTTTGATGTCCTACTTGACATATGAGTGCATTTATTTTTATTTAGTGCTTATTAAAATGGTATCAAAAGGCGGCAAAATGAAATTGAATGTTCTCCTTAGATTCTATCTGAAAATCGCGACGAAACTCTACTTTGCTGTAAGGAGTAAGAGAGGACAATCGCCTCCAAGAAATTTGTAAATGCCCTGTCGCTTTTTCCTCTTCTCTAATGCTTGTAGTCCAATCAGTACAAACTTATCCAGATAGGTATACATGAAGAAGAAGTTCGAATAATTTCGAATCACTTTCATTGCTAGGGAGATGAATCAAAAAATGTTGTCAGTAAATTAGCAAATTCTTCGAGTTTATACGAAATTTCAACGACTTGTCGTAGCACTTTTTTTAATTTTTAAATTATGTACCTGTCATTATTCGTAGTTTACTACAAAAGCGTTCCCTCTTTTTCGTAAGTGTCTCTCTCCGTGAGAGAATATATCCCCACACTTTCCATTTTGACAGTCTTTTCCATTTTACTACAAAAGTAAAGGAACAGACCTAGTATTAAATAGACTGTCAGAATGTAAGCATAACTAAGTATTAAATAGACCTCCAGCTCTCGCGACCCTACCCGATTGACCGATTTCCCCCCGGGAGGTGTAATAAAAGAAAAAAACAGAATCAACTGTCAGGTTTCTATGTGCAAGTGTATTTAATGCGGGTAATACATTTCACGCATACTGTCCCACATAGTAATACGGAAAACCGAGCTTGAAGGTTGTAGGAGTTTCTCTGAAGTTGTCTGAGCTGACGGTCTATTTGATGTGTTATTCGATTGGGCTTCTTCAGATTTGATCTCAGATTTCAGATTTCGTGTAGCTAATCGAACACAAAAACGTCACTTGCTCTTTTTTTTTGTTGATATTTGTGCGATTGCAATATGTGTAGCCTTCGACACTTTTCTAAGCGGTTTCTATTCACTGGTTAAATTTTATATGAAAACATTCAAAATGGTCGCCCAAATTGATTTCTAAACATTTGTACATAAATAATTAACAAAAATAGATCCACCCGATGCGTTGCGTTTCTTTGCAGTTGAAAAATTTCGCGAAAACGTGCACAAACTCCACTAGTTGTCAAACTCAAACGTAAATCTGAAGGAAAACTGAGAAAAAATCCAGATTCGCAAAAGTGCTCTGAAAGCTGAGAAAATTGCTTTTTTTGTACCAAACGAACATAAAAATTGCTCTGAGAGCAAAAAAGGGCTCTGAGAGCGCCCAATCGAATACAACATTAGTTTAGGGCTGAGCACTGAACTGAGCTCGAGCATTATGAGCGCGCTCTGAACTGAGCGGGCTCAGATTGTTCTGAGGTATTTATGAAACGCACTTGAGCACATAGTTCTCATAAATGCATAATTTGAATATTTATTTATTAGAGAAAATGCTTTCAATGCTTTTTTACTCTCAAAGGCTCAAGCGCTGAGCGTTTTAAAAGCGTTTGTTCCGTCGATGCAATGCATGCTGTAAGAGTTTAGTTGTCTTTTGTATTTTTGTGTCTTATTGTTCTTGCATTATGCGCACATCTACCTTTGTCTGGTGTACCCCGAGATTTATTAATTCTTGATTTTTCAAAGGAACTCAAGCGACTATTGCTGAATGATGACGCAGATGCAGATCGATCAAAAGAGAGCTCAATAAGAATTTTACTCCAGGCGAAAGCTGATTGAAAATGTACTAGATGCTGAAAAAGCAGGTACTTAAGACGGTTTATGGGTTGCAAATGCGTATTATCTTTACCAGCTGAACTTTCGATAATCACAAAGGACAACAATCATACCTAGGTCTGGGTTATAAGGAGTGAAATGAATGCTTAATTTCATTAAACAACCAAAAATAGTATAACCGGTGTTAGATGTGTGCCAAGTTGGTCCTCTATTTTTCTTCAAACCAATAAATACCAATCAACATTGTATTTATAAAACTGGTATATATATGTACAGCTCATTCCGCTCAGTACTTTTTAGGCGAAAATACAAGACGTCTTTGCATACTATTCTACATTCTACACAGACTACTTTCACCTAAGACATTATGGGTGAAGATATTCGCAGCACCAGCATTCTAAATAATGAATCATGTAAAGCAAAAGAGGCAGACATAAAATTTCAAATTATTTTATGTCGGTTCCCATTTTTCAACAAAAAAAGCCATTAAAGTGTTCGGGTAATGCCTTTTTCCATATAAACAAACAAGAAATATGCTGTCGCATAAACAAAATCGTAAAGAAAAAGCTTTATAGGAATTCTGATCCAGATAATATTAGTGTGAACAAGCTAAGAGGAGAAACTGGACAATTATTGCGAATTAAATTTGCGGATAGTTAACCAAACTGCTGATACGAGTACTTCAGCAAAGAATAAACCGTATCCCCCATGTTAATATACAAAAGAGCACAAGTAAGTTAGCTCAGATAGCATACAAAAATTTGACATAACTGCTGAATAACGAGTTGATAACTTTTACACAGTGTTTATTAATACGGGGGTATGTATATTTTTTTGAAAACTATTAAAATAGTGCGGTTTTTAAGTTAGAAATATACTTTAATGCAAATTTATTTACATTGATATAAAGTTCTAAAAAAAGAAAATTCAAAAGAGGGAGCAGAGTGGATATTAGAGACCCTAACGAAGTAAAACAACTTCTAAAAAGAAAAAGGATAAGCACAAAAGTCTGGCAAAGAATCCAAACACACGAGAATAAAATTCTCTATAAAGCACTGTGAACTAAAGATGCTAATGGAAAGTTCTTCAAACAAGAATAAGAACGTTCAGGTATCTAGCTTAAGTCTGACAGCTGGCTGACTTGACGTGTCTCTGTTTTGATTGACTCAAATCCATCATATGAAAAGTTATTTCATTTGACGTCTATGGAGGAGTATTTGACGGTTCGTGCATGTGGTTGACAGTTCGTGTATGTGGTTGACGTAGAAAAAGAAGCGTAACTAGTTTTTGCGTTCAGGGTAGATCTAGTCCAGGCCAATCTAGTCGACCTAAGATGACTTGGTTTTCGAATGGGCCCAAAAACTGTCAAATCGTGTTGTTCAGTATTGTTTAACAATCTATGTGCGTGATTGAGTTGACAGACATCGTACAGGCCATACCGCTAATTGTAGGTTCTTGAAACTTTCAGGATATGTTCCACTAGCTGTGTAGACGCTCACTAAGAAGGGATTTTTCGATACGACCCTCCCTGGCCTTTTTAGAGAGGTTTTTCTGTTACTACCGATACGTTAATCGTATAAACTTGAAAATTTGTAAGTTTATAGAAAATAAAAAATCATCGAACACCTATTTCGCCTTTTTTCAAAATTCGAGCTATAAGGTTGAAAAAGAGGATGCAAACTTTTTTATTTAACCTTACTTCACTCAACCTGCTATTACATTCATAAGGCTAGGCCAATCCAAAAATGCTTAAAATGCTCTTTAGACAATACTTCCCCGAGTATTCTAAGCCATCATTTATCTTTCTGCTCCTTCCAGAGGCAGAGCTAGAAGAAATTAAAGAAAGATCTATTTGATCAGCAAGAATATTAAATTGATTTCTCGATTGCCAGCTCTGCTTGGGGGTGACTGGGCTTAGTATATCGTACCCATGGAAAGCATAACAGATGGATACACATAATTATACATATCCACAGCCACAGTGCGTTTGGTTGTTCTTTACAATCGTTCTTAGTATTGTTACGACTTGCCGTTCCATATTCCATTCCGTATCGGTTTTTGACTTTGGGTTGTGTGCGACGGGCATGCGAGTGAGTATCAGGGTTGCCAGAAGGTTTTTGGCTTTAGGCGCCCAAACCTTGAAAAAATTTAGCCCAATATCGTTGCCCTGAGAGTAGCCCAAATATCGTTGAAAATAAAAGTCGATTCTTGTATTTTATTTTATTGGTACTTTTCCCACTTTCCCATTTTATGCGCCGCGACCATAGACAAACTCTGTATATCTATTTATCTTTTGCTTGGTTGTGTGAAATCCAAATGTCATGCAAAAGAAATTGGTGTACGTGCAATTTGACAGACTATACGATGTCACATGAGGGCAAAAGTGCTGCTGAAAATTCAACGATATGTAGCCCAAAATTGCGTTGGGCGCTCATGGAGGAAATTTGTATAGTTTTTTAAGAAAAAAGATAGCCCAAAATACGATAAAGCGCCCAATATGGCATCTCTGGTGAGTATGACTGAAATTAATAATAATCGCAGTGCAGTCTACTCTACGTCCATAGCAACCCATGCGTGCGTACATGGCTATTTGCTGTGAGCTGTGCGTTTGGTGTTGGCTGTATTGGTGAAGTCTGAGTGAAAATGTGTTCATAAAGCTGTTAACTATCCGGTAGAGTTTTTAAATTCCCTAAAACCATCGGGTATTTCATACCATAGACATAGGCTAACTTTTCGGAAGGGCACACCCGTAATGCTCCTTCGGAACCTAAAACCAACAAAACTATGTAATGGCACTAGACTGCAAATCAAAGCTTTGCATACAAATTTAGCCGAAGCTATTATATTGACCGGGGTTGCTCAAGGGGAAAAAGTATTCGTGCCGCGCATTCCTCTGATACCTAATGACCTCCCCTTTAACTTTAAGAGATTACAATGTCCCCTTTAAGTGTGCCTCGTCATGACGATCAATAAGTCTCAGGGCCAATCTTTGAAATACGCTGGTATGGATTTAAGGGAAGATTGCTTTACGCACTGTCAGTTTTACGTAGCTTGCTCTCGTGTAAGTTCACCTTCAAGTCTGGTAATGTTACTGCCGCCCAATAAAAAAAACAAGAAACATTGTCTATAAAGAAATCCTTTAAAAATAAAAACAATTTTTCTAAAAATGTACATTTTAATAGAGTCCCACGCGGACGAAGTCGCGGGTAACTGCTAGTTTATCATAGGGAGATTAACCCTAGAAAAATGTTTCTTTACCATTCATTATTTCTTTGAAGAGTGGTCCCTTTGTACACAAAAATGTTTGTTTAGTGCAAAGGCTCATTAGTTGGGCACACTAGTTGTGCCCTAAACTGACCCCAGAATTCAGTGCTGAGTTTCGCTGTCAGTTCGGTACCTGTCATTCATTTATAAACTCATTATATAAATTGCAAACATGATGAAGATTTGTCCGTCTGTCTGTCTGCTGAAAACACGATAGCTTCCAAAGGATTCAACTTAGGCGAATGAAGTTTGGTGAAAGGACTTATTTTTATCGTCGTTAGGTTTGTATTAAAATTGGGCTATGTCGGTTAAGTAGTTCTGGTACTTCCCATACAAAACCAATTTTGCATGACTTCAAAGGGTATCAAAGCCGATAATAACACTTTTACTTGTTTTTGCTACACGACGTAGAGGCATTGTCGAGGCGATGTCGTCGATCGTTTTGTCCTTACGCGGTTAAAGCCCTTGTAGGTAGTTAAACTGTATTCCTTCAAATTAGGCTCTTATCAAAGATGAATGCGTTACTATGGTAACATGGTGGCTACAAATTGAATGTCACCAAAATGCTTTCATTTAACTGATACGGAGTTTGGATTGTTTGGAAAACTGTTAACTTAATTGCGGGTAGTTAACCTTCTCAATCAAACAAAGCTGGTAATCTTTTATTCATTTTCAAAGTCAATTCCTTTTATAAAACCTACAGAAACCCATCATTTTTGATAGTTCAAATGTGCTTTGACCATTTTTGACTGCATAGGTGTTTTTAAAAAATGGTCACCGTAGTTCGATCGTTCGATCATTCGATCAGACACAATTTTCGGTACTTCTTATAGTACGTTTTCATTTGTTTTCTAGTACTTCACGATTCATTTAGGAGTGAATTAGTTTCGAAGTAAGATCTCCTGAGTCGGCTAAGGTACTGAGAATTGTAGAAAAAAGGAGGTGTACAGGTATGAGCTGTCCAATCTGAATTGAACGGATATTTCATTCCCTTTGCGACGACTCTTTAGAAAGTTTTGGAAAGATCGCAAACTTGTCAAATTTATTTGTTACTTAGCACGCATTTGTTACTTGCAAACTATTGAAAAAGGGAAAACCAATCAAAAAAATCAAGCTCTAGCGGTTAAACAAGATAAAGCATGGGCTGTGTGGCATGGCGCGCCATCCTGCATGAACCAGAGGTCGTTCAGATGCATGTCTTCAATATCAGTAAAAAAAAGTCGGTTAACATGGCTCTGTAACGGAAACGTTGTTTGCAGCCTCGTTTTTGATAAAAAAAAAAAAGGTCCAATGATGAAACCACTCCACAATCCGCACCAAACTGTCTCTCTGTCGATGCATTGACTTCTCGGCAATGTGGACCATTAGTGTTGACCTTTGTCCACCAGCATACCAGTCTCAGGAGCTTTTTGCACAATCTTGCGTATAGCAGGCGCGGTGGATGCTTCATTTCGGTCAAAACTTTTTTTTTCAAAAAACGCACTGTTTGGGCTACATAACACTCACTTTGGAATTAATTTTGCAATATTTCTTAACGTTGTTCTAGCTTAAAGCGACTTATTTCGTTCCGCGGAGGTATGATGACAGAGGTGAAGTAAGCGACGAGGTAAGCGAGTATCATTCCGTTCGACGCGCGTAATTTTAAATAAGAAAGAGACATGGTTTAAAGAAAATCCTTCGATAGCATCAACGTCAGCAGCGATACCGGAACATGTGGCTCAAACGGAAAATTGCGAGCAAAACAAACCGGATTTATAAAAATTTAACAATATATTTTTGAAAAGAAATATAAGTTTAACACTCATACCAAAAGAAAATCATGCAGTTTCTCAAAGAAAATGATTATTTCTTATGAGAACAACACTGGAACGTTCTCAAACAGCACGAACAGATTGGGCACATTCAAGAATCTAGTTATCGTAAGTCCACTAGATTGGTCTGTAGGAGATGTAACCTGAACGCAAAAACTAGATTAATCGGGAATGTTTCACGTTTTCTACGTCAGTTACATTTATGCCAACTGTCAACTTATTACTCAGTCACGAATTTCTTGACTAGATTCGTGGGCTACCCCTCCATAAACGTCAACTGAAACAGCTGCTCATATGACCGATTTCCGCCAATCAAAACCGAGGCACATCTAGTCAGACAGCTGTCAGACTTACTAAACTAGATACTTGAACGTCCCCATTTTCATTCGATAGAAATGTTAATAAACAGAACATGAGATACTGCAACCTTGGACACGCATTATCCAAAAACGAAAGTGTAAGTCACTGCCGTAGTGTATTGCCAATGACCGATAGATTGTTGGTACCAACAGTGCCGTAGCCAGGATTTTGTTTCCGGGGATCACTCGACGATATTTTTTCGCACGAAATGTATGCGAATGTACTCAGCTTTCACAGCTGACAACGAAATTGCATCATCAAAGTAAAAATTTAGGTTTTCCAATTCGTTCACTCGCTCAACTGCAGCAAAACCTGGGAGAAGAGCTTGAAACGATTGTAGAACGTCTTCGTTGACCATAAATCTGTCCGTAAGATTTTGTAATTAACGAATCTATGCAAGGAATCAGTATAGACACTCTAAAATAGGCTTCAGTAGAAGAAGTTGCTGGATTGGAAGGCGTTGTTTGTTTCAATGAAGTTCTTGGAGCTCTTAATTCAAATTGAAATAAGTCCTCGGCAAGTTGGGATGCGGATTGAAAAGCCTCGTCATCATTTTCTCTGATGTTCTTCAGAATTCAGAACTTGTTTTGTGTGCGATCGATGGCAGAAACGAAATCTAAGAATCTGTTCTATAGGAAAACTGATAAAGGCAGCGTTAGACTGAACAGTTTTTCGCGTACAATGAGGCTTGCTAGGAAACAGTGGCGTGGCGTCCATATAACCCGATTCCTACCGACTTCCCTTTTAAAATCTCCACCAGTCAACACGCAGTGCTTGACTTTAAGGTAATTTAGTACTGTGAGCTTAGTTGATGTGGAAAGCAAATAAACAATGTATGATTTTGTTTAAAGGTACACAAATGTAGAGTTTTTTACATTTGTATGTGATTATTTTGCCTCGACTTCCCATTTTAAAATGTTCACACCACGCCACTGCTAGGAAATCACTTTTTTGGACCGCTGCCAAAAGTGTTGATGATTTTGAAGACATCGCCCCCGTTCTGCTCGTTATTTCCTCAAGACTTATTGAGAAGCATTTGAAGATTTGAAGTCATCACGCCTTTCAAAGAATCTTGTTTCACAGAGGCGAATGAAGTCGAGTTTTTCGACTGTTTATAGTGCGGTCGATGGGGGCTTCAGACCCTCAAATAAGAATTACACTTACAAACCGCTGTTTCTTTGGCCTAAGAATGTAATTATTGAGTAGTAAGACCTTGTCAAGAGACTCCATGGAGACTCTGTATAAAATCCCTATCAAAGTCCTATTTTAGGGCGCAGAAGCATGGACATGAGCGAAGACGGATAAGATATCCCAGGTCGATTTGAAGACCAAGTTCTTCGAGGCATTTTCGCTCCGGTTGATACGATTTGATGAAGAATATTCAACAACGAACTCTACGAGATGTGCAGAAGGTGAGAAGCGGTTGGCTACGATGGCATGACCTGGCCACAGACATTTCTTAGCCTCCAGTAAATAAGAAATACAGTGCTGAACTTAATCGGTACAAAGCAGTCCATGTACTTCAACTAAGTTGTTAAGTCAATTTTTTTGAATCTAAAATATTGAACAAATATGCATTATGCCCAAAACACATGTGCAGAATTCACTGCGCAGCAAGATTAGAATACACATGTTTATATGGAAATAGACACACGTGAATTCTGCACTCACCACAGCACTGCAACATGTCGCTATTTCTAAATTTGCTGCAAGATTCAAGCCTACCACAACGCAAAAGACAATAAATTTAAATTTCAAGGATTTGGCATCATCGACTTTTGACATTTGCTGGTCGTTTTGTTTTTGCTTTAGTTGTAAACACATCAGCTGCTTGGTCGGCGAATGACAGTAGTCATATTAGCAATTAGCCGATGCAATGCACGTCAAACAATTTTCTGCACATCTGTTTTACTTGCAGCACTGCATTCTGTGCTGCGTCCTGAATTTCTGCACATGTGTTTTCGGCATTATGCTTTTTCACAAAAATAACTGCTTAGGTCTATATAGGTTCACTCCAACACATTCGTTGTTAAGCATTCGATGCAAGATTCAAATTAAATTTGAATCCGATTGGTGAAATTTATGACACATTTAACGATTTTTATTACTTTTTGTTTATTTAGAGGTTTCATGTTAGTAATGTTGATTCATCAAACCAGTTTTTATAACTTTTTCCACCTGGGTGTATTTGCTGCAGATGCAAAATGGGAAGAAAATGTATTTTCAAAACATAAACATAATTTAAAGAGATCCAAACTTGATCACAGGCAGTTCCGAATTGTGTACTAAATTTGTACAAGATGCGACAATTTCTTAAAGTGAGTAAGCTTATAATAAAAGAAATGTCACTCACTACAAAAATAAGAGGAAATTCTGCTTGATGCGTATGTGGGAATGAATCAACCCGATGTGTTGAAATATAATTATATTGAATACGATTTGAGCCATTCTGGCTATTAACGATTGATGTAAAACGTCTAGACAAATGCATGACGCCACCCTACCCTACGAACCATGAGCATTCTGCTAGTGAGCTTAGAGAAGGAGAAATTTTTGATTATAGGTTTATACCTACATACACATAGGAAACAGAAGTCAAAAGATTTGATTTAGCTAATAAAACCATTGAGCGCGTCGATAGAGCCGTCAATGTTTAAGTTATTTTTGTTCCTAATCGATTCCTTATCAATTTTCAAGTTGTATTCAATGAACATCGGTGGTTTCATACAAATAACTGGGTCAGTGTGTGCGGTACTCTAAAAGCAAATGTAGCAGAGTCTTCTTCTTGTATCTCTTCTACACAAAATCTATTCTTAGATTTAAATAATAATTTGTGAGTCGGAAATCCAAATATGTATTTCTCTGAGTCGAAACAAGTAATAACGTATTTTGTAATCGCTGCAAATGTAATATTAAAGTCGATGCACTGTACCTATATGACCCCGACCATTTTTGTGATATCGGTTCCATTCGGGCACAACAATCGCTAAGCATGATGATCTTTCAATTTGCTAGTCGACTCAAAAAAGCTGAACAACGTCATCGCACATGTATTTGGATATGTACATATTTCCAACCACTAATTACCCTATTCAATTACCTAATTGAGAGAAGTCGTCCGTCTGCCTACTGCAAATTACCACAGAGACAGAGAATGCTTAAAACTGTATGCGAATAAAAAGGATACTCCCAGTCCCAGGAAGCGCTTCCTGATCACTGGCACACCCCATATTCTGAGAAAAAATATAAAGAGAAAGAGTAAAATTTGAAACACAGGTAAATTCCCATTTACGAACGACATCACCTTGAGATTAATCATCACAGCAGCAATTCCATTTCCAAGTCAACGGCAAGAGTTCTCTTGCTTTGCAAAAACAACAAACACACAAAATATACAAAAACTATGTTGCAATGGAATAAATTATTCTTATTAGCCGATTGACCGAAATAATGGAGCGAGATGCTGCACAGTGAGCAGATAAATGATATCAAAGAAGAAAAAAAAAGAAAAAGGAAAAAACACACATACGAGAAGAAATCCAATAAATAATGAATATAACTGCAAAGTCCAAACAGGTGAAATGTGCTTTTTCAGGTGCAATTCACCTCGAGGATGACAGGTACCCAATGTGTAACCTCTTGCCTACGTAACTAGGTACTTACTTCGAAACCAATCACGGCACGGCGAACACCTACTCTCTTCTCAGTGTGGTGCTTCTATGTCTACTGCGAAGACCGAAGAGGGTTTTGAAATCGTGAAAAATTCGTTTCACTTTTGCTGCTTCTGGTTCAGTGAGCAGCTATGCGATGGGGCGGGTTCGGTTGGGATGATAAGGAGAGGCTCTAGAGCTACAGCAGCAGGAGGAATGTTTTTCTTTTGCAATTTCCCTAGCTGATAATAAAATACAATTGCACAGAGGCGAATAATTTATGCAACACACTGTAAATGGATAGAAATTCCGTGGGATTTTCGTTTTTGTTTCTTTTGGTGCGAAGCAAATGGGAGTGTAGCTGCAGACGTCACTTGTTCACTTTTTTGTTTCACTACTGAATAAAAAGGTTTGGGGAAATTTAGTCACCTTTTGCATTAAAGACTCCGTGATTATTAAACTTATGGAATTGGAGTATTGGAAAACTGATATAAAATCAGAGAAAATTTTCTTTTTTTCCGATTTTCTCTGCGTTCACTCAAGTGCAATAGGTTTTCTTCAACACTACACACGTACACAAAAATCGAATACAAACTGCGGATGGCGTATTTTCTTTTATTTACAAAGGGGCTAAAATGTAGTAGATTTGTGGTACAGAGCTTAGGAGGCAAACACAAGATAATTTATGAAGATGTGTTCGCAAGGCAATGGGGACACTCGAAAATCGATTTATTTCAAGTCGACTAGGGCGAAGGATTTACACAGCTTCTACGGAGCTATCGTAAGAATTTTAAGTAATTATAAACATTTTTCCATGGTGGAGCCTTCAAATAAGACTTGGTTGTCATTGCCCGACTCATTTATATTTTTACATTTTGGCGTGTAAGCTGATTTGTAGGAATTTCTTGTAAATTTCAGATATTTCTTTAATAAAATTCTTCGTTTTTTTACCTTCTTTAGAAAATGTTTCTATTGAATAACGATATACAAAAGTGTTAACAAAAAGTAAGTCGCCTGTATTATCTTTTTATTGAGTAGGCGTAGGGAGTAAAGTAGTTCTACAGGCGTGTTTTTTCGCTTCTATGTCAGCAAAGCAAAATAAAGTATGATTTTCAGCAAGCTATTTTAACAACCACTTGACATTTCTCAGTTTTTTAGGTACTACAATTATCCCAAGTGGAAGTGGCTTCTCAAGCAGCAGCTGTGTTCAAACACACAATATTTTATAGCAGATTATACTTGAAACGCGAAAGTATGTAACTAGAACCGTTTTTTGCGCATTCGTCTAGTTTACTTTACTTAAGGTATTGAGATTGCTGTTAAAAAAACACAGGCCTAGTGTTGGCTCAACAAAAACCAATAAATGGGAGATTTCGTTGTTCCATATCGTCTAATGTCTTATATCCCTCAAGTTAACCTTAAATCTTTTTGAAATCCCATACAAAAAAAGAAACCTTTGATCATAATCGCCCTGCAAAATTATATTCATGAAATTCCCAACAAAAATAAATCATACGTCGATTCCCAAGCACTTTTTGAAGAGGAGTGAAAACGGGCCCATTCAAGAATCTAGCTACCTTAAGTCGACTAAATTGGTTTAGATGAGATGCAACCTGAACGCAAAAACTATATTGGTCGGGAACGTCACTTTTTCTACGTCAGCCACATATGAGAACTGTCAACACAGTACTCAGTCACGAATTTCTTCACTAGATTCGTCGATTACCCCTCCTGCTAAGTATCCTGCTCGCGCTAAATTTTACCGTCCCTAGTCTCCACTTCGATTCTCCACACCCAAGATAAATGCTCGCTAAATTATTATTAAACATCATAAAGATGGGACAAAAACCATTTGTTCAATAAAAGGCACCAAGTGACAAAGAACAGAAACAGGAACAGAAACTGAAACAGAACAGAAAGTTTTTTCGTTCTGTAGTAAATTCTGGTTCTATTTACGTTGCTAGCTCAGCTACACAAAACTGAAACAGAAACAGATCCATAAAAACATGATACATTTTAGCTTTGACTTCAACGAAAAAATGGAACAGATTTTGAAAATGTTTAGTGAATACGATTTACATGAAGCTAATTGTCGAATTGCGGCCTATAAACAAGCAGAGCGGCAGTTTGCACACGATTTCGATTTGTTTGTTTGTTAGATGACAAATGCAGAAAAATCCAAACAAAAAAAACATCCCCCCGTGATAAATTAGCATTTTTGTTGCAGAAACAATCTTGTTTACGTTCCGTCGTCAAACAGTAATTTTTCTGTCGCTAAACTCTGTTGCTAGAACAGGATACTGCTTTGTTAAACTGCCTCGCTAAATTTTATCTTTGGAGACATTTTTGTATGGGAGATAAAATTTAGCGCGAGCAGGATACTAAGCTTAAACGTCAACTGAAACAGCTTCTCATATGACCGATTTCCGCCAATAAAAACTGAGATAGATCTAGTCAGAGAGCTGTCAGAATTACTAAACTAGATAGGGTAGTTCGCGACAACGTCAGTGTCAAATGAGAAGAAGAAAAATCCAAGTGACAGCTAGGAAAACAAAACGGATTTTGTATGGATGTAGTCTAATTATGTTAAAAAATTACTGAAAAGTGCATAAAAAAGTGCAAAACAAGACAAAAGCATCGTTGAATTGTAAAACTATGTTTATCAAACGTATTTAGTAACAACTGAGAAGTTAAAGTAATGGCAATTGTGCGCTTTACAACAATATTTGAACAAAATACTACTCTGGTCATTATAAATTAGCTTTGTTATCCTACAAGTTTTTTTGACGTTTGAGCAAAAAAGATAGCCCATCTGTGAAAGGATGGGCTAAATATTCTATACTTGAACGTCCCCAATTTACCCTCACCCGATCAGTTGAGGTACTAGTCCTTACCGTCACACGAACAGTGTACTAGATTACGGGTAGGTAGACTACAAAAACAAAGTTGTATCAAACTGCAGCACATAGGTAACTCGTTCTTTTGACAGTTCCATATGTTTTTGGCAAAATCTCTTCACGACTGCGTTTATATTTATTACGTCATTTTTAGTCGACGTCGATGCAGTGGAAAGTACTTTAGACTTCTCGAATTGTATACTATAGAGTGTAGCCGTAGTCTCGATTTAAGTGAAAGTGATTCACCAGCCCTTGTGTTTTCACAAGTTTAAATTTCCAAAGAAAAAAAATGTCGGGCGGAGCCTCTGGTGTACAAATAAATACTCAAAGCTTACAGCTTCCACCATTACGGTCGCTCGATGATTTTGCTTTAGGATCTGCGCGTTTCCAACTACCAAATCTACAAGATTTGGATAAATGGGGCAATCGCGTGGTCAAAAATCTGCTTTATTACCAGACAAATTATTTCCTCATGTTCATCGCAGTTTACACTTTAATGGCAGTGCTGAATCCAGTTAAAATAATTTGTGGCCTATTTGTACAAGCGGTGTTGATTGCTATAGCAGTCTATTTCTTTGGAGATGCTCCAACCAAAAAGCGCCAGGTTATTCCCGACAATAATCAAAAGTGGTATTACTTGATTGTGGCACTAGTGGCCGGTTATTTTCTGCTTTACACATTGGATGCTGTGCTCTGGTCGTTATTTACTTTGCTGTTGCCCTTTTCAAGTATTTAACATATTTTTTTTCAAATTACAATTAAAATCGAGCATTTTCTATTCTAGTGACATTCGTACATGCTTCACTGCGTTTAAGGAACATCCGCAACAAGGTCGTCAATTCTATGGAAAGTTTTGGCCCGACAACCCCAATGAGTGTCTTTCTCAACACAATGAACATAACAGCAGAGTCTATTTTAACTTGAAGTAATTTCTAACACAGATCATGTATATTATATATATTTTATTATCGTTCTAAAAATAATATAGATTGTTTTATTGACTTGTATTTGCATCAAACGCAAAGTTATCATCTCTCATTTGTTTCGGTAACGCAGACTTTTGGTGCGGGTCGCGTATATCATCGTTTTTTAATGAGATCTTATTTCGATAACGTCTTATTTCTTTCTGGCGAATTGTTTTATCCAAATCGCGATTTCTGTGCTTTTTCATCATGTGCTGGCCTCGTATGTCATTCCTGCCGGATTGATTTTTCGAGGAATAGTGCATAGCAACAGATTGTGGCTGGATAATGTTAGTTTCTTCCTGATCAGCGGATTTGGAATCTTCGTCACTGTCCATCTTGTCTGAAGTTTCATCGCCAGCAAGAGGAGCGATTTCTTCCAACTGTCGACGAAAGACCGCTGCACTCTTAGTGATGGTCGATTTGGGATGAGACGGCGGCAACCACGAGACGTTGTTATTTGCTGTGTTCCAATAATAAAAGCAACCCAAACCACAATCGTACACTTCCTTCCATCCCTTGGGTAAGCTGTATTTCTTCATAAGACGAGCTTTTCGCATTAGGTAGCCTTTATCTGGTTCTGTTATTCCATTGCCCCAACGAGTCACACAGTATAGATTACACTTGTGAAATATATTGTATTTGTTTGGACATCCCTTATAACCACAGAGATTTGCTTCACCTATCCGAAGCTTCATTCGTTCAATCCAGAAGTTTTCCTCTATTCTCCTGGTGGGTTCGTAAGAATCAAACTTCGATGGATACTCAATTTCGTCGTAATCTTCGGCAATGATTTCCTCATTTTCAAGAATTTCGTCAGCTTTATTTTCTATTGCTGCGAAGAGATAAACTGTTTTCATTTTGGAAACAAAATAATGTGTTTGGTTCAAATACTTACTATCAACAGCAGCCCCAGCTTTAACTAGACCCCGAGAAGCCAAGCGTTTGAGTAAGGCTGGCGGTAAAGACATTCTGTGTAAATTATATTTCAACGCCTTATTAATGTGTATTAAAATTGTGCCTACATACAATAAAACAAACCTATTTTTAATTACAAGTTACAGCCAGAACTCATATATAAACGTAAACAGTATTAAAGAAAAAACTGTCATAAGTAACATTCCATTAAAATTTGTTGGATAATAGAATACGAAGTTATATATAATTCCAGTGGAAAGCCGGCTGTCTACAAGCTGTTTTCCCGAAAAATTCATGAAATCACGCACCCATGCTCATTTCTTTTCAAGGATATGTGAGTTCATGAATTGTGATCTCTATTCGGTATTTTCTAATGTGTATTTAACTTTTTTTTCAATTTAATCAAAACCTCCACAAAAACCAAACCAGTTCAATACGAAATACAAAACAATTAAACAGCGTAAGTGCACAATAAAAGCAAGAGGATTGATGCCGGCCATTAGGAACATGCTTTTTTGTCGCTTATACGTATTCGCAGACATGTGTTCAAATTACATAAACAACAATTTAACAAATGGGTTTCGGGGGGATAGAAGTACGATGAATATCCATCTCTTGCAGCCTTTCCACCGTTTTAACAAACGCTGCATAAAAGTTATCAACTCGTTATTCAGAAGTTACGTCAAATTTGTGTATGCTATCTGTAGTCTACTAACTAACATTGTAAATAACGAATGTGTCAAGTAGAGTGTAGTTGTTGTAATTATTGTGTGCCGCAAATCCTACTTTACTTTGCATTGCTAAGATCGAAGCTAAAAATACACGCCTAATATAAAATTGCTTTTTAAAGAAATTTACTTTGCTCAATTTTTTTATATATTGTTGGTAAAATTTATCTTAGCTGATAAAGGCTAGTACGCAGCTTAAGTGAAATCCAATTTTCCATACAAATTTTTCACTGCGAAATGTCAAAATGAACTTTCCACATAAAAATTTCGCTAGGCCAAAAATAGCGCTTGAAAACTGAGTTGTAAGTGGCGGTACTAAAATCTCTCCACAGCTATTTCACTTGGTTTTTATTGTCCGTCGCATTAATTTTTTGACATTTCAGCGTGAAAAATGATTTGAAGCAAAGCGGTTGACAAATTTATTGGAATTTCAAGTGTTTTTTTAAGACAATACTAAGTTTTTCGCACTTGTAATAGTGTGGGTCCACACTGGTTTCAGAATTTGGTTGTATAGCATTAACTTAACTTTCTTCCAAAAACAGTCTGTATTTATAATAGTTTGTATTTTACAGAGGCAGAGCAATTTTTCGAATCTTGATTTCTTCGCGAGATCTTCACCTACTTTCACTAACACCAAAACTTTTGGTCAGA
This sequence comes from Cheilosia impressa, assembly GCA_948293265.1. NCBI lineage: Eukaryota > Metazoa > Arthropoda > Insecta > Diptera > Syrphidae > Cheilosia > Cheilosia impressa. The sequence goes on from OX411882.1 coordinate 26,219,252, forward strand.
TTTTGAAGTGTGTTTATAAATGATTTTCCAATAAGAGGTTGACATTTGGTAAGTAGAAACTACGCTATTACTAAAAACAGAACGATACCCGCTTCAAAACGCATTGAAATTATTAAAATTCACAAAATCTAAAAATCCCGATGGAAAACAACATACCTAACTCAAATATTTCCCTCGAAAACTTTGTAGATAGCATGAATTTTATAACAGACATCGCACAATGTGTTATTGCCTTAAGTAAATGTTGTTTCCGATCTCAAAAATAGTGGGCGCTGTCTGTGAATTAAAAATTTAAAAAGCACGTGCGATTGATACGCGTGTGGTTTTCCAATTTCTTTTACTTTGGAATTCTGTCGGAATTGGAAGCAGTTTCCGTCAAAGCATTTATTTAGTTTATTCAAATAATATAAATGTGGATTTTTTTTTAAATAAAATTGTTTATACACTGTGCAAGAAGTAATACACTTCACAAATAAAATGTTCGTTTTATACGAAACACCGGCAGGTTATGCCGTATTCAAGGTAGATTAAAGTGTACTTGTTCATTCTATATGCATTATTTTTTAAAATTTCATTCTTACAGCTTCTTGATGAAAAGAAAATAGCTGAAGTGGATAACTTGTATTTAGAATTCTCTACTCCTGAAAAGGCCAACAAGGTGTAAGTATAAATTACCACCTAACCCTAAAATAGAATTTTGAAAAGTTAGACGCCACGTGTAGACAAACTAATTTCCTAATTTCTCGATCTGAAACACATAATTTATGAAAAGGTTTTCATCGTAGCTACACATAGAATGTATTTTAACATGTAAATAAAATTTACACATTCCTGTACACAGCTTCCTTGAGTAACACTAGTTTGTAGTTTGTTCTGTCTCCCATTTCTATTTTATTTCAAGCAGCATTCCCTTCTTTTTATCGTCGAGATTGTTCTATGCGGAGATCTTTAGTTTGATCTTTGCATTTTTAGAATTTCGTAGAGTAAAATCAGTAATACTTCACTCGTTTGCACATCAAGTTATGTGTAGAACGTTTTTGAATTTACTTACAGCAGTTGTTTGGCAGCAACCAACCTTGTATATTTTGCGGAGTATGGTTTTATTGGTTAGTTTTGGTATCGATATGCGTGCAAATAATGTAGTTCCACCCTCGCTCATAAAAACTGATTTGTTTGGGAGACTTTTGTTTTTATTTTGGTTGCAAATGCAACAGATGAGATATACGCGCTTGCGAGTAATTCCAGAGATTTGGAATATACCATCAGTCCCAGCCTCAACAACTCGCCAACTCACGAGGGCACAATGATTTGAGAGTCGACAACTCGTTTACGACTATTCGTGACCAGTTTCTACTACCCTCAGCTGCAAATGTGTCGCTCATTTAAGTCGAGCCTTGATGGACAAGACTAATGTTCGGTTGCCACCAAAGGGTAGAGAACTGAAGCAGCATCGGGCACAGACATCAGAGATTTTTTGTATTCTATTTTCATTTCATACCGTAAAGATACCAATACCAATGTTGGGCCAACTCTTAATCGACAAAGGATTTTCCATGTGATGATACTAAAAGGTTTCGCAAAAACATGAACTCTGCGAGTTTTGATTAAAACCTTGGCTGTCTGATGGAAGATCATGAATACTACCTGGCACATTGGCCTTTTGTTTTGTAGCCTCTAGTTATCGCAATTGATAGATTTCCTTTCCTTTCAGATTGAAGTTGCAACATTTTGAGAAATTCAACGACACCACAGAGGCATTAGCCGCAGCAACCGCTGCTGTAGAGGGCAAAATCGCAAAACCTTTGAAGAAAACCCTGAAGAAACTCTTTGGAGAAGATGTCCATCAATCGCTTTTGGTTGCTGATGCTAAACTTGGAAATGCCATCAAGGAAAAGTTTGCAGTTAAATGCGTGTACAACACCGGCGTGCAGGAGCTTATGCGGTGCATTCGCACACAGTCCGAGAGTCTTCTAAGTGGTTTGCCCAAAAAGGAAATGACAGCTATGGCCTTGGGACTTGCCCACTCCCTTTCACGATATAAGCTCAAGTTTTCTCCGGATAAAATCGACACTATGATTGTTCAGGCTCAATGCTTGCTGGATGATTTGGACAAGGAGCTGAATAATTACATCATGCGAGCTAGAGAATGGTAAGAAATTATGTTCTGCTTTGTTGCGAACCCTACCTTGTTGTTTGTTAAATAAATATAATTCTCCACGTGATGATACCACAAAGGTTTCGCATACAAATGAACTCGAAAAGAGTTTTGATTAAAACCTTGGCTGTCTGATGGAGAACTATAGTCACGCGTGCCGTAATGCATTATAAAATTTTCAAAAAAGTTCAAAATTATCTGTGTAGGTACGGCTGGCATTTCCCTGAACTCGGAAAGATTATCACCGACAACATTTCTTTTGTGAAAACAATTAAATTGGTCGGAACGCGGGAGAATATGTCGAAAATGGATTTGTCCGACATTCTGCCCGAAGATGTTGAGGAGCGGGTAAAAGAAGCTGCCGAAATCTCAATGGGTAAGCATATTCCAATCTGGCCATGTTGTGCATGCTAATTGAGTGCTCAACGCTTCAACTAGGTACGGAAATTTCTGAAGAAGATATCATGAACATACAGGCACTCTGTGATGAGATTTTGTCGATTGATGACTACAGAACTCATTTGTATGACTACCTGAAGACTCGTATGATGGCAATGGCACCGAATCTAACCGTTCTCGTTGGAGAGACAGTTGGCGCTCGCCTAATCGCACATGCTGGTTCATTGGTCAACTTGGCCAAACACCCCTCATCCACAGTACAAATCTTGGGTGCTGAGAAAGCACTTTTTAGAGCGTTGAAAACGAAAAAGGACACGCCGAAGTACGGTTTGATTTTCCATGCGCAATTGGTTGGACAGGCGAGCTTGAAAAACAAGGGTAAGATGTCCAGATCATTGGCCGCGAAGGCTTCCTTGGCGACCCGAGTCGATGCATTCGGGGAGGAGGCAACGTTTGAAATGGGCGTTGCTCACAAGGTGAAACTAGAAGCTCGGCTGAGGCTTTTGGAGGAGGGCAATTTGAGGAAAATATCCGGCACCGGCAAGGCCAAGGCCAAGTTTGAAAAGTACCAGGCGAAGAGGTAATTCCCAGACGCTCATATTCGTTATCTATAAAATGCTAAACCGTTTTTTTCCTCTGTTTACAGCGAGGTATTGACCTACCGCGATGAAGCGGACAACACATTGTCGGTTAAGAAAAGGAAACACTCGGAAGCCGATGTTTCAGTAAAGGAGGAAGCGGAAACCGTCGAGGAGGAGGTTGCTGAAAGCAAGCCTAAGAAGAAGAAAAAGAAGAAGACAAAAAGCGAAAGCGAAACACCCGCCGAAAAAAAAACTAAAGTTGAAAGTTAGTTGGGAGATCAGTAGTTGAAACTTTTTGATTTGTACTTTATTTTTAAGTAAATACAAAAGTGTGGGCTCTTCATGAGCCCCAACGGATTTATTTTGTTGTTTGATTTGTTTTAGAAGCCACGAAATGATTTTCGCTCTTCGACGGATCGCCATCGTCGCTTCAGTCGGTAAGCCACAAAATGACAACAAAATCTAGTTGGCTTCTTACAGGGCACCATGGCTTGCGACATCGCCTAAATAAAATAGCCTACTCTTCGGAGTGCCGCCTATGTCTTAAAGAAGACGAAACAACTGGGCATTTATCTCATGTGAATGCCCAGTCCTTTGTGGTATTAGAAGGAACTTCCTTTTCAGGGAAATAATAAGTCCGGAAGAGGTAAAAACATCCTCCGCTGAAAGCATCATCAGCTGCATTACTTACTTAACGGGCTCCTGACCCGTGGAGAGTCTCTGCCTGAGACACTGCAGCCTTCCATCCTCTGCGATCCCGGGCACACTGCTTCCAGTTATCCAGCCCAAGCGCTCTGGCATACGCGTTGGCTTGATCTTTGAAACGTAGGTTCGGTCTTCTTTGTCGTCTCGAACCTGGCGGCTGGGATTCGAAGATCCTCTTAGCTGGAGCATTATTGTCCATTCGCTCGATGCAGTCGACGTATTTTGGCCTTTTGGACTACATCCACATCTTGGTACAGCTCATAGAGTTCGCGGTTGTATCTTCTCCTCCATTCGCCCTCCTCGCACACAGGACCAAAAATCCGCCGAAGAATTTTTCTTTCGAAGGAGCCCAGTATCAGCTCTCCCCTCCTGCTTATCGTCCAGCACTCGGCGCCATAAAGCAGAACTGGCAGGATAAGGGTTCTGTAAAGCATACATTTTGTCCTTCGAGTTAGGAGTTTTGAACCCAATTGCTTTGCCAAACCGAAGTAGCAGGGGTTTTCTAAGGTAAATCTCCACTAGGATGTCATTTGTGGAGTTCATGTTTACTCCGAGGTAGATAAACTCCTTAACTACCTCGAAATTGTTGCTATCAATAGTGACGTTCTGTCCTAGGCGGTGGACAGATGCTTGTTTGTTTGTTGATAGCATGTACTTAGTCTTGTCCTCATTTACTACAAGACCAACGAATTTCGCCTGTTCTTCAATCGCGTAAAAGCCTCTATAACGGCGACCGACAATGTCAATATCGTCTGCAAACCCCAGTAGCTGGACGGATCTGTTGAAGATAGTGCCTTCCGTGTTGACACCTGCCCTGCGCACTATCTGCTCTAACACGGGATCGAAGAAGTCACATGATAATGCGTCTCCTTGCCGAAATCCGGTGCATGTTTGGAATAGCTCGGAGGAACTACTTCCAAATTGCACATTGCAGCGTGTGTTCTCCAGCGTCACGCTACATAGCTGGAGCAGTTTTGCCGGGACCCCGAATTCGGCCATCGCCACATAAAGCTCCTGACGATGAATGCTATTATATGCGATGAATAGGTGGTGAGTCTCGACTTGAAATTCATTGGTCTTTTCCAGGATTTGCCTCAGTATGAAAATTTGGTCTATAGTCGATCTGCCGGGCCGGAAGCCACACTGGTACGTGCCGATTAGAGTGTTGCAGAACGGTTTGCGACGTTCCCACAGTACGTTGGATAGGATCTTGTATGACATCAGCTACATTAGGAAAGTAGAAGCTCTACTAGCCTAAACAAACCATTTCTGATCCTATGGCACAATAGATCTACTGTAGTAAAAGTGCCTCTTACTTATCGCGACCGCGAATCAGAATTGAAAAATAAAAGTCTACATAACCACGCTTATCGCTGTTTAAAGAATAAAAGGTGGAGTCATTACCGAAGTATCGGCCTGGACTAGTTCAGTGTGGTTCTTGAAAACTCATCAGCTTATACATTTATTGAAACACTTTCATTTCGTTGTGCTGTGCTAACCAGTAGCTATTTGCGATAACGGCTTACAAGCTCCTATTTCATCTCTATTCTCTACGGTAATGATCGCTTTTGTTATTGACAGCTGTCGTCACCTGTCAAACTTTAGCTCAGGGGGGTTATTCCCAAATGCACGGCGGACTTGAATTTTTGCATTTCCATTCGACCGCGATAATCCGCGATCAAAAGCGATCCGCCGCGCATTTGGGAACGATTAAACAACCGGGATAACAGTGGATAGAATGCTGCAGTGCATCCGGTCACTTCGTCGCTTGACAAGTAAAAGTGCACTTCGAGCTAATTGCAAATAATGGGTCTTCCATAATTGTTCCTGCTGTAAAAACTGCATTTGATTTAATTGGAAAATCTGAAACTGGTATATGGAATCGCTTAATGAACTGATGATGGAGTTTTTATTGCTAAAGATTATTGAAAATTACGGTACTGATAAAAAGCAATTTTAGCTAAAATGTGTGTCAACCGACGATTAGTCGTTTATGATATGGGGCTTCGGAAGAAATTCATCTATCCTATATCATTCTGCTCGAGTGCTATTGCCTCATCGTTTGTCCCGCAAAAGAGGCGGTCGAATGGAGAATATGTAACCACAAACTCTCAATTGTCAGCAATTTACGGGCCAAAAGGATGTTCTGTGCATTACATAAAACCTATCCAATGTTTATTAATAATAATAATAGCAATGTATCCGTGCATATGAGCAAACAATCAAAGCCCCGTAGTGAGGGTTCGAACAAAAAAAAAACATTACTAGAGTCCTCCTTCATGTTAAATTGACAGTGGTTATTGAAAAGGCTTCAAGAGGTTTTTCTTGTTATTTTACTACGTTTAAAAAAGAGAGCTAGACACAACTTGCAATACCGCCTTTTATTTTCCTACTACGAAGGCACATAGCTATGTACAGATTTTAGTAACAAAGTTATTCGTCCATCATTATCACGTTTTCTTTCAATATGCTCCATGCTTGTCTTTGATGATCCAAAATGAGTCAATAATCTCTCCATCCTTATCATCAGACACCTGTTCAAAGTACAAATGGGTCTTGTTGTGCGCCTTCATTCGTGTATACCCATAGTCCTAAGAATGATGGAAAAGTCAAGATTACATTATTGCTTGGAAATGTACCAACTTACATTGCTGTGGAATGCGTTCCATTCGGGTAAAGTTTCAGAGAAAGGCTCCCGTTTTTCACTGCATCCAGCCGATCCAGTTATTATCTGCACTGGCGCGCCCGGGTTTGTATAAGGCGCCTCCTTTGTGCCATTAAATACTTTGAAATCATAAATTGGCCAAAGACGGGTGTAAAAATGCTCATGGGCCATGATCTCTACATCGACTCCGTATTTGTAGAAAAGATCCTCTAATCCAAACCACTGCAGCATAGGCAACCCCTTTCGAATAAATGTTTCCAATTTTTCATTACAATCATACTCCTTGTCGTCGCTGCAGTACATTGGACGGTGGCCATACGTTACGATCCATGGCCTCTTAGCTCGATTTTCTGGCCTACTTGCGTCCTTCAAGTCATTCTCAAGCCATTCATACTGTTTGACTAGCATTTTGATACCATATTCAAGGAAGTAATACACTTCGGTTGAATAGGAAATGAAATGAACAGGACCAAGGTTGAAACTATACCACATGCTATCGGAATCACCGGGCATGTTGAAGCGAGTTTTGTAGTTGGAAAAGTTGCTAAAAAGAAACATAACCATTGGTGAAAAGGAGCAAGGATAACTTTTGTAGATTTACTCACTATTTCTCCTCATGATTTCCTGGACAAACCATGTATGGCACGTATGAAGCCACTGTTTCGATTTGCCGCATAAACTCATCACCTACCGAGGCATCTTCAGAGTCCATGTCATAGGCAAAGTCACCAACATGAATTACAGCGTCGTACATTTCCCGTTGAGTGTCTGCTTGAAGACGACTAAGCGACTGAGCATTTTCATTACCTAAATCACCGAAAATCGCTAATCGAGGGGACCAGTCCTCCGTGTTTGGAGGGGTTGTAAACCAAAATGTTGCAGACCAGCCCAGAGATGATCCGCACGAATATATGTACTTGGTTTGCGGTTTTAGATCTTTAAGGATTACCTGTATTTATTACATTATTAGTTCTGCACTGTCTGTAAATGCTTCAAATGCACTGCGGTATCTGGTACACCTGCACTGTAGGCCAAACAAAATGAGTTACCTTATGAATATATTGAGATCTCTGCTTGGGACCACCATCAATGAATAGCTTGGATTGTCCGATTTCTTCAAGTAAATCATGCGAATCGTATAGCCCATAGCTTACAACCGATTCTACAGTATCGTCTCGAGTTGACCAAGTAACAACAATTTCTTCGACATTGTCTGAAATGAATAGCAAAATATAAGTAAAGTGTGATTAATGTTAATGTTAGTAACATGGGCGCCTTTATTTGGTATTTCCAAGGATGAAAAATTGTCGTCATAGAATTTTGTTTGTATTTTTTGTTGCACTCCTACCAAAATTAAGGGCACCCCACAAAAAAAAAGTCTAACGAGGTCGGCTCGCAGCTCTGAGGCGGCTGTAACAGATCACTGAATTCAACGCGCAACACTTTTACTGAAACTTCTATCAGTTCCAACCTTAAATATTCTTCCCGCCATTTTCCAGTGCTTGCAGATATTTTTAGGTCTGTTCCCTTACTTTTAAATCTTACGAATTTGTACAAATTCTTACGAATTTTACTCAATGCCGTTCCTTAACTCGAAAAATTCGTAAAAGAGAGCGTCATCGAGAGAGCAAGCTACTACCCCTCCACTGAGAATCTTGCGAATTTTTACTCAACAAATTTCTTGGTGTAGAATTGAAAAAGCTATCAGTCACCTTTCAATGAACAGCTGCTTTGAATTTTGTTGTCCTATTTGACATATGAATGCATTTGGTTTATTTATTGCTTATTAAAATGGTATCAAAAGGCGGCAGAATGAAATTGAATGTTTTCCTTAGATTCTATTTGAAAATCGCGACGAAATTCTACTTTGCTGTAAAGAGTAAGAAAGGACAATCGTCTCCAAGAAATTTGTAAATGCCCTGTCGCTTTTTCCTCTTTTCTAATGCTTGTAGTTCAATCAGTACAAAATTATCCAGATAAGTATACATGAAGAAGAAGTTCGAATAATTTCGAATCACTTTCATCGCTAGGGAGATAAATCAACTAATTATACGAAATTATAACGACTTTTTGTAGCACTTTTTTGAATTTTTGAATTATGTATCTGTCTTTATTCGTATTTTACTACAAAATCGTTCCCTAACTTTTTCGTAAGTGTCTCTCTCCATGGGAGAATTTATCTCCACCACTGCCATTTTGACAGTCTTTTCCATTTTACTACAAAAGTAAAGGAACAGACCTTATATGACTGTGCTAATCATAGACAAACCATACTTATACAAACCAGTATTGTCTCTGGAGCTTATGTCTGCGGATGGTAAAAGTATTTATGTTCCCGCTGAGGCGCCTTCGGTAGTTTTTAGCACGTTTATGGGTTAAAGGCGCCAGAGTCAAGAAACCGACAGCGTGAAGGTACAAAAAATAACTAAAGGCATGTTTCCAGCGTTTTGGACATTATCCCGGACCACAAACTTCTTGCAACCATGGTATAAAAGCGGTTATCCAATAAACATTAAAACGAAATCTTGTGATACTTCTTTTGCCGTCGGATAGCTATGACTCAAACAGACAGCCAGAATCTTCGCCAATCGTGTTCCCCAATATTTTTACAATCAGTCCTACCGCAGCTAAAGTTTGTGTAAAAGTCCATGCGCAACACTGTTAGAAATACTAGAGTTGCTCCCGAGCAAAATAAATTAGATACCTAGGCTCTTCAGAAAGGAAGATCACGAAAACCATTCGATCAGAAAAGTGAGAATCAGTCGACTAAAATGGTGGGTAGACCGAATCGACACTAACCAAGTAGTTTAAACCCAGAGGAACAAGTGCAAGGGCACATTAACCACAGTGGAGTTCTTAGCTGGTTTAAGTAAACAAAAGTATGCTTTGACATATTAATTTATTATTGTTAATTTTGATTAAAGTATTAATTGGAATGTATTGTGACTAATTTCATTGATAGGGTCCATGCTTGTCTTTTACTATCCAAAACGAATCAATTATTGCACCGTTTTTATCGTCCGAAATTTGCTCAAAGTACAAGTGACTCACATTATGCGCCGTCATTCGAGTGTAGCCATAATCCTATAATGTACAATGTTTGTTGTGACACAGTTACCAAGCAAATTTATTTGAAATCCTACCTGACTGTGAAACGCACTCCATTCAGGAATTTTCTTGTCAAACGGCTCTCGACCTTCTTTACAACCAGCTGACCCAGTAACTAAATGGACCGGAGCTCCGGGATTTCTATATGGCTCTTCTTGAGAACCGTTGTACATCTTATAATTGTAGATCGGCCATAATCGCTCATACGAGTGCTCATGCGCCCAAAGCTCGACATCAACGCCGTATTTATAAAATAGATCTTCCAATCCAAAGAATCCCAACAGAGGCAATCCCTTTCTTATAACCGTTTCATGCTTTGAACAATCGTCGCCATTGTCGTTGCTGCAGTACATTGGTCGATGGCCGAATGTAACAATCCATGGTCGCACTGCCCGATTCTGGGGTTCAGTTGCCTTTTTCAGATCATCTTCTAGCCAATAATATTGATTTATTAAAGGTTTATAGCCATAGTTTAGGAAATAGTACACCTCAGTGGAAAAACCAATAAAATGTACTGGACCCAGGTCGAAACTGTACATGAGATTCTCAGTGCCGCCTGGCATACTGAAACGGGCTCGATAGTTGGAGAAGTTGCTGCAGTGAAAATAAACACATTCTTGAAAACGAGTGCAAATTTACATCGAACTAGCATACTCACTATTTCTCCTCGTGGTTGCCAGCACAAACCATATACGGCAAGTATGCGGCTACAGTTTCGATTTGACGCATGAATTCGTCACCAACTTCGGCGTTGTCCGAATCCATGTCATAGGCAAAATCACCGACGTGAATTATCGCGTCGTACATACCACGCTGGGTGTCCTCCTGCAGTCTAGCTAAGGATTGCGCGTTTTCATTGCCCATATCACCGAAAATGGCCAAACGTGGTGACCATTCCGTGCCAGAAGGTGGTGTTACAAACCAGTATTCAGCAGACCAGCCAAGCGAGCTCCCACAATGATAAACATAACGAGTACCAGAATTGAGTGAGCTCAGGGTTACCTGGTTTTGGAATAGGCGGTTACGATATTTTCTTAGATGACAAACGGATTTCTTACTTTGTGAATATATTGCGTGCTACGACCTTTGCCGCCGTCAACGAACTTAGTTGGTTTCGATTTAGATGAAAATTTCAAGGCTGTTTCGCCATATTCAACAATAGACTCTTTCGGATCGTCACGAGTGGACCATGTGACAACAATTTCATTTGGATTCTCTGTAAATGTGCGAAATGTAAGCGGAAGTTCCCAATAAAAGACAGAAAAGTCTGTTCCCGTATATACCTATATTCAATATTTGATAAACGAATCAAAAATAGAAGGTGGAGGGCCGTTTGATGTTACGACTCATAGCGAATTAAGTTCTACATAAACTCTTATGTGACAGTTTATGCCCTAAAAAAAGTAGCCCATAAGTATTTAAGAAGAACTTAAATCGTTAGAGTCGTATGAGCAAACGGACCTGAATCATTCAATGCCGAGACATACTCGTTCAGTGGCGCTTTTGTTTGTAAATCATATTTTCTCCGCTGGCAGGCTAATTTTGTTAAAAAATACGCCCGCTGCCAGTCCTAGGTTAGGTTAGGTAAGGTAAGGTGGCTGTCTGGAAAGACACACTTAGACCAAAATTAATTTAGGTCCTTTGTGATACCACATGAGTTAGGTGGGGGGATGATATGTCTTCGAAAATACGACGGGTGACCGAAACAGTATGCCCTTTGCAAATAATTCTCCGACATTTCGTCCGAAAATGACGAATCGGTTATAACTAGATCGTCCCTTTCGCTGCGTATCCTTACTATACGTTTAATGAGGTTGGTCGAAGAGGAGACGACCGGTCGACAGTGTGCCCTCGGTTAGGCGAGTGGTAACCGTAACGGTTGGACCCTCGGTTATATCTTCTGGCAGCTTATCGAATCGAGTAGATAAGCGAAGTATGATTGTTTCAAACGGTCTGTTGTGAGGTGTCTCAATTAGTCAAATGGGTGAGTCTGACTGAGTGACGGATTGTTTCGGATGAAACGAAGAATAACCGAAGCAGTTTACCCCTCGATTGCAATCTAAAGGGTTTTTCAAGAGGGACGCTACAAAAGTAGAGCGACAGGGACAGCAAACGACGCCGTATTTCTTGCCGCTCTTTTGACATTTCTCTTCAGTAAGGTTTGCCATTTCATGATGGAAAGATATACGAGCCAACAACGAGTCGAAATTATTAAAATTTACTACTGAAATTCAGAGTCAGTGGCCTCAACGTTAAGAGCGCTACGTCCAATTTATGGTCGTCATAATCGTCGTAGCAGATCAACAATTGAGCGTCTAGTGGAAAAATTTTAATCCACAGGCACAGTACAAAATGTTTCCGTGCCAGTGAGACAAAGAAGTGCTCGTAGGGTCGAGAATATTGCTGCCGCTGAGGCTTCAGTTGAAGAAAGCCCAAGTGTGTCTCTCACACGTCGTTCTCAAGCGTTGGGCATCTCTGTGACGTCGTTGTGGCGAATTTTGCGAAAAGATCTTGGCCTACATCCTTACAAGGTTAAATTGACGCAAGAACTTAAGCCGCTTGAACACCAGAAGCGTTGTATGTTCGTGAATTGGGCTCGGATTTTCATCGAAAAATCATCTTCAGCGATGAGGCTCATTTCTGGCTGAATGGCATCGCCAATAAACAAAATATGCGGTATTGGTCAGGCAGCAGTCCAGACGTACTTCATGAGTCATCATTGCATCCCGAAAAAATTACGGTTTGGTGTGGTTTATGGGCCGGCGGCGTCATTGGGCCGTACTTCTTCCGTGATGATCAAGACCGGCACGTTACTGTGAATGGGAATCGCTACCGTTCAATGATAACCGAATATTTTTGGCCCCAATTGGATGATATGGACTTGGAGGACATGTGGTTCCAACAGGACGGCGCCACAAGCCACACAGCGAATGTCACAATCAATTTATTGGAAACCAAGTCTAGAGAACGTGTTATCCCACGAATTGGTCCAGTCGATTGGCCGCCTCGGTCGTGCGATTTGACGCCGTACGACTATTTCCTGTGGGGCCACGTCAAGTCTATGGTCTATGCCCAAAAGCCAGCGACGATTGATGAACTTCGTACGAATATCGAACGTGAAATGGCAGCTGTATCGGCTGATTTATGCTTGAAAAACGTCGAAAATTGGGTTCAACGTCTGGACTTCTGCAAGCGTGCCCGTGGTGGCCATGCAAAAGAAATCGAGTTCCATACATAATGGCATCGAACGTACTTTCACAGGAATAAAGACTTTCATTGATATCCAAAACCGTTTTTGTTTTATTTAAAAAAACTTTTGTAGCGCTCTTATTGAAAAACAATTTACAAACAGCCCGTCTAAGGGGCGCAGGTGATGTGGACATTTAGCCGGTGTGACCAGCCGCTGGCACTGAAAATATATGAAAAACTCATTACAGCCTTTGGACTTAGTAAGGTATTTGCTTATGCAGCGTGTGTCTGTGATAGACAGGTCACTAAGGTCTTCGAAGAAGTAATTACCTAAGTTTGTTTTACGCAAATTTTTCAGAGCTGGGCAGGTGCACAGAAGATGAAGAACGATTTCCTCTTCCTCCTCATCCATGCAGCTTCTGCAAAAATCATTGTAGGGGGCTCCTAATCTGCGAGCGTGTCTTCCTATCAAACAATGTCCTAATGTTATTCAATTGATGAATTTAATTATTCTGAACTTAGAGGAACTAATCAATTTCCAAATCCAATTAAATAGGATTAATAGCAATAACTTATTGAGGATCAAAAATGAAAAGGAGCAGCTCCAGTTTTCCTATCAAACAATGTCCACTACGGAGCTGATTCTATCTCTACTAATAGAGAGAAGTCTCTAAGTCCTTTTAGCATCCAGTTTTGGTTTAGATTTGCTTGGATGTGGCGCAGGTTTTTTGCGACCCTTATTGCCTCCCAGTCCTACTTAGAGCCATCTATGAAGATGGGTATGTGGATTTCTGTTGCGATTGTGCTTTCTTCTCATTCCGGTCTTGAAGGAAATCTTACAGGGAATCGGTTTTAAAAGTTGAGTTTGGGTGTTGTGTTCTGTAGTAGACCTATCCCAGCGGGTAGAGAAAGTACAGTGTTGGTATTGGCCGTAGGGCCTTCGAGACAAGCATTGGAATTCCCTTAATTCAACCGCAATTAACTACAAAAGCTTTTATATGCAGGTCGAGAGTTAGAATCTTAAAGGTTTCTTGCCTTAATTTATACCGTGATGTCGTTATTGGAATAAAGCTCTCCGTAAGGATGCTCCGCCCGGCTCGACGATGTTATATCCCATTTGTTTGTTTACGTATATTTTGGTCGTAATTTTAACACTTGTTTGAACGTACTCCTACTCATGTACTGATGGTATGGTAATTAAATTATATCTTCGTTCGTCGAGAACGCCGCTAGAGGTCTAGGTGGGTTATGAAAACTACGTTTTGTCCCTAAAACTCAAATGCATTCCTATATTTATTGAAAAACATTGTAAAATAATATAACAGGTTATTGGTTCGTAATCACAACATAGAGCGTGTGCAAACTTATATCAATACTTGTGGTATATGCTAATCGAAGTGCGTGAGATTCATTCAGGCTAAACGTGCTTTTTCATTAATATAGAAAATAAAATAAAAACATGTCTGCTGGCTTAAAAGCGCTTCCATCGGGAATGTATACAGTTATATTTGCAGGTACCATCCCTCTAAATCTTCTTCCGTCCATAAATATCGCCCTTGTTTTTAATAATCCAGAAGGAATCAATTATTTGACCATCCTTGTCGTCAGACACTTGCTCTAAATGCAAATGCGTTCGGTTATGCGCTTTAAAACGTGTGTAACCATAGTCCTAGTAGGGAACGACAAGATTTAATAGTCACCAACAATATAAATCAGTCAATTCGTTCATTACCTGGCTATGAAAAGCACTCCACTCCGGAATATTTGAAAGAAATGGCTCACGGCCCTCCTTACAACCGGCGGAACCAGTAACAATATGCACTGGCGCTCCAGGATTTGTGTACGGTTCTTCTTTCGATCCATTATACACTTTGTAGTCGTATATTGGCCAGAGGCGCTCATACGAATGCTCATGAGCCCAAAATTCAACATCAACTCCGTATTTGTAGAACAGATCTTCCAAACCGAACATGTGAAGAAATGGCCAACCAACACGCACCAACGTCTCCGAGTGTGTGCAATCGTTATCGTTCTCATTGCTACAATACATTGGCCGATGACCAAATGTGACAATCCATGGCCGAATAGCTCGATTTTCGGGCTTGTTTGCTTCCTTGAGGTCCCTCTCCAGCCACTCATATTGAAAAACTAATGGCTTGAGTCCATAATTGAGGAAATAGTAGACTTCGGTGGAGAAGCCAATGAAATGCACTGGACCCATATTGAAACTATACATAATATTGTCTGTTCCGCCTGGCATGCTGAAGCGTGCTCGATAATTTGAAAAATTACTTGAAGGCAAAAATAATGTTATTTAATATAACAACGACCGGTTTTGCATGTAGAACTTACAACTTTTCTTCGTGATTGCCTGGACAGACCATATACGGGAGATAAGCTGCAACCGATTCAATTTGCGTCATAAACTCATCCCCAATTTTGGCATCTTCACTGTTCATGTCGTAGGCAAAGTCGCCTACATGTATTATGGCATCGTATATACCGCGTTGGGTCTCCCGTTGGAGTCGGCCCAAAGATTGAGCATTTTCATTGCCCATGTCGCCGTATATGGCAATGTTGGGGGAGAAATCGCCACTATCTGGTATAGTATGGAATGAAAACTGTGGCGACCAACCGAGTTTGCCCCCGCAATGATAAATATAGGTCGAGTTTGGCTGCAAGTTGCTTAGCTTTACCTACAAGCGTTAGGAATGAAAATTACTACAAGTATCTCCATAAATTACTGAACAATGAAATTTACCCTATGAATATATTGGGATCTATGCTTTTCACCGCCATCAATAAATTTTTGCGATGAGCCTTGCGCCGTAAGGACGTAGCCTCGTATGCCATATTCAACAATGGATTTGCCAGCGTCATCGCGTGTTGACCAAGTAACGACAATTTCGTCGACAGTGTCTAGAAAAAAGAGAATTGATCGTCAACTATCCGCCTTATGATGATTAAGTTACTGTTTTCGTCATAGATAACGTAATGGAAGGGCAACAGAACACTGGGAACACATATTAGAAGGGGTGCTTGTATTTGAATCAGGGAATAAGTGGTCGATTTTTAACAAAGAAAGTCAAAGTGGGGAGGTGTGACAAATAGAGGCCTTAACACTATGGGGTGATGGGTCAGGTACATTACTAAACACTTCAATAAAAAAAAACGACAAACAAGAATCGTAAGTGGCTACTATACTTTCCAAAAAAAAGAGAATCGTCCGATACTTTGCTCCACCCCATTAACAAAGCGTCAAGCTAGTGATTTGCGTATGAGATTATCTGCGATACTAATAATCATTTTTAGTGTCCAGGCTAAATTTTTCCAACTCACAATCACGATAATTTCAATACGAAATTGCATATTTTGACCTACAAAATATTTAGTGTGGAGGTTAGAAATGATTATTAGTAAGGCCCTCTATATTTGGGAAAGCGGTATTGCAGTATAATCAGTCTGATTACCAGCTAAACAACAAACAAAAATGATGTCTTCTTATCTGCTTAGCCTGAAGAGTTTAAAATTCCTAGTGAGCATTACCAATGTCTGAATTGTTAAATGGTAGGTTCTTGGAAAGCTTTCGGTTTATTTTTTAAATTCAATTCCGTGATAATAATAAAGTGCATGAAATGCTCACTCGCGTATATGTATTAATTGGTGTAAATCATTTGACTGCTTAAAAATGTCGTCAACAACTTTTGCAATAGCAAAGAACTAGAAGCCGTGCTTGTCCCTTTTTAAAAAATAAACGATTATCTAATAATAGGATATTACCTCCAAATGCCAAATGCACCTGCTCCGGCTGGTAATGAAAAACTTTATCAACTTCACAAGTCACGACCGTGAAAATTAGAACTAGTAAAAATGCAGTAGTCATTGCAGAGATTTATTGCATCGTCAAGTAATAGTCAAGTTGTAGCAATTTCTAATCACGTACTAAAATCAAACAATGAAAGTTATTGAGTCGCACGAAAACAATGCTTAGGAATTAGTATCAGCAAAACACAAACACAAACCCAGTCGTAGTTGGCAGATGACAGTGTTGTTATATCGTGGGATTTATCCCTTTTTGTGGGAATTTCGATGCCCGAAAAGCCTTCCGTGGGATAAAGGGATAATGGACCAAATCGTGGGAATTTCAGAAATCTGCCAAAAAAACATTCAAACTATAAATTTTTGGTGAAATTCTACCAAAAAACCCGTATTTCACCATGGTAATCAACACACTGACAGTCCATAAAAAACAGCTCATGTTAATTGTCTTTTATCAAAATTTTCTGGTACCAAAAAAATATCATAGCAGTATTACAAACTACGGTTTTTATACTAAAGATTAATTTAACTTGATTTTCTTTCCGTGTAATACAAATTTTACTTTTGAAAACTGGTTTTTAACTCAAAAATTATCGTGGGATTTGAAAAGGGAATTTGAGTATTGTGAAAAGGGGAAAAAGGGAAAAATGACCACGCTTCGTGGGATAAATGAAGAGAGAGTGCTAACAACACTGGCAGATGATAAGCATTCATAGTTCTGCAAAGATTATTAATAAATAGAAACAAATAGATTTTTAATTTTTTGAAGTTGGTAGTACAGGCGTTCGAATACCTATCCAAGCAAATTCACCATTCTTGGCAACAGATAATGGAACTTAAAGAGACGCATAACTTTAGTCACCCAAAACCAATTTCTTTAAAAGGTGTGTTTATTTTTAGCTTCCATCTCAACAAAGCAAAGTAAAAGGTTTGTTTGACGTGGGCCCTAGTGCGCACTGGGTTAACCCTAATGCGTTTGATATAGCACTGAACTCGCCCTGGTACTGAAAACCTGTGTTTGACATGGCTTCTAGGGCACCCTAGTTGTGCCCTGAACTGACCCCAGTTAATTTGTGGAGGCAAGAATTCAGTGCTGAGTTTTGCTGTCATTTCGCTTGCTGTCATTCATTTTCAAACTCGTCATCTACATTTCGAACACTTTTATCAACTATTTGCATTATGGCAAGCCCAAATTCAGAATAAAGTTCACTCATTTTTAACAATAAACGGGAAAAAGTGTTACCAAAAGATAAATATTTGTCAATATCAACAGCTGACAGACTTCAGGGCAACATTTTGAGTTGGATATAGAAGTCGAATTGTCAGGGTTGTACAGGGTTTTTGACAGGCGTGAAAATTAGCTGACACTTCTCAGTGCGCACTAGTGGGCACTAGTGCTAGCCACGTCAAACAAATCTATTACAACAACTACTGCGAGTCTCGAAGTGTCAAGTAGAGCGTAGTTGTTGTAATTGTGTGCTGAAAATCCTACTTTATGCCGTGTTCCCACCAAACTGAAATCGCAAGGTTTCGATGAACTTTTGCCGAAACCTCGTAAGTCGTTCATACCGAGTTGAAGTGATTTCAAAAGTCAATTTTGAAGTGGCTGCCAAAACAACTGTTTGCTGACACAAAGTAATAGTGCTGAAAAGAGGAATTACTAAAAATCAATTATTAACAAATTAAGGAAACAACTGCAGCATTTATAAATATTTCCCTTAAAAATATTACTTACCTCTTTTTTTGTTTCAGATTTTGATTTACAGCCCGATTCTAGCAAACTCACTGATACCTCGCAAGTCACAAAAAAATTACAACGTGAGGTGAAATAGATTTTGTGAGATTTTCGTATTCTGGCAGCACACTCACAACTTGTGAGGCTCACAAAAACAATCGAAATTGTGATCTCCTATGGAGCAAGTCACAAAATAGAAAACCAGTCAAAGGCGCTCACAAATGACAATATTTATATTTGATGGCATGGTTTCCCTCTTTTCAAGCATTGACAATTTACCTGACATTTTACGCCATATTTATTAACTTTTCGGGGAAAATTGATATTTGTATAAAAAACTGAGGAATGTGGAAATTTTGATTTGTGGCAGATGTCGTTAATATTTTATTTTCTTCGTTTTAAATTATTTCAGTGTCAATATATTGAATATTTTCTTAATAAATTTGTTTTTCTTAATTGAAATAATGGTGTAGATATAAGGTCTATTCGCGTACTCGGTTGAAATCGAACGCAATCGATCGCAATCGCACAAAGTCTATACACGTAGTATAGATTTAGTATAGACCTTGTGAGATTGCGATCGATTGCATTCGATTCCAACCGAGTACGCGAACAGACCTATAATATTTCGTTCTCAGATTCCACAAAATTGAAGTGATAACAATTTAACCCTTGTGAGGTGAATTTGTTGTGAGGTTTGTTGTGATCATTATAGGAGAATACGAAATATGTTATCGAATCACAACAAACCTCACAAGGAATCAACCTCACAAGGGCTTGTGACTATATTCTATTTTTCTTTTATTGGCCGCGATCCACTGCCCGCTAGATGTCTAGCACAAAATATCCCAGATGAAGGAACGTCCGCGCTAGAACCCTAGCGACAGCGGCAAAGTGACATTTAAGACTAATTATTTCCACGCTATAATCAAAGAAATATTATAAAAACGATATCTGAATTGCTATTTTACTTACGTTATTAACAATTTTGTCACAATTCCACTGCTCGGTTTCGTATTTAATTTTATTTTGCAAACGTTTGAACGATTTCCTTTGACAGGTCGTTTTTTTTTTGTTTTTTCTCCCAATACAGCGGGTAGTTTTGCGCTAGATTGAGAAATTTCCCTGAAAGGGATATTTCACAAAAAGTGCTAGACGTCTAGCGCAAATGGTGAAATGTCGATTTTTTTTATATGGAGTTTGACATGCCGCTAGTCATCTAGCGGGCAGTAGAACGCGGCCATTATTTTTTTAATTGTCACAATTGTTTTGCCGTTTAATATTTTGACATCCATAAATGAACACAAAATAAACCAAATTTCACACTGTAGGCTTGTTCGGTTTGATAACCTCGCACAGACGGATGAACTCAGAGGGGTTTCAAAGAGGTTTCGCTGAAAACCCGAGGTTTCGAAACCTCACAGATGTATGGCAAAACCTAAGAGGTTTGGATAAATTTTACAATTTTTTGGTGGGAACATAGCATTACTTTGCTTTGCTGAGATCGAAGCTCAAAAAAACAGGCCTATTAGCGTCCAAAGGAATCAACATATAAAAAGTCGTTCCCATACGCATATAAATAATTCAGTTAAAAAAGCAATCCTTCCAACGATGAACAATTCGTAAACGCCAGCTGTGTGTCATACACATTGGTATTAGTGAAAGTATGTGTAAATCTGAGAAAAAAAAAAATCAAAAAACAAGATTGATTTTTTTTGGCAAAAAATTGATCTTTTTCCAAAACGGAAACGACAAAAATAACTTCAATTGTGTGCAATTAGCCCATTATACGGCTAAACGAATGAATTCGACAACTGACAGCAATACTATTGTCAAACAGACGTCTACGCACCCTTACGTTACCCATGTTGTCTACTGTTGAAATAGCAAAAGCACTTATTAAATTTATTTAGATAAAAGTTGTAGGTTATTATATTGATGGAACTCGCTTTAAATAAGTAAGGAAAGATAATTTACGTTCTCTTCAAAAACTGTGTACAACCTTTATTAGGAATAATTCAAAAACCGTGAAATATTCAAAGTCTTGTGTTATGCTTTAAAGAGTACCAGGTCGCCACTTCGCCAGTGATTGTTTTCAACACGCGGTGTTTATTATTTTCATTTTTTTTTCCTTAACTAGTTCGATTTCGACATCGACCGTAGTGTCACTTTTCTTTTGCTGAAGTTTTCGTATAGTTTAGTGTTTATGTACATACTCTTTTTTGAATTTAAAATAAGTCCGGAACTAAGCGTTTAAACTATTAATTAACGATCTAATCTATTCATTCTAGTAATATTGAAACTAAGGGTTACTTTTTTTAATAAATGTTGAAATGAAATGAAATGAGAACAATATTCTTTAGTGTGAGTTGATCAACTTTAATTTTACATATCTTTTTGATTTAGTTCATGTACATAATATAAATCCATCGAAGGCCAGCAGAGTACTTAATTCTGCCAGTATAGTAGGCACTTTTTGAGTATTTTGATAATCTACTTTGACTTAAGGAAAAACCCAAACTACTTAACCAACTAAATAGGTAATAGTAATATTACTAAAATAGGTACCGAGTGAGTTTTGACATTATGTAGTCAAGATGATGTTTGTTGTGGCGTGATGCTTTTGTTTTAATTCGACGGTTCTTAATCGAATATCTTTGATTTAATTGATCTATAAATGCATGACCTGTTCTATAATTGACAATGCAGTTTTCTTTTGTGACATTGAGAACCACCTGGTTTGGATTACACGCTCGGTATTTTTTTATTGGCTCTGATTCTGTTTATACCTAGTGGCAGTCAGTTTGTGAGACAATTACGATTGTAAAAAAACATGATCACAATGGAATTTGCCCGAGCGATAAGATTCGTAACAGCTTAGGTTGTTAATTCAACTTAAAGGTACAGAATCGCTGATGTCATCATTGCTCTATGGAAAAACGTATTTTTGTCAAATTGTTGATATACGCAGATATGCGACATTTAAATATAATTAAACTCAGTGCCTAAAGTTAATCATTGCAAATGACTTCTTTTTGAATTGCACCGAATTAGCAGATTTTTTATTTGAATTTCTAAAGGTTGTAAATAATGTAAATTAACAATACATAACCGTGTTGCTGAGTGTAGGTGAAACATTTAAATATAAACCATATTTTTAGATGATTGACTCAACCACGGGTGACTGTGAGCGCTTATCGCCAACGTTTATCGCATATCGAATTTTTTTTTGAGAATTAACTGATTAGTAACCCTAACGCTAAAAGTAGGCATTATCTTGCCGATCGATATATGCACAAGCACATATCTATAGGTACAGTTCGATCGAAGTTATTTAAATTCGTGCGTAGGTGTTATGCGTGTTATGCACAAAATATAGCTTTGTTGATATAGTTGTATCCCACTATGGACTCGGGCCATTATGTATACCAATTTCAAGGTAACTTTACTACAAATTTCTTAAAAATTGGAATACATAATGGAAAGGCCATATAGAATGGAATAATACCAACGGAAGTTCTACCTGTTAGAACGGTAAAATGTAAAATGTGTCAAAAAAATAAAACATGTGATTGATATATAGATCACAAACAGCTTCTACTTGGATTCACAACGCTTGTACAAGAAGGCTTGAACTTTCCTTTATACCTAAGTATAAAAACTCTGTAATCAAATAAAGAAAAACCAAAAGCCGACCAAAAACCCAACTGATTCTTTTATAAACCAACTCATTCAAGTGTTAGTAGAAGATAAAGGGTTAAGGAGTAGTAAAAGTATTGTAAAGGGTTTTCCAATAAGAGGTGTTATTTTAGTATTCAAAAAAAAATTTAATTTTTTTGAGATAAATGATCGGATGTTTATTTCATAATAAAGAGGAAGGTATGCCGTTTGAGTGATTCCTCAGTGTGTCTGATTAAGAACTATCTTACTAATCGTTTTCAAAGGGTAATTGCTAATCTAAAATATTCCCAACCAAAAAATTACTCTGTGGAGTTCCCCAAGGTTCAGTTTTGGGTCCAATCCTTTTCTGCCTTTTTATTAATGATTTACGACAAGTGTGTCATTTGTATGCTGATGATGGGCAGATTACCTCTCACGACCGTCTGGGTTCGTGGAAGACCTTGTGTGCAGATTTAATTCAGACTTGTCACCCACTGCGAAATGGTCTGTAGATAATGGACTGATTTTAAATCCAAAGAAGAGTCATTTAATCCTGATCTCAAAAAAACTATTTAATGTTGAAGAATAGCCGGCCATTTTCCTCAATTGCACGAGGCTTACCTTATCTGACACCGTTGTAAGTCTTGGATATAAATTAAATCGCTCCCTTTCCGCCACTGATCATGTCAACTGTATTATAGCGCGTGTTTATGGAGGATTACGAAAGCTGTGGCTGTTATCTAGTTTTACACCTTTTAACACCAAACTGAGGTTGATTAAATCCCTTCTTTTGCCGATCTTTGATTACGCTATAGTTATCTATTGTAAACTCGATTCCGTTTCCCAACACAAATTACTTGTAGCTTTTAACGATATGGTTCGTTACGTAGACAAACCATACTGAGACCCCCAACTCACAATCCTCTTGCCGCTGGCCCCCTCAGTTTTGTTATTGTCTCTGGTTCGTTATGCCTTTGGAGTTAGAAGATACGACCATATATCTCATTACCATATACATGTCCTTAGATGTTCATTTGTAAATTTTTGGAAAATTAGATGCTGTATTAAGTTGGCGCAACAGGCCCGTAGGGACCCTAGGCCTAGCTTCTAACATCATTCGTTTGGCGTGAGATTTTCGTTTTGGGACGAACGGTGTAT
The DNA here is from genome assembly GCA_948293265.1 of Cheilosia impressa. Taxonomy (NCBI): domain Eukaryota; kingdom Metazoa; phylum Arthropoda; class Insecta; order Diptera; family Syrphidae; genus Cheilosia; species Cheilosia impressa. Next base: position 26,242,426 of record OX411882.1, read on the forward strand.
AGGGATCTACAATTTTATGCCGTGTCCAAACGACTAATTGAGAAGCAGTTATACTCTCGGATTTTTGTCAGACGTTCGCGAGAGCTGGCGCAGTGGAAACAACCACTTCAGTTGCAATAAGGATCTTTTCGGAAACACACCAACCAACCACTAAGCCACTGCGCATACTCCAAGGAATCTGGCGTTAGAAATAGGTATTCCACTTTGAACATTGAACTATCTATGCACAGCAAAGGGAAAAGGAACATCACTTCTCTCAGGAGTTACCCTGAGTTGCAAATAGAAAACGTATAATAAAGAGGTTTTTAGTTTCGCCGGGGCAAAGTGAAGCAGGTGAAATGTAAATCATATTAGAACACTAAAACGCCAAAATCGGATTAATTATCGCCAATCATATGCGCATAATGCTAGTAAGCACAAATTATACAGCTCATGGTAAAAGCTGTCTCAAGAGGAACAAAAAGCAGACAATTATATCGGATAGAAAAGATAATGAAAATTAAAACAAAATTAACACAACACAAGCCGACTCTCCCGCTCTCATTCAACCCAACTTAACCTTACCCTCTCGTTATCTTTCATTGGCGCTGGTACAAGCACTTGGGCTTTTCCTCTTCATTCTTTCCTATGTCCTATGTTTTTGTTCTTTAGATTAGCGTAGTGAACAACTCCCTTGTTCCCTCATACATCAGCATATATTTGGACACTCTACGCTTAAGTCTTTGAATCCAAGGTTTTTGCTGCGTGGTTGCTCATCTGTTTTGTAATTGGTATTTTCGATTGTCTTACAGTACAGTATTTTCGAGGATCTTTCCTTTTGAAGACTTCTTGTGGAGGCTTGCCAATATATAGCGATATGAAAAATACGCTTAATTGACTGCTGAAATGGTTTCTGTAGGCAAAGCCTAGCAGTGTTTATTTGTTTTCTACTCTTAAAGCTCTGCCACATTAACTTGAAGTAACCTTTGTAGTTCAGTTCACGTTTTGATTTTACAATCCGAAAACAAAAATTTTTGATTTGCTTACGTTCTTTCTATTTTTTTTTTGTTTCCAGAAATATAAAATGGGACTACTTCTATAAACGCCTGCTGCATACAATTGAATATGAGTTACGTTAAAAGGTATTTATAACACATTGTTTCAATTTTTTATAAATTTACCATTTTGTTGTGCTGTCGGAAATTGTTTAAAAAACTGCATTTGTTCATTTTTATGTATAGTATCAGACATGATTTTTGTAAGCCCCTGAAAATTTACCAACAGAAGTTGATGTTCAAACCATTTTTTAATCCAAATTGGCACATTTTTGAAGAATTTCTTAAATGGAATTAATCTACAATTAAAATGGCTTCAAATTTAAAATGACGACTGTATTCGCTATCCTTCAATGCCTCCCATTCGGCCCACAAATTAAAACTCGCTCAAAACAAATGGTTGTAAGAAGACAGACCTGGGCTTAGATCCAATTTCAAAGTAACAATTTCTTAATCTAGTTTACTCGCTATTAACGGGAACTCGATTCTTAACTGTATCAATAATTTTTTTATCATAATTATTTATTATCGTCCTCGCGACTTGCATTCGAATCAATCACCTTAATTGTCAATCCTATTCAGTCGAGCCCAATCGTTAAGTGTCTTGGTGTGGTAGTATTTTATGTACGCAGACTAAGGACACACATAAGACCTAACCTAAGCCCTCTTTGGCCAAGAAAGGCAAGCATCTGTATGTTGGCAATAAAAATACTGGTCAAACCAGATGCCAAGATACCTGATCACCGCCAATGGTGGCCCGGGCTGTCATTGATATTCACGCAGTATAGTTGACAACGTCGTATACACAATAAAAGGAGCCTCTGCATCCGTCTCAGAGCATTTTATTTCTTTCTCCGTTAATCGGACATACTTGTATATTTCAACTTTAACATATGTTCCCTTGTTCACGTAAACACGGTACTTCAAAAACCCCACAAAAAAAGTCTGGAACGTTTAAATAGGGCGATCTTGCGGGCCAGTGCAAATCGCCAAAACGAGAGAAGAGTTGACCCGGGAACGCCGCCTTCAGAATATCGGTTGTGGCTCGCGCAGTGTGTGCCGTAGCTCCGTCCTGTTGGAACCACATGTCCTCCAGTCCTAATTCGTCCAATTGCGGCAGAAAAAACTCGGTTAATATGGCCCTATAGCGTGCACCGTCCACTGTTGTCGTTTGACCAGTGGCGTTCTCGAAAAAAAATGGCCCGATGACTCCTCCAGCGTGAACAGCGCACCATGCAGTAACTTTGAGCGGGTGTTATGGCTCCTCGTGCATTACTCGTGGATTTTCGGTGCCCCAGAAGCGATAGTTTTGCTTGTTCACGTACCCGCTGAGGTGGAAATGAGCCTCATCGCTCATTACGATTTTGGTCGAAAAATCGTCCACTTCGTCCTCGAGATTGAGGATGGCTTGGGCGTAGATTACACGGACTTTTTCGGTCGACAGGCAGCAGCTGATGTACGGACTGGACTTTGTACGCAAGTCTTTGACCAAAATTCGCCTTAGGGACGACCGGCTGATGGCTAATTGCAAGGCACGGCGTCTGGTCGATGTTTCTGGCGACAGCTGGACATCTTCGTCAACAGCGGCGATATTCTCGGCACAACGGGCGCTCCGGGGCCGGCCACTCTTGGCAACGTCTCGTGTGGTTCCATACTCTTCAAGGTTGGTGGCCAAACGGCGCAGTGTTTGCGCAGTCAGTGTCGGACGGCCGTGGAAATTCGCGCTGCGCCAACACTACAGACGAATTGTTACGCAAAAAAATAGACACGATTATTCCGCCTTCTTGGGGAGTGTATCGCTTCATGGCTTGTTCACATCTATCTAGTCCACAAATGTCAAAATGCCATTTGGTAAAATAAGAGCATCTTCCAATAGGGTGATCTCTTTTGGCCCACCTTGCACATTGCATGTCCCATTTATATACTGACACCTATTGAGCAAAAAGAGAACTGAACAAATTCAGGCACCTGACTCGTAATGATCCTGTAGGACTAAAATCCAAATGGACGAGATTCTTTTAATTCAAATACAGCATCATCGAAGCAAGCGTATATCCCAATCCCAACAACATTTAAAAGGAATATTATAGCTTCTACGGCAACGGTAAAGCCATTGCGTTTAATTGTTGTGATGTAATTCCAGGAAACTCCATTTGGAATCTGTGCACAGTGAGGCAGATTATGTTTTATAAAAAATAAGAAGAAAATCAGAAATAATGTACATGTAGGTGTATGTAGATGAATGCAGGAAATAAAATCAGAATAACAGTCGAATCCCTCTAAGTCGAACCTCCTTTAACTCAAATTTACCCCTCACTCGAATTTTTCGACCCAATTTCTGCATTCCCTTAAATTTTGCATAGAAAAGTCATCCTCCAACTCGAAATCCCTCTACGTAACTCGAATTTTTCCAGAAATCCCTCTATTGTATTGTAAGTGATGGGCCCTGTACACTGCGACCAGAAGAGATCTCTTGTGTTGGCCCCTATTATTTAACCCAGAGAGTTGTCGAGGCTCTTTATAAACCTCAGTTCCCTTCTTGGTTCCATGTTTCCTATATCTGCCCCTTGCCACAGCAGGGCATTCGCAGAGTATGTGTTCCGTTGTCTCCTCCTCTTCTCCGCAGAGTCGACAGGAGTCATCGTCGGAGAGTTCCATTTTTTTGAGATGGTATCTTAGTGACCAGTAAGATAACCCGTTAGGATCCTTAGATCTTCTTTGCTTAGCTCAAGTAACTTTTTTGTTTTACTACGAGCTGGACTTCTGAATCTTTTTGCCTGCCTCTGTCCTATGGATTCAGCCCAGTATTCGGCAAGGTGATCATCTTCCCATTTCCTGAATTTCGAGTGAACGTAACTCATGGGTAGCCCGAAGTAGGGTTCAGGACCAGTGAGTAGCCGTGATGCGTCTCTTCTCGCCAGGCAATCTGCTCGTTCATTGTCATCAAATCCCTCATGACCTGGTATCCAAGCAACAGTGACTGTGTAGTCGTTGGCCAGATCTTCGAGGAGATTGAAACATTCCCAGACCAGCTTTGATCTAATAGAATACGATCTTAGGGCCTTAAGAGCTGCCTGGCTGTCTGAGAGGATGTAGATGCGGGCACCTTAAGTGCGTCTTCGTAGGCATTCTCGGACACATATCTCTATGGCGTGTACCTCCGCTTAAAAGATGTCTGGTGATTTGCCCAGTGCTATAGCTCTTTGGAACCTTGGCCCATAGACCGCAGCACCGGTGGCGTCATCTTTGAACCGTCGGTGTACCAGATTTGTGATCCTGATGGCATTACGAATTGTTTGTTTCTCCGGTACTCCTGTCCGATATAACTATCTTACATCTTCTGGAGAAGCGAAGCCTTTTAAGCATGGTGTCTGATACCTTGATCAGAGGATCATCTTTAAGCATTTGTAGTATTCGAAGGTGTCCTGTGAGGTTACCTGCTTTAAGATTTGATATATCAGGGAGCCTAAGGGTACTGAGACTAGCTTCCTTCTCTACAGAAATATGTAAAGGCAGAAGGCTGAGCATTGCCCCTATGGCTGCAGTTGGACAAGTTTTCATTGCCCCTCTACCTCGAAGTAATTTTTATGTCCTGTGAAAATTCGACTTAGAGGGATTCGTCTGTACCTAATTGTCAGCTTTTTCCTAAAGTCTGGGCTTTCAAATGAAGAAAAAGCTGAAAACCCGATTATCTAGAGATTCAGAGGCGCGAAACTGACCTCCAGAAAACAAAATCCAGCGGCTGCGATTTGCTTATGAGTTTAAAAATAAAATGAAACCGGGTTTTGATGAACAGACGAGAGTTCACTTGAGTCTCACCCTAAAAATTATTGTTCGGATGCCGAAATTAACTCGCCAAAAATACGCACCAGCCGTTCAGTAAGCATGGTGGCGGGTTTGTAATGTTTTGAGGTTGTATACCGTTTAATGGTTGTGTATATTTGACTCCAATCGATGGAACAAAGATTCAGCACTCACTTTTAACAATAACGCATTCACATCTGGCGGTACGCCTACCGGGCAGTCATTTATTCTCCAACAAGACAACGCTCGTTGTCACAAAAACCGAGATGCAGCTATTGTGGGATATTGAACTAGTGGTCCCAGACTGTGAAGACTGTTTTCCCTTTTTTTATCAGCAAATGCAATAATTTTCCCCTAAATTCGAAAAATGTTCCCCTTTTTCCCCTTAAGTGAAATTTACTTTATTTTTATAAGAAATGTGAATTTGAAATGCATTCAGAAATTCACACAAAAATTCTTACGTAGACGCTCGATGGGCTGTTTTCTTTCATATTTAGTGAGCTTTGAAATTTATTTGTAATGGAAATGCGTTTAAATTTTACTTCTAAGCAATTTAAGTTTCCTTTTTCATCCCTTTTCAATAAAAAGCGCCAAAATTGACGCTTTTCCCCTCAATCTGGGACCACCGTATTGAACTAAAGGGTGTTTTTTTAGAGGTTGGTTTTTCGAATAGAGATAAAACTGACATTTTGTGGTCAAATCTGGCAACTCTAATATCATTTCTGTTCAGTTTGGTTTGCCATTTCATCATGAACAGGTTGACAGATGAACAACGCTTGCAAATCGTGCAAATTTATTTCGAAAATAATGGTTCAGTTCGCGAAGTGTATCGCAAGCTCCGTTCATTTTATGGTCGACATAATCGTCCATCAGAGCAATTAATTCGGTTAACCATGGATCGTTTTCGATCTACGTTTACTCTATGTGATAATACGCATCCGCAGAGACGTCGAACAGTGCGCACCGAAGAAACAATTGCCAATGTAGACCAAAGTGTTGAAGAGGACCCGAATGAATCAATTCGCCACCGTGCACAGCAATTGGAGCTTTGTCCATCAACTTTATGGAAGATTTTGCGCAAAGATCCTGGATTACGACCTTACAAGATCCAGCTTGTGCAAGAATTAAAGCCGCGAGACCATGCAATGGTGTATGGGCCGAAAATGAGATTGATATCGATGCTGATTTTCATCGCAAAATTTTAGGCTCATTTTTGGTTGAATGGCTACGTCAACAAGAAAAATTGCCGCATTGGGAGTGAAGGGAAGCCACATGAGACCCTTGAGACGCCATTACATCCACAAAAACTGACTGTTTGGTGTGCTCTAGGGGCTGGTAGAGTCATTGGGCCATATATATATATATATAATTGGATGGCATGAATGTGGATGAGATGTGGTTCCAACAAGACGGCGCTACATGCCACACAGCGCACGTCACAATCGATTTATTGAAGGAAACATTCGATGAGCGCATAATTTCGCGGAATGGACCTGTCAATTGGCCACCAAGATCGTGTGATTTGACACCATTGGATTATTTACTTTGGGGATATGTGAAGTCGCTCGCCTACGCCAACCAACCAGAAACGTTAGGGGACTTGGAAGCCAACATTCGTGGCGTTATTGCCGACAAACAGCCCCAAATGCTCGAAAAAGTGGTTGAAAATTGGACCTCTAGACTTGGCCTTATTCGAACATGCCCGAAATCATATTTAAACATTAATGGCATAAAATTATACTTCCAATAAAGCCAAATTGATGGACATTAAAACGATTTTCTTGTGTTTAATTTCAATTCCAAGTTCTATACCTCTAAAAAAACACCCTTTAAAAACACACAACTGGCCGCCCAGATTTAATGTTATTGAATATGTATGAGGTTACAAGGAAAAGAAATTGTTTCTCTGACTCGGAGCAGAGGAGACCATTTTTGGACGACGTTCCATCGAAACGCCTCCAAACCGAATACAAGAAATTATTGAGTCTAAATCGAATTTATTTTTCAATTAAATAATTTTATTTTGTTCCATTTTCAATTTCAATTTAATTTTGTTTTAAGTAGGTAAAACTTATTTGTCAAAATAATTATTCCAAAGTAAAAGGTTTTTCTTATTTATTGTACTGAAGTTAAAACGTATAGATATTTAAAAATAAAATATTTAATATGTTAACATTTTAGTTAAGTTTACAAACCGCGTATTTTTTTTAAATTAATTTTTACTAAAATTCCAAAAATTAAACTTGATTGTTTATGAAGTCTTCGAAACCTTTATTATTTTTAAAATATTGCCCACCAACGGAAACAATTTGGTCCTTCGTGTAGTTCTCCTTTTTTAATAACCCTAATCTGTCAGCTGTCAGTGCTGCCTTTTTTCTATGGCAGCACTCTAACGCCCGCAAAACTCAAATCTTGAAAAAATAATGGGACATTATCGACTTTTGTACAATTTTGCGCGTGCCCCAACAGGAAAGGGATCCAGCAGCCAGCACACGAGAAAAACTGTTTGCGGCATATTATAAAATTATTGGCTGTAGCTGAAAAAATACAACAACAGGCGTGTTTTTTTGAGCCTCGATCTCAGCAAAGCAAAGTAAAGTAAGATTTTCAGCACGCGATTACAACAAATATACTGTAACAGCCTTATTTATAAACCCATCGTAGAGTCTGCTTAACTTTACGCACCCTTTAAAATGCCCTTACGCAGGGAAATGCGATTTATAAAGATTTTTCGAACTTAAGCAACATTGCTTTAAGGCTGCGTAATTTAAACGCGAAAATTTGCGTTTAGAGCCTGCGTAGAGCCTACGTAAATATGTTTTTGCAGCTAATGTCATTTTTGGTAGTGGTCGAATTGGAAACAATTTCAAAAAGTGAAACAAATTTTTGTTTGTGCATTCATTTCGAATGTGGTGTAAATTTGCACCAAACGAATTTCGTCTGCAAATACAATTATAACATAGAATTTCAGATTTAGTGGTGGTTGATAGATTATTGTAGTTTTCCATTGGTTTCACTCGGGGATCCACTCATTCTGAAATCCAATGGAACAAGAAAACTGCTTCTGAAAGAATCCACAAAAATAATCTACGGCTGCTGTCAACTGACTTTTATAAAAAACATAGATTACACTTGTGTGACTGCTTCTTGAGTGGATTCTGACTTCAAATCGAGAAGCGAAATTCTCTTCTCAGAATCACCAGAAGAGTATTTTTTGTGCCAATGGAACGGTTTCAGAAGTGATTTTTCGATTCCGGACGCTTCTTTTTGCCCAATGGAAAACGACATATGATTGCAGGTAGATATTTCAGCAGTCCCTTTAAAGAAATTTCGAAATTGTCCCAGATAATTTGGCTTTTTGTTTGTGTTATGTATGATTTTCTTACGAAGCTAATCTGTCAACCACAGCTAAGATCAGTTTCAGTTGCAAAAAGTAATAGATTTCAGTGTTTTCTGTAATAGTTTATCGAAATTCTTACCTATTTAGACACAAACCTCGTTTAGTAAAGTTACCTCGGAAAAATGTTTATAAATCACAATTTCAGGAAAGCCACGTAGAGCCTGCGTAAATTCTTACGCGATGTTTAACTAAACAACACGGTAGAGGCGTTGTAAGAGAATCTAATAAATACGACTGTAAGTCTTGAAATTTCAAGTAGAGCGTGCTGAAAATCCTACTTTACTTTGCTTTGCTGAGATGGAAGCTCAAAAAAACAGGGCTAACATTAAATTCCGTCATTCCATTACTTTGTACCCTCATCCAATGTTTCGTAAAACAACACTGTCCGCATTTAATCACTGAAATAAGCGTCCAACTCTATATTCGCATTGCCATCGTTGCTCTATCGTTTCTCAATGTCATGCACCCTATAAATCTGTTGCTATAAACGAAGTAAATTCACATTGAATCGGAATGTTTAGCTTTAAAATAAATTACACGCCAATTCTTACTGTCTTGCATTTGCTTTAACACTACCTACTTAGTTTTCATGTTTCAACATCGACTATTCGATGTGGGCAATAACATCCAGTTGTTCTTTTTTTAACATCACACTTGGTGATGCTAATTTACATAGCGACAGAGCTGTTTTAAAATGTTTGTTCCTACTCAACGCAGGCAGTTGTATACCTACAGCTCCTCGAATAGTCGTTATTGGGCAAATTTTCCTACTCATTTAAACACAAAGACTTCATCATGCTCGGATAAACGTAGATATACGTATTTGGGTTTCGTATCGTTCATATTGTTTACTCCTCAATTAAATTGTGATAAAACAACAAATTATTTCTATCTTTCAGATTCCTTAAATATCCTGTTGCCTTAATACGATCAACGTTTATAATAATCAATAATATTTATTGCATTCCAACCTATATAATATGGATAACTTTCTTGTTGCCATTCAAAATTGTGCATCCTGTATTTTATAACAAAATCGAAGGATTTTTATTTTCTTGGCTTTTAGCATGTGTCGCAATGTGGTCCTATTCAGCAGGATATGACAGTAAGTAAAACAAAATGAGACTTCTTCCAAAAATTCATTTTTATCACTTCCATTAAGTAATAACACACATTTATGGAATTCTCAGTTGAGTGTTCTAAATAAATGTTCCAATATTCCACACAAAATTCAACAGACAAATTTTTAATTAAAAATGCATTCATGTATATGTATTCGTTTTTTGAGTGCAAACAAAAAGTACCGCACCATTATTAAACAATTGGTCCTTGGAATACTGATGTATTTAATATTTAGTGCATAAATACTGATATTTAATGATTTAATGAACTCTTTTAAGGCGACATCATTTTAGATTTTAGCTTACGATTCTGGCAAGTGTGGATAGAAATCTGTCTGCGTGCGTTAAGCAATATACTCTGTCCAACAAAAATTGTCAGTACAGGGAAGATAGGATGTTTGTCTCTCAGTCTGGTTGCAATGACTCTCACTCTCACAGGGTTACCGTAGTTTGTATGATAATTCGCCAAAACTCAGGGAGCAATACTATTAGGATTACCATCTTCCAATTTAAAGTAAAAATATTGCTGAACGAAATAAATTACTTTATCTTTAAGATAATAGGCGCATTCTTTATTCATATGCAAACAATTTTCTTAGATGCACTATTCGCGATTCAGATAACAGCCATTGTTTCCGCTTTATATACACAAACAGGCAATTAGAATACGAAATTATATAACCAAGACGCAATGTCATACACTCATCTACACAGATGGTAAAAGGACTGCACTTGTGCAGCTGTACATACATTTTTGAATATAGACATAGATTACATATTTGTTAAAAAAATATTACTCGGCAGTGCAGATCTTCAATAGCAATAAAGGATCATAAAATCCTTTCAAGGCATTATCTTTACTGTTGACGTGTGACCCGATGTGGTTAAACCCAACGACAGACAATAAGCAGTATAGGTTTACCTGCTTCGTAAATTTGATATTTCTGTGTGATAAACTATTTGATGAAAAAACAGACAAATATGCAAAAATAAAGCAAAAATATGCCAAAAAATGATTTAACTGAAAATTATTGGATCCTTCAGAAATACAAATAAATTGAAACCGAATGGCAACACCCCACACAAAAATTCGTTCTCAAAAGCACCAAAACCGAAAGTTCTTTAACAAAATCCATAGAAAAACCCTTAATGATATGCTTTCATTGTAACATGGTAGGTAACACTCTTCTGAAGTGCTTCAGTCCAGGGATGGAAAACGTCATTTTCGATTTGTACTGAAAACCTTTGTAAGATTGTACTAAAATGGAGCCAATTGTATTGAAACCAATTTTTCGTATAAAAAAGTGAATTCAAAATATTTTATATTCATAAACATGAACAAAAATAAAATAACAAAGTAACATTGATGACAGAAAGATGCAGATAAATAAATTGTATCGAAATAAGGCAAATTGTACTTTTGTACTAGAGCAAATTCATTTGTATCGAATTCGAATACAATTCTATCGACTTTTCCATCCCTGGCTTCAGTCAAGCGAACACAAGACGATCATGCTCATTCTGCCCGCGGTTTTTTGGCGGACTGGCCGTGGTGGACTGCATGCGAATTTTAGAAAAATGACAACAACAATTCCTTGGTATGTCAGTGGTTTTGTTTTTATTTCAGTTGCAATTCTTGTGTTTGAGTGCCGTGAGAGTATTTACAGGTAGAAAACAAAGCTCCTCCATAAGGCCTGTACTGACAATTTTTGTTGGACAGAGTATAGTAAAAGTTCGTTCTAAAGAATAGAAGGAGAAATTAAAAAGGTCATTTTATGATTCTGACCTGACTGGTTGTTTTGTGTTGAATAAGTAGAAAACTTTTCCGTTTGATTGCGAGTAATTCAGGTGGGAAGTCGAGGCGCCACTGTGTACTTTTATTGTGTACTGGGTGTTTTGTTTCGCATTAGAGCACTTTTGGTTCTGTGCCCAGGGTGCACCTGTTGCTACAACTAGGTTATAGAGCACATCAATGAAAGATGTATGCGGTATGCCCGCAGAAAACACGGTCAGTCCTAGGTGTAGTGCAGGAAACATAGCGGGCCAATCGCCAACCCTAGGGAACTTCACGGTCAATACCTAAACCTATTTGTCTATAGACTCAATTTCTCTACAGAACCTCAAAAAATGGTGTCAATTTTGTTTGAGAGGTGCCAAGCTCCTCCAAATGATGGAAGGAGTACCTTTCGAGGTGCCTACTTCTACTTCCAGCAACTGTTTGATATTGACAAAGAAGGTGGATGATATTCCCTGCGATTTTCTGTACCTGCGTGAATCCGTAGTTATATGTTAGACCCCACCTTATAACATGCCGTTGTACAGAGAGTATAGCCCTATCACTAATCTATCCTTGCCATTAATTTGTTCCGGCTTAAAATAGGCCACAATGCTTTTAAATCTGCGTGTCCTTCAAAGTGTTACCATCTTGACTAATTAACGGTTTTATCAAGAACAATTTACAATCCTGCTAGCCACGGCCGTTGGTGGTCTTATACCAGCAATTCCTACATTTAGACCGATGTCCGCTCTTTTTTGTGTGAGTTGCCCTCAGTATCAAAGTGTCCATTCGGATACGGTCCTCCAGCGCCTTAAGGACAGCCTGGCTCTAGAAGGCGATATTCTTTTTGGATATCGAAATCGTCTCAAGTAGCTCAGAAGTTTGAGTACGGCCAAAACGTTTTGAAGCACACTACGTGCGTGTGTCCGGGAGTCGCAGGGCTACCAGTAGGTCCAATCCATCAGTATATAATGAAATCAAAATTTCCCTCGAAAATATTATCTTATATGTTGTGATTATAAAGGGTTTTCCAATGACAGGTGTTATTGTGAATGACCAGCTATTTCGGTAGCTGCCACTTTTGAAGCTTTTATTCTTTGACATTTGACAAGTAGAAACTACGCCATTACTAAGAATGGAACGATATACGCTTCAACAACGCATTGAAATTATTCTAATTCACTACAAAAATGATGAAAATCTTGCAGTCACAGTTCGCAAAACTAAAGCATTTTTTTGGTCGTCGTGAAGCACCTTGTCGGACCGCAATACAGAAATTGGTGAAAAAATTCGAGCTGTTGGGACAAGTCATTGATGTGAAGAATAAAACCCGTGCACGTCGCTCAAGAACAACTGAGAATATTGCAGCTGTAGCCAAAAGTGTTGAAGAAAACCCAGGTTTGTCCATTCCTCGTCGTTCTTTGGAATTGGGCATTCCACAAACGTCATTACACCGTATTATGTGGTGGCCATTTGGCTGATGTTGTTTTTCATTATAAACGGCATACCTTCCTCTTTATTATGAAATAAACATCCGATCATTTATCTCAAAAAATGACATTTTTCTTTGAATACCAAAATAACACCTCTTATTGGAAAACCCTTTACGTCTAGAGGTAAAAGAAACATAAACGACTGAAGTACACCAAAGATGGCAATGGTGGTGCTTCTTTGTACCCCGGTCAACATATCCTGTATAAATACTTTTTGTTTGTGGCCTTCCAACCGACAAGAGTCCCATTAGCAATTATGGATCTGAATGCCATAATGTACAGTCAATACATCGTTGATGGTGTCAAGCCCCTTTTTTTCTGATGTCCTCTTACAAACGCAGTGAGCATTGTGAGCCTTGCAGACTTTTTCTAGGACTTTATTTTACATCTAGTACCGTACTAAGATATTTGGCGCTCCATTTCAGCCAATTTAGTCAGTTTAAAGGAAAGTGCCTCGTACTTCGTACTTAATGGTACAACTTCCCTTTTCTCGGGATTGACTGGATGTCTCGAAGTCTACGCACTCTTCACTCACTTTTAAGGGTTGATTGCATTATTTCCATCATCAGCATCCTTGCGAATTACACAATCTACACATTTGGACCGTCTTGCGACCCTTAGATAAAATTCCAACAACAACCTAAAAGTTAGAGCTCTCTTCTTGCCCTCACTCACGTCGTAACCCATTTTTGCCGTTTCTATCCAAATGTGCAAACAAGTCTGTGACAGCTCGATCGGTGTCTCTCCTCTAGTGTTGGTTTTACATTTTCGCACAATTGAAGAAGAGGCCAATCAGTTTGTTCCAGGTGTTTACAAACTACGTGCACATGTTATACCTTTTGGTAAAATTTTCAAACATTCAATCTCCGCAAAGTATTTATCGTTTTTTTGGCATCTTGCCTATTCGCATTCATAAACAAGAACGTATTAGTCCGAGTCTCTGTTACCAGCTCCAAATGTCCGAACATTATGATCAAGAAACCGTGTCCTCATATTCCACAGAAGATTCAATTAATCAAAGTCCTTTTCGAGGGGTATGGCATGGCATCGTTCAAAATTTTCTTTGCAGCTATTAGCAAAGGCATCGCCCGGCCATTCCCACCGCACTTCCTGGATCGCGTCTGCTTTGTTCAGGTTCGGTATATTCCACACGTTCAGATTCGAATGTTGTTGTCAACAGTAGGCCTGTTTTTTGAGCTTCGATCTCAGCTCAGCAAAGTAAAGTAGGATTTTTAGCACGCAATTCCAACAACTACGTTCAACTTGACACTTCGAGAACTCGGAGTAGTTGTTGTGATTGCGTGCTGAAAATCCGGAAAACACCGGCGTTGCTACCGCTTTGAAGTAAAATAAGCAAACTTGATGTGTGTACGACAGTCAAAAAATTGGGTATCGCCTTGTTGACGGCAATCCGAGTCTTCCCTATATTTATACAACATTCAACCACTTCAGGGCTAATGGAATGGACCAAGAATTTTTTCCAAGCGACTGAACTGGGAAACTCTCTTAGGGCAGTTATAACCAGGGATGTTCGTCAGACTTTCGTCAGAGGTGGCACAGTGGAATTTGTGTCCTTTCCCTTTGTTGTTCAGCACACTATCCACAATGCACAATCAAATAAACAAAGAACAATAGATATAACTGCTACACGACCAACAAGGTACTGCGGCTTAAATTTTAGCTTTTTTGTTTTTTAATTTCAAAAGGATTCAAAATCGAAAACACAAATTATGGAGTAATATTTTTATGAAAATAAAAATGTCCAAATCCGAAGAATGAGAGCAATATTAATTTTTTTTTGCGTAGCACAGTTTAAACGTGTTTGCCTATATGTTTTTGCGTGTTTGCTTATAAGTCCTATTCAGCTTTTTGTCTTTTGCTATAATAACTCCTATACTTGCGCAAAAATCTAAGTTACCACAAAATCTAAAAATACCTACATCTGATTTTTTAACACCAATTAAATAAGCTCTTATATTACGTCTATTCGCGTACTTTCCCCTGAGCACTAAACATCTGTCAAACTAAACAAATTAAGCGTAATTCTCTCATGTCGTTTTCCATTGGTTTCACTCGGGGATCCACTTGTAATAAATCAATAATCAATAAATTAAGCTTGCGCTTAAATTAAGCCCCCATACAAAAATGTCTCCAAAGATAAAATTAAGCAAAGCGGTTAAGCCAAGCAGTACGCAGTTCAAGCTAAATTTGTTAGCGACTGTACGAAAAATCTCTACAGAATTTAAGTCAGCGTATTAATGAAAAATACATTTTTCCACAGCTAAATTTTGACAGATCAGAGAAAACGAAAGTAAATTAACAGTAACAAGTCAATCAGCTTTACCAACACAGTTTTTTTTTTACGGAATTTACACTGTCAAAATTAAGCGAACATTAAACGAAGTGGTGGAGAGAATCATTGGAGAGGCGCTTAATTTTATCTTTCCTGGAACAGCATACTAGGCTTAAGTTTGAAATTATTCGTTACGTGTGGATAGTAATTATGTTGAAACGTGGTATTTCCGATAGCATTTCTATTATTCCATTTTATGTATGAACAGGATACTAAAATCAATACCTAAATCCAATCCAAAACACCAAAAGTGTCAAATTATCGCACACTTTCAGTAAAGACTGAGAATTCTTTTTTCCCCAAATCTGGTGATCGAACTTTAACAATTTTTTAATGTCGACTTGAAATTTAATGAACTCAATTTTTAATTCGCTTGAATAAATTTTAAGTCGACTCACCTTCCTTTTTGTATGCAATTGTTTGTTTGGCAATATTATTGAATTTTTTTTTATACTTACTGATTATCATATTTCTCTGTGTTTATTCTATTTTCTTCTTAGTTGTGGAAGTGGGGGACGATTTAACTCCCTGCTTGGACAAACCTACTTTAGTATTAGTTAACCATCAAAGCACGGCTGATGTTCCATTATTAATGGCAAATTTTAATGCTAAGCCAAATATTTTACCAAACATAATGTGGATAATGGATCAGTTGTTTAAATATACGAACTTTGGACTAGTCAGCCTAATACATGAGGATTTTTTCATTTCATCGGTAAGTCTTTTTAATTTACCTAAACCTTTTCAAAATCTCGATATATCTTGTCGCACAAAAATCTTTCTGCAAAATCGTGTATTCAAAATTAATCTGGAAAATCAACCAGGTTTACCTGTAAAGTAATCCTTCGTTACAGACGTCAGCCTAATCTGACAGATCACAAAAATGAAACAAGATGGATCACTAAAAAAAACTTATAGGAAAAAATTACTGAGAAGTTTATAAAAAAGTTTGGTCGAAATCGGTCGTGAGAGCAGCTGTTTCAGTTGACGTTTATGGAGGGGTAGCCGACGAATCTAGTCAAGAAATTCGTGACTGAGTACTAAGTTGACAGTTCTCATATGTGGCTGACGTAGAAAACGTGACGTTCCCGACCATTCTAGTTTTTGCGTTCAGGTTGCATCTCATCCAGACCAATCTAGTCGACTTAAGATGACTAGATTCTTGAATGTGGCCTATTTCATCTCATGATTGGATGTCAGCGATCGCTCTCTGCGATTATTTCTTGACATGGATGTCTGACATGAATTTGACAGATGCTGTTTTTTTTGTTTGCTTTTTGTCTGGAAATGTAATTTGTTTACACCTACAACCTCTCTTGCTGTTGCGATACGAAATGAATTGCCATGGCATGATTTGCCCAGCACAGATACGAGAAAATTGTCTGACATCTAAGACATTTAGTTAGAGAGATATATATCTCTAGTGGAGTCGGCGTTTAAGTTTTTTTTGACGTTTGAACGAAAAATATAGTCCATCTGTGATATGATGGGCCTCGCGAAACACTCCAAGTTGGTTCCTTTACTTTTGCAGTAAGAATGGAAAGGACTGTCAAATTATCTGTCAATAGTCAGGTGATTGACAGTTTTTTCAATTCTTACACCAAAAAATTGGTTGAGTAAAAATGCGTAACATTCTCAGTGGAGAGGTAATAGGTCTGTTCCCTTACTTTTAAATCTTACGAATTTGTACTAATTCGTACGAATTTTACTCAATGTCGTTACTTAACTCGAAAAATTCGCAAAAGAGAGCGTCATCGAGAGAGCAAGCTATTACCCCTCCACTGAGAATCTTGCGAATTTTTACTCAACAAATTTCTTGGTGTAGAATTGAAAAATCTGTCAGTCACCTTTCAATGAACAGCTGATTTGAAATTTGTTGCCCTATTAGACATATGAGTGCATTTGTTTTGATTTCTTGCGTATTAAAATGGTATCAACAGGAGGCAAAATAAAATTAATTGTTATCCTTGTCCTTTCTTACTTCTTACTTGCTGTAAGGAGTAAGAAAGGACAATCGCCTCCAAGAAATTTGTAAATGCCCTGTCGCTTTTTCCTCTTCTGAAATGCTTGTAGTTCAATCAGTACAAACTTATCCAGATAGGTATAAAACTAATTTCGAATCACTTTCATCGCTAGAGAGATGAATCAACTAATTTTGTCAGTAAATTAGCAAATTCTTCGAGTTTATACGAAATTTTAACGACTATTCGTAGCACTTTTTTGAATTTTTGAATTATGTATCTGTCATTTTTCGTATTTTACTACAAAAGCGTTCCCTAACTTTTTCGTAAGTGACTCTCTCCGTGAGAGAATTTATCCCCACCACTGCCATTTTGACAGTCTTTTCCATTTTACTACAAAAGTAAAGGAACAGACCTAATATCTTAATGGGTGACGCTCTCTTTTACGAATTTTTCGAGTTAAGGAACGCCATTGAGTAAAAAATTCGTAAGACTTAGTACAAGTTCGTAAAATTTAAAAGAAAGCAAACAGACTTTTCTATTGCAAAATATATTTCAAACTTTACTGGACAGTTTTACAAATTTTCAAAATTATATTTTGGATTGATTCATAACTCTGGAAGATGTCATGGAGGCGCTTAATCATTTGAAGAATGGAATCCCCTTCGA
This sequence comes from Cheilosia impressa, assembly GCA_948293265.1. Taxonomy (NCBI): domain Eukaryota; kingdom Metazoa; phylum Arthropoda; class Insecta; order Diptera; family Syrphidae; genus Cheilosia; species Cheilosia impressa. The sequence continues at coordinate 26,260,038 of OX411882.1, forward strand.
ACCTTACAAGTATGGAATAGGGGAGCTATTGAACAAACTCACTTCCTTGTTCAACTTATAAGACAAAATGTTTTATAAGCTTTGAAAAGTCTTCAAGCAACTAATAATGTCGATTAGCACATAGTAACGTTGTTAGCTTGCCATAAAGCTTTTAAAGGTGTCCTTTCAAACCACGGCCTGTGAGGTTGGCGATGGGAATCATTCCAATTATAGCGAAAGTTGCTTTATCCTAGTTTGAAAGGTATAAGTAATTCTAGCGCAGAGTTAACATCCTAATAATGAAGCTAGTTGACCGTTGATTTTCAAAATAAAATTCACAAACTTTGCTGCACTGATAGGTACTTTTAAGAAGAAGAAAATAACAAAGTTCGAACATACGCGAGATTTGTGTGCGACTCATACATTTATTATTGATTTTAATTTAACAAAACTTTCATATTGTTATTTTCTTTCTTTAGGGTAGGAAAAACCGGGAGGCGTCGATCCAAGCCTTGAGACACCATTTAGAACATTCCTACAAAAAGAACAAACGAAAGTGGATTATTCTATTTCCCGAGGGTGGATTTCTGCGGAAGCGCAAACATATCAGTCAAAAATTTGCAATTCAAAATAATCTCCCACATTTGGAGCTTGTCACATTACCGCGAGTCGGAGCAATAAAAACAGTTTTGGATGTGTTGCACAAAGATGGCAACGAGAAGGGTAAATATCATTGTGTCATATTAGCGTAGATTCATTTGTTTACTCAATCTTTATATTTCCAGAGGCACAAAGTTTTATTGATTATATTTTAGACATTACGATTGCATATCCGAACGGAATTCCTCTGAGTTTGCCCGACATATTACATGGACTTAAAGAGGGCTGCAACACCTATATGCACTACAGATTATATAAAATTGCTGAGGTAAATTTTATCCTTGAAAATTGCGTCGAAAACTTTGCACATAAGCTAACATGAGTATAATATAAACAAATTGTTTTGCAGGTACCTAGTGAAGAGGCATCGCTTACAACATGGCTTTATGAAAGGTATTACGAAAAGGAGCAAATACTAAAAACATATTATGAAACTGGACTATTTGAAGCTGTTAAAATACCTGCGCAAATTATACGTCAAGATGTTCTGAGACTACTACTTATAAATGTATTTTTTTTAACATCTTCTTATATACATTTTCAATTGTTTCGCATTCTTTTAATGCAATATTTTCTAATAAGCCGCGTTTATATTCAAGTATCTTAAATTAAAACTAACAATCAAGTTTCTAAAGGTATTTTCCACTTTCTTTGTCTCACAAAGTACAAAGTACCTCTGCTGAGCAACCGGAACTGCAACACATTTGTTAATACATGTGCCTCAAAGGGGTGTTATTAAAGTGAATGCACAATATTAAAATAAAATTGTCTATTTTGTTAAATTTATATGTAAGTAGGGAAATGAATAACGTAAATAAAAACAGATCAATAATTTAAACCATGTGATAAATATAGAGTAAAGTGTTTTCGTTAAAAAAAATTATGAAGTTTCTTAATTTTTTATGTCAATTGGTTTTGCTTTGCGCTTTTATTTGATTTGCGCGATCAAGTTTCGGTGAGGATTGGTAAAAAGGAAAAAATTACCTTGGAAGGAGTTTGGCGAAATTAATACCATAAACACAGATCTGCAAGCAAGGTGTTAAAGGAAAAATGTCAAATTCAAAGAGCTCTTATCTAAGTAGCTCAATCCAAAACATGGCACTGTTGATGACAAATACATCGCTTTGGGTTAGGCAAAGTCCTATGGAAGAGACTCACATTCAAATAAATCCCCCACTAGCCTAGCATGCTACATGTGTTTTATTGAACATCTATCTGAGCAAAGCAAAGGTAACTGCAAACTGAATGTAAATTTTAAGAAATCGTTGGAGTATAAATAAAAAAAATATTGAATTTCGACCCCAATATTATATTTCTAAGCAATGTCCTTGGTATACAACCTTGCAATGGAATATGAAAGTCGGTATTCTAATAGTATTTCTTTTCCTTAAATTAGCGGTGTACCAAAGATTCTACGTCGCAGCGTGGTGGTTTAAAATCGTTATCTATAGCATTTCCTTTTTAAAATATCTTGTCCTGACGATTGCAGTAAAATTCAAGAACAAGTTCGTTATGCTAACTAACCTGTTATTGACTGCAACTATCAAAATGTCCGATTACTAGTCTCTAGCTTTTTATTGCATTTACACCATCACGCACGCGCATTTTTGCACGAGACGTGACAGAGAGATCCGTTTTTCCGCAGTCAATGCTAGTAAAGGATTAAGAATGAGATCACAAATCAGACGCCTAAAGTGTCATGGATGTGCTGCTCATTATTATAGATGCGTAAAACGGAAATAAACACAAGCTCCGGGAAATATAATTTCTATTATAATCACCTGAAAATATTTCTATTTCTGATTTAAAACATGCGAAATGAGAGCGATTTAAAGTTTCAGTAAATTGGACCAAAAATGCATCAATCAGTTATACGAAATCAATAAATAATTTAGCATCCCTTTAATTTTCCGTGTTAGGAATGTGTGACCGTGTAAATGCGGCATAATGCTATGGAAATTGGTATAGCAAAATTCCAAATCATTCACAATTTTGCATATTTGCTTGTTTTTAAATTGAAAACAAATTATTTTTATCGTTTTTTATTAATATTATAATTTATTACATAGGGTAGTTCGCGACAACGTCAGTGTCAAATGAGAAGAAGAAAAATCCAAGTGACAGCTAAAAAACTTGTAGGAAAACAAAACGGATTTTGTATGGTTGTTGTATAATTATGTTAAAAAATTACGGAAAAGTGCATAAAAAAGTGCAAAAAACAAGACAAAAGCATCGTTGAATTAAAAAATTATGTTTATCAAAGGTATTTGGTAACAACTGAGAAGTTAAATTAATGGCATTTGTGCGCTTTTCAACAATATTTGAACAAAACACTGCTCTGCCCATTATATACCAGCTTTGTTATCCTACAAGTGTATTTCTGTAAAAGGATGGGCTTCGCGAAACCCTCTATTAATGAGGTAGGTATATTTTTATTATTATTACCATAATTTGTTCAATTAATTGTAAGTGAATTGATAATCATAAATTAGGCTCATGTAAATTACTGCTTATAGTAGGCCAAACTTCGCTTGAATGCATCCATTTTAATAGAGGGAGATGCAAATAGTAACTTTATTTCTGAACTGTCAAAATTCGATTTCCTAGACTTCATCCATCACCTGTGTGATTAAATTTTAAGAGTTTACTAAAATTTATCTCTACTCGGACTTGTATAGTTCATTTGTTTGCTTATTATTTAACAAACGAAGGAGTGCTCGGTTAAGGGTGTGTATTAATCAATACTTCAACGATGGCCTTGCAAGCAGAAAGCCAAGAATTAAATATTAAATCAAAACGACCGTCAGGTGAGTCATTACTTATCGATTGATTAGCTGCTTCTTTTTTGAAAGCAGTTCCTATGAAAATTGTGATAAACTTTTATTTCACGCCTATCCCTTTACACATAGACTCTGCGTTTAAGCAGCAGCGCTTACCTGCTTGGCAGCCAGTCCTTACCGCTGGTACTGTGCTGCCCACTTTCTTTATTATTGGAATTGCGTTCATACCTGTGGGCATCGCTCTTATGTACTTCTCCGATAATGTTCGAGAGCATATCATTGACTACACAAATTGTAACAAGTTCGGCGAGACCAATTTAACATGTGCGGACTACTTGACTTCACATCCCGCCTCAGCTTGTGAATGTAGAATTAATTTCGTTTTAGATAAAGAATTCCTGGTATGTAGTAAAGAAATATTTCCTGTCGTATCTTATCTCTTTTGTATACTTTAGGGGAATGTTTATATGTACTATGGACTAACTAACTACTATCAAAACCATCGCAGGTATGTTAAATCGCGCGACGATGATCAGCTTTTGGGTCGTCTCTCGCTGACGCCGTCCACTGATTGTGCCCCATTTAACTACGCAGATAATAAGCCAATTGCTCCATGTGGAGCTATTGCTAATTCCTTGTTTAATGGTAAGAGTAATCGAAATACAGTTGTTTCTTGATCGCAATCGAATACTGTTTTTGTAGACACTTTGGAACTGTCGTTCGGATTGGAGCAAGTGACACTCTTAAATACTGGAATCGCTTGGCCTTCCGATAAGCAGATCAAATTTAGAAATCCGGAAGGAAATTTGAATTTGGCTTTGAAGGACTTTTCAAAACCAATAGCATGGCAGAAGAACCTAACGCAATTGGATCCAAGCAATCCCGACAACAACGGATTTCAGGTAAAAAGTATTCTCTTTATTTACATTTCCCTTTTCATTCGTTGTTGTGAAGCAGTTAAACTACAAATGAAATTTATTCGTTTGAATAAAAGATGTATGATCTTCCATTAATACAAAGGCAACTCTTGGTCAATATTCGCCCTCTACCGTGACGTTTAGTTCTTCTAACTCTTCCCAGTTGTCTAGGGAAGTAGCACAAGTTTCTTCTTTTTATTTTACTTACTTACCTTTTTTGTTTTGCTTTAGTTGTTTTGGATACCAGCTAATGTCAGTCAAAAAATAGAAAATAAAGATTGGTAAAGGTGATATTTGTCTTCTAGTTAACGCATTCAATTAAATAACATAGTTATCAATAAAACTTGGACACAAGGGACCCAACTGATGGTCTATGTGAAGCTGTGGCAAAAACCATAAGAGCAGCCTTTTACCTACCTACCTATCAATAGAACTGTCAATTTGTGTAACCATGTGCCCATTCTCAGGGGAACGATTTGATGAGACTATTTTTAAGATTTTTCAGAGGGTCGCCACTCTGTAGGTGCTGCGCGCATATCAGCTTATATTAAACGTTGGACAGGAGCTGGTGTATAGGTAGTTAAGTATTTAAACTGATCGCATTGTTTCCCTGTATATTGGACAATATTCCAAATGGGAACTTCTTTCGCTGTTCCCTTGGCCGTAAACAAATGATGAGAGTGAAACGCATATTACATAAAATGCGTAGCCAAACCAATAAAATCGATTCAATGACCAAACCAAACCAAATATTCCAAAAATATTCCAAACAAATTCCAGTTATCGTTTTGAGACAAACGATTTTAAATAATAGAAAGAGAAATAAAATCGCAAATAAAACTACGGAAAAAATAAAATAAAAATATATAGTTTGGCAAGCGACAACGTGATTCAGTCAGGGGGCAGACAATAATCGTCGGGACGATATCGTTTTTGAAACTTTGATGAGCATAAGAAGTTATATTCTGCCCGAATTTGTTTCACTATCGTCAGCTTTCATTACATTTGTGGAAAATGAATCGGATAAAGGTTTCAAACTCGTAATTTTGGCACTTAGTTGATACTTCTGGAGGTCTTTTAACGATAATCGTCTGAAAAATTACGGAATGAGTGCCCAGGGCACTACTTCCACCTTTGGCGAACGTCTGACGTTCAAGGGTACAACCGCCCCTAGAAATTTTCCTTTTTTTCGCATTTGGATTGTAATTATTCTACCCAAAAATGAAAAACTCGTACAGTGAGTGGAACAACCAAACAATGGTTGTAGAAGCTCTTTCTTTCTTCACTCCTATCCATGGGTTCCTATATGAACGTGGCAATTGTTCTGCAATATGTACAAGTACATCTTCTTTCCACTTCGTTCCGGAGGTTAGAATTCATCGATGCTAATTTTTGTTCGTTTGAAAGATGAAGCCATTCTTTCAAGTTTGTGAGCCATGTCCACCTCTGCCTTCCGGCGGTTCTTTTTCCTTCGATCCTTCCCTGCAGCATTAGTTGGAGGAGTCGATATTTGCTGTACCTCATTCTATATCCCAGATATTGGAGTTTTCTTCCTTTAATTCTAATGAGAATTTCCCGTTTCTTTCTTACTCGTCTGAGCACTTCTTCATTCGTGATCCTGTCAATCCAAGAAATTCGAAGAATTCTTCTGTAAATACACATTTCAAATACTCTCTGCACCATAAAGTAGAACCGACTAGGCATAGCATTTTACAAACCGCACAAGCTAATCCCTCTTCTCTGAAGTGTTTTCTTTAACTTGCCGAACGCTGCTCTGGCTTGTTGTGGTTGTAGCAGCGTCATTCGTCATTCGTCGGATCGTCATTCAAGTTGAGTCCAAGAAATTGGGCCACTTCAGTTGGATGGGTCCAGAGCATTAGTGGTGGAAGTGTGGTTGGTTTGGGCGGACAATTAAAAAGGTGTTGTACATCGTGTGGGCCAAAGTTGCATTGAGGGCATTTGTCTTCAATGTTGGGGTCAAGTTGTGCCATGTAGTTGTCTAATAGGTGGCACCAGCCCGAGCGAAGTTGGGCCAGAGTAGTTCTGGTTGGTCTGGGGAGTAATTTCTCTGCCGGAGCAATAGGTGGAGGTCTGTCGCCAAGTACCACGTTCGTTTTGTAGCTGGTGATCGCGTTTGAGACGCAGGTCTGGTGTATGTGGTTTTTGCCAGCCTGGTATAGATCTGAGTTCGTGAGTGGTTGTTGTGTGAGGTGGTTTATTTCGTCTTGTAGATCCAGGATGCATCTGCGTATGCAGCGGGGAGGTTTCGGAGCCGAGATAAGGTTGTGATTGGGGTGATCAGGTAGGTGACAGGCTAGTAGAGATTGTTGAGCAAGCATGTTGTTGTGTGGTTTGATCGGGAGCATCATTGTTTCTGTGTGAAGGTGATCTTCGTCTGCCATGAGGTGACAACCTGTAATAGTGCGCATGGCTGAGTAGTGACATACTTGGAGGTGCTTCCAGTTGGTGTCACTTAATTGTGGGGTCCAAGTAGGTGCTGCATAATTTAAAACTGATCGACCGATCGCTTTGCAAGTGGCGAGGAGTGTTTCTTTGTCTTTTCGCCACGAACTTCCGGCGAGTGATTTGATGATGTTGTTTCTGGACCTGAGGCGATTTTTGATGTTAGTGGCGTTTGGGGTGAGCGATGGCAATTGATATGTCCAGCTCTAGCCTCACTTCCTTTGTCCACGACGTAAATAATGTTGCGGAACACTTATCTGGTGAGAGCTTGAGGTTGCGGTCTTTAAAGAATCTGTCTATCGTTCCTAGGTAGGTGGTGATCGATGCAGTGAGGTCATGAATGTTAGGACCTGATGCTAGTATTGTGCAATCGCCTGCATACGATACTATGTTTATGCCTGCTGGAGGTGGTGGTAGCTTAGAAATGTAATAATTGAAGCAACTACTGCTCTGGCTTGTGAGTTGGAAAAATTTAGCCTGGGCTCAAAAAAATTATTATTAGCAACGCGCAATGAATTTTGTTTGGCTTGTATTAATTTTTAAACCGTATTTTTCCGAACTGAGGTTGTTCATAGTGATGTTAGGTTCAGTATTGTTATTTTCCATTATAACTGCGTTGTCTCTGTGCCTTCTGTTGTTAATAGGAAATCCGTTGATTTTAATTCCTCCACTTGGATCTGTTGGTAGGTTTTTGAAGATTTCCCCCGAATACATGTGGCGGAGACGGAATACAAATCTGTTCGAATTTCTATCTCCTCAGATTCTTCACCCTCTATAACTGCTTTGGCTTTTTGATTCCAGTACAGATTCTCAATAATTTTGACATCATTTCTGTCTACATTTTTGTTTCTTAGTGTTTCCATCATTTTGGCATCAAAAGCTTTTTCATAATCAACAAAGAGACCGCTTTTCATCTCCAGACTGCGCTGAGTCAATGTATTGAATGCAAATAAAGCTGCACCTGTCCCAAAGGCATTTCTAAAAAACCCAACTGAGTGTTATACTGAGCTTATATCTTCTTCGAGTTTTTTGTGTATATCCTTCTGTGGATGATTTTAAGAAATATTTATTATGTAAGACACATCAGACTGATCTATAGCCAGAGCTGTATGTAGGCTTGTTCTTCTTTGGAAGTGTGACGAAAGTTGACTTGAACCATTTATCGAATGTTGCCATGCATATAAATAGCATTGAAAAGTTTTACCAACAACTGCACATGTTCTTCTTCGAGTAGGTAGTTGAAGTAGCTCATTTGGAATAGTAACATACTCACCTATAATTGTTTGGCCGATCATTAATCTTTCTTCGGCTGATTTTCAATCATACGATTGACTTACTTACGTGGACTTACCTCTTCTGGTTGAACGTTTTTGATCTTATTATTAAGATTTACGAATAAGGACCTAGATCATTTAAACATCTGCAATAGAAACAGTATTAGTGAAACGATGCATCTGGTCAACACAACACTTAAACCCTTTGTATGTAGCCTTGATGATGGACTATAGTTTGATGCCTTTTTGACCCAAACACGGCAGATAGACTTCCTGCAACTATTAGAAATCGTTTTCAAGTTCTATGAACATTATTCAAAGTGTTCAAGCGGTCTGGAGGGCCCAAAGACTAAGGTTGACATGCACATAACTGTGACGGAAGACCCGATCATTCAATTTGTATAAGGCAACCAAAAAATTGATAAGAATATTAATATTTGTTTCCAATTTTCAGAATGAGGACTTCATTGTTTGGATGCGAACAGCAGCTCTACCCAGTTTCCGAAAACTGTACCGACGCGTTGATCACACTAAAAAATATTTCAGCGATGGTCTTCGCCGAGGCAACTACACACTCAAAGTCACTTATCGTAAATATGCCACAAACGCAGACTATTCTCACATACTTGAGTGATTATTCTTATCACATTTTCAGAATATCCTGTTACTGCGTTCAGCGGCACGAAAAAGATGATTTTGTCGACAACATCCCTAATGGGCGGGAAAAACCCCTTCCTGGGAATCGCATACATTGTGGTTGGTTCCATTTGTCTCGTAGCGGGAATAGTACTTCTGTTAATTCATATTAAATGCAGCAAAAGGTCAGTTCGAGGCACATGCTGTTGCGGTTATCGCAGTCACAATATGTCGGCTTAGCTTCACTTTCGCATATTTGTTTGATAAACTTTATCATAAACTAAAATATTTTCATTTTTCCTTTTGTTACAGTACTACAGAAATGATTAACGTCAACCCAAGAACCCCATACTCTTAGGTTAATCGGCTGGCGCGATCTTTAAAACAACAACAACAACAACAAAAAAAACCCAAAGAACTGTTGCCTGGCACTTGATATGCGCCCACAGTTAGTTGTATTATTTATGCTGTGTTTTCCCCCTTTTGATGGAAATATGTCTTGTTATTTGTGTTATTTTTTCTTTTTATTTTTTATCACAACAGTGTATACAGAGGAGGATAAGTAACGTTTCGTTTTAATGTAATTTCATTTAAAGCTTATGTAAATGGATGTACGGCCTTATAACTGCATTGAGTCTATAGATATTTTAAATAAAATGCACATACACATGTATTTTATAGGCACTAAAGTAAATGTTGAATAGATTAAATAAAAACGTTAAAAATGGACATATTTGTTTGTTTTTTTTAATTTGCTTTAAAAAATACAGGAACAACCCTAAAATTCAAAAAATTCAAGGAAAATGAATGAGATGCACTCAAAATGTACCTGGTACTGCCATAAATTCTGTTACACAATTGCCAGCGCCCATCTCTAAAAATTTCCACTTGTAATAGACCCGTTAACGTTTTTTTTTAACATGTGCATTGTTAACTAACGAATAGAAGCCAGTTTGGTTTGTGCAGGTAATTAACATGGAGTGGGGTGCTACTAAAGAAAACGAATCGCGGTTATAGCGTTGCATAAGTGCGGGAAGAGTGCTGGCCAAATTTGTAATTTGCTAAAACTTTTCGGAATATCGAGAATGTTCGTTTATCGGACTATTGCTCGATTCTGTGAATTGTCGGAAGTGGAGGACAGGCCAAGAAGTAGTCGACCGCGCGTTGTACATACGAGTGCGGTAGTTAAAGCTGTGCGTGAACGTACTCGAAGAAATCCCCTTCGGAAGCAGAAGATCATGTCCAGGGAATTCAACATATTCGCCAGATCGATGTCTAGGCTAGTTCGGGATGATTTTCACATGAAAGCCTATCGTCGACCAACAGGCCATCTTTTAACTCCTCAACTGAAAAAAAATTATGGCGGAGAGATGCAAGAGAGTCTTCCTGTGGCACGCGAACAATGGACATGAAAACCAGAGACAATACTGAGACCACCAACTTCGGCCAATTTCCCGGTACGTAGCCTACAAGCTATATTTCTATGGGGTGGCAAATGCTAAGTGCGCTTGTATTGTTACATAGAAATTCGTATTGACAAATTTCACGTAACTTCAGAAATTCCGGCTCACAAATACACTCGCACCTTGCATATGCCACTTCCGCTTTGGGGAAAGTGCCTTGCAGCGTTCATAGAATTTTATCCGTTGAATTTGAAATTGTTCGTTACGTGTGAATAATAATTTGTTTTAGGAATAAGTGTACATTTACTTAAAAATATTTACGAAAAATTAAGAATGTAGGTTGGTTGAGGGAAAATAAAAACATTTTGAGCAAATTTTCTTTATTATTTAAGAAAAAATTACACACGAAACCGAAGTTAATTATATCCAAAGGCGGGAAATACACAACCATATTTGTCCCAATATATTTCTAGGATATTAAACATCTCCTTTAGATAGTTTTATTAACCATACAAATCAAATTATTCACCTTTAAAAAATGTATAATAACTAACCAATGGCATTCAGTTATGCTAAAATGTGGTATTCCCGAACTCTTTCACATTTCCCCACGGTTGCCGAGGTTGGCAGCATTTATTTTTGTATTTTTTGTATGTTTTTGCATGTCACACGGATTCATATTTGACATAACACCGATAGGAATACAAAATGGCGAATTTGAAAAAAAACTGAAGGGGCCAGCGGCAAGAGGATTGTGAGTTTGGGGACTCAGTATGGTTTGTCTATGATGAAAACATTCTTTTTACGAATGAAAAAAATTTACCTTGGAAGAAGTTTATAACAAACAAAATGATAGAGTTTATGCTTTGTCATCAAATGAAGCGAAAAAAGTAATTCCAAGGGTTCAGCGTGGTCATCATCCCGCTTCCGTAATGGTTTGGTGGGGGTCCCTCACTAAGGTGTCAAAAAAGTTGCAAAAGTCTATGAGGAAGATGTGCTAGAGGTTGTTGCAAAGACGGTAACAAATACTCTATTTAATGGAGAAAGATGGGTCCTTCAACAAGACTCTGCTCCTTCGCGTGAAGCAAAAACCACGCAGGAGTGGCTCAGGGTCAATATTCCTGCTTTTATAGCCGCAGAGGATTGGCCGTCGGGAAGTTCAGATCTGAACCCATTGGATTACAGTTTGTGGTCAGAATTGGAGAGCAAGGCTTACAAAATACCCCACAGAAATTTGGAGAGCCTAAAAAAACTCGTTGACCGTGGCAGCGTCAACGATGTCCATGGAAACAGTACGTGCCGCAATAGCTCAATGGCCGATTATATTCTCCGGAACTTGTGTTTATTTCCGTTTTACGTGTCTATAATTATGGGCAGCACATCCATGACACTTTAGGCGTCTGATTTGTGATCTCATTCTTACTCATTTACTAGCATTGACTGCGGAAAAACGGATTTCTCTGTCACGTCTCGTGCAAAAATGCACGTGCGGGATTTCCCATTTCAAAGCAAAAAGTAACACATTCGAACAGACCTAAAACGCAATAAGTGTTGCCACATCATATGGTATCGTACTGAAAAATTATTACTAAGGACACAAAACTCAACCGACGGTAATAGCCGTCATTTGCCTTTATGTTTCTCAAAATATGACAACTATAGCCCTAATAAGCCGCGAACGTGTTAGTGGCAAATATAGCTATAGGTTACACAAAACAGACTTGTACTTACCCCTACAGAAGAGTTGTAGTTTTGAAACTGCTTGGTTTTATTTGATTTTTTTGCTGAAGCCGACGTTCGACAGAATTGGCTTTGATTTCGAATAGTGCTGTGCGATAGTAGGTACTCGTATGTGGTATTGAAGTAAATTAAACGTAATATGTACCCCTACATCCTTCCAAAAGGATCTAGTCTCGCACTCTATAAATACTGTTGTTGAGGCATTTCAATATATTTCAATATGCTTAAGCTCTGCTAGTATTGCCCGGGTCTTACTCTTAGCTCTGGCTAGAACACTCTCCGCCGAGATATAACCCGGCTACTAAGGATGTAAAGAATTGTTTCAGGCTTAAGCTTAACGAGAGGTCTTAGGTCCGCTGCTATCGCACTATGACGACGTTTCCTTTTTTTTTATATAAATAAGAACAGAAACACAAGCACTAAGCATATTTAAAAAAAGCACATCACCCTGTTTGATGTTTAGTGTGTAGTTCAGTAATAGTTTTGGTTTATAAAGCATAAAATACAAATTATACCTAGTTGCATATCCAATATCCATACAATAGAAAAAGTGAAAACATGTTCGACGCAACATGTTTGAAATAAAATGTCCTAGATCAATGTAATACATAATATGCACGTGTACTTAGAGTAAAACAATTTTAGGTATTCCCTAATGGAAATATGTACTCGTACAGCTTTGCAATATGTAACATTGTTGTCTCTTGTTTTGTACTTTATGTTTACCTTTTTTAAGGGATTATGCGCACTGCTCCTTACGAGAGTGATGTCCTCATGTGCTACGATTACTACGAACGTGTGTTGTTTTGTGTAGGTACCTATTGTTTTTTCTATTATTATTATTATTATTATTTTGGTCGAAGCTAGCGGTGTCTATGCTCTTTAGACGAACAAATTAATTTTAAGTCATCCAATAAAAGAATTATAATATCAAATTAAGATATTGTTGAGATGCGAGCGCATTTTTGGGTGAAAACTGTTTAAAAGTGTTACATAAATATAATGAATTGATGTTTCGGACAATTGATGTTTGTATGTGAGTAACCTACCTCTATATAAAATCAATTTTAAATATTTTGTATTGAGTCCAAATAAACATACTGCTACAAGGATATTTCGGACTTGAACGAATACTCGTGTTCATAAGTTCCAGAGTCGTTTTACCTGTATATTGTTACTGAGTAATTGTTTCAATTGGACGGCTTGTGTTGTTTTTAGTGTATAAACATAAATACATGTTGTGTATACACAAGTTCAGTATAGTACATATTATACTGCACGTGACCTAGAAACGAAACATTATTGGAAACATCATTTAAAATGCTCAACAGCAGTGTGTTTGTATAATACTATTGAGGTGCAAATATTAGATATGTGTGGGGATATCATTATTTATTTATGATAGTACTATAATAATTAGAATCGGAATTGGCCCTCGATCTTTTCCATATTTATTTAAGTGAAGTTCCGAATTGGTTAATAAATGCGCGAATGGTATTTATGTAACTATGTACTTAAAAATACGAAAGTAGGTGCAGTTGGCTAAAGTGAACTTCAGGTGATTTTGCAACAGAAAGCAAATATATTTGACGATCCACCGAGGAAGTGGCACGCAGACTATACAAATCATACATTGTAGCATGGTTGGTCTGTGGACTATACCTACTTGCAAGTTGCAATACCCAAAGCTTGCAATATTATATCTGCCATTGGCCGCATTCAAGAATCTAGTTATCTTAAGTCTACTAGATTGATCTGGATGAGATGTAACCTGAACGCAAAAACTAGATTGGTCGGAAACTTCACTTTTTCTGCGTCAGGTATGCATGAGAACTGTAAACTTAGTACTCAGTCACGAATTTCTTGACTATATTCGTCTGCTTTAATTCTTGCACAAGCTGGATCTTGTAAGGTCGTAAGCCAAGATCTTTGCGCAAAATCTTCCTTAAAGTTGATGGACAAAGCTCCAATTGCTGTGCCCGGTGGCGAATCGATTCATTCGGGTCCTCTTCAACACTTTGCTCTACAGCGGCAATTGTTTCTTCGGTGCGCACTGTTCGACGTCTCTGCGGATGCGTATTATCACATAGAGTAAACGTAGTGCGAAAACGATCCATGGTTAACCAAATTAATTGCTCTGATGGTCGATTATGTCGACCAGAGACAATACTGAGACCACCAACTTCGGACGATTTCCCGTTACTTAGCCTACAAGCTATATTTTTCGGAGTGGTCACGATTTACTGCGCTAGTATTGATACATAGAAATTTGTATTGACAAATGTCACGTAACTTCAAAAGTTCTGAGTCACCAATACACTCCCAAAAAATATGAGCCACTTCCGCTTTGGGCAAAGTGGCTTGCAGCGTTCATAGAATTTTATCAGTTAAATTTGAAATTGTTCGTTACGTGTGAATAATATTTTTTTTTGGGAAAAAGTGTACATTTGCTTAAAATATTTACGAAAAATCAAGAATGTAGGTTGGTTGAGGGAAAATAAAAAAATTTTGAGCAAATTTTCCTTATTATTTAAGAAAAATTTACACACGAAGTCGAAGTTAATTATATCCAAAAGCGGGAAATACACAACCATAATTGTCCCAATATATTTCTAGTATATAAAACATCTCCTTTAGATAGTTTTATTAACCACACAAATCAAATTATTCACCTTCAAGAAATTTATAATTACTAACCAATGGCATTCAGTTATGCCAAAAAGTGGTATTCCCGAACTCTTTCACATTTCCCCATGGTTGCCGAGGTTGGCAGCATTTATTTTTGTATTTTTTGTATGTTTTTGCATATCATTCGGATTCATTCGGATTCCGAATTGATATAACACCGATAGGAATACAAAATGGCGAATTTGAAAAAAAACTGAGGGGGCCAGCGGCAAGAGGATTGTGAGTTGGGGGTCTCAGTATGGTTTGTCTATGATGTGGACCATAAAATGAACGGAGCTTGCGAGACACATTTCGCGAACTGAACCATTAATTTCGAAATAAATTTGCACGATTTGCAAGCGTTGTTCATTTGTCAACCTGTTCGTGATGAAATGGCAAACCAAACTGAACATAAATGACATTAGAGTTGCCAGATTTGACCACAAAATGTCAGTTTTATCTCTATTCGAAAAACTAACCTCTAAAAAAACACCCTTTATAAACGTCAACTGAAACAGCTGCTCATTTGACCGATTTCCCCCAATCAAAACCGAGATACACTAATGTGGTTTTCCATTGGGACAAAAAATCAATCATTTTTTCGATTCGGAGCACTTTTTGCAGTTCTCGATAATTTTTCAGATTTACACATACTGCCACAAATACCCACAGCTGTTTTACGTCATTGCAAGAAGTTTGCTTTCAAAACAAATGCGCAAAGTTTCGTGAAAACCAAAATAAAGAAATACATAAAAAGCAATTGATATAATGTTGGAGGAATTATTATCTTTATTGTCTTCCTCATCATCTGGAAACTACGAATCACCGAAACTACTCCATTTGTGTCTACAACAGGGGAAACATATTTCAAGTCGATATCTATAGCAGATTTTTGCAAAAGCGAATGCAATTTGAACAGCTGATTTTGCTGTCAAATACGCACTAATCCATTCACAAAAGCAGATCAATTTCGTTGCACGTCCCATGAACCGCGATAAATCTGAGATCTGAAAAAGATTTTTGGTGGTCCCAATGGAAAACGACATCAGTTTTGTGTACAATGTACCTACGCTGAAAGGCTAAATGTAGATGAAGCCCAAGGTAAGGTTATCCAAGATAAAACCGAACAAAACAGAGGGTGCAAATAGAATACCATATGAATGTTTCAACACTGCCTGGGATGAGTCTATAAAGGGTCTTTCATTAAGGACTTGGCAACTTCTTTTTTAAATAAAATGCAAACTACTTGAGATATCTCAAAAAATGTTATTGGCTTGAACTACTGTCAAAACATTTATGAATGGAATTCGACCTAGTTCATATGTCCACCACGGGAACGTATCGTTGAACCCAATTTTCGATGACTCGCATGCACACTTCCACCGATACGGCCACTATTTCTCGTTCAATATTGGCTTTGAGCTCCTCTAACGTCGCCGGCTTGTTGGCATAGACCAATGATTTAATGTGGCCCCATAAAAAAGTCTAGAGGCGTTAAATCACACGATCTCGGCGGCCAATAGACGGGTCCGTTTCTCGAGATAACACGTTCACCGAACTGAGACTTCAATAAATCGATTGTTGCACCCGCTGTGTGACTTGTGGCACCTTTTTGGTGGAACCACATATCACTGATGTCCAATTCATGCAATTGCTCAAAGAAATAACGTTCCAACGTGTCTCTGTAGCGAATACCATTTACCGTAACGGCCCAATGACACCACCGGCATGAAAACCGCGCCAAACAGTGACTTTTTAATGAAGTGCTTTTTCATGGAGCACATGAGGGTTCTGACCTGTCCAGTAACGCACATTTTGCTTATTGACGGAGCCGTTTAACCAAAAATGTGCTTTATCGCTGAAGATGATGTTGCGATGAAATTCTTCATTTTCTTTCTCTTAAAGTTGCGACCACCGATTCGGAATTTCTGTAGTAAATTTTAATTATTAGTAAAAGTTTGCTTCGTGTACTTTGCCTTCATGAAAATGTTGATTTTATTGAATATTTTGACATTGACAGTTGTGTATTCGGCTTAAGGGTGAGTTCGCACTGAAAGTTTGAAGTTGTAACAAAATTAGGTAGTATCCCGTAAATTATGCCGGAAAACGGATGCAATTATGGCAGAAATTCTTTTTTAAAAAAGCCCAGAGAATATTTGTTTTCAAATTTGGAAAAAAACAGCAGTGCGTTCGCATTTGCGGCATATCCAACCGTTCGTCCAAACGGATTCGGCTCATACGTATCTCTGATTTCACTTTTAAAAGAAGCGGGGCAGATGAGACCATTGGCGTTAACATTGTGTTTCCCAAATTGACAAAGGGAGTTTTTTTTTTAGGGAATCGAACCTGGGACCCCTCGATTAGTAGTCCAACACAATAACCACTAAGCCACTGCGCCTACAGTAATAACTGCAAGTAAGGAGCAATAACAGTTATAAGTGCACGCAGAACTCGCAGTATGAAGGAAGTCAAAGGTAATTATTGTTTCTGACAAAGTGAAGTTATTCAAGAGCTGTGGAATGCTTTAAGCTAGTGATAGGTTCCAACAGAAAAAGAGAGACGCCAACCATTTCCGTTTGCAATCTGGTGTCGCTCTTTACCT
Source organism: Cheilosia impressa (assembly GCA_948293265.1). Taxonomy (NCBI): domain Eukaryota; kingdom Metazoa; phylum Arthropoda; class Insecta; order Diptera; family Syrphidae; genus Cheilosia; species Cheilosia impressa. The sequence continues at coordinate 26,277,159 of OX411882.1, forward strand.
CATACTTATACAAAAACACGTAAGTATATTTTATGCAACGTCTATAACTCAAAAAGACATTCGAAGATAATCATAGAAAAAAAAATATTCAGTGTAAAATGTTCTTCTATAACAAATGGCAATATCTTTTCTTGATACAGGGGAAATGATGCGTCACAAATCCAACCGTATAAATAATCGTTACCAAAATAATGTACTATGTAAAAGGCGAAGAAACCGCAATTACGCACTGCGGTTGGTCATCTCCTCCGTTCCAATCAAAGTTTGTCATTGTGCTTGTCGATCAGTTTGTCGCTAGTGGTAGGTGCTTAACGAAACGAAATGCAAGGTTCCATTCCTGACAGGGGAAAACGGAAATCTCTTCCCAAGCAGATTTTATACGAAGAATCAACTGTCAGAATCCATAAACTATTTAAATAACAGTCGCGTGAAAGGAGTATGATTATGAATTATATTGGTGTATGATTCTAAATACGATTCCTACCAAAGTTACAGTGTCTACGAGCTGTTACGATGATTCTCTCAACAAAAATGTGCAAAGTATATATATTTTATTGCATACGTATCTTGGAGTGTTAAAAATAACAACAAAATTCCAACAGTTGCGATTGTGAGTTAAGCTGATAATTTCCAATGGATGTGCCTGCTAAGCTACAAAATGGGTGGGCGGAGCATAACTGATTTGAAATTCTTTAAAATATGCATACACGGTATACAACACGATCTTTCTTATCAAAAACGGACAAAAAAATAAAAAAAAGATGAACACCATTCCATAATTGTTGAACAACTATTAAAGGACTCGCATTATTTCCATATTCCATCAGTCATCTACTGCCTTTCCTTCTGTGTGCGCTGCTGTGTCGAAAATACGTCCTGGTTACAAAGTGAAAAGTGAAAATATTTGAATAAGCACTTCCAACAGTTTACAAGCCGGTCCATCATTTGGCAATCTAACTGAAATTGAAATGTTAGCTGCCTAGTGAAGGGCTTCCTTGTTTGTGTTAAACAACAAATACTTCTAATAGTTATAATAGCTGAAATGAAATAATGATAGCAAATATATGATATAAGCGCTACCAAGTGGAAAATATAATGAAAAGGACCTGGCGATGGATACTAGCATGAACACCATATCGGATATTAGAATTTGAACAAAGCTACCCTGATGAAGCTGTAACTCTAACCTCGTGACTTATAATCATTTTTACTGTCCAGGCTTAATTTTTCGAACTCGCAATGGCGAAATTTTCCATACGAAATTGCATATTGTGACCGACAAAATACTTAGTGTGAAGTTTAAAAATGATTAGGCCCTAAGGAGGAACAGCATCCAGTTGAAAATGGTGCTTTATGGTGAAGAAATGCATAAATACACAAACAGTGAGTAATATTACTCTTAAAAGTCAAAAATCGAATGTCACTCTCGCAACGAATATCTTTCCCATTTCCTTCATAAAATTAAATACGGCAGAAAACATCTTTACTGTATTTTAAACTGTGTAGTTTAGACGTATTTTCAATGGGATTTCGACTTTAAATTTAAGTAGTTCTTAATGGCTGTATTTTTCATACAAAATTAATTTAAATTTATTATTAGTACGGCGGAATTTTAGTAATAGCCATGCGGCTTCTATGAAAACTATATACCTGCCCGTTGAGATTGTTTTTAATTTTATCAATAATAATCATAAATTCAGAGTCAAAGCTAAATTTTAAGGAACTCACAATGGCGGCGAAATTTTCCATACAAAGTTATCTATTGTGACCTTCAAAATATTAAGTGTGAAGCTTAGTACGCTGCTCGAGCTAAATTTTCGCTCCCATACAAAATTCTCTCCAAAATTTAGCTGAGCTAAATCCAAGCGAACCCATTTAGCTGAGTGGTACGCAGCTCGAGCTAAATAATCAAACTTTTGTTTCAGAATGTACTTCCTGCATCTGTCAAAATTTAGCGTGCCCATTTAATGGGTCGGCACATTTTCTCAAGCTAAATTGTGACAGATCGTTGTGTATTTGTTGTTCTGTTGCAGAAAAGTATGCAAGGATGAGCTTTTTTAATTATTACATAGACGAGAAGTACCTAGAATCGGAAATAGTTGAAATAAGAGAGAATTAAATTTTTGAAGGAGTTTTTTTCAAAGAACAGCTGTTTTCTCTGACATTTATCCACGGCGTACTCTATGTCAAAATTTAGCTAGGACTTTAGCTGATGTTTGGAGATAAAAGTTGAAGACCAGATAAAATTTAGAAGCTCGAGCAGCGTACTACGATTGAGAGTTAAAAATGATTATTAGTAAAGGGCCCAACCCATAGAATCCGTCGCATCCGTTGCGTCGACGGATCCGTCAATATTGACGGATTCCCATAGAAATCAGTGATGGGACTTCTACCACTTAAGTGGTATTTCTACCACTTTTGGAAATTCTACCCACCTGAACTCGAAATCTACCACCTTTTACTTATCGCTATTCGCTAAAAATATTTCTTTTCCATCATTGTATTTAAAATTTACCCATCCACACTCAGCTTTACATATATTTACATCACATCATTTAAATAAATAAATAAATAAATAGTTGGTGCAACAGGTAGGGACCCTGGGCCTAGCTTCTCGCAACCATTCGTTTTGTGTGAGTTTTTCATTTTGGGATCTACAATTTTATGCCGAGTCCAAACGGCTAATTGAGAAGCTTCTTTACGACAGTTGTAGTCTCGGATGTTGTCAGACGTTCGCGAGAGGTGGCGCAGTGGAAAAAAACCGAACTTGGGACCCCTAGCTTAGTAGTCCAATACACTAACCACTAAGCCACTGCGCCGACATCACATCATTTACTGCGCTTATATTTCATTATTTGACTGTATTTTTGCGAGGGTGTTTTGCTAAGTTTTGACTTTTTCCCCCCTATTAATAAACGCAGCGTAAAAGTTATCAACTCGTTTTTCAGAAGTTACGTCAAATTTGTGTATGCTACCTGATGTCTAGTAGCTAACTAACTTGTGCACATTTGTTTATTAATACGGCGGCTTGTGTTCAATGATGAGTTAAATCTAGTGGGATTTTCTGTAGTTATTTTTTAAATTGATACGTTTTCCTTAAAAACTTTTAATTTTGAGCAAGCTATAGAATGTGAAAATGCCTAAATTCTTGGTTCCTACAATAAGTAAAAATGTAAATAATTTTTTTTTAATTGTGCTTCCTCTAATTGCTTGCATTATTTTAGAGCAACTGCTCGCTCTACATCAACATCTTCTCACATCATCAGATTTAGAAGAAGACGATTTTGTTTCTATACCACTTTTTTTAAAGCTATCTACACCACTTCGCTTTTCTCAAGTTCCATCACGATAGAATCCGTCGCATACGGTGACAGCCAGTGGTTAAGTGCTCTGTCCTAATATTTCCCACGAAACGTAATAATATTTCCCTATTCACCGTACTCAAATTCCCTTTTAAATAATTACATTGAAAGGTATTTTTATGAATAAATCTTTCTTTTAAAAGTAAAATCGCAGTTTGTTAATATTTATAACGATTACCTTTTTGTACTACAAAATTTTGATATTGGAAAATCTTGAAAATCTTGCAAAAATCTTGCGATTTACAGAAGCTCTTTTTATATACATTAAGTGTTTTTTAATCGTGGTGAAATGCAGATATCAATTCTGATGAATTTTTAGCAAATATTTTATGTTTTTTGGAGGTTTTTATTTTTTCCCATGGAAGGCTTTCGGACATCGAAATTCCCACAAAAAGGAAGAAATGCCACCATATAAGAAAACTGGCGACAGCCAATGACAGTTTCCCTCATGCTCTCAATATTTCCACCAATGAAAATGAAAGTGCGCCACACTCGCTGTGAGAACCGTCAACGGATGCAACTGACGGAAACGGAAAGGTTAAAGTAAACCTACTTTATCCGTCGTATCCGGCACGTGCGCTGCTTATGGGTCAGTTTCCATAAGGTGCTGTGTATTCTATCGAACTGTCGAATACGAATACGTTGCCGCAACGGATGCGACGGATTCTATGGGTTGGTCCCTTAAGGCTTTTCTTGGGAGTCGATGGGGACAAGTGCCCAAGTGTCATTTAAAATTTGTGGCTGGCAAAACCCCAAGTACGCCCTAGATATTTGGTTTTATGTCGAACACCAAAATCTAACCCTGAGACGTGTCACTTTTAAAATGTGTAACAATCTGATTTAATACTTTGGGCTGAGTCATTTTTCGAAGCGTAGCCCTAACCACTTCGACCCATACTACGCAATAGTATGGCCTAGAGCCTAGACTTCAAACAAATGTATAGAAAACACATTCGTCGCATTGCAATGCATTCTTTCTTTTGTGTTTTTTTATTAGAGCCTTCTAATTTGGCGGCTCCACTTTCCACAGACTCTAAGCTATTAGGAAAAACCGCCATGCGGGCAGAGGACACATCTGAACAGCTCGTTCTTGGTCTACATAGAGGACACTTCTAGCTTCTTGATATTGACTACCTTATGTATTTATGGTCTTCTGGTATACGGCCTCTGCGAGTCACAACAGCTACACAGCGAAGGAATCTCATTTCAAGAGCCTAATCGCGATCTTCCATTGCATAAGACACCGGCATATTCAAACTTCTCCGCCTGTTTGTATGGTGTTCCACTAAAATACGGAGATTGGAGTGCATAACGAACATGAACAGATTGTGGAGATGACCATTACCCACATTACAGAGCCGCTAAAAGTCTATCGAGTGAGCGCTGACGTTCAGTCTGGGTCTTACTTCGCGGCATCGTGTTTCTCTTATCCTTTCGAGAGCGCACTTGGGAAAACTAAGCGACTTTATCGAGCGCATAAAGAAGACGCTTTAAGAGCGACTTATTTAATTCCAGATTTAATGATTATGCGTACGGTATACATGATTTATTACAAATACCACAGTGGATTGGGGAGGGGAAGTCCGCTCCAAACTCAGGTCAGTATTGAGCCGTTCTGAATTCTGATACCCGTGGGGGGAAAGAGTTCATCTCTTATCCGTATAGTACCCTCTTCTATAAATGTTGTTATTGGTTGATTACTTTTGTGGATTTGATTAAGTTCAAGACGAATCTTCCAAAGAACAGTGACATAGGAAGCAGGTCGTGTCCTCAAAGTTCTCCAAAGTTCTTCTTTCGTGAGTCGTATTTTTTATGTGGGACAGCAGGGTGCTGTGTCGCATAAGAATACCTATACAAGCGTAGAAAGGGACTTACGGGCCATGATTCTCTCCGTTTTGGATTCACAAAAGAATTACCATAGTTTTCTTCTGAGCACGCATGTATCTATGGCTGTACATCTGACGATCACCTCTTCTGTTGACTTTTTTTTACCGCTTCGAGCTTCGTGCATAGGGCGAAATATGCTAAGATAGGGATATTTTTGTTCTAGAACGTTATCCGAACCTTGTCGTGCTGGTTTGTCCGCTTTCTCACTGCCTGCAATGCCTTCATGGCCAGGTATCCTGCAGAGCAATAGCTTGGGTCTTCAGCTCTTTGCGGCTGCAGTCCACCAAACTTACATCTTTTTTCTGTGGGAGTTTAGACTTCTATAGCAGCAGGTTATCGATAAAGAGGGATTATACCTTATCGAGACTCACATGCTGCTCTTCTCATTGCCAAGATTTCCGCTTGGAAGACACTGCTATCTTCTGGGAGGAGTATCGATGTTGAGATGACCAACGAATCAGAGAAGGCACCATAGCCTAACCCAGGGTCCATTTTTAATCCATCTAAACGGGAATGGACTGTACGTTGGGTATGAGTCCGTCACTCCATATACTTTCCTGGGTAGGCACTCAAGAATAGTCTTGTGAATTCTATATTAAGCGTGATGTCATCTGTATTTCTGTAGGATCGTTGAGTGGCCTTTTTCATAATATTTCCAGTCTGTTGATTGGGTGATTCTTTTGGCACTTCTTGCACCCAATGATTGCACAAAGAAGCGTAGCTGAATCGGGCTCAGGATTGCCTCAAAGATGGCGGTTGGAGTTGACCTCATCGCGCTGGTGACTCCGATACATGCTAGTCTATGTTCACTCCGGGTGTAACTCAGGTTTAAGTTTATTTTACACCCGATCATTAATCCGCTTTTTTTAAACCCGATAATTTAAACCTGCGTCCATATCATTCACTGAAAAACACGCATTCAACCCGCTGGATTTAAATGCGGATTTAAAACACTTTAACCCGTTTTTAATCCGTTTTAAACCCACGTAATGTCCAATTTAAATCCAAATTAAACGCTGTCAAGTTTAAAAAAATGGGTTTATGCTTGGGTTAAACGACTGAATATTATGAACTTGGGTTTAAGTTTTGGGTTAAACTCACTTAAACCCGGGTGTAACGTTTAACCCGGATTAAAGGTAGTGAATAATATGGCCGTAAATGTTCCATTTACAAATCAATTTCGAACGGCGTTAAATCTGTGATCTGAAAAAGATTTGTGCTGGTCCCAAGTCCCAACGGAAAACTACATAAATGTGTTGCCTTAAAGCTTCAAACAACTGTCAAACTACAGAACAAAATGTCGAATAATGTTATCGTATTTCGTCTGGTAAATAGCATTGGACTCTGTTTTACAAAGCTATTCAGTTAATAAACACTAATCTATATTAAAGGACTTTGGAATTATTAAAAAATAGAATATTTTTTGGTTCTCGGAAATAAGTTATTTCCAACTCGTCAATGTGGACGAAATTAAAAGAAAATGGTGGTTACCTACGTATATACCTATTTCTTATATCATTTCGTTAATGTGCAAATAGTGCTATCGAACGTTCGAGCATATAATTTGAAAAGCGGAAGTTATTTATATAGGTACTCTTTTTTTTAACTAAATATTATCTTAAAACAATTTATTTTATGTTTTTGGTTTGAAATAATCCACCCTAATAAGGGTAAAAGAAATTATAATTACTGGAACAATGCGTCGCCAATATTTCTTTAAACATCCGCTGTATCTGTGTTTCTGAACGGAGGTCCCACCATTTTTCCAAACGCTCTCTAGTATCGTACTAGATTAACCAAACGTCAAACCTCACTGTTATCGATCCACCACCAAGGGGTGGGTTTTTCACCCTGAATACAATAAAAAAAAGCATACAAAATATCCCATATATCTCCCAAATGACGTCCATCTTTGAAAATTTCCGAAACTGATGAAAATTCTCCAACACACCAACACACAATGCCTCTGTATGGGTTGTATATGGATGAGTTGTTTACAATCACCTACAATAAATGTGTACGTGCAAACTGAACACTAGTACAATGTTCCAATGCATTTTCTCCCTAAAGCAAGTGTGGCGTATTTGGAGTCGTGCTTAAAGAAAACTCTTTAAAATGTCGAATAACCCAAAAACCGCGGTTAATAATCGTTAATTAATGAAATAATAATGTGCAATGGTGTTGTTGAAAGTGTAATTCAGTGAAAAATCATCAAAAATCACACGCAGGTGCGTACGCAGTCGTGACAGAAAATCCCAACTGGGCTTGCTCTCAAAAAATAATTATTTTTGTTCGTAGCGGTGTTAAAAAGTGGGAATCGACGCCAATGTTAATTTTCCAAACAGCATCGACGATTTTCCATCTAAAATTCGTTTTTTATTTGTGCTCCAACATGTGCACCACAAGTTTTTCATTATTAGATAACCGATTGTCGTCTGATTCCAATTGCATTTAATTACGATTAAGGGGGCAGGCAGTGGAAAAATTCACCTTCTAATTAGAGCGTTTCTGTTGGTTGGTGGGGGCATCCTTGCCATTCGAAGGATGTGCCATGCAAACTTAATGCCAGCCGAATGCTGATATAAATTGGACATATTGTTGGGCAATTAATCGCAGATAACAATAATTGTTATTGTTTATATTTGGGGTTTAAGTTGGCGCATATATAGTTTTGCTCGTTTCTCAGCGCATTTGCAGTGGGGTTCTTCAATTGAATTTTTCCATTGTCTAGTACTTTTCTGCTGTCTAACTAGCTATAGGCGGTCTAGAAAAATTCTGGCATGTTTCTTTCTGGATTAATTCTAAATAGGTGTACCCAATCTGTGTTTTAAAATATTTAAATATATGCCATCCATGTATGTAAGCATTTTACATTTCTAGTTTCTATTCGCGGGGTTGGGATATGGATACTACTTGTGACGGCTTCATGCTTTACTGCCATCTGTGTGCGAAATACATTTGGTTCGAGTTCCAAACAGATTTTTCTTTTTCAGAGAACTTCTAACTTGCTGGTTTTTCCACAGTATGGAAAGGGGTTGTTTTTGAATTTCCTTGCTGTTGTATTCCTATAGAGGTACTTAAGGGGTTTCCTTGAATTCTTATTAGAGTTACATTGGCTATAATGCAATAGTAGTACTCGTGGTGTCGTGGTGATCGTTGTGTTGTTTTTTTTTGATAACGCAACGCGTGCAGCTACTCAGTCACTCACCTTTACCCCTGGCCAAGCCAGTGTATGATCCCGATATAGGTACTTTTACTCCCAGGGGGTTCCACGTAGCACTTTTTAAAATTGCAGAGTAGTATGCAGTGGGGGTCGTATCTCGTATGACAACTATGAACAAATATTTAAAATGACTTTTTTCGAATATCGACCTCAAGTCTGTTCCTTTACTTTTAAATCTTACGAATTTTTAGGAATTTTTACTCAATGCCGTAGCCTTAACTCGAAAAATTCGTAAAAAAAGAGAGCGGCATCGAGAAAGCAAGATATTACCCCTCCACTTAGAATCTCACGAATTTTTACTCAACAAATTTCATGGTGTAAGCTGTAAGAATTGGAAAAGCTGTCAGTGGGGACTGGGGACGTTCAATATCTAGTGTAGTAAGTCTGACAGCTGTCTGACTAGATGTATCTCTGTTTTGATTGGGGAAATCGGTCAAATGAGCAGCTGTTTCAGTTGACGTTTATGGAGGGGTAGCCGACGAATGTAGTCGAGAAATTCGTGACTGAGTACTAAGTTGACAGTTCGCATATGTGCCTGACGCAGAAAAAGTGACGTTCCCGACCAATCTAGTTTTTGCTTTCAAGTAACATCTCATCCAGGCCAATCTAGTCGCCTTAAGATAACTAGATTCTTGAATGCGGCCAGTCACCTTACAATCAACGGCTGATTTGAAATTTGTTGTCCTATTTGACATAGGAGATCATTTGTTTTTGATTTCTTGAGTATTAAAATGGTATCCTAAGATTCTTTTCGAAAGTCTCGACGAAATTCTTGCTTGCTGTAAGGAGAAAGAAAGGACAATCGCATCCACGTAATTTTGTATGCCGTGTAGCTTCTTTCTCTTCTCGAATGCTTTATGAAGGAAAAGTTCGATTAATTGCGAATCACTTTGATCGCTAAGTAGGTACTAGGGTTGTTTGAGAAGTCAGTGACTTTTTGGATAAAATATATTTTTTTGGTCCAAAGGTTTATATTTCTCAACATAATCTCCTTTTAGCTCGATGCACTTAGCCCAACGTTTTCCAATTTTTGTATTCCCTCTGAATAATAGGTTTTCTCAAAACTCTCAAGATGACCTCTTCATTGGACCTAAATCTCTTACCGGGCGGTAATTTCTTTAGGTTTGGAAACAGGAAATAGTCGCAAGGGGCCACATCTTGAGAATATGCTGGATGGGGTAGCAGTTCATAGCGTAATTTGTGGAATTTTGCCATGCTGACTACACACGTGTGCACCCGGGCATTGTCTTGATGAAACAGCACTTTTTTCTTTGTCAAATGCGGACGTTTTTGCTTCAATACAGTATGAAATCTTTTCAAAAGCTCTGAATAATAGACGCCGGTAATCGTTTTACCCTTTTCAAGGTAATCGATGTAAATGAGACACACTTTAGCCTTCTTTGGTCCACGTTCGCCTGTAGAAACCCACTGTTTTGATTGTTCCTTGGTCTCTGGTGTGTTACTAAACAGAGCAAAAACTCCTCGGGACGGGACTACGGCTAAATGGTCACTTGGTTGCGTTTATGGTCGATTGTAAGCAATCGCGGCACCCATCGCGTGGATAGCTTTCTCATGTCCAAATATTCATGTAAGTTATGATGTACCCCCCTGATGCCTCAGCCATCTCACGAATTTTAATTCTCCGATCGTCCAACATCATTCCATGGATTTTATCCACGATTTCTGGCATAACGACCTCTTTGGGGCGTCCTGAACGTTCGGCGTCATTGCGCTGGTACGACCACAACGAAACTCGGTAAACCACTTCTTAACCATTGAAATTGATGCTGCAGATACCCCATAGTATTTATCTAGCCTTTCCTTGGTTTCGGCGATGGTTTTTTCACGTAAAAAATAATGCTTGCTCAGCACACGAAATTCACTTTTTCCCATTTTAATTACAATTGTAGAGGTTTATTGCTTCAAATATTAAGTAAATGACGCCGGCTACTCAAAATTTTACAGTAGTCTAACAAGCGATGACAGTTGACGATAGTTAAATAAAAATTTACAGTTACAGAGCAAAAAGTTCAAAAAGTCACTGACTTATCAAACTGCCCTCGTATATGAATAAACTAATTCTGTTTGTAAATCACCAACTTTTTCGAGTTTATACGATATTTTAACGATTTTTCGTACAACTTTTATTGAATTTTTGAATGATGTCTCTGTCATTTTCATAGATTACTACAAAAGCCTTCGCTAACTTCTTTGTAATGTCGTTTTCCATTGGACAAAAAGAGGCGTCCGGGAGAGTCCGGAATCGAAAAAATTCCGTTCCATTGGCACAAAAAATACTCTTGTGGTGATTCTGAGAAGAGAATTTCGCTTCTCGATTTGAAGTCAGAATCCAATCAAGAAGCAGTCACACAAGTGCAATTTATGTATTTATTACAAGTCAACTGACAGCAGCCGTAGATTATTTTTTGGCGTTTCACCAATACTTTTGTGGATTCTTTCAGAAGCAGTTTTGCTGTTCCATTGGATTTCAGAATGAGTGGATCCCCGAGTGATACCAATGGAAAACGACATAAATGTCTCTCTCTGTGAGAGAATTTATCCCCACCACTGCCACTTTGACAGTCTTTTCCATTCTTACTACAAAAGTAAAGCAACAGACCTAATATTGTACAGCTATTTTCATGGTAGTTCAAACGTCACTAGCAAACCCCCAAATCACCGCTTTCCAACGTGTTTTATAAGCACGGTGACCATTATTTTAGAATTTCAAGTTGGTAGGTACCTAATAGATACAATTTCCAATAATTCAATTAAATACTTTATAAACAGTTCATATTCACCATCACGCACGTGCATTTTTGCACGGTACGGCCCAGAGAGATCCGAGAATTTGTACGAGATCACAAATCAGACGTGTCATGTATGTTCCATCAACAATTATAGCAGAAATAGACACCTGCGTGTTTCCTGCAATCACTTGAAAACATTTCTATTTCTGAAATTAAACCAACAATTCATCAATCAGTTACACGAAACAAGTAAATAATTGTCCGTTCATCATTTCCGGAAGACATTTTGTTTTACAAAAATGCGGTATTTCGCTACAAAAATATCAACATGCGAAACTTTCCTATAATTCCTTCCACGTAAACAGTATGCCCGACCAAAATACGCGTCAGGTATTACCTACTGCCCCTTTTAGTCAAACGGTTATTCAGTATTGGACATCTTGCGTGTTAGCAGCATTATATACCTAGATTGTAAAATAAACGAGCACATTTTCGTTCGAAATGTGAAATGCATTTTATCACGGACAAGTCGATGTCGATGTCCCCATTTAAATTCTGATTACGACTTTCTCCCTTCGCCGTTGGATTCTTGTTTGATTTTGGCTTTTCAATAAGGGTTGTTGTGTATGACCTCCCCTGCAAATACACAAAACACAACACAAACCGGCTATATCAGCCATTTACAAGGGTGAAGTGTGCATGCGTAACCGTTACAAAGGGGATGATTCACATGCACACCACCCCACTTGGAATATTGATTTCTCTATTCCGTATATAGCCAGTGGGGTGGTTATTATTACGCAAGGTAGTCGTTTCAAATGCGTCGGCGCGACAGTGTTATCTTTTTTTTTGTTAATAATGTTGAGTTAATACTACGTTTTTTTTTTATAAATAAATTTGTGTACATCTGCGTCTATGAGAAAGTGCATTTCGTATGAAAAAGGTGAAGCACAGGTTGGTGTGATGGTGATTTACAGGCGTTTTGTATGAAATCCTTGAAAGTTTGCTCGAATATGAAAAATTGCTCGTTTTTCCGTACAAATAGCAGTTGTAAAAAATCAACGAACTTATTAAGGTTTCTAGTGAAATTGTGGTGTTAGTAGGAATATGTCTGCCAAATGTAAACAAGGTTTCGTATTTCTTACATGCAGTTGCGATGATGTTGTATTTCATACGAAAGGTGTGAATTGAGTGCAACCGCGAATACGTAGGTACTCCGCTTGCACCTTACGAGTTCGTATTACCTACGTTCACCAGCTCAAATTAAATCGAAATGAGTACGCACTTCCTATTGTTTAAGGCACCTGCTAAGCTGTATAAATGAAACAAGTGATTGTGATAGATCCGGTAGGGAAAATTGAAGAAGTATTTCAAACGTATCAGCTACTCCTTCGAATGGAGTAGAATTCGCTACCCAACAACTGGGAATTTTCAAACTCACAATTAAAAGGTAAAGGGTTTTTCAATAAGAGCGCTACAAAAGTTTTTTTAAATAAAACAAAAACTGTTTTGGATATCAATGAAATTCTCTATTCCTGTGAAAGTACGTTCGATGCCATTATGTATGGAACTCGATTTCTTTTGCATGGCCACCACGGGCACGCTTGCAGAAGTCCAGATGCTGAACCCAATTTTCGACGGCCGATACTGCTGCAATTCCACGTTCGATATTCGTACGAAGTTCATCAATCGTCGCTGGCTTGTTGGCATAGACCATAGACTTGACGAAGCCCCACAGGAAATAGTCTAACGGCGTCAAATCGCACGACCGAGGCGGCCACGCGACTGGACCATTTCGTGAGATAACACGTTCTCTAGACTTGGTTTCCAATAAATCGATTGTGACATTCGCTGTGTGGCTTGTGGCGCCGTCCTGTTGGAACCACCTGTCCTCCAAGTCCATATCCAATTGGGGCCAAAAATATTCGGTTATCATTGAACGGTAGCGATTCCCATTCACAGTAACGTGCCGGTCTTGATCATCACGGAAGAAGTACGGCCCAATGACGCCGCCGGCCCATAAACCACACCAAACCGTAATTGCAATGATGACTCATGGAGTACGTCTGGACTGCTGCCTGACCAATACCGCATATTTTGTTTATTGGCGATGCCATTCAGCCAGAAATGAGCCTCATCGCTGAAGATGATTTTTCGATAAAAATCCGAGCCCAATTCACGAACATACAACGCTTCTGGTGGTCAAGCGGCTTCAGTTCTTGCGTCAATTTAATCTTGTAAGGATGTAGGACAAGATCTTTTTGCAAAATTCGCCACAACGACGTCACAGAGATGCCCAACGCTTGAAAACGACGTATGAGAGACACATTTGGGCTTTCTTCAACTGAAGCCTCAGCGGCAGCAATATTCTCGACACTAGGGGCACTTCTTTGTCTCACTGGCACGGGAGCATTTTGTACTGTGCCTGTGGATTAAAATTTTTCCACTAGACGCGCAATTGTTGATCTGCTACGACGATTATGACGACCATAAATTGGACGTAGCGCTCTTAACGTTGAGGCCACTCACTCCGAATTTCGGTAGTAAATTTTAATAATTTCGACTCGTTGTTGGCTCGTATATCTTTCCATCATGAAATTGCAAACCTAACTGAAGAGAAATGTCAAAAGAGCGGCAAGAAATTCGGCCTTCGGCGTCGTTTGCTGTCCCTGTCGCTCTACTTTTGTAGCGTCCCTCTTGAAAAACCCTTTAGATACGCTTCGTTTATTTATTTCTTACTTTAACATGGGCAATGCAAAGAAAATATTGCTAAACCAAGATCCTCCACCACAAATGTACTGGAGAAGCTTTTTTTTTTAAGGTTGGGACCCGTCACAAGCACGGCGACGGGGTATTGGTAACTTTTGCAGCATTGTCCCAGGTTCTTGGGACAATTCTTTTAGTAAAAATTACTGGTATCTGAATCAGAAGAGCGCGCAGTTGAGCGCGCAGAAACCGTCCACAGAGTTCCAAGAACCGGCATTTTTTGAACAGTTGAAGTCGGAGTACATTCCTCCTCGAAAGGCTTTTATATTTTTCCCTGCCAAAACCAGTACCGCTGGGCCGAAAATATTGCATAAAGGACAAACAGTGCTTATGTGCAGTTTGTGGTTGCGAGGTGAGGTGCGTCCACCACCTTAACGTCGGCCTACAATCGTTTTTCAATATTTTCGCGTAAGTTTTTATCTGATTAAATCTAGAAATAAGCAAGTCTTTTTATCTGTTTCTGTAGAATCGAAAAGCTTCAGAAAGTCAAGGCAAAAGCTGGTGTCCCTTGTTGAGGAAGTATTTTTCGAAATCCCGAACCCATAGGAAAACTTTGAGTTTGTGCTTTTCTTGGTCGAATAGCTTGTGATTATTTTAACTTTTTCGATTTATTATTTAGGAGTTGGATTTACTTTAACGAAACCCATCTCTATTTTATATATTTTGCAGATTTTTTATGATCCTTATCCAAAAACATTGCATACGTAACGATACCAAATCACAAAATTATAAACACCAAAAAAAAAACCCGAACTCTGTGGCAATATATACCAAAGAAGAAGTGGATGAGCACTTTGCTAATTAAATCTAAGTCTTTAAATTCTAAACACGTTAATTTAAGAAAATAGGAAAATGAATGTGACCACCGTCTCGTCGGGAAACACCACCCACACAACAACAATGACAAACATCAATAACCAAACGTACAAAATAGAAATGATCGAGGACGATCAGTTGAGTATTGCATCCGATGATGAGGAGGATGATATGATAAGCAGCGATGGCGTGAGCGTGTATGACGACTCAGACATGGTACACATGAGTATACAAGATGAGGTAGCATCACAATTAGCCGCCGCTGGTCCGGTAGGTGTTGCTGCGGCAGCAGCAATTGCTTCATCGAAGAAACGCAAGCGACCGCATTGCTTCGAAACGAATCCTTCAGTAAGAAAACGTCAACAAAATCGCTTGCTTCGTAAATTGCGCGGCATTATCTATGAGTTTACTGGTCGTGTCGGCAAGCAAGCGGTTGTCCTTGTGGCAACGCCCGGCAAACCAAATACCAGCTACAAAGTATTTGGCGCCAAACCACTCGAAGATGTCGTAAGGAATTTAAAAAATATCGTTATGGAAGAATTGGAAAGCGCACTAGCACAACAAGCACCGCCACCACCCACAGAGGATCCATCACTATTTGAACTTCCACCTCTAATTATCGATGGGATACCGACGCCAGTTGAGAAAATGACACAGGCACAATTGCGAGCGTTTATTCCGCTGATGTTGAAGTACTCCACGGGAAGGGGTAAGCCCGGTTGGGGTAGGGAGTCGACACGTCCACCTTGGTGGCCGAAAGAGTTGCCATGGGCAAATGTAAGAATGGATGCCCGTACTGAGGAGGAGAAACAAAAGGCAAGAACGAAAAGACTTCAACGATCTATTTAGCTTTTTAACAAAGTTTGGTTTCTATTTTACAGATAAGTTGGACACACGCTTTGCGCAAAATCGTAATAAACTGTTACAAGTATCACGGACGGGAAGATCTCCTGCCAACGTTCGCCGATGAAGACGACAAGGTAACACAGATTGTCAGGCAAACAACAATTGATCAATCGACGTCCACTGTATCCGCAATAACATCGACTAATAACAATGTAAGTGTGCCTTGTTTTAAAACGAAACTATGCCTGTTGGCCTGAATGCACTCTATGGAAGGATGCAATAAATCCTTCTGCAATATCCTTCCATTAGTAGAGTGCATAAGGAAACTTCCTTGTGATAAATGCTTAAATTTCATTCAACTATATCTTAAAATTAAACTGCATAAATATCCATTAACATAACACTATCTCTTATATAGCAAATTGGAGTCGTAAAGATTCATAATACCGGAACAATAATACAAAACACACACTCGGTGGGCCATTCAAATAACCAATCCAATCAAGGAGGATCTAAAATTGAAATTCATTCAACTACGCCGAACTCAAATTCATCATCCTCACAGACAACAATAGGAGGCCAACAGGTTTGCCTCGACCAGATGACATTGAGTGACGTTGATGTTCGTACTAACCAAATACTCATATCCATTTACATCCGTTTTTCCCCTTCTTCTTCTGTTTTGTTTTTGTTACCTAAATGATTTGAATTGTTGATATTTTGTTTTTTGTTGGTAGTTTTTTCTTTGTCGCTTCAAAATTTATTTTGCTGACTGTTTTTTTGTTAATTGATTTCTGAAAATAATTCGTTAGTAATTTGGTTGCGTTATTATTTGTTTTTACAATCCGTTCACTATATTTGCTTACTCCCCTTTAAGAGTATAGCGACAGAGAGTAAGTACTCACTTTGAAAGGCCACCCAAATTTCGATGGTTTAATATAAAATTTTACCATTGAATGGAAAACACGTAGTTAAGTGTTTCGAAGGTTACACATATTCCAATCGCAGGAATATCAACAAGAACAAGTAAAAGTGTTATCATCCTGGCCTGGCCGATGCTTTGATACTCTTTGTATGGGAGGTACCAGAACTACTTGACCGACATAGCCCATTTTCAATACCAACCTGACGCCGATAAAAAGAAGTCATTTCACCAAATTTCATTCGCCTATGTCAATTCCTTTGGGTGCTATCGTGCTTTTAACAGACACACAACGTACAGACAGACATTCGATTCAGAATGTGATCGGATGTTTATTTCATAATAAAGAGGAAGGTATGCCGTTAATAATGAATAACAACATCAGCCAAATGGCCAGCACGAGCACGCATACAGGACCATATCCTTTTCATGAAATTTTCCATAACCAAATCGCAAAGTGGCTGCCCTATGTCCTCGATAGCCTCACGAATTTTATCTTTGAGGACTTGAATCGACGCTGGGCTGTTGGCGTAGACCTTATCTTTCAAGTGGCTCCAAAGGAAGAAGTCGCAAGGTGTTAAATCACAAGATCTCGGTGGCCAATTGTGATAACCTCTTCGAGAGATAACACTTTCCGGAAACTTTTCCCGTAAAATATCAATGGTTTCGTTGCTTGTGCGGCACGTAGGGCCGTCTTGTTGAAAGTAAACGTTGTCCAGATCAATACCATCCAACTCTGACCATAAAAAACGTTTGTGGAATGCCCAATTCCAAAGAACGACGAGAAATGGCCAAACCTGGCTTTTCTTCAACACTTTGGGCTACAGCAGCAATATTCTCAGTTGTTCTTGAGCGACGTGCACGGGTTTTATTCTTCACATCACTAACTTGTCCCAACAGCTCAAATTTTTCTTCCAATTTCTGTATTTCGGTCCGACAAGGTGCTTTAGGACGACCAAAAAATGCTTTAGTTTTGCGAACTGTGACTGCAAGATTTTCACCATTTTTGTAGTGAATTTTAATAATTTCAATGCGTTGTTGAAGCGTGTATCGTTCCATTTTTAGTAATGGCGTAGTGTCTACTTGTCAAATGTCAAAGAATAAAAGCTTCAAAAGTGACAGCTACCAAAATAGCGGGTCATTCACATTAACACCTCTCATTAGAAAACCCTTTACAAAAACTTCTTCCACTCCGATGGACAGCTGTTAGGCATTATTTTATTTCTTCGCAGGGCATCTTCGTCTGGCACATCATGTCTTAGTGTCTTTAGCTCGTTTGGCACATTCCAGCGCAAGGTAGATCCACGTATAGACTACCACTACCATCCTGGCAGTCCCATCAAGAGCAGTTCCGTAAAAGAGCTCTTTGCATCTGTAACTTGCTAGCATTCTACTGAAGGCGCGTTTTGAAGCTTAGCATACTGCCGATCATTACTTCAAATTAACCTTCCATTGTATATTCGACGGGAATTCGGCTGGCTATTAAGACAGCCTGATTATTGTATTCAGCTAGTTCTTCGGTCCTGGCAACTAGTTCGACCAATCCGCACGGAAGAAGACGCCCAATAGACAAACACAAACAGCTAAATTAACTACAGCATCTGTGTTTCGAAGGCTGCTCTATTTCACCCCATAGAAAGAGCCTGTTACATGTGTAACCTGAGCACCCATTTCCCTCCCTACCTCCCACATGATCGATCTCGTCGTTTACCACATGGATGTGGTTGGCCATAATTACCCCTTCAATATCTTTGGCAAAAAGGTCCAAGGATCAAAACTTGTTCGTCTCAAACAGTATAGTTGAAGCACTAACATCATTGACAGTCTCTTCAGTAAACGTCCAGTTGTTAAATTAATTCGGGACTATATTCACCTGGTAGTGTTGTGTATTCTGGCCCATCTTCTCATAAACCGATTCGCATACATTTTTAATGCCAAGTGAAACTGCGGCCCGATATTCACATGTTCTCTGTTTGGTTAGTATAACTTTAGTTGCCTGCCTTTATGAATCCGTAATACGGTAATAAAAGCCAGCAAAAATGGTTTTCAAGACTAAGGATCGACACAAAAGATGGTCAAACTCAGAAATGAATCGACTATCTGCTTATCGAAGCTTGTCGCACATCCAACATTTTATGTGCACACATATTCCGAGGGGCATAATGGTACTGTGTGATGAGAAGAAGTTTTGTATCGCTCAGAAAAAGAAATTCGCAGTTCGACGTTTCCTAAGTGCACTGAAAGTAGCCAAAATCTACAAAAAGGAACCTGAATGAGAATCACCAACAGTTCATTCATCGACCACAGCCGTAACAGCTGTAAGAAAAAACTAACGTATTCTACCAGCAACAGCATAGCAAGAGCCTGTAATATGTTGATGAATATGTTTTCCGGAAAAAAGATGACAAAATGTGGTTCAGTGCTGAAAAAGGGTAGCGAGGCAATAGTAAAAAAGAGAAACCAAATCCTGTGGTTTTACAAAAAGAGCTGTTTACCTCATCCTCTACCTTACGTTTGTAGAAATACCAAACTTGCCAATTAAGTCAATATAACAACGTCAATATATAAACTACTCTACGAGAAAATCAGGACACTCATTCCGTGATTTTTCAGACGATTATCGTCGAAACGATAGACCTCCGGAAAGTAGCAACTAAGTGCCAAAATTGCGAGTCTGAGACCTTCATCCAATTCATTTTCCAAAAATGCAATGAAAGCTGGGCACAATATAACTTTTGGTCATCAAAGTTTCAAAAACGATATCGTCCCGACGATTATTGTCATACGGAATCTGCCCCCAGGTCGTCCCGGTCTTTCAAATTATGATTTCAATTAATTTTTTTTATTGTTTGGAATTGAAAAAGTTTTGTTTTCGTATTTATACTTTTTTAAATATATCGTTTTCATCCGAGGTACTCGTATGTCGTATATCGATGCAAAATAACGTGTTTACAATTTTTAATTTGCAGTACACCCAAACGGTACTATCCACAATTCAGAATGCTGACGGAACTGTTTCTCTGATTCAAGTGGATCCCAATAATCCAATCATCACACTTCCAGATGGCACAACAGCTCAAGTCCAAGGCGTCGCAACGGTACGAGTACATTAACTTTGTGCTCTCTTTGTTACTGAAAATTACATTTATTTTACCCAAACTATCATAGCTTCACCAAGGCGAGGGTGGTGCCACAATTCAAACGGTCCAGAGTCTTTCAGATGTCAATGGCCACGAAAATATGACTGTAGATTTAACCGAAGCACAAGTAGGACAAGATGGACAAATTTATATCACAGCTGAGGATGGTCAAGGTTTGTTTAAAAACACAAAGTCGATGGCAATTTTTTTTATCAATTTCATGTCTATTTGTTTTTTTTAGGTTATCCAGTATCAGTCAGCAATATGATCACCGTACCAGTTTCAGCATCAATGTACCAGTCGATGATTGCCAACATACAACAATTGCATACGAACAGCGATGGTACAGTGTGTATAACACCAATGCAGGTAGATTCTAACAATCAAAATAACAATTTGCAATATTATTCAATTTTGTCGGGCCCGGGCAACTCGAACGGGCCCGCTACGATTGGTATACCACAAGGTGGTCGCGTCATCCATACCATCGCACAGACAATAGCGTCTACAGTAACAACTCCACGTTGCCAAACATTAAGTAGTCCCCCTAGTTTAAGTAACTCTAGTCACCAGTCCCACCAACAGCAACCGCAGCACGCTATAACAAAAGTTTTCATAAGTAACAGCAACAATACTGTTGGAGACAGTCGAACTAGTACGAGTAACAATAACAACAATAATAATAATAGCATCATTATAAATTGCAACAATCTTAGTCGTAGTAGTGCCAATAAAAATAATAACAACAACACGGAGAATAATAAAAATATAACAGTCAACAAAGTCTCAAAGAGACGTAAGCAGCTTTTCGGTAAAAATAGTATAAATGTGAAACCAGTAACTAGACAGTTAGGCAACGAAAGTGATTTGGCAAAACCCAAAGTCATCAAGATAGAAAAGGAAGACAAGTGACAGAGATGACAAAGTTAAAACAAAAGGAACATATTCCAAAGAATGCGCCAATCTAATATATACTAAAATTTAAGTTAAATGTTTTTTTTTTGTTTGTTTTTTAACAAATTCAAATTAGAGTAGGGATTAGCTGTAAATCTAGTCAAAACGAACCAAATAGCAGCAGCAGTGCAGCAGTGAGAGCTTGGAAGGGTGATATTTCTTGTATTTTCTTTTTTAACTAGCTGAAAGCGACTTTTTTTGCCCAAAACATTAGAATATTTGATGATTTTTGTAGGGATAGCAATCTTCTTTTTGGAGGATCGCTAGAAAGAAAAACATTTTGTGGATCTCAGAGAGGAGCTTCTTTGGAGCTCTTTTGCGATAGTGACAAATTTTTTTTTTATGATACAAACAACACGGCTTTTGTTTGGTTTCTACAGTAAATATGTAGGGTTTTATGAGACGAGCCTAAATATTTAAATTGAAGTATGTTAGGTTAGGTTGAAGTGGCTGTCGGCTAGCCGTTGTGATACCACATGAATCTATGTATTTAATTCTTCCTACTCGTTGAACCAGTTGGAGCTCCTAATGATGCGTAGGAGTTTACGAATGTTTTAGATCCAGCTTTCGCCAGATCTGTTTTGTCACTAGACATGTCGAGCCGGTTGTCCATCTAAGATTTGTTCTTTCGATGGCATCCAGCCTTATTGTGAGCTTGCAAGTAGCGATTGGGATACCTAAGGAGTCCTTATCTGGAAGCGTAGGTAGTGTTGTTCCTTACCTGTGATGTCCCTATGCCCCGGCACCCAACAGAGGTGAATATTGAACTGCTCCGCCATCTCTCTGAAAGACGAACGACAGCCTTGAGCTGTTATTGAATTTGTAGATATTGATTCCAGGCACTTTATAGCCGCTTGACTATCCGACTATCTTTAGCAGATATCACGCTTTCTTTCAGCCAAGATAACAGCTAGGTTCCAGAATCCGAGCGAAATGAAATCGAAATCGAAATTTCAAATCGAGTGAGTTCGATTTTAGTGTTTCACATTTCCACCGATTTACTAATATCAAACATTTTTCGAAATCACTTTCTGTGAAATTAAAAACGGCTGATATCTGTCATTTGAAACGTTACAAAAATATAATTTTGCTAAAAATGGTTTGCTTGTTTTAAATTTCGACTCGTTTTCGCGATTTATTTAATAATGAGTGTTGTGCTAATTGCCGTGTTGTTTCAAAACCCAAAAAGAAAAGTATGCAGAAGAAAATATTAATAGGCGTATGCTGAGAGGCCATTGAAATCCATTGAAAATTGCAGATCCTGCGTACATATTCACAATTATTCCAAGCAAAAGTTAAAATTTTTTACCTATTTCTTATTCCATATAGGTTTGTATCATACTACCGATTAAATAAATGTGCTTTCTTAATGGTGCTGCAAACTGTAAGCCGCATCTTAAACAGTCTTTGATTCCTTGTACGTTGCAGTTAGCTGCAGCTCTTCGTTTTCTTGCCGGGGGAAACTTTCAACTTGCAGATGTTGTTTTGGGCCGAAGCACAGTTTCAAAGATTTTGACACAAGTTCTTAGAAAACATTCCTCTGCTCGGAACGTAATTGAGAGGACAATTGGGGTTTTAAAAAACCGTTTTAGGCGCTTGGCGCGTTCTCTTAAATAACAGCCAAAAAAGGTGGTACAAATAATTAATGTTTGTTGCGCGTTGGACAACATTGGTAGGCAATTTAAGCTACGAAATGAAGAAAGTTTTGTGGTGCGGAAAGACGCAAGTGAAATTGAAGAAGACGGCGAATTTACAGAGAAGTTGCAAATCTCAATAAAACCCTTTATTTGAAAAGGTTACAAAAGTGCAGTATTCTTATGCTTGTCCGTTAAATTATATATTTTAATAAATTTATGGAAAGAAACTCTAATGTAATAGTTATTATTATACATTTTCAATGTACCTGTCGTCTGCTTTTCACTATTTCACACTGATGGATATGATCGATTTGAAATCACTTTTAAATCGATAAAATCGAATTGTGGAACCTCTCAATTTCACTTTGTTTGAATTTCGAAAAATTTGAAATCGATATCGATAAAAGTGAAATGTAGAACACCAAATTTTACTTTTAGATCGATTTCGACTTTGTTTCGAGTGAAAGTGAAATGTGGAACCTAGCTGTTGACTTCTTTTATCGCCATTATTTCTGCCTGAAAAACGCTACAGTGATCAGGCAGCCGGAAGGAGAGACTAAGATTTAGTCTGTCGGAGAAGACACCGCCACCAACACCGTCCACAGTTTTCGAACCATCTGTGAATAAATGGATCGATTCATCGTCCAGCAAAGCTTTCTCCTCCCAGAATGATCTAGTGGGAATGGAGACCTGGAAGTTTCTATCAAATTGTAGTTCTGGTGTAGTGTAATCGAGGTTTCCTGGAAGGTTTTTAAAATTGTTCAAAATAGCGGCATGGCCAGTTGTTTTCCTGGTCCAATGTGAGGTAGCTTTAAGGCATACGGCTGCAGAAGCTGCTATTTGCCTGCTGAAGATGTCAATGGGTGTCAGATGAAACAGGATGTCAAGTGCAGCGGAGGGGGTAGTACGAAGAGTCCCGCCGATGCACAAGCAAGCTGTTCTTTGGACTTTGCTTAACTGCGAACCAGACAACCACACCGTACGTGAGTACGGTCTTATGACAGAGATGTATAGCCAATAAGCGATACGAGGCTGTAAACCCCATTTGCTTCCTATGGCTTTTTTGCAAGAGAAAAGTGCTACCGTGGCTTTTTTAACTCTTTCTTTGGTGGTAGGTTTCCAGGTTAATTTCCTGTCAAAATTGAGACCCAAGTATTTAGCTTCATTTGAGAATTTCAAACTAATGCCATTTATATATGAGTTCGCCAAGTGAGGCATCCACGTTCAGAGCTGCCAGAGCACCAGCGATCGCAGATGAGTCGACGTTGTTGAAGGCGTCTTCTATGTCGAAGAATGAAACCATTGTATACTCCTTATGACGAAGTGAATCTTCTATAGAACGCGTTAGCGTGTGTAGAGCCGTTTCTAAGGATTTACCTTTAGAATAAGCATGTTGCGCCATCGACAGAAGTTTTTTGTCAATGCTTTTACGTAAATGGATTTCAATCAGTCGTTCTAAAGTTTTTCTTATATAACTTCAGGGCTTCTTTGTAGGAATCCCAGTCAGTCGCTTTTCTTGTGTATTTGGCACGATTGAAAAGTTTTCTGCAATTAGACTTACTCAGTCCGAAATCAGACGTCCACCAATGTGGCTTTTTCTTCCCAATCGGTATAATAAGAGGACATGAGGAAGACATCGCATTGTTTAAGGCCAACGTAAGATTCTTGACTTTAAGATCACGCTCGTTGGCATACAGGGGGGACTTAAAAGCTCTGAGTTAACTGATTGTTTCATAGAGCGAATTTGTTTTCCTAGGATTTCTGAACGGAAGTTGGCAAGGAGGGTCATCGGCTACGTTAAATTGAATATACCGATGATCTGAAAAGGAGTCTCAGCTGATACCTTTTAATTGGTAATCAAATTAAAGTATACATTTACACAAAATTTGCAAGATTTCTCTCCAACAAACAACAGACATTTTGACATTTTAATCTGACGTTTTGCCAAATGTTTTCGCGCAATACATTTTAAATATCTCGCACTATTGTTTGGTGCTAAGAATTAACTTGGAATAAAACCTTTACCAATGAAGGATAGAAAGATCACTTTTAAGACACCAACAGATGTAATTATTGCTGAAATGAATAATCCACGGAAATGTTTTTTTAAGTACACATTCCATGTCCATGCTCGATTGTTGAATGTCCCTCTCTTGGCAAGAAGTACTTGCAATATAGTTCTGTCCGTTGGCTTTTGGAGTCTTCATTGCATTTAATACATGATTAAAACCGTGGCTGCGGACATGCTCTTGGAACAAATTTAAACTGAATGCTGCACCTCTTTCAGTAATTATGCGTTGTGGAGTTCCATATGTGTTTGCGATTTCAACAAGAAAATTTAGCACTGGTAATGCTTTAATAATGAGTAACTTGAGGAGCTCATCACAATCAGGAACATGTTCTCTTTAGTTGACTGTACGAATGGACAGTATCAAATGGAATATTTTTCTTGCAAATTGGATGCAGTTCCTCTCTAGGTTCATTCTTGTTGTATCAGCATTGAATACAAGAATTATTCTTGATGTATTTTCTTGCAGCCTGTGTCAATCTTAGGAACCAGTACCTTTCCCTTAAGTGTCTGATAGTCATGTTCTCTGAGAAGAAAAGGTCATGGCCTCCTCACATCACTTGTTGTCTGAGATCCTGCTTTCGCCACCCACTAATTTGTATGCTCGACCCTGTGTGACATTTTGTAGTCCTCGTGCAACTTTATTTTCTGCAGTTTTCTTAAGAGCTTCTTCCAATTCTCTAACATTGGGTCATGCAGTTGCATTGTGTGGATCCAGTCATCTTTGTCAATACCTTCAAAACATCCATATTGACAACATTAGGTTCGTGTGGAGCACGTGACAGTTCATCTGCATGCGCATTACTATCCCAGCTCTATGACTGACTTCGTAGTTATATTCTTGCATCTAAAGCCACCACCGGGCAAAGCTCAAAACTAGCTCCTTTCTTTCCAATGCTGCTTTGAGTGCTCCACAATCTGATACTACTACAAAATGTTTTTCTAACAGTTAGTGGCGGAATCGGTATATTGACCTAACAACTTACTGCTAAAGCTTCCAGCTGATAGCTATGATAGAAACCTTTTGTAGTTCTTCTAATGAAATAACTTTGGCCATTGTTTTTCTGGCGAGTATTATGCTGCAATAAGTTCGCATAATACTCGCCGTTGATTGTTTTTCCTTTCTGAAGATAATCAATGAAAATTATCCCACGCCGTGATTTTGCCTGCAGATAGAACTGTCTTCGCCTTCTTTGTAGCCGATTCTCCTCTTTCAATTCATTGTTTTGTTTGTTCCCTCGTCTCGGGTGTGAATTAATGGAGCCATGATTCATCCATGATTATGAACTGACCCAAAAACTCGGCTTTATTCCTGTGGAACTTCGCTAAACACTCGATTGAAAGTACTTAAGACGTTGATTTGTTCCATCGTGAGCAATCGCGGCACTCATCAGTCAACATGCGATGTCGGCGCAGTGGCTTAGTGGTTAGTTTGTTGGACTGCTAAGCGAGGGGTCTCAGGTTCGAATCCCGAAAAAGAAACAAATTCCAACCGAAGGTTTTTTTTACTGCGCCACCTCGCGAACGTCTGACAAACTTCCGAGAGTATAGCTGTCATGAAGGAGCTTCTCAATTATCCGTTTGGACTTGGAATCAAATTGTAGACCCCTTCCATTCGTCCCGAAAACGAAAAACTTACACAAAACCAATGGTTGTGAGAAGCTAGGCCTAGGGTCCTTACGGATCTGTTGCGCCAATTATTTTTTATGCGATGTATAGCACTCTTTGAAATGCCTACGATGTTTGTTAGCTCGTCCTCGCTTAAACGCTGCTACCCAATATTTAACTGGTGTAAACGAAGGCGCAGACTCCACCAGAGTAGTAAAAGTATTGTAAAGGGTTTTCCAATAGGAGGTGTTATTTTGGTATTCAAAGAAAAATTTAATTTTTTGAGATAAATGAGCGCATGTTTATTTCATTATAAAGAGGAAGGTTTGCCGTTAAAAATGAAAAACAACATCAGCCAAATGGAAACCACGAGCACGCATACAGGAACATATCCTTTTCATGAAATTTTCCGTAACCAAATCGCTAAGTGGCTGCCCTATTTCCTTGATAGCCTCACGAATTTTATCTTTGAGGTCTTGAATCGACGGTGGGCTGTTGGCGTAGACCTTATCTTTCACGTGGCCCCAAAGGAAAAAGTCGCAAGGTGTTAAATCACAAGATCTCGGTGGCCAATTGTGATCACCTCTTCAAGAGATAACACGGTCCGGAAACTTTTCCCGTAAAATATCAATCATGGTTTCGTTGCTTATGTGGCACGTAGTGCCGTCTCTTGAGTTCTTGTGTTAACTGAACGTAATAAGCCTTAAAACCCAAGTCTTTATGCAAAATACGGTGTAATGACGTTTGTGGAATGCCCAATTCCAAAGAACGACGAGGAATGGACAAACCTGGGTTTTCTTCAACACTTTGGGCTACAGCAGCAATATTCTCAGTTGTTCTTGAGCGACGTGCACGGGTTTTATTCTTCACATCACTAACTTGTCCCAACAGCTCGAATTTTCCCACCAATTTCTGTATTTCGGTCCGACAAGGTGCTTTAGGACGACCAAATAATGCTTTAGTTTTACGAACTGTGACTGCACGATTTTCACCATTTGTGTAGTGAATTTTAATAATTTCAATGCGTTGTTGAAGCGTGTGTCGTTCTATTTTTAGTAATGGCGTAGTTTCTACTTGTCAAATGTCAAAGAATAAAAGCTTCAAAAGTGATAGCTACCGAAATAGCGGGTCATTCACAATAACACCTCTCATTGGAAAGCCCTTTATTACATAACAATGTAGTTAAAGACGTACTAAACAGCTTAAAACTTAAAATTTTTGCCTTATAGGGTTGGTACCATAGTCATTTGAAACAAAAACCGCCCTCTATCCGTCATGTCGGGTACCTTTGGGACCACAACAATTCCTCATGAGCACTTTTACTGCAATGTCCTGGCATATCATAATCAAATCCTCTACCATCCCATTACCAATGTTTCCCCACTAAATATTAGGATTCCTTGCGATGAATTTTTCTTAGCACAATTTTCGGTATTTCTCTTTGGCTGTTTTCGTGTGCATGAACGATTTACTTCTGCAACTTAGAGTAAATCATTCGTGCGAACGAAAAGGTTTCAACGTTTTTGTCTTACAGAATCTGACCCCAGTTTATTTGGAAGTTTTCGCTGTACCACTGTTTATATAACAGGCCTAGTTATGTGTGGGGTTGCACCATCTTGCTGAAACCACACAGAGTTAAAAGAGATTCTGTTTTGGCGTAGGTCTGGGAAGAGAAACTCCTTCAATATCTTTGAAAAACGGTCACCGTTGACATTGACACGACTGACAGTGCGACCGTTTTCTTCATAATCACAGTGTAGTGTGCAGTTTCATCAAGATGGAAATGACTAGATCTGGATGCAGTTCCCTCTCATGGAGTATCTCTGGATTAGTGTTACTCCATCTCACAGTTGTCCATCTGCTCTATTTTAACTATAGACTCTAAGGCATGATAGCGGCGCACTTTCCAAATTCTGGTTTCATTGTCCCAATTGTCCATTTTCGTTAAATCTAAATGTTAGTCTGTAAAATTAAGAAAAAATGGAATCGATTATTTAAAGTTATTACGGTTCTTCAGCCACCCTGTACAAGCAACAAGCCACCATGCATTAATACAAAGTGGACTGCTTAGCCAAAAAGTCAACGTGTACTACTAAATACAATCTGTCAGCGACAGGAGTGGTGGTATTCACTAAAACACGTTATCAATGCCACCAGTCTGTACTACACTCTATTACACTCCAGGGCACTCATTCCGTAACTTTTCAAACGATTATCGTCGAAACGATAGACCTCCAAAACTAGCAATTAAGTGGTAAAATTACAAATTTGAGAGCTTAATCCAGTTTATTTTCCAAAAATATAATGAGAGCTGACGTTTGTCAAACAAATTCGAGCAGAATATAACTTATTTTGGTGATCAAAGTTTCAAAAACGATATCGTTTAGACGATCGTTGATATACGGAATCTGTCTCCGATAAAGCAGTTTTGCAATGACCTAACAGCAAGTCTTTTCGCACTCTGTTCTTTGGGCTAAGACGGCTTTCTACTTTGTTAATAATTAATTCATCAGATTCATCAGATAATGTTCTTGACTGTACAATTATTTGTTCTGTATAAATTGACCAAATAATTTATTTTCATCGTTTCCTAAAAATTTTAAAGCAGTATCTAAGACCAAAGTAAAGAAAAGTTTTGTTATATGCAGGCACAAATCAAGTTGACATCTATGAAATTATTGTGTAGCCAAAGCAATACATATACAATAATTACCTTACGGCAGAAAAGTTTGTGGAATATATAGCATTCAGGTTTCTATAGTTAGTTTCATTGTTGTGCGTCCATTTGTGGCCATTTTAGTTGTTATAACAGTCTCTTATTGTATCACCTTCCAAGCAATTACTTTAAATATAAATTTACAGTATTGTTGCTATTACTAAAATGCGAAAAAGAAAACTGTAATTAATAAATTAGTATTAATACAATACTTAATATTTAAGCAATGCTAAGCTAAGCGAATTAAGCCATTTATTAAAATTCAATTTAAAACGGAGCCAAAACCAAAAATTAGTCGTAGTGCAATATACCAAACTAAACAAAAATACCTATTACCTTTATATATAAACAAAATATAAAGAAAATCTTCTATCTATTTAAATTTAATTTGAAAAGAATCTATCTTAGTAAAAAGTTTTATTTTTTACATTATAAATGTGTATTTTTTGTGTAGTATTTGTTTAAGAGAAAAATTCTGTAGTTTTTGTTTGCGTTTCTTAGATTTTTATTTATTGCTTTAATTGTATGTAGAGTTATATATATTTTATTCCTACAATTTTAGTTGTTGTGATGTAAAGCCAAAATAAAATAATTATTTAGAAAAAAAAGATAACTTTACTTACCTATATTTTCTTTGTTAAATCTTTTGTTTCATTTTTATCATTTCTTCTACAAAACAAGTTGAAATAATAAATTTGTATCTGATTTTTTCCGAAAAGTTTTTGTTTTATTTTTTTTTTATTTTTTTTTTTGTTGAAATGAAAATCTTCTCAATTGCCACCTACTTTCATTTAACAAGATTTGAAACAACTTCTGCATTTGAACTAAGCATTACAAAATGAGCCGTTTCTCAATAATTGTATGACAGAAGTGTTTCCGATAACGCATTCGAATATTCTATTTAAATTTGTTGAAATTTCGTTTCTGTACAGTAAATTTGGGCATACGAAAGCAAAATACTTTTCGTTGATAAAAATGCTTGTCCAAGAATTTTATTTAGACAAGTTGGTTATACCTGTCAGATGGCTGTCAAATCTTTGAAAATGTCAGTTAAGTTACACACGAAATCGAAGTTAATTATATCCAAAAGCGGGAAATACACAACCATATTTGTCCCAATATATTTCTAAAATATAAAACATCTCCTTTAGATAGTTTTATTAACCACACAAATAAAATTATTAACCTTTAAAAAATTTACAATAACTAACCAATAGCATTCAGTTATGCTAAAAAGTGGTATTCCCGAACTCTTTCACATTTCCCCATAGTTGCCGAGGTTGGCAGCATTTATTTTTGTGTTTTTTTTTATGTTTTTGCATGTCACACGGATTTCCAATTGACATAACACCGATAGGAATACAATATGGCGAATTTGAAAAAAAAACTGAGGGGGCCAGCGGCAAGAGGATTGTGAGTTAGGGGTCTCAGTATGATTTGTCTATGGGTCTCAGTATGGTTTGTCTATGATACATATGTCAAATGCACAAAGTTACCAAGAAGCAAATTCAAAATCAATTGCACAGAATAATAAAATCTGTAAGAATAAAAAAATGTCGGTGGTGGGTGAATGTTCTATATTTATTTCTGATATGGATTAGATGTCAAAGACGACAGTGGCTCAAAGTAGCTCGAAGTCTATCCACGTACTTTTGCGTATATTTTCAGTTCTCTGAGAGAGTTTTGCTCATTATTTTGAGTTTGACCATAGACACATTTTTAATAATTATTAATAATAATGTGTCTATGGTTTGACAGATCTGTCGTCTTTGGCTCGGGAAAGTACGCGAATAGACCAATACTCTATGGGCCTTACTAATAATCATTTTTAACCTTCACACTAAATATTTTGTAGGTCACAATATGCAATTTTGTATGGAAAATTTCGCTACTGTGACTTCGAGAAGTTTAGCCTGGACACTAAAAATGATTATTAGTATGGCGGTATAACTATAGGTAGAATGTCCATGCCCACAGAAACGTTATTTCTCTTTCGTTTTGTATCACACTGAAAATCAACGGAAAGCGCTACGAATGCGAATAATGGAAACAAAAACACTAATCTGTCAATTGATTTGATTTGGGAAGGTTTACTTTCTCTACCGGATGTTCGATATTTATTGTTATTGTTTTACTTTCCTAATTTTGTTTTTACTTCATTTTGATTCTTTTATTTTCAGATATAATTTTTGAGTTTTTATTTTGTCACACGATTACAGGTATCTTACCCCATGCTTTATATTATATTATCCCTCTCATATCACTTGTATTTGTTAAACAAAAAATGTCTGTCTTCTTAATTGTAGGTGGAAAATGGGGATCACATGGAAACAATAACAGTCTCACCCGGTATGCACCAAATGATGATACAGGGAGCACCCGGCACTGAACCTCAAGTTCTGCAAGTGGTTAGTCTAAAAGATGCGACACTACTGTCAAAAGCCATGGAAGCGATAACAGGTAACGTGAAAAGCGAAGACACAATTCTAATGGAACAATAAGTTCGAAAACAATGGCTCCTTCAAACATTTCACGCATAACAAAAAAACGACATAGCTGCAATGTAATATCGAATATTTATTTTTTTTTCTTATTTTTTACATATTTAGTTCATAGTTTGAAAGGTTTTATTTATTTTTGTAAATATGTAAGTACCTGACCAATAATGGTTTATAAAAAAAAAAGTGGCTAAATTTTCTACAAACGCAAGCACCCGTATGTAATTATTTACATGCGATGTTATTGAATATATATATATATATTTTTTATTTACATTTTATTTATTTGCTTATTTTAAGAAATTATACACCACAAATATAATTTTTATTTTTCAACAAACAAATGAAAGCTAAAATATAAGAAACAAACAAATTACTCATCTGAGATAGAATGAATTTGAGTTAACGTAGACAAATATTTATTATGAGTAATGTAATTAATGTAAATGTGTTAATTGATATTTTATTGTAATTTCTGGTACAGAGATTATTTTTCGCATGATAAATGACTGATAAAGGTTTGTCTCCACGCATCTAGTCAGACGTTAAGTTCAGTTCTGTTTTTCTGCTAAAGAAAACAAGTCAAATGTAGAAATCTACTACTAGTCACACATGCATTTTCTTACCTACAGTTAAAAATAAAAATATACATGTATATTTATAAACATATTGTATCTGCGATATACAAATTGAATACTAGTCAAAATTGCAACAACGTATTTATTATCTTTAAATATATTTCAATGATAAAATCAGTATTAGCTATTTATTACAATTTTCTAAAAAAAAAAAACAAAACGAAAATCAATAATCCAAATGCAAAACGTTTGGCGGACATTTTATCGTTTGTTTAGAAGAGGGTCTGTTGATGGTTGACGTCTTAACCGTACCTTCTTTGCCCTGTTTCTTACGAATGTAAGGCTTTAACGTTTAGTGACATTTTACAGCTGCAGTATTGCCCACTCATGCGAATTGTCCGTTGCTGCTCAAAGTAATTTGAAAGAACCGTATGGGTTGCCGTATTCTTAAGTTACACCTAAGTCTTGTAGGGCCAGTTTGCAGACTCAAACAGGGCACTCATTCCGTAACTTTTCAGACGATTATCGTCGAAACGATAGACCTCCAAAACTAGCAACTGAGGGCTAAAATTACAACTTTGAGAACTTAATTCGGTTCATTTTCCAATTATAAAGGGTTATCCAATAAGAGGTGTTATTTTGGCATTCAAAGAAAAATGCCATTTTTTGAGATAAATGATCGGATGTTTATTTCATAATAAAGAGGAAGGTATGCCGTTAATAATGAAAAAATAACATCAGCCAAATGGCCACCACGAGCACGCATACAGGACCATATCCTTTTCATATTGAATCGACGGTGGGCTGTTGGCGTAGACCTTATCTTTGGTGGCCCCAAAGGAAGAAGTCGCAAGGTGTTAAATCACAAGATCTCGGTGGCCAATTGTGATCACCTCTTCGAGAGATAACACGGTCCGGAAACTTTTCCCGTAAAAGATCAATGGTTTCGTTGCTTGTGCGGCACGTAGCGCCGTCTTGTTAAAAGTAAACGTTGTCCAGATCAATACCATCCATAGCCCAATTCCAAAGAACGACGAGGAATGGACAGACCTGGGTTTTCTTCAACACTTTGGGCTACAGCAGCAATACTCTCAGTTGTTCTTGAGCGACGTGCACGGGTTTTATTCTTCACATCACTGCCTTGTCCCAACAGCTCGAATTTTTCCTCCCATTTCTGTATTGCGGGCGGACAAGGTGCTTCACGACGACCAAAAAATGCTTTAATTTTGCTGACCTTGACTACAAAATGTTCACCATTTTTGTAGTGAATTTTAATAATTTCAATGCGTTGTTGAAGCGTGTATCGTTCCATTTTTAGTAATGGCGTAGTTTCTACTTGTCAAATGTCAAAGAATAAAAGCTTCAAAAGTGACAGCTACCGAAATAGCGGGTCATTCACAATAACACCTCTCATTGGAAAGCCCTTTATAATGAGAGCTGACGTTTGTCAAACAAAACACGAACAGAATATGACTTATTTTGGTGATCAAAGTTTCAAAAACGATATCGTTTAGACGATCGTTGAAGTACGTAATTTGCCCCCAGATATAGCTCGTCTACGAAACACCTGAACCATTGCCCTTGGTGCTTGCACTGGCTTTGAACCAATTTTACGCTTATAGTGGCTTATGTTGCCAGACCTGATTTTCCTGTCTTTTATTTTACTTGGCTTAGTCCATGATCTCGCATCAAACTTGTCTTATGACTCAGTAAAATCTTCTTTGTTGGCTTAAGCTAGTCCTCGGTGAGTTGTATTTGAACTAAAATCGGTCCGCATTGTGTCCCGTTTGTGAGTTGCATTTCGATTAAAATCGGTCCGCATTATGCCCCGTTTGTAAGTCTTAATTATATCGCGTACTAACGTCTGTGTTACCAAACTAATGACATTTCAATTGCGGCAGAAATTTCATAGTTGAAGAATGCTGCGCTGTTCATAATTATAGCTTAAGCGTTGTCTAGAAATCGCGCGCAGTGGCATGCATTCATAGGAGTCTGTCTCAAAATGCTGTTTGCGTATTTGCAATTTGCCGGAAGGTACATTAAACATTATGGTTGAGAGATGGGCCTTTCTTCAAATAACTCGACTGCCCACATGCAAGCTCCCTTAAACGCATCGAAATAAGATAAGATATTTTATTTTTACATTTTCGTATGGTTTTTGATTAAAAACGTCGAGAAATGTTCTGTTGTACAATACATTTTTATTCGAGCAACGACAATAAGACCAAGAATAGTAAAGCCTTTGTAGCTTCTGAGTTTCTTCTTATAGCTCTGTTCTCTTCCTCGGGTAGCTTGGTGTATAGGTTTATTCCTTAGTCTACAGATTCAATTCACGACATGTTAGGTTTTCATTCGAACCTATAGTATCAGAGCTGACAACGTTAGGAGTTTAAGAGCTACACCCAGTACAGTTTCACAATAATTATAACACAAACTTACTTATTTATTTTTGTAGCAACGCTGAGTAATCGCGTTTTGAAGTTTCCTGCTTTGGAAAAGTTTTGTGAAAAACAATAGCTTTTTGAAGTAAAAATCTCATTGTTGTTTGTCCGTTCACTCTACATGTCCTAGCCATCTTAGAAGATAAATGCGTTCTCTTCTGACCTGGTCGATGTCGCAGACAAGTTAGAAGAGTTCGCTGGTAAATCTCCTTCGCCGAAACCTGTCACCGCAAACGTAACCGAAAAACTACCAAACTACCCAAGGAGATCTTCATGCGCCCTTTGCTAATGTCCATGCTTATTTTGCTATTTCAGGTTTACATTTTTTCCAGAAGTATTTTCCGTTTTGTCCCATAACGGTGCTCGATTTTTAACTTCATCAATTGGCACAGAATTCAGTACACACCTAGGCACAAATCTAAACCTCTAAAAGCAACTTAAATTTGCTTAGTTTCGGAAATTTTTGAATTCTGGCGCAATTCCAAAAACTTAGTGCAGAAGCATTACTGCTTAATCAAGAGTTCCAAAACGCAAACGTATTACTATGATGCAGTGGAAAATTTTGTAAAACGCTCTGTGAACGTATGAACCGCGCAAACACTAGTGCGCATTGGGTTAACCCTAATGCGTTCGAACTCGGACTGAACTCGCCCTAGTATTAAAAACCTGTGTTTGACATGGCTTCTAGGGCACCCTGGTTGTGGCCTGAGCTGACCCCAGTTAATTTGTGTTGGTAAGAATTCAGTGCTGAGTTTTGCTGTCATTTCGCTTGCTGTCATTTCATTTTCAAACTCGTCATCTACATTGCGAACACTTTTATCAACTATTTGCAGTATGGCAAACCCAAATTACCAATTTAGTTCACTCATTTTTAACAATAAACGGGAAAAAGTGTTACCAAAACATAAATATTTGTCAATATCAACAGCTGACAGACTTCAGGGCAACATTTTGCGTTCGATGTAGGAGTCGAATTTTCAGGGTTGTGCAGGGTTTTTGACAGGCGTGAAAATTAGCTGACAATTCTCAGCGTGCACTATTGCTAGCCAAGTCAAACAAACCTCATGATGCGCATTTTCTTGACGTTTTGGAATTCAGCCTCGCTAGCAGCAGAACCATTGCCTTATAGTCGGCGTTCGACAAATGGCAGAATTGTCCCATCCGTAAACGAGCAAAACGAACTTGTACTATTTATTTATTTATTTTTCATTCAATGCACATGCCCTCTAGTAGTTGAATTTCGACCTGGCTGGCAGTCCATTCAGAGTCAATGAAGATCGCTATTGAACCATGTTGACTGACTATTTTCACATAATGCAGTTTAGAAAAGACGGCACCATTGTGCCACATTACGAGTGCAGCATCAATTTGTAATTTAGCTCTTATGTGCGAGGTGTTGGAGATTGGCTAGGGATCTTTGCTCAACAAGTGCGCGGATAATGGAACTGCACGAACTTTTGTTGGACATAGGCCTGTTTTATTGAACACCTTTCTCAGCAAAGAAAATCAAAGCAAAAGTAAATAAGACGCGTATTCGTAAAACAGTCCACAAGTGACATTCGTAACAAAGTGCTATAAACTGCTACATTTTGTTGTTCTCCTAGTTTCCTATCGCTAAAAGCGCTCTAAAAATCCATGAACACATCGCCATAAAAGTTTTAGGACAGATGAAAAACAAACAATAATAGTTTGCGCAACAGTTCCGTAATGGTAAAACCTGCGTTGAGTGTCGTCGTCAACGTCTATTCTACTGCACGAACTGGCTGACTTGATTAATATTTCTCCGATAATAGTTGAGATCCATTGCGGTGCCATACTTCCATACAAAATAATGTTAATTTAGTGGTTGTGAATAGACCCTACTGCCAATTGTATCCGTTTTGCAAATTCTGTATTATCCTTTGGAACGCATTGGTTAATTTTAGTGGTGCATCATCTAGCGCACATTCGCAAATTACATTTTGTTTTTGTTTTCAAAATATCAGAAATAATATTTAAATTTTAAACATGAAATGTTGTAAGTATAGAAATGGAAAGTTCAAGCGTTTCTCAATAAAATGTAAAATTTCTTCAATTAGCTAAATTTCAATTCCAAAGAAACGATTGTATTTTTTAGTATTTTTAATGAAATATCAATGAATTAATACAAAAGATTGAAAGCAAATATGCATAAGTAGTGAATTAATTTTATATATAAATAAAATATTCAATACAATGTAAGGAAAAGAAAACCAACAAATAAATATATCAAATCCAAAGCTTTTGTTTAATAAATGTATTTTCCAATAAATATTAGTCTTAAGAAAACTATTACAATTTAATTTTAATAAATGTATAGAATTTGATTAAAGTGAATATGTTTTTTGTTTGTTTATTCG
Organism: Cheilosia impressa; assembly: GCA_948293265.1. Classification (NCBI taxonomy): domain Eukaryota; kingdom Metazoa; phylum Arthropoda; class Insecta; order Diptera; family Syrphidae; genus Cheilosia; species Cheilosia impressa. The sequence goes on from OX411882.1 coordinate 26,313,749, forward strand.
ATCCTGTTCGTATTGTTCACACGCAAGATTTTACGCCCTTACAATGTTTGACACGCAAAACGGTTATCAGATAGAATGATAAATGCAGAGCGAGGAGGAGCAGTAGAGCATGCAAAAATATAATGTATTAATGTATCCCTCGGTGGCGAGGTGTTATACCTAATAACTTTTGGATGTTGGTTTAAATGGGTTCGTTGAGCTGTATACGAATATCAAAAGTAAGCCCTTAGAAACAACGATGTATGTGAGTACTGAGTATATAAATAAATGCTAAGTGCGCGACGGCGATTGCATCTTTGCTTCACAAAACACGATTTACGGGTACAACTCTAATTAGAAGCCAGTATACTTCACTTTGAAACCGAGCTTGAATTACTGTCAAAACATTTATGAATGCAATTCGACCTCGTTTATATGTCCACCACGGGAACGTATCGTTGAACCCAATTTTCGATGACTCGCACGCACACTTCCACCGATACGGCCACTATTTCTCGTTCAATATTGGCTGTGAGCTTCTCTAACGTCGCCGGCTTGTTGGCATAGACCAATGATTTAATGTGGCCCCATAAAAAAGTCTAGAGGCGGTAAATCACATGATCTCGGCGGCCAATAGACGGGTCCGTTTCTCTAGATAATACGTTCACCGAACTGAGACTTCAATAAATCGATTGTTGCACCCGCTGTGTGACTTGTCGCACCTTTTTGGTGGAACCACATATCACTGATGTCCAATTCATGCAATTGCTCAAAGAACAATACGTCACAGAATTTTGTGGATTTTACACGCAAAACAATAACAAATTCAGTCACGTAAAGCTAGACACGGATGCGGTAATTCAACCCCAGGTGTCAATATGAACAGTCAATTTGTCGTTGGACCATTTTGTAGAATAATTCAAATAATTAAAATTCATCTTAGGCCGTCTGTCAGTTGCTCTAAATTAGTGTCTGCGTCCAATTTTCTAAAAGTCCCACTCCAATTTAAAACAAAGATACCTAGTTCTTATTTTGCGCTTTAATAATATACAATTCAGGTTTTATCAAATCGTAAACGCTCTGCCAAGTCCAAAGTAGTTTGGTAAACCTCTGCATTTGAAAGCTCGGATTTGTGTTAAAAAATTAACCGAATACATAATTTTACGCAATTGATATACAACCTTTGGGCCATATCATTCCGGAACTATAAAAAGCCAGGCAAGTGTAGTAATGTAATTTAAATCGTCCACCGCAACACTAAAAGCAGTTTTCCAAGTAAGTCAACTCGCCCGTAAAAATGCTTTATTATTGGAAACCGAATTCTTTCCATAACCGAATTCAATATTTGCTTTAAACTTTTGTGGTTTTCTATTGGGCTTCTTCATATTCGCTCTCAGATTTCAGATGTCATGTGGCTAATCGAACATGAAAACCAGAGACAACCAGGTACCAGAGTATGATTTGCATTGACTTATTATATATGGACTGCTATACTCTGTTCAATTTATATTTTCAGTACAGGAAGATAGGCTATTTGCCTTTTACCCTTACTATTATGGACTTTAATAAGCTGTTTCCATTTTAAAGCTCTCACATGGTTGCCATTTTTGTGCAAAATTTTTTTTTTTGGGTTTTTTACCCATTTTTTGACACTTTTTCTAAAAGTTGTTAATTTATTTAGTAATCGCATTAATGTAAGAATTAGTTACAACCGGTTTTAAGGCGATTTGAAGAAAAAAATTTTTTGGGCAAAAATTTTTTTTTGCGTTTTTACCCACTTTTTGACACTTTTTCTAAAAGTTGTTAATTTATTTAGTAATCGCATTAATGTAAGAATTAGTTACAACCGGTTTTAAGGCGATTTGAAGAAAAAAAATTTTTTGTGGAAATTTTTTTTTTGGTTTTTTACCCACTTTTTGACACTTTTTCTAAAAGTTGTTAATTTATTTAGTAATCGCATTAATGTAAGAATTAGTTACAACCGGTTTTAAGGCGATTTGAAGAAAAAAATTTTTTGGGCAAAATTTTTTTTTTGCGTTTTTACCCACTTTTTGACACTTTTTCTAAAAGTTGTTAATTTATTTAGTAATCGCATTAATGTAAGAATTAGTTACAACCGGTTTTAAGGCGATTTGAAGTAAAAAATTTTTTGTGGAAAATTTTTTTTTTTTCGTTTTTTACCCATTTTTTGACACTTTTTCTAAAAGTTGTTAATTTATTTAGTAATCGCATTAATGTAAGAATTAGTTACAACCGGTTTTAAGGCGATTTGAAGAAAAAAATTTTTTGGGCAAAATTTTTTTTTTGCGTTTTTACCCACTTTTTGACACTTTTTCTAAAAGTTGTTAATTTATTTAGTAATCGCATTAATGTAAGAATTAGTTACAACCGGTTTTAAGGCGATTTGAAGTAAAAAAATTTTTGTGGAAAATTTTTTTTTTTTCGTTTTTTACCCATTTTTTGACACTTTTTCTAAAAGTTGTTAATTTATTTAGTAATCGCATTAATGTAAGAATTAGTTACAACCGGTTTTAAGGCGATTTGAAGAAACAAATTTTTTGGGAAAAATTTTTTTTTTGCGTTTTTACCCACTTTTTGACACTTTTTCTAAAAGTTGTTAATTTATTTAGTAATCGCATTAATGTAAGAATTAGTTACAACCGGTTTTAAGGCGATTTGAAGAAAAAAAAATTTTTTGTGGAAATTTTTTTTTTCCTTTTTACTTTTTGACACTTTTTCTAAAAGTTGTTAATTTATTTAGTAATCGCATTAATGTAAGAATTAGTTACAACCGGTTTTAAGGCGATTTGAAGAAAAAAAAATGTTTGTGGAAAATTTTTTTTTTGCGTTTTTTACCCACTTTTTGACACTTGTTCTAAAAGTTGTTAATTTATTTAGTAATCGCATTAATGTAAGAATTAGTTACAACCGGTTTTAAGGCGATTTGAAGTAAAAAATTGTTTGTGGAAAATTTTTTTTTTTTCGTTTTTTACCCATTTTTTGACACTTTTTCTAAAAGTTGTTAATTTATTTAGTAATCGCATTAATGTAAGAATTAGTTACAACCGGTTTTAAGGCGATTTGAAGTAAAAAATTTTTTGTGTAAAATTTTTTTTTTTTCGTTTTTTACCCATTTTTTGACACTTTTTCTAAAAGTTGTTAATTTATTTAGTAATCGCATTAATGTAAGAATTAGTTACAACCGGTTTTAAGGCGATTTGAAGTAAAAAATTTTTTGTGGAAAATTTTTTTTTTTCGTTTTTTACCCATTTTTTGACACTTTTTCTAAAAGTTGTTAATTTATTTAGTAATCGCATTAATGTAAGAATTAGTTACAACCGGTTTTAAGGCGATTTGAAGAAAAAAAATTTTTTGTGGAAATTTTTTTTTTTCGTTTTTTACCCACTTTTTGACACTTTTTCTAAAAGTTGTTAATTTATTTAGTAATCGCATTAATGTAAGAATTAGTTACAACCGGTTTTAAGGCGATTTGAAGTAAAAAATTTTTTGTGGAAAAAATTTTTTTTTTCGTTTTTTACCCATTTTTTGACACTTTTTCTAAAAGTTGTTAATTTATTTAGTAATCGCATTAATGTAAGAATTAGTTACAACCGGTTTTAAGGCGATTTGAAGTAAAAAATTGTTTGTGGAAAATTTTTTTTTTTTCGTTTTTTACCCATTTTTTGACACTTTTTCTAAAAGTTGTTAATTTATTTAGTAATCGCATTAATGTAAGAATTAGTTACAACCGGTTTTAAGGCGATTTGAAGTAAAAAATTTTTTGTGGAAAAAATTTTTTTTTTCGTTTTTTACCCATTTTTTGACACTTTTTCTAAAAGTTGTTAATTTATTTAGTAATCGCATTAATGTAAGAATTAGTTACAACCGGTTTTAAGGCGATTTGAAGTAAAAAATTTTTTGTGGAAAAATTTTTTTTTTTCGTTTTTTACCCATTTTTTGACACTTTTTCTAAAAGTTGTTAATTTATTTAGTAATCGCATTAATGTAAGAATTAGTTACAACCGGTTTTAAGGCGATTTGAAGTAAAAAATTTTTTGTGGAAAAATTTTTTTTTTTCGTTTTTTACCCATTTTTTGACACTTTTTCTAAAAGTTGTTAATTTATTTAGTAATCGCATTAATGTAAGAATTAGTTACAACCGGTTTTAAGGCGATTTGAAGTAAAAAATTTTTTGTGGAAAATTTTTTTTTTTCGTTTTTTACCCATTTTTTGACACTTTTTCTAAAAGTTGTTAATTTATTTAGTAATCGCATTAATGTAAGAATTAGTTACAACCGGTTTTAAGGCGATTTGAAGTAAAAAATTTTTTGTGTAAAAATTTTTTTTTTTGGTTTTTTACCCATTTTTTGACACTTTTTCTAAAAGTTGTTAATTTATTTAGTAATCGCATTAATGTAAGAATTAGTTACAACCGGTTTTAAGGCGATTTGAAGTAAAAAATTTTTTGTGGAAAAAATTTTTTTTTTCGTTTTTTACCCATTTTTTGACACTTTTTCTAAAAGTTGTTAATTTATTTAGTAATCGCATTAATGTAAGAATTAGTTACAACCGGTTTTAAGGCGATTTGAAGTAAAAAATTGTTTGTGGAAAATTTTTTTTTTTCGTTTTTTACCCATTTTTTGACACTTTTTCTAAAAGTTGTTAATTTATTTAGTAATCGCATTAATGTAAGAATTAGTTACAACCGGTTTTAAGGCGATTTGAAGTAAAAAATTTTTTGTGGAAAATTTATTTTTTTTTCGTTTTTTACCCATTTTTTGACACTTTTTCTAAAAGTTGTTAATTTATTTAGTAATCGCATTAATGTAAGAATTAGTTACAACCGGTTTTAAGGCGATTTGAAGTAAAAAATTGTTTGTGGAAAATTTTTTTTTTTCGTTTTTTACCCATTTTTTGACACTTTTTCTAAAAGTTGTTAATTTATTTAGTAATCGCATTAATGTAAGAATTAGTTACAACCGGTTTTAAGGCGATTTGAAGAAAAAAAATTTTTTGTGGAAATTTTTTTTTTTCGTTTTTTACCCACTTTTTGACACTTTTTCTAAAAGTTGTTAATTTATTTAGTAATCGCATTAATGTAAGAATTAGTTACAACCGGTTTTAAGGCGATTTGAAGTAAAAAATTGTTTGTGGAAAATTTTTTTTTTCGTTTTTTACCCATTTTTTGACACTTTTTCTAAAAGTTGTTAATTTATTTAGTAATCGCATTAATGTAAGAATTAGTTACAACCGGTTTTAAGGCGATTTGAAGTAAAAAATTTTTTGTGGAAAATTTATTTTTTTTTCGTTTTTTACCCATTTTTTGACTTTTTTTCTAAAAGTTGTTAATTTATTTAGTAATCGCATTAATGTAAGAATTAGTTACAACCGGTTTTAAGGCGATTTGAAGAAAAAAATTTTTTGGGCAAAATTTTTTTTTTGCGTTTTTACCCACTTTTTGACACTTTTTCTAAAAGTTGTTAATTTATTTAGTAATCGCATTAATGTAAGAATTAGTTACAACCGGTTTTAAGGCGATTTGAAGTAAAAAAATTTTTGTGGAAAATTTTTTTTTTTTTCGTTTTTTACCCATTTTTTGACACTTTTTCTAAAAGTTGTTAATTTATTTAGTAATCGCATTAATGTAAGAATTAGTTACAACCGGTTTTAAGGCGATTTGAAGAAAAAAAAAATTTTGTGGAAAATTTTTTTTTTGCGTTTTTTACCCACTTTTTGACACTTGTTCTAAAAGTTGTTAATTTATTTAGTAATCGCATTAATGTAAGAATTAGTTACAACCGGTTTTAAGGCGATTTGAAGTAAAAAATTGTTTGTGGAAAATTTTTTTTTTTTCGTTTTTTACCCATTTTTTGACACTTTTTCTAAAAGTTGTTAATTTATTTAGTAATCGCATTAATATAAGAATTAGTTACAACCGGTTTTAAGGCGATTTGAAGTAAAAAATTTTTTGTGGAAAATTTATTTTTTTTTCGTTTTTTACCCATTTTTTGACACTTTTTCTAAAAGTTGTTAATTTATTTAGTAATCGCATTAATGTAAGAATTAGTTACAACCGGTTTTAAGGCGATTTGAAGAAAAAAATTTTTTGGGCAAAATTTTTTTTTTGCGTTTTTACCCACTTTTTGACACTTTTTCTAAAAGTTGTTAATTTATTTAGTAATCGCATTAATGTAAGAATTAGTTACAACCGGTTTTAAGGCGATTTGAAGTAAAAAAATTTTTGTGGAAAATTTTTTTTTTTTTCGTTTTTTACCCATTTTTTGACACTTTTTCTAAAAGTTGTTAATTTATTTAGTAATCGCATTAATGTAAGAATTAGTTACAACCGGTTTTAAGGCGATTTGAAGTAAAAAATTTTTTGTGGAAAAATTTTTTTTTTTCGTTTTTTACCCATTTTTTGACACTTTTTCTAAAAGTTGTTAATTTATTTAGTAATCGCATTAATGTAAGAATTAGTTACAACCGGTTTTAAGGCGATTTGAAGTAAAAAATTTTTTGTGGAAAATTTTTTTTTTTCGTTTTTTACCCATTTTTTGACACTTTTTCTAAAAGTTGTTAATTTATTTAGTAATCGCATTAATGTAAGAATTAGTTACAACCGGTTTTAAGGCGATTTGAAGAAACAAATTTTTTGGGCAAAATTTTTTTTTGCGTTTTTACCCACTTTTTGACACTTTTTCTAAAAGTTGTTAATTTATTTAGTAATCGCATTAATGTAAGAATTAGTTACAACCGGTTTTAAGGCGATTTGAAGTAAAAAAATTTTTGTGGAAATTTTTTTTTTTTTCGTTTTTTACCCATTTTTTGACACTTTTTCTAAAAGTTGTTAATTTATTTAGTAATCGCATTAATGTAAGAATTAGTTACAACCGGTTTTAAGGCGATTTGAAGAAACAAATTTTTTGGGTAAATTTTTTTTTTTGCGTTTTTACCCACTTTTTGACACTTTTTCTAAAAGTTGTTAATTTATTTAGTAATCGCATTAATGTAAGAATTAGTTACAACCGGTTTTAAGGCGATTTGAAGTAAAAAAATTTTTGTGGAAATTTTTTTTTTTTTTCGTTTTTTACCCATTTTTTGACACTTTTTCTAAAAGTTGTTAATTTATTTAGTAATCGCATTAATGTAAGAATTAGTTACAACCGGTTTTAAGGCGATTTGAAGAAACAAATTTTTTGGGGAAATTTTTTTTTTTGCGTTTTTACCCACTTTTTGACACTTTTTCTAAAAGTTGTTAATTTATTTAGTAATCGCATTAATGTAAGAATTAGTTACAACCGGTTTTAAGGCGATTTGAAGAAAAAAAATTTTTTGTGGAATTTTTTTTTTTTCGTTTTTTACCCACTTTTTGACACTTTTTCTAAAAGTTGTTAATTTATTTAGTAATCGCATTAATGTAAGAATTAGTTACAACCGGTTTTAAGGCGATTTGAAGAAAAAAAAATTTTTGTGGAAAATTTTTTTTTTGCGTTTTTTACCCACTTTTTGACAATTGTTCTAAAAGTTGTTAATTTATTTAGTAATCGCATTAATGTAAGAATTAGTTACAACCGGTTTTAAGGCGATTTGAAGTAAAAAATTGTTTGTGGAAAATTTTTTTTTTTTCGTTTTTTACCCATTTTTTGACACTTTTTCTAAAAGTTGTTAATTTATTTAGTAATCGCATTAATGTAAGAATTAGTTACAACCGGTTTTAAGGCGATTTGAAGTAAAAAAATTTTTGTGGAAAATTTTTTTTTTTTTCGTTTTTTACCCATTTTTTGACACTTTTTCTAAAAGTTGTTAATTTATTTAGTAATCGCATTAATGTAAGAACTAGTTACAACCGGTTTTAAGGCGATTTGAAGAAACAAATTTTTTGGGGAAAATTTTTTTTTTGCGTTTTTACCCACTTTTTGACACTTTTTCTAAAAGTTGTTAATTAATTTAATTAATTAATTAGTTACAACCGGTTTTAAGGCGATTTGAAGAAAAAAAAAATTTTTGTGGAAAATTTTTTTTTTGGGTTTTTTACCCACTTTTTGACACTTGTTCTAAAAGTTGTTAATTTATTTAGTAATCGCATTAATGTAAGAATTAGTTACAACCGGTTTTAAGGCGATTTGAAGTAAAAAATTGTTTGTGGAAAATTTTTTTTTTTTCGTTTTTTACCCATTTTTTGACACTTTTTCTAAAAGTTGTTAATTTATTTAGTAATCGCATTAACCCATTTATATCCGAATACTTTTTTCATTCCGTTTGTAGTGATTTTTGGATGTAATGGTAAGATAAGTTGCTGTTTTTTTTTCTTCAAATCGACTTAAAACCGGTTGTAACTAATTCTTACATTAATACGATTACTAAATAAATTAACAACTTTTAGAAAAAGTGTCAAAAAGTGCGTAAAAATCGAAAAAAAAAAAATTTTGCACAAAAATTTTTTTTTCTTCAAATCGACTTAAAACCGGTTGTAACTAATTCTTACATTAATGCGATTACTAAATAAATTAACAACTTTTAGAAAAAGTGTCAAAAAGTGGGTAAAAAACGAAAAAAACAAAAATTTTGCACAAAAATTTTTTTTTCTTCAAATCGACTTAAAACCGGTTGTAACTAATTCTTACATTAATGCGATTACTAAATAAATTAACAACTTTTAGAAAAAGTGCCAAAAAGTGGGTAAAAAACGAAAAAAAAAAAAAATTTGCACAAAAAATTTTTTTTCTTCAAATCGACTTAAAACCGGTTGTAACTAATTCTTACATTAATGCGATTACTAAATAAATTAACAACTTTTAGAAAAAGTGTCAAAAAGTGGGTAAAAAACGAAAAAAAAAAAATTTTGCACAAAAATTTTTTTTTCTTCAAATCGACTTAAAACCGGTTGTAACTAATTCTTACATTAATGCGATTACTAAATAAATTAACAACTTTTAGAAAAAGTGTCAAAAAGTGGGTAAAAAACGAAAAAAAAAAAATTTTGCACAAAATTTTTTTTTCCTTCAAATCGACTTAAAACCGGTTGTAACTAATTCTTACATTAATGCGATTACTAAATAAATTAACAACTTTTAGAAAAAGTGTCAAAAAGTGGGTAAAAAACGAAAAAAAAAAAATTTTGCACAAAAATTTTTTTTTCTTCAAATCGACTTAAAACCGGCTGTAACTAATTTTTACATTAATGCGATTACTAAATAAATTAACAACTTTTAGAAAAAGTGTCAAAAAGTGGGTAAAAAACGAAAAAAAAAAAATTTTGCACAAAAAATTTTTTTTCTTCAAATCGACTTAAAACCGGTTGTAACTAATTCTTACATTAATGCGATTACTAAATAAATTAACAACTTTTAGAAAAAGTGTCAAAAAGTGGGTAAAAAACAAAAAAAAAAAAATTTTGGACAAAAATTTTTTTTTCTTCAAATCGACTTAAAACCGGTTGTAAGTAATTCTTACATTAATGCGATTACTAAATAAATTAACAACTTTTAGAAAAAGTGTCAAAAAGTGGGTAAAAAACGAAAAAAAAAAAATTTTGCACAAAAAATTTTTTTTCTTCAAATCGACTTAAAACCGGTTGTAACTAATTCTTACATTAATGCGATTACTAAATAAATTAACAACTTTTAGAAAAAGTGTCAAAAAGTGGGTAAAAAACGAAAAAAAAAAAATTTTGCACAAAAATTTTTTTTTCTTCAAATCGACTTAAAACCGGTTGTAACTAATTCTTACATTAATGCGATTACTAAATAAATTAACAACTTTTAGAAAAAGTGTCAAAAAGTGGGTAAAAAACGAAAAAAAAAAAAAAATTGGACAAACATTTTTTTTTCTTCAAATCGACTTAAAACCGGTTGTAACTAATTCTTACATTAATGCGATTACTAAATAAATTAACAACTTTTAGAAAAAGTGTCAAAAAGTGGGTAAAAAACGAAAAAAAAAAAAAATTGGACAAACATTTTTTTTTCTTTAAATCGACTTAAAACCGGTTGTAACTAATTCTTACATTAATGCGATTATTAAATAAATTAACAACTTTTAGAAAAAGTGCCAAAAAGTGGGTAAAAAACGAAAAAAAAAAAAATTTTGCACAAAAATTTGTTTTTCTTCAAATCGACTTAAAACCGGTTGTAACTAATTCTTACATTAATGCGATTACTAAATAAATTAACAACTTTTAGAAAAAGTGTCAAAAAGTGGGTAAAAAACGAAAAAAAAAAAATTTTGCACAAAAATTTTTTTTCTTCAAATCGACTTAAAACCGGTTGTAACTAATTCTTACATTAATGCGATTACTAAATAAATTAACAACTTTTAGAAAAAGTGTCAAAAAGTGGGTAAAAAACGAAAAAAAAAAAAATTTTGCACAAAATTTTTTTTCTTCAAATCGACTTAAAACCGGTTGTAACTAATTCTTACATTAATGCGATTACTAAATAAATTAACAACTTTTAGAAAAAGTGTCAAAAAGTGGGTAAAAAACGAAAAAAAAAAAATTTTGCACAAAAATTTTTTTTCTTCAAATCGACTTAAAACCGGTTGTAACTAATTCTTACATTAATGCGATTACTAAATAAATTAACAACTTTTAGAAAAAGTGTCAAAAAGTGGGTCAAAAAGGAAAAAAAAAAAATTTTGCACAAAAAATTTTTTTTCTTCAAATCGACTTAAAACCGGTTGTAACTAATTCTTACATTAATGCGATTACTAAATAAATTAACAACTTTTCGAAAAAGTGTCAAAAAGTGGGTAAAAAACGAAAAAAAAAAAATTTTGCACAAAAATTTTTTTTTCTTCAAATCGACTTAAAACCGGTTGTAACTAATTCTTACATTATGCGATTACTAAATAAATTAACAACTTTTAGAAAAAGTGTCAAAAAGTGGGTAAAAAACGAAAAAAAAAAAATTTTGCACAAAAAATTTTTTTTCTTCAAATCGACTTAAAACCGGTTGTAACTAATTCTTACATTAATGCGATTACTAAATAAATTAACAACTTTTCGAAAAAGTGTCAAAAAGTGGGTAAAAAACGAAAAAAAAAAAATTTTGCACAAAAATTTTTTTTTCTTCAAATCGACTTAAAACCGGTTGTAACTAATTCTTACATTAATGCGATTACTAAATAAATTAACAACTTTTAGAAAAAGTGTCAAAAAGTGGGTAAAAAACGAAAAAAAAAAAATTTTGCACAAACATTTTTTTTTCTTCAAATCGACTTAAAACCGGTTGTAACTAATTCTTACATTAATACGATTACTAAATAAATTAACAACTTTTAGAAAAAGTGTCAAAAAGTGCGTAAAAATCGAAAAAAAAAAAATTTTGCACAAAAATTTTTTTTTCTTCAAATCGACTTAAAACCGGTTGTAACTAATTCTTACATTAATGCGATTACTAAATAAATTAACAACTTTTAGAAAAAGTGTCAAAAAGTGGGTAAAAAACGAAAAAAACAAAAATTTTGCACAAAAATTTTTTTTTCTTCAAATCGACTTAAAACCGGTTGTAACTAATTCTTACATTAATGCGATTACTAAATAAATTAACAACTTTTAGAAAAAGTGCCAAAAAGTGGGTAAAAAACGAAAAAAAAAAAAAATTTGCACAAAAAATTTTTTTTCTTCAAATCGACTTAAAACCGGTTGTAACTAATTCTTACATTAATGCGATTACTAAATAAATTAACAACTTTTAGAAAAAGTGTCAAAAAGTGGGTAAAAAACGAAAAAAAAAAAATTTTGCACAAAAATTTTTTTTTCTTCAAATCGACTTAAAACCGGTTGTAACTAATTCTTACATTAATGCGATTACTAAATAAATTAACAACTTTTAGAAAAAGTGTCAAAAAGTGGGTAAAAAACGAAAAAAAAAAAATTTTGCACAAAATTTTTTTTTCCTTCAAATCGACTTAAAACCGGTTGTAACTAATTCTTACATTAATGCGATTACTAAATAAATTAACAACTTTTAGAAAAAGTGTCAAAAAGTGGGTAAAAAACGAAAAAAAAAAAATTTTGCACAAAAATTTTTTTTTCTTCAAATCGACTTAAAACCGGCTGTAACTAATTTTTACATTAATGCGATTACTAAATAAATTAACAACTTTTAGAAAAAGTGTCAAAAAGTGGGTAAAAAACGAAAAAAAAAAAAATTTTGCACAAAAAATTTTTTTTCTTCAAATCGACTTAAAACCGGTTGTAACTAATTCTTACATTAATGCGATTACTAAATAAATTAACAACTTTTAGAAAAAGTGTCAAAAAGTGGGTAAAAAACAAAAAAAAAAAAATTTTGGACAAAAATTTTTTTTCTTCAAATCGACTTAAAACCGGTTGTAAGTAATTCTTACATTAATGCGATTACTAAATAAATTAACAACTTTTAGAAAAAGTGTCAAAAAGTGGGTAAAAAACGAAAAAAAAAAAATTTTGCACAAAAAATTTTTTTTCTTCAAATCGACTTAAAACCGGTTGTAACTAATTCTTACATTAATGCGATTACTAAATAAATTAACAACTTTTAGAAAAAGTGTCAAAAAGTGGGTAAAAAACGAAAAAAAAAAAATTTTGCACAAAAATTTTTTTTTCTTCAAATCGACTTAAAACCGGTTGTAACTAATTCTTACATTAATGCGATTACTAAATAAATTAACAACTTTTAGAAAAAGTGTCAAAAAGTGGGTAAAAAACGAAAAAAAAAAAAATTTTGCACAAAAATTTTTTTTTCTTCAAATCGACTTAAAACCGGTTGTAACTAATTCTTACATTAATGCGATTACTAAATAAATTAACAACTTTTAGAAAAAGTGTCAAAAAGTGGGTAAAAAACCAAAAAAAAATTAATTTTTGCACACAAATTTTTTTTTCTTCAAATCGACTTAAAACCGGTTGTAACTAATTCTTACATTAATGCGATTACTAAATAAATTAACAACTTTTAGAAAAAGTGTCAAAAAGTGGGTAAAAAACGAAAAAAAAAAAATTTTGCACAAAAATTTTTTTTTCTTCAAATCGACTTAAAACCGGTTGTAACTAATTCTTACATTAATGCGATTACTAAATAAATTAACAACTTTTAGAAAAAGTGTCAAAAAGTGGGTAAAAAACGAAAAAAAAAAAAATTTTGCACAAAAATTTTTTTTTCTTCAAATCGACTTAAAACCGGTTGTAACTAATTCTTACATTAATGCGATTACTAAATAAATTAACAACTTTTAGAAAAAGTGTCAAAAAGTGGGTAAAAAACGAAAAAAAAATTAATTTTTGCACACAAATTTTTTTTTCTTCAAATCGACTTAAAACCGGTTGTAACTAATTCTTACATTAATGCGATTACTAAATAAATTAACAACTTTTAGAAAAAGTGTCAAAAAGTGGGTAAAAAACGAAAAAATAAAAATTTTGCACAAAAATTTTTTTTTCTTCAAATCGACTTAAAACCGGTTGTAACTAATTCTTACATTAATGCGATTACTAAATAAATTAACAACTTTTAGAAAAAGTGTCAAAAAGTGGGTAAAAAACGAAAAAAAAAAAAATTTTGCACAAACATTTTTTTTTCTTCAAATCGACTTAAAACCGGTTGTAACTAATTCTTACATTAATGCGATTACTAAATAAATTAACAACTTTTAGAAAAAGTGTCAAAAAGTGGGTAAAAAACGAAAAAAAAAAAAATTTTGCACAAAAATTTTTTTTCTTCAAATCGACTTAAGACCGGTTGTAACTAATTCTTACATTAATGCGATTACTAAATAAATTAACAACTTTTAGAAAAAGTGTCAAAAAGTGGGTAAAAAACGAAAAAAAAAAATTTTCCACAAAAATTTTTTTTTTTCAAATCGACTTAAAACCGGTTGTAACTAATTCTTACATTAATGCGATTACTAAATAAATTAACAACTTTTAGAAAAAGTGTCAAAAAGTGGGTAAAAAACGAAAAAAAAAAAATTTTGCACAAAAATTTTTTTTCTTCAAATCGATTTAAAACCGGTTGTAACTAATTCTTACATTAATGCGATTACTAAATAAATTAACAACTTTTAGAAAAAGTGTCAAAAAGTGGGTAAAAAACGAAAAAAAAAAATTTTGGGCAAAAATTTTTTTTCTTCAAATCGACTTAAAACCGGTTGTAACTAATTCTTACATTAATGCGATTACTAAATAAATTAACAACTTTTAGAAAAAGTGTCAAAAAGTGGGTAAAAAACGAAAAAAAAAAAAATTTTGCACAAAAATTTTTTTTTCTTCAAATCGACTTAAAACCGGTTGTAACTAATTCTTACATTAATGCGATTACTAAATAAATTAACAACTTTTAGAAAAAGTGTCAAAAAGTGGGCAAAAAACGAAAAAAAAAAAAAAATTTTGCACAAAAATTTTTTTTCTTCAAATCGACTTAAAACCGGTTGTAACTAATTCTTACATTAATGCGATTACTAAATAAATTAACAACTTTTAGAAAAAGTGTCAAAAAGTGGGTAAAAAACGAAAAAAAAAAAATTTTTGCACAAAAAATTTTTTTCTTCAAATCGACTTCAAAACGGGTTTTAACTAATTCTTACATTAATGCGATTACTAAATAAATTAACAACTTTTAGAAAAAGTGTCAAAAAGTGGGTAAAAAACGAAAAAAAAAAAAAATTTTGCACAAAAATTTTTTTTCTTGAAATCGACTTAAAACCGGTTGTAACTAATTCTTACATTAATGCGATTACTAAATAAATTAACAACTTTTGCACAAAAATTTTTTTTTCTTCAAATCGACTTAAAACCGGTTGTAACTAATTCTTACATTAATGCGATTACTAAATAAATAAACAACTTTTAGAAAAAGTGTCAAAAAGTGGGTAAAAAACAAAAAAAAACAAAAATTTTGCAGAAAAAATTTTTTTTCTTCAAATCGACTTAAAACCGGTTGTAACTAATTCTTACATTAATGCGATTACTAAATAAATTAACAACTTTTAGAAAAAGTGTCAAAAAGTGGGTAAAAAACGAAAAAAAAAAAAAATTTTGCACAAAAAATTTTTTTTCTTCAAATCGACTTAAAACCGGTTGTAACTAATTCTTACATTAATGCGATTACTAAATAAATTAACAACTTTTAGAAAAAGTGTCAAAAAGTGGGTAAAAAACGAAAAAAAAAAAATTTCCACAAAAAATTTTTTTCTTCAAATCGACTTAAAACCGGTTGTAACTAATTCTTACATTAATGCGATTACTAAATAAATTAACAACTTTTAGAAAAAGTGTCAAAAAGTGGGTAAAAAACGAAAAAAAAAAAATTTTGCACAAACATTTTTTTTCTTCAAATCGACTTAAAACCGGTTGTAACTAATTCTTACATTAATGCGATTACTAAATAAATTAACAACTTTTAGAAAAAGTGTCAAAAAGTGGGTAAAAAACGAAAAAAAAAAAATTTGCACAAAAATTTTTTTTTCTTCAAATCGACTTAAAACCGGTTGTAACTAATTCTTACATTAATGCGATTACTAAATAAATTAACAACTTTTAGAAAAAGTGTCAAAAAGTGGGTAAAAAACGAAAAAAAAAAAAATTTTGCAGAAAAATTTTTTTTTCTTCAAATCGACTTAAAACCGGTTGTAACTAATTCTTACATTAATGCGATTACTAAATAAATTAACAACTTTTAGAAAAAGTGTCAAAAAGTGGGTAAAAAACAAAAAAAAAAAATTTTGGACAAAAATTTTTTTTTCTTCAAATCGACTTAAAACCGGTTGTAACTAATTCTTACATTAATGCGATTACTAAATAAATTAACAACTTTTAGAAAAAGTGTCAAAAAGTGGGTAAAAAACGAAAAAAAAAAAAATTTTGCACAAACATTTTTTTTTCTTCAAATCGACTTAAAACCGGTTGTAACTAATTCTTACATTAATGCGATTACTAAATAAATTAACAACTTTTAGAAAAAGTGTCAAAAAGTGGGTAAAAAACGAAAAAAAAAAATTTTACACAAAAATTTTTTTTCTTCAAATCGACTTAAGACCGGTTGTAACTAATTCTTACATTAATGCGATTACTAAATAAATTAACAACTTTTAGAAAAAGTGTCAAAAAGTGGGTAAAAAACGAAAAAAAAAATTTTTCCACAAAAATTTTTTTTTTTCAAATCGACTTAAAACCGGTTGTAACTAATTCTTACATTAATGCGATTACTAAATAAATTAACAACTTTTAGAAAAAGTGTCAAAAAGTGGGTAAAAAACGAAAAAAAAAATTTTTGCACAAAAATTTTTTTTCCTTCAAATCGACTTAAAACCGGTTGTAACTAATTCTTACATTAATGCGATTACTAAATAAATTAACAACTTTTAGAAAAAGTGTCAAAAAGTGGGTAAAAAACGAAAAAAAAAAATTTTGGGCAAAAATTTTTTTTTCTTCAAATCGACTTAAAACCGGTTGTAACTAATTCTTACATTAATGCGATTACTAAATAAATTAACAACTTTTAGAAAAAGTGTCAAAAAGTGGGTAAAAAACGAAAAAAAAAAAAATTTTGCACAAAAATTTTTTTTTCTCCAAATCGACTTAAAACCGGTTGTAACTAATTCTTACATTAATGCGATTACTAAATAAATTAACAACTTTTAGAAAAAGTGTCAAAAAGTGGGTAAAAAACGGAAAAAAAAAAATTTTCGCACAAAAAATTTTTTTCTTCAAATCGACTTCAAAACGGGTTTTAACTAATTCTTACATTAATGCGATTACTAAATAAATTAACAACTTTTAGAAAAAGTGTCAAAAAGTGGGTAAAAAACGAAAAAAAAAAAAATTTTGCACAAAAATTTTTTTTTCTTCAAATCGACTTAAAAACGGTTGTAACTAATTCTTACATTAATGCGATTACTAAATAAATTAACAACTTTTAGAAAAAGTGTCAAAAAGTGGGTAAAAAACGAAAAAAAAAAAATTTTGCACAAAAATTTTTTTTTCTTCAAATCGACTTAAAACCGGTTGTAACTAATTCTTACATTAATGCGATTACTAAATAAATTAACAACTTTTAGAAAAAGTGTCAAAAAGTGGGTAAAAAACGAAAAAAAAAAAAAAATTTGCACAAAAATAAAAAAAAATTTGCACAAAATTTTTTTTTCTTCAAATCGACTTAAAACCGGTTGTAACTAATTCTTACATTAATGCGATTACTAAATAAATTAACAACCTTTAGAAAAAGTGTCAAAAAGTGGGTAAAAAGCGAAAAAAAAAAAATTTTGCACAAAAAATTTTTTTTTCTTCAAATCGACTTAAAACCGGTTGTAACTAATTCTTACATTAATGCGATTACTAAATAAATTAACAACTTTTAGAAAAAGTGTCAAAAAGTGGGTAAAAAACCAAAAAAAAAAATTTTGCACAAAAATTTTTTTTCTTCAAATCGACTTAAAACCGGTTGTAACTAATTCTTACATTAATGCGATTACTAAATAAATTACAACTTTTAGAAAAAGTGTCAAAAAGTGGGTAAAAAACGAAAAAAAAATTTTGCACAAAATTTTTTTCTTCAAATCGACTTAAAACCGGTTGTAACTAATTCTTACATTAATGCGATTACTAAATAAATTAACAACTTTTAGAAAAAGTGTCAAAAAGTGGTAAAAAACGAAAAAAAAAATTTTGGGCAAAAATTTTTTTTCTTCAAATCGACTTAAAACCGGTTGTAACTAATTCTTACATTAATGCGATTACTAAATAAATTAACAACTTTTAGAAAAAGTGTCAAAAAGTGGGTAAAAAACGAAAAAAAAAAAATTTTGCACAAAAATTTTTTTTTCTCCAAATCGACTTAAACCGGTTGTAACTAATTCTTACATTAATGCGATTACTAAATAAATTAACAACTTTTAGAAAAAGTGTCAAAAAGTGGGTAAAAAACGAAAAAAAAAAATTTTCGCACAAAAATTTTTTTCTTCAAATCGACTTCAAAACGGGTTTTAACTAATTCTTACATTAATGCGATTACTAAATAAATTAACAACTTTTAGAAAAAGTGTCAAAAAGTGGGTAAAAAACGAAAAAAAAAAAATTTTCCACAAAAATTTTTTTTCTTCAAATCGACTTAAAAACGGTTGTAACTAATTCTTACATTAATGCGATTACTAAATAAATTAACAACTTTTAGAAAAAGTGTCAAAAAGTGGGTAAAAAACGAAAAAAAAAAAAATTTTGCACAAAAATTTTTTTCTTCAAATCGACTTAAAACCGGTTGTAACTAATTCTTACATTAATGCGATTACTAAATAAATTAACAACTTTTAGAAAAAGTGTCAAAAAGTGGGTAAAAAACGAAAAAAAAAAAAATTTTGCACAAAAATTTTTTTTTCTTCAAATCGACTTAAAACCGGTTGTAACTAATTCTTACATTAATGCGATTACTAAATAAATAAACAACTTTTAGAAAAAGTGTCAAAAAGTGGGTAAAAAACGAAAAAAAACAAAAATTTTGCAGAAAAATTTTTTTTTCTTCAAATCGACTTAAAACCGGTTGTAACTAATTCTTACATTAATGCGATTACTAAATAAATTAACAACTTTTAGAAAAAGTGTCAAAAAGTAAGTAAAAAACAAAAAAAAAAAAAATTTTGCACAAAAAATTTTTTTTCTTCAAATCGACTTAAAACCGGTTGTAACTAATTCTTACATTAATGCGATTACTAAATAAATTAACAACTTTTAGAAAAAGTGTCAAAAAGTGGGTAAAAAACGAAAAAAAAAATTTTCCACAAAAATTTTTTTTCTTCAAATCGACTTAAAACCGGTTGTAACTAATTCTTACATTAATGCGATTACTAAATAAATTAACAACTTTTAGAAAAAGTGTCAAAAAGTGGTTAAAAAACGAAAAAAAAAATTTTTGCACAAAAATTTCAAATCGACTTAAAACCGGTTGTAACTAATTCTTACATTAATGCGATTACTAAATAAATTAACAACTTTTAGAAAAGTGTCAAAAAGTGGGTAAAAAACGAAAAAAAAAAAATTTTGCACAAACATTTTTTTTCTTCAAATCGACTTAAAACCGGTTGTAACTAATTCTTACATTAATGCGATTACTAAATAAATTAACAACTTTTAGAAAAAGTGTCAAAAAGTGGGTAAAAAACGAAAAAAAAAAAAATTTTGCACAAAAAATTTTTTTTTCTTCAAATCGACTTAAAACCGGTTGTAACTAATTCTTACATTAATGCGATTACTAAATAAATTAACAACTTTTAGAAAAAGTGTCAAAAAGTGGGTAAAAAACGAAAAAAAAAAAAATTTTGCACAAAAATTTTTTTTCTTCAAATCGACTTAAAACCGGTTGTAACTAATTCTTACATTAATGCGATTACTAAATAAATTAACAACTTTTAGAAAAAGTGTCAAAAAGTGGGTAAAAAACGAAAAAAAAAAAATTTTTCCACAAAAATTTTTTTTTCTTCAAATCGACTTAAAACCGGTTGTAACTAATTCTTACATTAATGCGATTACTAAATAAATTAACAACTTTTAGAAAAAGTGTCAAAAAGTGGGTAAAAAACGAAAAAAAAAAAATTTTGCACAAAAATTTTTTTTTCTTCAAATCGACTTAAAAACCGGTTGTAACTAATTCTTACATTAATGCGATTACTAAATAAATTACCAACTTTTACAAAAAGTGTCAAAAAGTGGGTAAAAAACGAAAAAAATTTTTGCACAAAAATTTTTTTCTTCAAATCGACTTAAAACCGGTTGTAACTAATTCTTACATTAATGCGATTACTAAATAAATTAACAACTTTTAGAAAAAGTGTCAAAAAGTGGGTAAAAAACGAAAAAAAAAAAAAATTTTGCACAAAAATTTTTTTTCTTCAAATCGACTTAAAACCGGTTGTAACTAATTCTTACATTAATGCGATTACTAAATAAATTAACAACTTTTAGAAAAAGTGTCAAAAAGTGGGAAAAAACGAAAAATAAAAAATTTTGCACAAAAAATTTTTTTTTCTTCAAATCGACTTAAAACCGGTTGTAACTAATTCTTACATTAATGCGATTACTAAATAAATTAACAACTTTTAGAAAAAGTGTCAAAAAGTGGGTAAAAAACGAAAAAAAAAAATTTTGCACAAAATTTTTTTTTTCTTCAAATCGACTTAAAACCGGTTGTAACTAATTCTTACATTAATGCGATTACTAAATAAATTAACAACTTTTAGAAAAAGTGTCAAAAAGTGGGTAAAAACGAAAAAAAAAAAATTTTTCCACAAATTTTTTTTCTTCAAATCGACTTAAAACCGGTTGTAACTAATTCTTACATTAATGCGATTACTAAATAAATTAACAACTTTAGAAAAAGTGTCAAAAAGTGGGTAAAAAACGAAAAAAAAAAATTTTGCACAAAAATTTTTTTTCTTCAAATCGACTTAAGACCGGTTGTAACTAATTCTTACATTAATGCGATTACTAAATAAATTAACAACTTTTAGAAAAAGTGTCAAAAAGTGGGTAAAAAACGAAAAAAAAAATTTTGCACAAACATTTTTTTTTCTTCAAATCGACTTAAAACCGGTTGTAACTAGTTCTTACATTAATGCGATTACTACATAAATTAACAACTTTTAGAAAAAGTGTCAAAAAGTGGGTAAAAAACAAAAAAAAAAAATTTTGCACAAAAAATTTTTTTTCTTCAAATCGACTTAAAACCGGTTGTAACTAATTCTTACATTAATGCGATTACTAAATAAATTAACAACTTTTAGAAAAAGTGTCAAAAAGTGGGTAAAAAACGAAAAAAAAAATTTTTTCCACACAAATTTTTTTTTCTTCAAATCGACTTAAAACCGGTTGTAACTAATTCTTACATTAATGCGATTACTAAATAAATTAACAACTTTTAGAAAAAGTGTCAAAAAGTGGGTAAAAAACGAAAAAAAAAAAATTTTGCACAAAAATTTTTTTCTTCAAATCGACTTAAAACCGGTTGTAACTAATTCTTACATTAATGCGATTACTAAATAAATTAACAACTTTTAGAAAAAGTGTCAAAAAGTGGGTAAAAAGCGAAAAAAAAAAAAAATTTTGCACAAAAATTTTTTTTTCTTCAAATCGACTTAAAACCGGTTGTAACTAATTCTTACATTAATGCGATTACTAAATAAATTAACAACTTTTAGAAAAAGTGTCAAAAAGTGGGTAAAAAACGAAAAAAAAAAATTTTGCACAAAAATTTTTTTTCTTCAAATCGACTTAAAACCGGTTGTAACTAATTCTTACATTAATGCGATTACTAAATAAATTACCAACTTTTAGAAAAAGTGTCAAAAAGTGGGTAAAAAACGAAAAAAAATTTTTGCACAAACATTTTTTTCTTCAAATCGACTTAAAACCGGTTGTAACTAATTCTTACATTAATGCGATTACTAAATAAATTAACAACTTTTAGAAAAAGTGTCAAAAAGTGGGTAAAAAACGAAAAAAAAAAAAAAATTTTGCACAAAAATTTTTTTTTCTTCAAATCGACTTAAAACCGGTTGTAACTAATTCTTACATTAATGCGATTACTAAATAAATTAACAACTTTTAGAAAAAGTGTCAACAAGTGGGTAAAAAACGAAAAAAAAAAATTTTGCACAAAAATTTTGTTTTCTTCAAATCGACTTAAAACCGGTTGTAACTAATTCTTACATTAATGCGATTACTAAATAAATTAACAACTTTTAGAAAAAGTGTCAAAAAGTGGGTAAAAAACGAAAAAAAACAAAAATTTTGCACAAAAATTTTTTTTTCTTCAAATCGACTTAAAACCGGTTGTAACTAATTCTTACATTAATGCGATTACTAAATAAATTAACAACTTTTAGAAAAAGTGTCAAAAAGTGGGTAAAAAACGAAAAAAAAAAAATTTTGCACAAAAAATTTTTTTTTCTTCAAATCGACTTAAAACCGGTTGTAACTAATTCTTACATTAATGCGATTACTAAATAAATTAACAACTTTTAGAAAAAGTGTTAAAAAGTGGGTAAAAAACGAAAAAAAAAAATTTTGCACAAAAATTTTTTTTCTTCAAATCGACTTAAAACCGGTTGTAACTAATTCTTACATTAATGCGATTACTAAATAAATTAACAACTTTTAGAAAAAGTGTCAAAAAGTGGGTAAAAAACGAAAAAAAAAAAATTTTTCCCACAAATTTTTTTTTCTTCAAATCGACTTAAAACCGGTTGTAACTAATTCTTACATTAATGCGATTACTAAATAAATTAACAACTTTTAGAAAAAAATTCAAAAAGTGGGTAAAAAACGAAAAAAAAAAAATTTTGCACAAAAATTTTTTTTCTTCAAATCGACTTAAAACCGGTTGTAACTAATTCTTACATTAATGCGATTACTAAATAAATTAACAACTTTTAGAAAAAGTGTCAAAAAGTGGGTAAAAAACGAAAAAAAAAAATTTTTGCACAAAAAATTTTTTTTCTTCAAATCGACTTAAAACCGGTTGTAACTAATTCTTACATTAATGCGATTACTAAATAAATTAACAACTTTTAGAAAAAGTGTCAAAAAGTGGGTAAAAAACGAAAAAAAAAAATTTTCCACAAAAAATTTTTTTTCTTCAAATCGACTTAAAACCGGTTGTAACTAATTCTTACATTAATGCGATTACTAAATAAATTAAAAACTTTTAGAAAAAGTGTCAAAAAGTGGGTAAAAAACGAAAAAAAAAAATTTTTTTCCACACAAATTTTTTTTTCTTCAAATCGACTTAAAACCGGTTGTAACTAATTCTTACATTAATGCGATTACTAAATAAATTAACAACTTTTAGAAAAAGTGTCAAAAAGTGGGTAAAAAACGAAAAAAAA
Source organism: Cheilosia impressa (assembly GCA_948293265.1). Classification (NCBI taxonomy): domain Eukaryota; kingdom Metazoa; phylum Arthropoda; class Insecta; order Diptera; family Syrphidae; genus Cheilosia; species Cheilosia impressa. The sequence continues at coordinate 26,336,579 of OX411882.1, forward strand.
AAAATTTTGCACAAAAATTTTTTTTCTTCAAATCGACTTAAAACCGGTTGTAACTAATTCTTACATTAATGCGATTACTAAATAAATTAACAACTTTTAGAAAAAGTGTCAAAAAGTGGGTAAAATGCGAAAAAAAAAAAAAATTTGCACAAAAAATTTTTTTTTCTTCAAATCGACTTAAAACCGGTTGTAACTAGTTCTTACATTAATGCGATTACTAAATAAATTAACAACTTTTAGAAAAAGTGTCAAAAAGTGGGTAAAAAACGAAAAAAAAAAATTTTGCACAAAAATTTTTTTTCTTCAAATCGACTTAAAACCGGTTGTAACTAATTCTTACATTAATGCGATTACTAAATAAATTACCAACTTTTAGAAAAAGTGTCAAAAAGTGGGTAAAAAACGAAAAAAAATTTTTGCACAAAAATTTTTTTCTTCGAATCGACTTAAAACCGGTTGTAACTAATTCTTACATTAATGCGATTACTAAATAAATTAACAACTTTTAGAAAAAGTGTCAAAAAGTGGGTAAAAAACGAAAAAAAAAAAAATTTTGCACAAAAATTTTTTTTCTTCAAATCGACTTAAAACCGGTTGTAACTAATTCTTACATTAATGCAATTACTAAATAAATTAACAACTTTTAGAAAAAGTGTCAAAAAGTGGGTAAAAAACGAAAAAAAAAAATTTTGCACAAAAATTTTGTTTTCTTCAAATCGACTTAAAACCGGTTGTAACTAATTCTTACATTAATGCGATTACTAAATAAATTAACAACTTTTAGAAAAAGTGTCAAAAAGTGGGTAAAAAACGAAAAAAAACAAAAATTTTGCACAAAAATTTTTTTTTCTTCAAATCGACTTAAAACCGGTTGTAACTAATTCTTACATTAATGCGATTACTAAATAAATTAACAACTTTTAGAAAAAGTGTCAAAAAGTGGGTAAAAAACGAAAAAAAAAAAATTTTGCACAAAAAATTTTTTTTCTTCAAATCGACTTAAAACCGGTTGTAACTAATTCTTACATTAATGCGATTACTAAATAAATTAACAACTTTTAGAAAAAGTGTTAAAAAGTGGGTAAAAAACGAAAAAAAAAAAATTTTGCACAAAAATTTTTTTTCTTCAAATCGACTTAAAACCGGTTGTAACTAATTCTTACATTAATGCGATTACTAAATAAATTAACAACTTTTAGAAAAAGTGTCAAAAAGTGGGTAAAAAACGAAAAAAAAAAAAATTTTTCCCACAAATTTTTTTTTCTTCAAATCGACTTAAAACCGGTTGTAACTAATTCTTACATTAATGCGATTACTAAATAAATTAACAACTTTTAGAAAAAGTGTCAAAAAGTGGGTAAAAAACGAAAAAAAAAAAATTTTGCACAAAAATTTTTTTTCTTCAAATCGACTTAAAACCGGTTGTAACTAATTCTTACATTAATGCGATTACTAAATAAATTAACAACTTTTAGAAAAAGTGTCAAAAAGTGGGTAAAAAGCGAAAAAAAAAAAATTTTGCACAAAAAATTTTTTTTTCTTCAAATCGACTTAAAACCGGTTGTAACTAATTCTTACATTAATGCGATTACTAAATAAATTAACAACTTTTAGAAAAAGTGTCAAAAAGTGGGTAAAAAACGAAAAAAAAAAATTTTGCACAAAAATTTTTTTTTCTTCAAATCGACTTAAAACCGGTTGTAACTAGTTCTTACATTAATGCGATTACTACATAAATTAACAACTTTTAGAAAAAGTGTCAAAAAGTGGGTAAAAAACAAAAAAAAAAAAATTTTGCACAAAAAATTTTTTTTCTTCAAATCGACTTAAAACCGGTTGTAACTAATTCTTACATTAATGCGATTACTAAATAAATTAACAACTTTTAGAAAAAGTGTCAAAAAGTGGGTAAAAAACGAAAAAAAAAAATTTTGCACAAAAAATTTTTTTTTCTTCAAATCGACTTAAAACCGGTTGTAACTAATTCTTACATTAATGCGATTACTAAATAAATTAACAACTTTTAGAAAAAGTGTCAAAAAGTGGGTAAAAAACGAAAAAAAAAAAAAAATTTTGCACAAAAATTTTTTTTTCTTCAAATCGACTTAAAACCGGTTGTAACTAATTCTTACATTAATGCGATTACTAAATAAATTAACAACTTTTAGAAAAAGTGTCAAAAAGTGGGTAAAAAACGAAAAAAAACAAAAATTTTGCACAAAAATTTTTTTTCTTCAAATCGACTTAAAACCGGTTGTAACTAATTCTTACATTAATGCGATTACTAAATAAATTAACAACTTTTAGAAAAAGTGTCAAAAAGTGGGTAAAAAACGAAAAAAAAAAAAATTTTGGACAAAAATTTTTTTTCTTCAAATCGACTTAAAACCGGTTGTAACTAATTCTTACATTAATGCGATTACTAAATAAATTAACAACTTTTAGAAAAAGTGTCAAAAAGTGGGTAAAAAACGAAAAAAAAACAAAAATTTTGCACAAAAATTTTTTTTTCTTCAAATCGACTTAAAACCGGTTGTAACTAATTCTTACATTAATGCGATTACTAAACAAATTAACAACTTTTAGAAAAAGTGTCAAAAAGTGGGTAAAAAACGAAAAAAAAAAATTTTGCACAAAAATTTTTTTTTCTTCAAATCGACTTAAAACCGGTTGTAACTAATTCTTACATTAATGCGATTACTAAATAAATTAACAACTTTTAGAAAAAGTGTCAAAAAGTGGGTAAAAAACGAAAAAAAAAAAATTTTGCACAAAAAATTTTTTTTCTTCAAATCGACTTAAAACCGGTTGTAACTAATTCTTACATTAATGCGATTACTAAATAAATTAACAACTTTTAGAAAAAGTGTCAAAAAGTGGGTAAAAAACGAAAAAAAAAAAAATTTTGCACAAAAAATTTTTTTTCTTCAAATCGACTTAAAACCGGTTGTAACTAATTCTTACATTAATGCGATTACTAAATAAATTAACAACTTTTAGAAAAAGTGTCAAAAAGTGGGTAAAAAACGAAAAAAAAAAATTTTTGCACAAACATTTTTTTTCTTCTTATCGACTTAAAACCGGTTGTAACTAATTCTTACATTAATGCGATTACTAAATAAATTAACAACTTTTAGAAAAAGTGTCAAAAAGTGGGTAAAAAACGAAAAAAAAAAAATTTTTGCACAAAAATTTTTTTTTCTTCAAATCGACTTAAAACCGGTTGTAACTAATTCTTACATTAATGCGATTACTAAATAAATTAACAACTTTTAGAAAAAGTGTCAAAAAGTGGGTAAAAAACGAAAAAAAAAAAATTTTGCACAAAAATTTTTTTTTCTTCAAATCGACTTAAAACCGGTTGTAACTAGTTCTTACATTAATGCGATTACTAAATAAATTAACAACTTTTAGAAAAAGTGTCAAAAAGTGGGTAAAAAACGAAAAAAAAAAAAATTTTGCACAAAAATTTTTTTTTCTTCAAATCGACTTAAAACCGGTTGTAACTAATTCTTACATTAATGCGATTACTAAATAAATTAACAACTTTTAGAAAAAGTGTCAAAAAGTGGGTAAAAAACGAAAAAAAAAAAATTTTGCACAAAATTTTTTTTTTCTTCAAATCGACTTAAAACCGGTTGTAACTAATTCTTACATTAATGCGATTACTAAATAAATTAACAACTTTTAGAAAAAGTGTCAAAAAACGGGTAAAAAGCGAGAAAAAAAAAAATTTTGCACAAAAATTTTTTTTTCTTCAAATCGACTTAAAACCGGTTGTAACTAATTCTTACATTAATGCGATTACTAAATAAATTAACAACTTTTAGAAAAAGTGTCAAAAAGTGGGTAAAAAACGAAAAAAAAAAAATTTTGCACAAAAATTTTTTTTTCTTCAAATCGACTTAAAACCGGTTGTAACTAATTCTTACATTAATGCGATTACTAAATAAATTAACAACTTTTAGAAAAAGTGTCAAAAAGTGGGTAAAAAACGAAAAAAAAAAATTTTTGCACAAAAAATTTTTTTTCTTCAAATCGACTTAAAACCGGTTGTAACTAATTCTTACATTAATGCGATTACTAAATAAATTAACAACTTTTAGAAAAAGTGTCAAAAAGTGGGTAAAAAACGAAAAAAAAAAAAAATTTTGCACAAAAATTTTTTTTTCTTCAAATCGACTTAAAACCGGTTGTAACTAATTCTTACATTAATGCGATTACTAAATAAATTAACAACTTTTAGAAAAAGTGTCAAAAAGTGGGTAAAAAACGAAAAAAAACAAAAATTTTGCACAAAAATTTTTTTTTCTTCAAATCGACTTAAAACCGGTTGTAACTAATTCTTACATTAATGCGATTACTAAATAAATTAACAACTTTTAGAAAAAGTGTCAAAAAGTGGGTAAAAAACGAAAAAAAAAAAAATTTTGGACAAAAATTTTTTTTTCTTCAAATCGACTTAAAACCGGTTGTAACTAATTCTTACATTAATGCGATTACTAAATAAATTAACAACTTTTAGAAAAAGTGTCAAAAAGTGGGTAAAAAACGAAAAAAAAACAAAAATTTTGCACAAAAATTTTTTTTTCTTCAAATCGACTTAAAACCGGTTGTAACTAATTCTTACATTAATGCGATTACTAAACAAATTAACAACTTTTAGAAAAAGTGTCAAAAAGTGGGTAAAAAACGAAAAAAAAAAAATTTTGCACAAAAATTTTTTTTTCTTCAAATCGACTTAAAACCGGTTGTAACTAATTCTTACATTAATGCGATTACTAAATAAATTAACAACTTTTAGAAAAAGTGTCAAAAAGTGGGTAAAATTTTGCACAAAAAATTTTTTTTCTTCAAATCGACTTAAAACCGGTTGTAACTAATTCTTACATTAATGCGATTACTAAATAAATTAACAACTTTTAGAAAAAGTGTCAAAAAGTGGGTAGAAAACGAAAAAAAAAAAATTTTTGGACAAAAATTTTTTTTCTTCAAATCGACTTAAAACCGGTTGTAACTAATTCTTACATTAATGCGATTACTAAATAAATTAACAACTTTTAGAAAAAGTGTCAAAAAGTGGGTAAAAAACGAAAAAAAAAAAATTTTGCACAAAAAATTTTTTTTCTTTAAATCGACTTAAAACCGGTTGTAACTAATTCTTACATTAATGCGATTACTAAATAAATTAACAACTTTTAGAAAAAGTGTCAAAAAGTGGGTAAAAAACGAAAAAAAAAAATTTTGCACAAAAAATTTTTTTTCTTCAAATCGACTTAAAACCGGTTGTAACTAATTCTTACATTAATGCGATTACTAAATAAATTAACAACTTTTAGAAAAAGTGTCAAAAAGTGGGTAAAAAACGAAAAAAAAAAAAATTTTGCACAAAAATTTTTTTTTCTTTAAATCGACTTAAAACCGGTTGTAACTAATTCTTACATTAATGCGATTACTAAATAAATTAACAACTTTTAGAAAAAGTGTCAAAAAGTGGGTAAAAAACGAAAAAAAAAAAAATTTTGCACCAAAAATTTTTTTCTTCAAATCGACTTAAAACCGGTTGTAACTAATTCTTACATTAATGCGATTACTAAATAAATTAACAACTTTTAGAAAAAGTGTCAAAAAGTGGGTAAAAAACGAAAAAAAAAAATTTTGCACAAAAATTTTTTTTTCTTCAAATCGACTTAAAACCGGTTGTAACTAATTCTTACATTAATGCGATTACTAAATAAATTAACAACTTTTAGAAAAAGTGTCAAAAAGTGGGTAAAAAACGAAAAAAAAAAATTTTGCACAAAAATTTTTTTTTCTTCAAATCGACTTAAAACCGGTTGTAACTAATTCTTACATTAATGCGATTACTAAATAAATTAACAACTTTTAGAAAAAGTGTCAAAAAGTGGGTAAAAAACGAAAAAAAAAAAATTTTGCACAAAAATTTTTTTTTCTTCAAATCGACTTAAAACCGGTTGTAACTAATTCTTACATTAATGCGATTACTAAATAAATTAACAACTTTTAGAAAAAGTGTCAAAAAGTGGGTAAAAAACGAAAAAAAAAAAAATTTTGCACAAAAATTTTTTTTTCTTCAAATCGACTTAAAACCGGTTGTAACTAATTCTTATATTAATGCGATTACTAAATAAATTAACAACTTTTAGAAAAAGTGTCAAAAAGTGGGTAAAAGACGAAAAAAAACAAAAATTTAGCACAAACATTTTTTTTTCTTCAAATCGACTTAAAACCGGTTGTAACTAATTCTTACATTAATGCGATTACTAAATAAATTAACAACTTTTAGAAAAAGTGTCAAAAAGTGGGTAAAAAACGAAAAAAAAAAAAAATTTTGCACAAAAATTTTTTTTTCTTCAAATCGACTTAAAACCGGTTGTAACTAATTCTTACATTAATGCGATTACTAAATAAATTAACAACTTTTAGAAAAAGTGTCAAAAAGTGGGTAAAAAACGAAAAAAAAAAATTTTGCACAAAAATTTTTTTTCTTCAAATCGACTTAAAACCGGTTGTAACTAATTCTTACATTAATGCGATTACTAAATAAATTAACAACTTTTAGAAAAAGTGTCAAAAAGTGGGTAAAAAACGAAAAAAAAAAAAATTTGCACAAACATTTTTTTTCTTCAAATCGACTTAAAACCGGCTGTAACTAATTCTTACATTAATGCGATTACTAAATAAATTAACAACTTTTAGAAAAAGTGTCAAAAAGTGGGTAAAAAACGAAAAAAAAAAAAATTTTGCACAAAAATTTTTTTTCTTCAAATCGACTTAAAACCGGTTGTAACTAATTCTTACATTAATGCGATTACTAAATAAATTAACAACTTTTAGAAAAAGTGTCAAAAAGTGGGTAAAAAACGAAAAAAAAAAATTTTTGCACAAAAATTTTTTTTCTTCAAATCGACTTAAAACCGGTTGTAACTAATTCTTACATTAATGCGATTACTAAATAAATTAACAACTTTTAGAAAAAGTGTCAAAAAGTGGGTAAAAAACGAAAAAAAAAAATTTTGCACAAAAATTTTTTTTTCTTCAAATCGACTTAAAACCGGTTGTAACTAATTCTTACATTAATGCGATTACTAAATAAATTAACAACTTTTAGAAAAAGTGTCAAAAAACGGGTAAAAAGCGAGAAAAAAAAAAATTTTGCACAAAAATTTTTTTTTCTTCAAATCGACTTAAAACCGGTTGTAACTAATTCTTACATTAATGCGATTACTAAATAAATTAACAACTTTTAGAAAAAGTGTCAAAAAGTGGGTAAAAAACGAAAAAAAAAAAATTTTGCACAAAAATTTTTTTTTCTTCAAATCGACTTAAAACCGGTTGTAACTAGTTCTTACATTAATGCGATTACTAAATAAATTAACAACTTTTAGAAAAAGTGTCAAAAAGTGGGTAAAAAACGAAAAAAAAAAAAATTTTGCACAAAAATTTTTTTTTCTTCAAATCGACTTAAAACCGGTTGTAACTAATTCTTACATTAATGCGATTACTAAATAAATTAACAACTTTTAGAAAAAGTGTCAAAAAGTGGGTAAAAAACGAAAAAAAAAAATTTTGCACAAAATTTTTTTTTTCTTCAAATCGACTTAAAACCGGTTGTAACTAATTCTTACATTAATGCGATTACTAAATAAATTAACAACTTTTAGAAAAAGTGTCAAAAAACGGGTAAAAAGCGAGAAAAAAAAAAATTTTGCACAAAAATTTTTTTTTCTTCAAATCGACTTAAAACCGGTTGTAACTAATTCTTACACTAATGCGATTACTAAATAAATTAACAACTTTTAGAAAAAGTGTCAAAAAGTGGGTAAAAAACGAAAAAAAAAAAATTTTGCACAAAAATTTTTTTTTCTTCAAATCGACTTAAAACCGGTTGTAACTAATTCTTACATTAATGCGATTACTAAATAAATTAACAACTTTTAGAAAAAGTGTCAAAAAGTGGGTAAAAAACGAAAAAAAAAAATTTTTGCACAAAAAATTTTTTTTCTTCAAATCGACTTAAAACCGGTTGTAACTAATTCTTACATTAATGCGATTACTAAATAAATTAACAACTTTTAGAAAAAGTGTCAAAAAGTGGGTAAAAAACGAAAAAAAAAAATTTTTGCACAAAAATTTTTTTTCTTCAAATCGACTTAAAACCGGTTGTAACTAATTCTTACATTAATGCGATTACTAAATAAATTAACAACTTTTAGAAAAAGTGTCAAAAAGTGGGTAAAAAACGAAAAAAAAAAATTTTGCACAAAAATTTTTTTTTCTTCAAATCGACTTAAAACCGGTTGTAACTAATTCTTACATTAATGCGATTACTAAATAAATTAACAACTTTTAGAAAAAGTGTCAAAAAGTGGGTAAAAAACGAAAAAAAAAAAAATTTTGCACAAAAATTTTTTTTCTTCAAATCGACTTAAAACCGGTTGTAACTAATTCTTACATTAATGCGATTACTAAATAAATTAACAACTTTTAGAAAAAGTGTCAAAAAGTGGGTAAAAAACGAAAAAAAAAAAATTTTTGCACAAAAATTTTTTTTCTTCAAATCGACTTAAAACCGGTTGTAACTAATTCTTACATTAATGCGATTACTAAATAAATTAACAACTTTTAGAAAAAGTGTCAAAAAGTGGGTAAAAAACGAAAAAAAAAAATTTTGCACAAAAATTTTTTTTTCTTCAAATCGACTTAAAACCGGTTGTAACTAATTCTTACATTAATGCGATTACTAAATAAATTAACAAATTTTAGAAAAAGTGTCAAAAAACGGGTAAAAAGCGAGAAAAAAAAAAATTTTCCACAAAAATTTTTTTTTCTTCAAATCGACTTAAAACCGGTTGTAACTAATTCTTACATTAATGCGATTACTAAATAAATTAACAACTTTTAGAAAAAGTGTCAAAAAACGGGGTAAAAAGCGAGAAAAAAAAAAATTTTGCACAAAAATTTTTTTTTCTTCAAATCGACTTAAAACCGGTTGTAACTAATTCTTACATTAATGCGATTACTAAATAAATTAACAACATTTAGAAAAAGTGTCAAAAAGTGGGTAAAAAACGAAAAAAAAAAAATTTTGCACAAAAATTTTTTTTCTTCAAATCGACTTAAAACCGGTTGTAACTAATTCTTACATTAATGCGATTACTAAATAAATTAACAACTTTTAGAAAAAGTGTCAAAAAGTGGGTAAAAAACGAAAAAAAAAAATTTTGCACAAAAAATTTTTTTTCTTCAAATCGACTTAAAACCGGTTGTAACTAATTCTTACATTAATGCGATTACTAAATAAATTAACAACTTTTAGAAAAAGTGTCAAAAAGTGGGTAAAAAACGAAAAAAAAAAAAAAATTTTGCACAAAAATTTTTTTTTCTTCAAATCGACTTAAAACCGGTTGTAACTAATTCTTACATTAATGCGATTACTAAATAAATTAACAACTTTTAGAAAAAGTGTCAAAAAGTGGGTAAAAAACGAAAAAAAACAAAAATTTTGCACAAAAATTTTTTTTTCTTCAAATCGACTTAAAACCGGTTGTAACTAATTCTTACATTAATGCGATTACTAAATAAATTAACAACTTTTAGAAAAAGTGTCAAAAAGTGGGTAAAAAACGAAAAAAAAAAAAATTTTGGACAAAAATTTTTTTTTTCTTCAAATCGACTTAAAACCGGTTGTAACTAATTCTTACATTAATGCGATTACTAAATAAATTAACAACTTTTAGAAAAAGTGTCAAAAAGTGGGTAAAAAACGAAAAAAAAACAAAAATTTTGCACAAAAATTTTTTTTTCTTCAAATCGACGACTTAAAACCGGTTGTAACTAATTCTTACATTAATGCGATTACTAAACAAATTAACAACTTTTAGAAAAAGTGTCAAAAAGTGGGTAAAAAACGAAAAAAAAAAAATTTTGCACAAAAATTTTTTTTTCTTCAAATCGACTTAAAACCGGTTGTAACTAATTCTTACATTAATGCGATTACTAAATAAATTAACAACTTTTAGAAAAAGTGTCAAAAAGTGGGTAAAAAATTTTGCACAAAAATTTTTTTTCTTCAAATCGACTTAAAACCGGTTGTAACTAATTCTTACATTAATGCGATTACTAAATAAATTAACAACTTTTAGAAAAAGTGTCAAAAAGTGGGTAGAAAACGAAAAAAAAAAAAATTTTGCACAAAAATTTTTTTTTCTTCAAATCGACTTAAAACCGGTTGTAACTAATTCTTACATTAATGCGATTACTAAATAAATTAACAACTTTTAGAAAAAGTGTCAAAAAGTGGGTAAAAAACGAAAAAAAAAAAATTTTGCACAAAAATTTTTTTTTCTTCAAATCGACTTAAAACCGGTTGTAACTAATTCTTACATTAATGCGATTACTAAATAAATTAACAACTTTTAGAAAAAGTGTCAAAAAGTGGGTAAAAAACGAAAAAAAAAAAATTTTGCACAAAAAATTTTTTTTCTTCAAATCGACTTAAAACCGGTTGTAACTAATTCTTACATTAATGCGATTACTAAATAAATTAACAACTTTTAGAAAAAGTGTCAAAAAGTGGGTAAAAAACGAAAAAAAAAAAATTTTGCACAAAAATTTTTTTTTCTTTAAATCGACTTAAAACCGGTTGTAACTAATTCTTACATTAATGCGATTACTAAATAAATTAACAACTTTTAGAAAAAGTGTCAAAAAGTGGGTAAAAAACGAAAAAAAAAAAATTTTGCACCAAAAATTTTTTTTCTTCAAATCGACTTAAAACCGGTTGTAACTAATTCTTACATTAATGCGATTACTAAATAAATTAACAACTTTTAGAAAAAGTGTCAAAAAGTGGGTAAAAAACAAAAAAAAAAAATTTTGCACAAAAATTTTTTTTTCTTCAAATCGACTTAAAACCGGTTGTAACTAATTCTTACATTAATGCGATTACTAAATAAATTAACAACTTTTAGAAAAAGTGTCAAAAAGTGGGTAAAAAACGAAAAAAAAAAATTTTGCACAAACATTTTTTTTTCTTCAAATCGACTTAAAACCGGTTGTAACTAATTCTTACATTAATGCGATTACTAAATAAATTAACAACTTTTAGAAAAAGTGTCAAAAAGTGGGTAAAAAACGAAAAAAAAAAAATTTTGCACAAAAATTTTTTTTTCTTCAAATCGACTTAAAACCGGTTGTAACTAATTCTTACATTAATGCGATTACTAAATAAATTAACAACTTTTAGAAAAAGTGTCAAAAAGTGGGTAAAAAACGAAAAAAAAAAAAATTTTGCACAAAAATTTTTTTTCTTCAAATCGACTTAAAACCGGTTGTAACTAATTCTTATATTAATGCGATTACTAAATAAATTAACAACTTTTAGAAAAAGTGTCAAAAAGTGGGTAAAAGACGAAAAAAAACAAAAATTTAGCACAAACATTTTTTTTTCTTCAAATCGACTTAAAACCGGTTGTAACTAGTTCTTACATTAATGCGATTACTAAATAAATTAACAACTTTTAGAAAAAGTGTCAAAAAGTGGGTAAAAAACGAAAAAAAAAAAAATTTTGCACAAAAATTTTTTTTCTTCAAATCGACTTAAAACCGGTTGTAACTAATTCTTACATTAATGCGATTACTAAATAAATTAACAACTTTTAGAAAAAGTGTCAAAAAGTGGGTAAAAAACGAAAAAAAAAAAATTTTGCACAAAAATTTTTTTTCTTCAAATCGACTTAAAACCGGTTGTAACTAATTCTTACATTAATGCGATTACTAAATAAATTAACAACTTTTAGAAAAAGTGTCAAAAAGTGGGTAAAAAACGAAAAAAAAAAAATTTCCACAAACATTTTTTTTCTTCAAATCGACTTAAAACCGGCTGTAACTAATTCTTACATTAATGCGATTACTAAATAAATTAACAACTTTTAGAAAAAGTGTCAAAAAGTGGGTAAAAAACGAAAAAAAAAAAATTTTGCACAAAAATTTTTTTTCTTCAAATCGACTTAAAACCGGTTGTAACTAATTCTTACATTAATGCGATTACTAAATAAATTAACAACTTTTAGAAAAAGTGTCAAAAAGTGGGTAAAAAACGAAAAAAAAAAATTTTTCCACAAAAATTTTTTTTCTTCAAATCGACTTAAAACCGGTTGTAACTAATTCTTACATTAATGCGATTACTAAATAAATTAACAACTTTTAGAAAAAGTGTCAAAAAGTGGGTAAAAAACGAAAAAAAAAAATTTTGCACAAAAATTTTTTTTTCTTCAAATCGACTTAAAACCGGTTGTAACTAATTCTTACATTAATGCGATTACTAAATAAATTAACAACTTTTAGAAAAAGTGTCAAAAAGTGGGTAAAAAACGAAAAAAAAAAAAATTTTGCACAAAAATTTTTTTTCTTCAAATCGACTTAAAACCGGTTGTAACTAATTCTTACATTAATGCGATTACTAAATAAATTAACAACTTTTAGAAAAAGTGTCAAAAAGTGGGTAAAAAACGAAAAAAAAAAAAATTTGCACAAAAATTTTTTTTCTTCAAATCGACTTAAAACCGGTTGTAACTAATTCTTACATTAATGCGATTACTAAATAAATTAACAACTTTTAGAAAAAGTGTCAAAAAGTGGGTAAAAAACGAAAAAAAAAAAAATTTTGCACAAAAATTTTTTTTCTTCAAATCGACTTAAAACCGGTTGTAACTAATTCTTACATTAATGCGATTACTAAATAAATTAACAACTTTTAGAAAAAGTGTCAAAAAGTGGGTAAAAAACGAAAAAAAAAAATTTTGCACAAAAACTTTTTTTTCTTCAAATCGACTTAAAACCGGTTGTAACTAATTCTTACATTAATGCGATTACTAAATAAATTAACAACTTTTAGAAAAAGTGTCAAAAAGTGGGTAAAAAACGAAAAAAAAACAAAAATTTTGCACAAAAATTTTTTTTCTTCAAATCGACTTAAAACCGGTTGTAACTAATTCTTACATTAATGCGATTACTAAATAAATTAACAACTTTTAGAAAAAGTGTCAAAAAGTGGGTAAAAAACGAAAAAAAAAAAATTTTGCACAAAAATTTTTTTTTCTTCAAATCGACTTAAAACCGGTTGTAACTAATTCTTACATTAATGCGATTACTAAATAAATTAACAACTTTTAGAAAAAGTGTCAAAAAGTGGGTAAAAAACGAAAAAAAAAAATTTTTCCACAAAAATTTTTTTTCTTCAAATCGACTTAAAACCGGTTGTAACTAATTCTTACATTAATGCGATTACTAAATAAATTAACAACTTTTAGAAAAAGTGTCAAAAAGTGGGTAAAAAACGAAAAAAAAAAATTTTGCACAAAAATTTTTTTTTCTTCAAATCGACTTAAAACCGGTTGTAACTAATTCTTACATTAATGCGATTACTAAATAAATTAACAACTTTTAGAAAAAGTGTCAAAAAGTGGGTAAAAAACGAAAAAAAAAAAAATTTTGCACAAAAATTTTTTTTCTTCAAATCGACTTAAAACCGGTTGTAACTAATTCTTACATTAATGCGATTACTAAATAAATTAACAACTTTTAGAAAAAGTGTCAAAAAGTGGGTAAAAAACGAAAAAAAAAAAAATTTGCACAAAAATTTTTTTTCTTCAAATCGACTTAAAACCGGTTGTAACTAATTCTTACATTAATGCGATTACTAAATAAATTAACAACTTTTAGAAAAAGTGTCAAAAAGTGGGTAAAAAACGAAAAAAAAAAAAATTTTGCACAAAAATTTTTTTTCTTCAAATCGACTTAAAACCGGTTGTAACTAATTCTTACATTAATGCGATTACTAAATAAATTAACAACTTTTAGAAAAAGTGTCAAAAAGTGGGTAAAAAACGAAAAAAAAAAATTTTGCACAAAAACTTTTTTTTCTTCAAATCGACTTAAAACCGGTTGTAACTAATTCTTACATTAATGCGATTACTAAATAAATTAACAACTTTTAGAAAAAGTGTCAAAAAGTGGGTAAAAAACGAAAAAAAAACAAAAATTTTGCACAAAAATTTTTTTTCTTCAAATCGACTTAAAACCGGTTGTAACTAATTCTTACATTAATGCGATTACTAAATAAATTAACAACTTTTAGAAAAAGTGTCAAAAAGTGGGTAAAAAACGAAAAAAAAAAAATTTTGCACAAAAATTTTTTTTTCTTCAAATCGACTTAAAACCGGTTGTAACTAATTCTTACATTAATGCGATTACTAAATAAATTAACAACTTTTAGAAAAAGTGTCAAAAAGTGATAAAAAAAACGAAAAAAAAAAATTTTGTGGAAAATTTTTTTTTCTTCAAATCGACTTAAAACCGGTTGTAACTAATTCTTACATTAATGCGATTACTAAATAAATTAACAACTTTTAGAAAAAGTGTCAAAAAGTGGGTAAAAAACGAAAAAAAAAAAAATTTTGCACAAAAATTTTTTTTTCTTCAAATCGACTTAAAACCGGTTGTAACTAATTCTTACATTAATGCGATTACTAAATAAATTAACAACTTTTAGAAAAAGTGTCAAAAAGTGGGTAAAAAACGAAAAAAAAAAAAATTTTGCACAAAAATTTTTTTTCTTCAAATCGACTTAAAACCGGTTGTAACTAATTCTTACATTAATGCGATTACTAAATAAATTAACAACTTTTAGAAAAAGTGTCAAAAAGTGGGTAAAAAACGAAAAAAAAAAATTTTTGCACAAAAATTTTTTTTTCTTTAAATCGACTTAAAACCGGTTGTAACTAATTCTTACATTAATGCGATTACTAAATAAATTAACAACTTTTAGAAAAAGTGTCAAAAAGTGGGTAAAAAACGAAAAAAAAACAAAAATTTTGCACAAACATTTTTTTTTCTTCAAATCGACTTAAAACCGGTTGTAACTAATTCTTACAATGCGATTACTAAATAAATTAACAACTTTTAGAAAAAGTGTCAAAAAGTGGGTAAAAAACGAAAAAAAAACAAAAATTTTGCACAAACATTTTTTTTTCTTCAAATCGACTTAAAACCGGTTGTAACTAATTCTTACAATGCGATTACTAAATAAATTAACAACTTTTAGAAAAAGTGTCAAAAAGTGGGTAAAAAACGAAAAAAAAAAAATTTTGCACAAAAATTTTTTTTTCTTCAAATCGACTTAAAACCGGTTGTAACTAATTCTTACATTAATGCGATTACTAAATAAATTAACAACTTTTAGAAAAAGTGTCAAAAAGTGGGTAAAAAACGAAAAAAAAAAATTTTTGTGGAAAATTTTTTTTCTTCAAATCGACTTAAAACCGGTTGTAACTAATTCTTACATTAATGCGATTACTAAATAAATTAACAACTTTTAAAAAAAGTGTCAAAAAGTGGGTAAAAAACGAAAAAAAAAAATTTTGCACAAAAATTTTTTTTTCTTCAAATCGACTTAAAACCGGTTGTAACTAATTCTTACATTAATGCGATTACTAAATAAATTAACAACTTTTAGAAAAAGTGTCAAAAAGTGGGTAAAAAACGAAAAAAAAAAATTTTTGCACAAAAATTTTTTTTTCTTTAAATCGACTTAAAACCGGTTGTAACTAATTCTTACATTAATGCGATTACTAAATAAATTAACAACTTTTAGAAAAAGTGTCAAAAAGTGGGTAAAAAACGAAAAAAAAACAAAAATTTTGCACAAACATTTTTTTTTCTTCAAATCGACTTAAAACCGGTTGTAACTAATTCTTACAATGCGATTACTAAATAAATTAACAACTTTTAGAAAAAGTGTCAAAAAGTGGGTAAAAAACGAAAAAAAAACAAAAATTTTGCACAAACATTTTTTTTTCTTCAAATCGACTTAAAACCGGTTGTAACTAATTCTTACAATGCGATTACTAAATAAATTAACAACTTTTAGAAAAAGTGTCAAAAAGTGGGTAAAAAACGAAAAAAAAAAAATTTTGCACAAAAATTTTTTTTTCTTCAAATCGACTTAAAACCGGTTGTAACTAATTCTTACATTAATGCGATTACTAAATAAATTAACAACTTTTAGAAAAAGTGTCAAAAAGTGGGTAAAAAACGAAAAAAAAAAATTTTTGTGGAAAATTTTTTTTCTTCAAATCGACTTAAAACCGGTTGTAACTAATTCTTACATTAATGCGATTACTAAATAAATTAACAACTTTTAAAAAAAGTGTCAAAAAGTGGGTAAAAAACGAAAAAAAAAAATTTTGCACAAAAATTTTTTTTTCTTCAAATCGACTTAAAACCGGTTGTAACTAATTCTTACATTAATGCGATTACTAAATAAATTAACAACTTTTAGAAAAAGTGTCAAAAAGTGGGTAAAAAACGAAAAAAAAAAAATTTTGCACAAAAATTTTTTTTTCTTCAAATCGACTTAAAACTGGTTGTAACTAATTCTTACATTAATGCGATTACTAAATAAATTAACAACTTTTAGAAAAAGTGTCAAAAAGTGGGTAAAAAACGAAAAAAAAAAAATTTTGCACAAAAATTTTTTTTTCTTCAAATCGACTTAAAACCGGTTGTAACTAATTCTTACATTAATGCGATTACTAAATAAATTAACAACTTTTAGAAAAAGTGTCAAAAAGTGGGTAAAAAACGAAAAAAAAAAATTTTTGTGGAAAAATTTTTTTTCTTCAAATCGACTTAAAACCGGTTGTAACTAATTCTTACATTAATGCGATTACTAAATAAATTAACAACTTTTAGAAAAAGTGTCAAAAAGTGGGTAAAAAACGAAAAAAAAAAAAATTTTGCACAAAAATTTTTTTTTCTTCAAATCGACTTAAAACCGGTTGTAACTAATTCTTACATTAATGCGATTACTAAATAAATTAACAACTTTTAGAAAAAGTGTCAAAAAGTGGGTAAAAAACGAAAAAAAAAAAAATTTTGCACAAAAATTTTTTTTCTTCAAATCGACTTAAAACCGGTTGTAACTAATTCTTACATTAATGCGATTACTAAATAAATTAACAACTTTTAGAAAAAGTGTCAAAAAGTGGGTAAAAAACGAAAAAAAAAAATTTTTGCACAAAAATTTTTTTTTCTTTAAATCGACTTAAAACCGGTTGTAACTAATTCTTACATTAATGCGATTACTAAATAAATTAACAACTTTTAGAAAAAGTGTCAAAAAGTGGGTAAAAAACGAAAAAAAAACAAAAATTTTGCACAAACATTTTTTTTTCTTCAAATCGACTTAAAACCGGTTGTAACTAATTCTTACAATGCGATTACTAAATAAATTAACAACTTTTAGAAAAAGTGTCAAAAAGTGGGTAAAAAACGAAAAAAAAACAAAAATTTTGCACAAACATTTTTTTTTCTTCAAATCGACTTAAAACCGGTTGTAACTAATTCTTACAATGCGATTACTAAATAAATTAACAACTTTTAGAAAAAGTGTCAAAAAGTGGGTAAAAAACGAAAAAAAAAAAATTTTGCACAAAAATTTTTTTTTCTTCAAATCGACTTAAAACCGGTTGTAACTAATTCTTACATTAATGCGATTACTAAATAAATTAACAACTTTTAGAAAAAGTGTCAAAAAGTGGGTAAAAAACGAAAAAAAAAAATTTTTGTGGAAAATTTTTTTTCTTCAAATCGACTTAAAACCGGTTGTAACTAATTCTTACATTAATGCGATTACTAAATAAATTAACAACTTTTAAAAAAAGTGTCAAAAAGTGGGTAAAAAACGAAAAAAAAAAATTTTGCACAAAAATTTTTTTTTCTTCAAATCGACTTAAAACCGGTTGTAACTAATTCTTACATTAATGCGATTACTAAATAAATTAACAACTTTTAGAAAAAGTGTCAAAAAGTGGGTAAAAAACGAAAAAAAAAAATTTTTGCACAAAAATTTTTTTTTCTTTAAATCGACTTAAAACCGGTTGTAACTAATTCTTACATTAATGCGATTACTAAATAAATTAACAACTTTTAGAAAAAGTGTCAAAAAGTGGGTAAAAAACGAAAAAAAAACAAAAATTTTGCACAAACATTTTTTTTTCTTCAAATCGACTTAAAACCGGTTGTAACTAATTCTTACAATGCGATTACTAAATAAATTAACAACTTTTAGAAAAAGTGTCAAAAAGTGGGTAAAAAACGAAAAAAAAACAAAAATTTTGCACAAACATTTTTTTTTCTTGAAATCGACTTAAAACCGGTTGTAACTAATTCTTACAATGCGATTACTAAATAAATTAACAACTTTTAGAAAAAGTGTCAAAAAGTGGGTAAAAAACGAAAAAAAAAAAATTTTGCACAAAAATTTTTTTTTCTTCAAATCGACTTAAAACCGGTTGTAACTAATTCTTACATTAATGCGATTACTAAATAAATTAACAACTTTTAGAAAAAGTGTCAAAAAGTGGGTAAAAAACGAAAAAAAAAAATTTTTGTGGAAAATTTTTTTTCTTCAAATCGACTTAAAACCGGTTGTAACTAATTCTTACATTAATGCGATTACTAAATAAATTAACAACTTTTAAAAAAAGTGTCAAAAAGTGGGTAAAAAACGAAAAAAAAAAATTTTGCACAAAAATTTTTTTTTCTTCAAATCGACTTAAAACCGGTTGTAACTAATTCTTACATTAATGCGATTACTAAATAAATTAACAACTTTTAGAAAAAGTGTCAAAAAGTGGGTAAAAAACGAAAAAAAAAAAATTTTGCACAAAAATTTTTTTTTCTTCAAATCGACTTAAAACCGGTTGTAACTAATTCTTACATTAATGCGATTACTAAATAAATTAACAACTTTTAGAAAAAGTGTCAAAAAGTGGGTAAAAAACGAAAAAAAAAAAAATTTTGCACAAAAATTTTTTTTCTTCAAATCGACTTAAAACCGGTTGTAACTAATTCTTACATTAATGCGATTACTAAATAAATTAACAACTTTTAGAAAAAGTGTCAAAAAGTGGGTAAAAAACGAAAAAAAAAAAATTTTTGCACAAAAATTTTTTTTTCTTCAAATCGACTTAAAACCGGTTGTAACTAATTCTTACATTAATGCGATTACTAAATAAATTAACAACTTTTAGAAAAAGTGTCAAAAAGTGGGTAAAAAACGAAAAAAAAAAAAATTTTCCACAAAAATTTTTTTTTCTTCAAATCGACTTAAAACCGGTTGTAACTAATTCTTACATTAATGCGATTACTAAATAAATTAACAACTTTTAGAAAAAGTGTCAAAAAGTGGGTAAAAAACGAAAAAAAAAAAAATTTTGCACAAAAATTTTTTTTTCTTCAAATCGACTTAAAACCGGTTGTAACTAATTCTTACATTAATGCGATTACTAAATAAATTAACAACTTTTAGAAAAAGTGTTAAAAAGTGGGTAAAAAACGAAAAAAAAAAAATTTTTGCACAAAAATTTTTGTGGAAAAATTTTTTTTCTTCAAATCGACTTAAAACCGGTTGTAACTAATTCTTACATTAATGCGATTACTAAATAAATTAACAACTTTTAGAAAAAGTGTCAAAAAGTGGGTAAAAAACGAAAAAAAAAAAAATTTTGCACAAAAATTTTTTTTTTTCAAATCGACTTAAAACCGGTTGTAACTAATTCTTACATTAATGCGATTACTAAATAAATTAACAACTTTTAGAAAAAGTGTCAAAAAGTGGGTAAAAAAGGAAAAAAAAAAAAATTTTGCACAAAAATTTTTTTTTCTTTAAATCGACTTAAAACCGGTTGTAACTAATTCTTACATTAATGCGATTACTAAATAAATTAACAACTTTTAGAAAAAGTGTCAAAAAGTGGGTAAAAAACGAAAAAAAAAAAAATTTTGCACAAAAATTTGTTTTTCTTCAAATCGACTTAAAACCGGTTGTAACTAATTCTTACATTAATGCGATTACTAAATAAATTAACAACTTTTAGAAAAAGTGTCAAAAAGTGGGTAAAAAACGAAAAAAAAAAAATTTTGCACAAAAATTTTTTTTCTTCAAATCGACTTAATACCGGTTGTAACTAATTCTTACATTAATGCGATTACTAAATAAATTAACAACTTTTAGAAAAAGTGTCAAAAAGTGGGTAAAAAACGAAAAAAAAAAAATTTTGCACAAAAATTTTTTTTTCTTCAAATCGACTTAAAACCGGTTGTAACTAATTCTTACATTAATGCGATTACTAAATAAATTAACAACTTTTAGAAAAATTGTCAAAAAGTGGGTAAAAAACGAAAAAAAAAAAAATTTTTTGCACAAAAATTTTTTTTCTTCAAATCGACTTAAAACCGGTTGTAACTAATTCTTACATTAATGCGATTACTAAATAAATTAACAACTTTTAGAAAAAGTGTCAAAAAGTGGGTAAAAAACGAAAAAAAAAAAATTTTGCACAAAAATTTTTTTTTCTTCAAATCGACTTAAAACCGGTTGTAACTAATTCTTACATTAATGCGATTACTAAATAAATTAACAACTTTTAGAAAAAGTGTCAAAAAGTGGGTAAAAAACGAAAAAAAAAAAAATTTTCCACAAAAATTTTTTTTTCTTCAAATCGACTTAAAACCGGTTGTAACTAATTCTTACATTAATGCGATTACTAAATAAATTAACAACTTTTAGAAAAAGTGTCAAAAAGTGGGTAAAAAACGAAAAAAAAAAAATTTTTGCACAAACATTTTTTTTTCTTCAAATCGACTTAAAACCGGTTGTAACTAATTCTTACATTAATGCGATTACTAAATAAATTAACAACTTTTAGAAAAAGTGTCAAAAAGTGGGTAAAAAACGAAAAAAAAAAATTTTTCCACAAAAATTTTTTTTCTTCAAATCAACTTAAAACCGGTTGTAACTAATTCTTACATTAATGCGATTACTAAATAAATTAACAACTTTTAGAAAAAGTGTCAAAAAGTGGGTAAAAAACGAAAAAAAAAAATTTTGCACAAAAATTTTTTTTTCTTCAAATCGACTTAAAACCGGTTGTAACTAATTCTTACATTAATGCGATTACTAAATAAATTAACAACTTTTAGAAAAAGTGTCAAAAAGTGGGTAAAAAACGAAAAAAAAAAAAATTTTGCACAAAAATTTTTTTTCTTCAAATCGACTTAAAACCGGTTGTAACTAATTCTTACATTAATGCGATTACTAAATAAATTAACAACTTTTAGAAAAAGTGTCAAAAAGTGGGTAAAAAACGAAAAAAAAAAAAATTTGCACAAAAATTTTTTTTCTTCAAATCGACTTAAAACCGGTTGTAACTAATTCTTACATTAATGCGATTACTAAATAAATTAACAACTTTTAGAAAAAGTGTCAAAAAGTGGGTAAAAAACGAAAAAAAAAAAAATTTTGCACAAAAATTTTTTTTCTTCAAATCGACTTAAAACCGGTTGTAACTAATTCTTACATTAATGCGATTACTAAATAAATTAACAACTTTTAGAAAAAGTGTCAAAAAGTGGGTAAAAAACGAAAAAAAAAAATTTTGCACAAAAACTTTTTTTTCTTCAAATCGACTTAAAACCGGTTGTAACTAATTCTTACATTAATGCGATTACTAAATAAATTAACAACTTTTAGAAAAAGTGTCAAAAAGTGGGTAAAAAACGAAAAAAAAACAAAAATTTTGCACAAAAATTTTTTTTCTTCAAATCGACTTAAAACCGGTTGTAACTAATTCTTACATTAATGCGATTACTAAATAAATTAACAACTTTTAGAAAAAGTGTCAAAAAGTGGGTAAAAAACGAAAAAAAAAAAATTTTGCACAAAAATTTTTTTTTCTTCAAATCGACTTAAAACCGGTTGTAACTAATTCTTACATTAATGCGATTACTAAATAAATTAACAACTTTTAGAAAAAGTGTCAAAAAGTGGGTAAAAAACGAAAAAAAAAAATTTTTGTGGAAAAATTTTTTTTCTTCAAATCGACTTAAAACCGGTTGTAACTAATTCTTACATTAATGCGATTACTAAATAAATTAACAACTTTTAGAAAAAGTGTCAAAAAGTGGGTAAAAAACGAAAAAAAAAAAAATTTTGCACAAAAATTTTTTTTTCTTCAAATCGACTTAAAACCGGTTGTAACTAATTCTTACATTAATGCGATTACTAAATAAATTAACAACTTTTAGAAAAAGTGTCAAAAAGTGGGTAAAAAACGAAAAAAAAAAAAATTTTGCACAAAAATTTTTTTTCTTCAAATCGACTTAAAACCGGTTGTAACTAATTCTTACATTAATGCGATTACTAAATAAATTAACAACTTTTAGAAAAAGTGTCAAAAAGTGGGTAAAAAACGAAAAAAAAAAATTTTTGCACAAAAATTTTTTTTTCTTTAAATCGACTTAAAACCGGTTGTAACTAATTCTTACATTAATGCGATTACTAAATAAATTAACAACTTTTAGAAAAAGTGTCAAAAAGTGGGTAAAAAACGAAAAAAAAACAAAAATTTTGCACAAACATTTTTTTTTCTTCAAATCGACTTAAAACCGGTTGTAACTAATTCTTACAATGCGATTACTAAATAAATTAACAACTTTTAGAAAAAGTGTCAAAAAGTGGGTAAAAAACGAAAAAAAAAAAATTTTGCACAAAAATTTTTTTTTCTTCAAATCGACTTAAAACCGGTTGTAACTAATTCTTACATTAATGCGATTACTAAATAAATTAACAACTTTTAGAAAAAGTGTCAAAAAGTGGGTAAAAAACGAAAAAAAAAAATTTTTGTGGAAAATTTTTTTTCTTCAAATCGACTTAAAACCGGTTGTAACTAATTCTTACATTAATGCGATTACTAAATAAATTAACAACTTTTAAAAAAAGTGTCAAAAAGTGGGTAAAAAACGAAAAAAAAAAATTTTGCACAAAAATTTTTTTTTCTTCAAATCGACTTAAAACCGGTTGTAACTAATTCTTACATTAATGCGATTACTAAATAAATTAACAACTTTTAGAAAAAGTGTCAAAAAGTGGGTAAAAAACGAAAAAAAAAAAATTTTGCACAAAAATTTTTTTTTCTTCAAATCGACTTAAAACCGGTTGTAACTAATTCTTACATTAATGCGATTACTAAATAAATTAACAACTTTTAGAAAAAGTGTCAAAAAGTGGGTAAAAAACGAAAAAAAAAAAAATTTTGCACAAAAATTTTTTTTCTTCAAATCGACTTAAAACCGGTTGTAACTAATTCTTACATTAATGCGATTACTAAATAAATTAACAACTTTTAGAAAAAGTGTCAAAAAGTGGGTAAAAAACGAAAAAAAAAAATTTTTGCACAAAAATTTTTTTTTCTTCAAATCGACTTAAAACCGGTTGTAACTAATTCTTACATTAATGCGATTACTAAATAAATTAACAACTTTTAGAAAAAGTGTCAAAAAGTGGGTAAAAAACGAAAAAAAAAAAATTTTCCACAAAAATTTTTTTTTCTTCAAATCGACTTAAAACCGGTTGTAACTAATTCTTACATTAATGCGATTACTAAATAAATTAACAACTTTTAGAAAAAGTGTCAAAAAGTGGGTAAAAAACGAAAAAAAAAAAAATTTTGCACAAAAATTTTTTTTTCTTCAAATCGACTTAAAACCGGTTGTAACTAATTCTTACATTAATGCGATTACTAAATAAATTAACAACTTTTAGAAAAAGTGTTAAAAAGTGGGTAAAAAACGAAAAAAAAAAAATTTTTGCACAAAAATTTTTGTGGAAAAATTTTTTTTCTTCAAATCGACTTAAAACCGGTTGTAACTAATTCTTACATTAATGCGATTACTAAATAAATTAACAACTTTTAGAAAAAGTGTCAAAAAGTGGGTAAAAAACGAAAAAAAAAAAAATTTTGCACAAAAATTTTTTTTTTCAAATCGACTTAAAACCGGTTGTAACTAATTCTTACATTAATGCGATTACTAAATAAATTAACAACTTTTAGAAAAAGTGTCAAAAAGTGGGTAAAAAAGGAAAAAAAAAAAATTTTGCACAAAAATTTTTTTTTCTTTAAATCGACTTAAAACCGGTTGTAACTAATTCTTACATTAATGCGATTACTAAATAAATTAACAACTTTTAGAAAAAGTGTCAAAAAGTGGGTAAAAAACGAAAAAAAAAAAAATTTTGCACAAAAATTTGTTTTTCTTCAAATCGACTTAAAACCGGTTGTAACTAATTCTTACATTAATGCGATTACTAAATAAATTAACAACTTTTAGAAAAAGTGTCAAAAAGTGGGTAAAAAACGAAAAAAAAAAAATTTTGCACAAAAATTTTTTTTCTTCAAATCGACTTAAAACCGGTTGTAACTAATTCTTACATTAATGCGATTACTAAATAAATTAACAACTTTTAGAAAAAGTGTCAAAAAGTGGGTAAAAAACGAAAAAAAAAAAATTTTGCACAAAAATTTTTTTTTCTTCAAATCGACTTAAAACCGGTTGTAACTAATTCTTACATTAATGCGATTACTAAATAAATTAACAACTTTTAGAAAAATTGTCAAAAAGTGGGTAAAAAACGAAAAAAAAAAAAATTTTTTGCACAAAAATTTTTTTTCTTCAAATCGACTTAAAACCGGTTGTAACTAACTCTTACATTAATGCGATTACTAAATAAATTAACAACTTTTAGAAAAAGTGTCAAAAAGTGGGTAAAAAACGAAAAAAAAAAATTTTGCACAAAAATTTTTTTTTCTTCAAATCGACTTAAAACCGGTTGTAACTAATTCTTACATTAATGCGATTACTAAATAAATTAACAACTTTTAGAAAAAGTGTCAAAAAGTGGGTAAAAAACGAAAAAAAAAAAAATTTTCCACAAAAATTTTTTTTTCTTCAAATCGACTTAAAACCGGTTGTAACTAATTCTTACATTAATGCGATTACTAAATAAATTAACAACTTTTAGAAAAAGTGTCAAAAAGTGGGTAAAAAACGAAAAAAAAAAAATTTTTGCACAAACATTTTTTTTTCTTCAAATCGACTTAAAACCGGTTGTAACTAATTCTTACATTAATGCGATTACTAAATAAATTAACAACTTTTAGAAAAAGTGTCAAAAAGTGGGTAAAAAACGAAAAAAAAAAAAATTTTGCACAAAAATTTTTTTTCTTCAAATCGACTTAAAACCGGTTGTAACTAATTCTTACATTAATGCGATTACTAAATAAATTAACAACTTTTAGAAAAAGTGTCAAAAAGTGGGTAAAAAACGAAAAAAAAAAAATTTTGCACAAAAATTTTTTTTTCTTCAAATCGACTTAAAACCGGTTGTAACTAGTTCTTACATTAATGCGATTACTAAATAAATTAACAACTTTTAGAAAAAGTGTCAAAAAGTGGGTAAAAACGAAAAAAAAAAATTTTTGTGGAAAAATTTTTTTTCTTCAAATCGACTTAAAACCGGTTGTAACTAATTCTTACATTAATGCGATTACTAAATAAATTAACAACTTTTAGAAAAAGTGTCAAAAAGTGGGTAAAAAACGAAAAAAAAAAAAATTTTGCACAAAAATTTTTTTTTTTCAAATCGACTTAAAACCGGTTGTAACTAATTCTTACATTAATGCGATTACTAAATAAATTAACAACTTTTAGAAAAAGTGTCAAAAAGTGGGTAAAAAACGAAAAAAAAAAAAATTTTGCACAAAAATTTTTTTTTCTTTAAATCGACTTAAAACCGGTTGTAACTAATTCTTACATTAATGCGATTACTAAATAAATTAACAACTTTTAGAAAAAGTGTCAAAAAGTGGGTAAAAAACGAAAAAAAAAAAAATTTTGCACAAAAATTTTTTTTTCTTCAAATCGACTTAAAACCGGTTGTAACTAATTCTTACATTAATGCGATTACTAAATAAATTAACAACTTTTAGAAAAAGTGTCAAAAAGTGGGTAAAAAACGAAAAAAAAAAAATTTTGCACAAAAATTTTTTTTCTTCAAATCGACTTAAAACCGGTTGTAACTAATTCTTACATTAATGCGATTACTAAATAAATTAACAACTTTTAGAAAAAGTGTCAAAAAGTGGGTAAAAAACGAAAAAAAAAAAAATTTTGCACAAAAATTTTTTTTTCTTCAAATCGACTTAAAACCGGTTGTAACTAATTCTTACATTAATGCGATTACTAAATAAATTAACAACTTTTAGAAAAAGTGTCAAAAGTGGGTAAAAAACGAAAAAAAAAAAATTTTTGCACAAAAATTTTTTTTTCTTCAAATCGACTTAAAACCGGTTGTAACTAATTCTTACATTAATGCGAAAATTTTTTTTCTTCAAATCGACTTAAAATCGGTTGTAACTAATTCTTACATTAATGTGATTACTAAATAAATTAACAACTTTTAGAAAAATTGTCAAAAAGTGGGTAAAAAACGAAAAAAAAAAAAATTTTGCACAAAAATTTTTTTTTCTTCAAATCGACTTAAAACCGGTTGTAACTAATTCTTACATTAATGCGAAAATTTTTTTTCTTCAAATCGACTTAAAACCGGTTGTAACTAATTCTTACATTAATGCGATTACTAAATAAATTAACAACTTTTAGAAAAAGTGTCAAAAAGTGGGTAAAAAACGAAAAAAAAAAAATTTTGCACAAACATTTTTTTTCTTCAAATCGACTTAAGACCGGTTGTAACTAATTCTTACATTAATGCGATTACTAAATAAATTAACAACTTTTAGAAAAAGTGTCAAAAAGTGGGTAAAAAACGAAAAAAAAAAAAAATTTTTGCACAAAAATTTTTTTTTCTTCAAATCGACTTAAAACCGGTTGTAACTAATTCTTACATTAATGCGATTACTAAATAAATTAACAACTTTTAGAAAAAGTGTCAAAAAGTGGGTAAAAAACGAAAAAAAAAAAAATTTTGCACAAAAATTTTTTTTTCTTCAAATCGACTTAAAACCGGTTGTTACTAATTCTTACATTAATGCGATTACTAAATAAATTAACAACTTTTAGAAAAAGTGTCAAAAAGTGGGTAAAAAACGAAAAAAAAAAAATTTTCCACAAAAATTTTTTTTTCTTCAAATCGACTTAAAACCGGTTGTAACTAATTCTTACATTAATGCGATTACTAAATAAATTAACAACTTTTAGAAAAAGTGTCAAAAAGTGGGTAAAAAACGAAAAAAAAAAAATTTTTCCACAAAAATTTTTTTTTCTTCAAATCGACTTAAAACCGGTTGTAACTAATTCTTACATTAATGCGATTACTAAATAAATTAACAACTTTTAGAAAAAGTGTCAAAAAGTGGGTAAAAAACGAAAAAAAAAAAATTTTTGCACAAAAATTTTTTTTTCTTCAAATCGACTTAAAACCGGTTGTAACTAATTCTTACATTAATGCGATTACTAAATAAATTAACAACTTTTAGAAAAAGTGTCAAAAAGCGGGTAAAAAACGAAAAAAAAAAAATTTTTGCACAAAAATGTTTTTTTCTTCAAATCGACTTAAAACCGGTTGTAACTAATTCTTACATTAATGCGATTACTAAATAAATTAACAACTTTTAGAAAAAGTGTCAAAAAGTGGGTAAAAAACGAAAAAAAAAAAAATTTTGCACAAAAATTTTTTTTTCTTCAAATCGACTTAAAACCGGTTGTAACTAGTTCTTACATTAATGCGATTACTAAATAAATTAACAACTTTTAGAAAAAGTGTCGAAAAGTGGGTAAAAAACGAAAAAAAAAATTTTTTGTGGAAAAATGTTTTTTCTTCAAATCGACTTAAAACCGGTTGTAACTAATTCTTACATTAATGCGATTACTAAATAAATTAACAACTTTTAGAAAAAGTGTCAAAAAGTGGGTAAAAAACGAAAAAAAAAAAAATTTTTGCACAAAAATTTTTTTTTCTTCAAATCGACTTAAAACCGGTTGTAACTAATTCTTACATTAATGCGATTACTAAATAAATTAACAACTTTTAGAAAAAGTGTCAAAAAGTGGGTAAAAAACGAAAAAAAAAAATTTTGCACAAAATTTTTTTTTTCTTCAAATCGACTTAAAACCGGTTGTAACTAATTCTTACATTAATGCGATTACTAAATAAATTAACAACTTTTAGAAAAAGTGTCAAAAAGTGGGTAAAAAACGAAAAAAAAAATTTTTGTGGAAAAATTTTTTTTCTTCAAATCGACTTAAAACCGGTTGTAACTAATTCTTACATTAATGCGATTACTAAATAAATTAACAACTTTTAGAAAAAGTGTCAAAAAGTGGGTAAAAAACGAAAAAAAAAAAATTTTGCACAAAAATTTTTTTTCTTCAAATCCACTTAAAACCGGTTGTAACTAATTCTTACATTAATGCGATTACTAAATAAATTAACAACTTTTAGAAAAAGTGTCAAAAAGTGGGTAAAAAACGAAAAAAAAAAAAATTTTGCACAAAATTTTTTTTTTCTTTAAATCGACTTAAAACCGGTTGTAACTAATTCTTACATTAATGCGATTACTAAATAAATTAACAACTTTTAGAAAAAGTGTCAAAAAGTGGGTAAAAAACAAAAAAAAAAAAAATTTCGCACAAAAATTTTTTTTTCTTCAAATCGACTTAAAACCGGTTGTAACTAATTCTTACATTAATGCGATTACTAAATAAATTAACAACTTTTAGAAAAAGTGTCAAAAAGTGGGTAAAAAACGAAAAAAAAAAAAATTTTGCACAAAAATTTTTTTTTCTTAAAATCGACTTAAAACCGGTTGTAACTAATTCTTACATTAATGCGATTACTAAATAAATTAACAACTTTTAGAAAAAGTGTCAAAAAGTGGGTAAAAAACGAAAAAAAAAAAAAATTTTGCACAAAAATTTTTTTTTCTTTAAATCGACTTAAAACCGGTTGTAACTAATTCTTACATTAATGCGATTACTAAATAAATTAACAACTTTTAGAAAAAGTGTCAAAAAGTGGGTAAAAAACGAAAAAAAAAAAAATTTTTGCACAAAAATTTTTTTTTCTTCAAATCGACTTAAAACCGGTTGTAACTAATTCTTACATTAATGCGATTACTAAATAAATTAACAACTTTTAGAAAAAGTGTCAAAAAGTGGGTAAAAAACGAAAAAAAAAAAAAATTTTGCACAAAAATTTTTTTTTCTTCAAATCGACTTAAAACCGGTTGTAACTAATTCTTACATTAATGCGATTACTAAATAAATTAACAACTTTTAGAAAAAGTGTCAAAAAGTGGGTAAAAAACGAAAAAAAAAAAATTTTGCACAAAAATTTTTTTTTCTTCAAATCGACTTAAAACCGGTTGTAACTAATTCTTACATTAATGCGATTACTAAATAAATTAACAACTTTTAGAAAAAGTGTCAAAAAGTGGGTAAAAAACGAAAAAAAAAAAAATTTTGCACAAAAATTTTTTTTCTTCAAATCGACTTAAAACCGGTTGTAACTAATTCTTACATTAATGCGATTACTAAATAAATTAACAACTTTTAGAAAAAGTGTCAAAAAGTGGGTAAAAAACGAAAAAAAAAAAAATTTTGCACAAAAATTTTTTTTTCTTCAAATCAACTTAAAACCGGTTGTAACTAATTCTTACATTAATGCGATTACTTAATAAATTAACAACTTTTAGAAAAAGTGTCAAAAAGTGGGTAAAAAACGAAAAAAAAAAAAATTTTGCACAAAAATTTTTTTTTCTTCAAATCGACTTAAAACCGGTTGTAACTAATTCTTACATTAATGCGATTACTAAATAAATTAACAACTTTTAGAAAAAGTGTCAAAAAGTGGGTAAAAAACGAAAAAAAAAAAATTTTTACATTAATGCGATTACTAAATAAATTAACAACTTTTAGAAAAAGTGTCAAAAAGTGGGTAAAAAACGAAAAAAAAAAAAATTTTGCACAAAATTTTTTTTTTCTTTAAATCGACTTAAAACCGGTTGTAACTAATTCTTACATTAATGCGATTACTAAATAAATTAACAACTTTTAGAAAAAGTGTCAAAAAGTGGGTAAAAAACGAAAAAAAAAAAAATTTCGCACAAAAATTTTTTTTCTTCAAATCGACTTAAAACCGGTTGTAACTAATTCTTACATTAATGCGATTACTAAATAAATTAACAACTTTTAGAAAAAGTGTCAAAAAGTGGGTAAAAAACGAAAAAAAAAAAAATTTTGCACAAAAATTTTTTTTTCTTAAAATCGACTTAAAACCGGTTGTAACTAATTCTTACATTAATGCGATTACTAAATAAATTAACAACTTTTAGAAAAAGTGTCAAAAAGTGGGTAAAAAACGAAAAAAAAAAAAAATTTTTGCACAAAAATTTTTTTTCTTCAAATCGACTTAAAACCGGTTGTAACTAATTCTTACATTAATGCGATTACTAAATAAATTAACAACTTTTAGAAAAAGTGTCAAAAAGTGGGTAAAAAACGAAAAAAAAAAAAAATTTTGCACAAAAATTTTTTTTTCTTCAAATCGACTTAAAACCGGTTGTAACTAATTCTTACATTAATGCGATTACTAAATAAATTAACAACTTTTAGAAAAAGTGTCAAAAAGTGGGTAAAAAACGAAAAAAAAAAAAATTTTGCACAAAAATTTTTTTTTCTTCAAATCGACTTAAAACCGGTTGTAACTAATTCTTACATTAATGCGATTACTAAATAAATTAACAACTTTTAGAAAAAGTGTCAAAAAGTGGGTAAAAAACGAAAAAAAAAAAATTTTGCACAAAAATTTTTTTTCTTCAAATCGACTTAAAACCGGTTGTAACTAATTCTTACATTAATGCGATTACTAAATAAATTAACAACTTTTAGAAAAAGTGTCAAAAAGTGGGTAAAAAACGAAAAAAAAAAAAATTTTGCACAAAAATTTTTTTTTCTTCAAATCAACTTAAAACCGGTTGTAACTAATTCTTACATTAATGCGATTACTTAATAAATTAACAACTTTTAGAAAAAGTGTCAAAAAGTGGGTAAAAAACGAAAAAAAAAAAAATTTTGCACAAAAATTTTTTTTTCTTCAAATCGACTTAAAACCGGTTGTAACTAATTCTTACATTAATGCGATTACTAAATAAATTAACAACTTTTAGAAAAAGTGTCAAAAAGTGGGTAAAAAACGAAAAAAAAAAAATTTTTGCAGAAAAAATTTTTTTTCTTCAAATCGACTTAAAACCGGTTGTAACTAATTCTTACATTAATGCGATTACTAAATAAATTAACAACTTTTAGAAAAAGTGTCAAAAAGTGGGTAAAAAACGAAAAAAAAAAATTGTGCACAAAAATTTTTTTTTCTTCAAATCCACTTAAAACCGGTTGTAACTAATTCTTACATTAATGCGATTACTAAATAAATTAACAACTTTTAGAAAAAGTGTCAAAAGTGGGTAAAAAACGAAAAAAAAAAAAATTTTGCACAAAAATTTTTTTTTCTTCAAATCGACTTAAAACCGGTTGTAACTAATTCTTACATTAATGCGATTACTAAATAAATTAACAACTTTTAGAAAAAGTGTCAAAAAGTGGGTAAAAAACGAAAAAAAAAAAATTTTGCACAAAAATTTTTTTTTCTTCAAATCGACTTAAAACCGGTTGTAACTAATTCTTACATTAATGCGATTACTAAATAAATTAACAACTTTTAGAAAAAGTGTCAAAAAGTGGGTAAAAAACGAAAAAAAAAAAAATTTTGCACAAAAATTTTTTTTTCTTCAAATCGACTTAAAACCGGTTGTAACTAATTCTTACATTAATGCGATTACTAAATAAATTAACAACTTTTAGAAAAAGTGTCAAAAAGTGGGTAAAAAACGAAAAAAAAAAAAATTTTGCGCAAAAATTTTTTTTTCTTCAAATCGACTTAAAACCGGTTGTAACTAATTCTTACATTAATGCGATTACTAAATAAATTAACAACTTTTAGAAAAAGTGTCAAAAAGTGGGTAAAAAACGAAAAAAAAAAAAATTTTGCACAAAAATTTTTTTTTCTTCAAATCGACTTAAAACCGGTTGTAACTAATTCTTACATTAATGCGATTACTAAATAAATTAACAACTTTTAGAAAAAGTGTCAAAAAGTGGGTAAAAAACGAAAAAAAAAAAATTTTTGCACAAAAATTTTTTTTTCTTCAAATCGACTTAAAACCGGTTGTAACTAATTCTTACATTAATGCGATTACTAAATAAATTAACAACTTTTAGAAAAAGTGTCAAAAAGTGGGTAAAAAACGAAAAAAAAAAAAATTTTGCACAAAAATTTTTTTTCTTCAAATCGACTTAAAACCGGTTGTAACTAATTCTTACATTAATGCGATTACTAAATAAATTAACAACTTTTAGAAAAAGTGTCAAAAAGTGGGTAAAAAACGAAAAAAAAAAATTTTTGCACAAAAATTTTTTTTCTTCAAATCGACTTAAAGACGGTTGTAACTAATTCTTACATTAATGCGATTACTAAATAAATTAACAACTTTTAGAAAAAGTGTCAAAAAGTGGGTAAAAAACGAAAAAAAAAAAAAATTTTGCACAAAAATTTTTTTTTCTTCAAATCGACTTAAAACCGGTTGTAACTAATTCTTACGATTACTAAATAAATTAACAACTTTTAGAAAAAGTGTCAAAAAGTGGGTAAAAAACGAAAAAAAACAAAAATTTAGCACAAACATTTTTTTTTCTTCAAATCGACTTAAAACCGGTTGTAACTAATTCTTACATTAATGCGATTACTAAATAAATTAACAACTTTTAGAAAAAGTGTCAAAAAGTGGGTAAAAAACGAAAAAAAAAAAAATTTTGCACAAAAATTTTTTTTTCTTCAAATCGACTTAAAACCGGTTGTAACTAATTCTTACATTAATGAAATTACTAAATAAATTAACAACTTTTAGAAAAAGTGTCAAAAAGTGGGTAAAAAACGAAAAAAAAAAAAATTTTGGACAAAATTTTTTTTTTCTTCAAATCGACTTAAAACCGGTTGTAACTAATTCTTACATTAATGCGATTACTAAATAAATTAACAACTTTTAGAAAAAGTGTCAAAAAGTGGGTAAAAAACGAAAAAAAAAAAAATTTTGCACAAAAATTTTTTTTTCTTCAAATCGACTTAAAACCGGTTGTAACTAATTCTTACATTAATGCGATTACTAAATAAATTAACAACTTTTAGAAAAAGTGTCAAAAAGTGGGTAAAAAACGAAAAAAAAAAAATTTTGCACAAAATTTTTTTTTCTTCAAATCGACTTAAAACCGGTTGTAACTAATTCTTACATTAATGCGATTACTAAATAAATTAACAACTTTTAGAAAAAGTATCAAAAAGTGGGTAAAAAACGAAAAAAAAAAAAAATTTCCACAAAAATTTTTTTTCTTCAAATCGACTTAAAACCGGCTGTAACTAATTCTTACATTAATGCGATTACTAAATAAATTAACAACTTTTAGAAAAAGTGTCAAAAAGTGGGTAAAAAACGAAAAAAAAAAAATTTTGCACAAAATTTTTTTTTCTTCAAATCGACTTAAAACCGGTTGTAACTAATTCTTACATTAATGCGATTACTAAATAAATTAACAACTTTTAGAAAAAGTGTCAAAAAGTGGGTAAAAAACGAAAAAAAAAAAATTTTGCACAAAAATTTTTTTTTCTTCAAATCGACTTAAAACCGGTTGTAACTAATTCTTACATTAATGCGATTACTAAATAAATTAACAACTTTTAGAAAAAGTGTCAAAAAGTGGGTAAAAAACGAAAAAAAAAAAAATTTTGCACAAAAATTTTTTTTCTTCAAATCGACTTAAAACCGGTTGTAACTAATTCTTACATTAATGCGATTACTAAATAAATTAACAACTTTTAGAAAAAGTGTCAAAAAGTGGGTAAAAAACGAAAAAAAAAAAATTTTGCACAAAAACTTTTTTTTCTTCAAATCGACTTAAAACCGGTTGTAACTAATTCTTACATTAATGCGATTACTAAATAAATTAACAACTTTTAGAAAAAGTGTCAAAAAGTGGGTAAAAAACGAAAAAAAAACAAAAATTTTGCACAAAAATTTTTTTTCTTCAAATCGACTTAAAACCGGTTGTAACTAATTCTTACATTAATGCGATTACTAAATAAATTAACAACTTTTAGAAAAAGTGTCAAAAAGTGGGTAAAAAACGAAAAAAAAAAAATTTTGCACAAAAATTTTTATTCTTCAAATCGACTTAAAACCGGTTGTAACTAATTCTTACATTAATGCGATTACTAAATAAATTAACAACTTTTAGAAAAAGTGTCAAAAAGTGGGTAAAAAACGAAAAAAAAAAAAATTTTCCACAAAAATTTTTTTTTCTTCAAATCGACTTAAAACCGGTTGTAACTAATTCTTACATTAATGCGATTACTAAATAAATTAACAACTTTTAGAAAAAGTGGCAAAAAGTGGGTAAAAAACGAAAAAAAAAAAAAATTTTCCACAAAAATTTTTTTTTCTTCAAATCGACTTAAAACCGGTTGTAACTAATTCTTACATTAATGCGATTACTAAATAAATTAACAACTTTTAGAAAAAGTGTCAAAAAGTGGGTAAAAAACGAAAAAAAAAAAATTTTGCACAAAAATTTTTTTTTCTTCAAATCGACTTAAAACCGGTTGTAACTAATTCTTACATTAATGCGATTACTAAATAAATTAACAACTTTTAGAAAAAGTGTCAAAAAGTGGGTAAAAAACGAAAAAAAAAAATTTTGCAGAAAAATTTTTTTTTCTTCAAATCGACTTAAAACCGGTTGTAACTAATTCTTACATTAATGCGATTACTAAATAAATTAACAACTTTTAGAAAAAGTGTCAAAAAGTGGGTAAAAAACGAAAAAAAAAAAATTTTGCACAAAAATTTTTTTTCTTCAAATCGACTTAAAACCGGTTGTAACTAATTCTTACATTAATGCGATTACTAAATAAATTAACAACTTTTAGAAAAAGTGTCAAAAAGTGGGTAAAAAAAGAAAAAAAAAAAAATTTTGCACAAAAATTTTTTTTTCTTCAAATCGACTTAAAACCGGTTGTAACTAATTCTTACATTAATGCGATTACTAAATAAATTAACAACTTTTAGAAAAAGTGTCAAAAAGTGGGTAAAAAACGAAAAAAAAAAAATTTTTGCACAAAAATTTTTTTTCTTCAAATCGACTTAAAACCGGTTGTAACTTATTCTTACATTAATGCGATTACTAAATAAATTAACAACTTTTAGAAAAAGTGTCAAAAAGTGGGTAAAAAACGAAAAAAAAAAAAAATTTTGCACAAAAATTTTTTTTCTTCAAATCGACTTAAAACCGGTTGTAACTAATTCTTACATTAATGCGATTACTAAATAAATTAACAACTTTTAGAAAAAGTGTCAAAAAGTGGGTAAAAAACCAAAAAAAAAAAAAATTTTGCACAAAAATTTTTTTTTCTTCAAATCGACTTAAAACCGGTTGTAACTAATTCTTACATTAATGCGATTACTAAATAAATTAACAACTTTTAGAAAAAGTGTCAAAAAGTGGGTAAAAAACGAAAAAAAAAAAAATTTTGCACAAAAATTTTTTTTTCTTCAAATCGACTTAAAACCGGTTGTAACTAATTCTTACATTAATGCGACTACTAAATAAATTAACAACTTTTAGAAAAAGTGTCAAAAAGTGGGTAAAAAACGAAAAAAAAAAATTTTTGCACCAAAATTTTTTTTTCTTCAAATCGACTTAAAACCGGTTGCAACTAATTCTTACATTAATGCGATTACTAAATAAATTAACAACTTTTAGAAAAAGTGTCAAAAAGTGGGTAAAAAACGAAAAAAAAAAAAAATTTTGCACAAAAATTTTTTTTCTTCAAATCGACTTAAAACCGGTTGTAACTAATTCTTACGATTACTAAATAAATTAACAACTTTTAGAAAAAGTGTCAAAAAGTGGGTAAAAAACGAAAAAAAACAAAAATTTAGCACAAACATTTTTTTTTCTTCAAATCGACTTAAAACCGGTTGTAACTAATTCTTACATTAATGCGATTACTAAATAAATTAACAACTTTTAGAAAAAGTGTCAAAAAGTGGGTAAAAAACGAAAAAAAAAAAAAATTTTGCACAAAAATTTTTTTTTCTTCAAATCGACTTAAAACCGGTTGTAACTAGTTCTTACATTAATGAAATTACTAAATAAATTAACAACTTTTAGAAAAAGTGTCAAAAAGTGGGTAAAAAACAAAAAAAAAAAAATTTTTGCACAAAATTTTTTTTTTCTTCAAATCGACTTAAAACCGGTTGTAACTAATTCTTACATTAATGCGATTACTAAATAAATTAACAACTTTTAGAAAAAGTGTCAAAAAGTGGGTAAAAAACGAAAAAAAAAAAAAATTTTGCACAAAAATTTTTTTTCTTCAAATCGACTTAAAACCGGTTGTAACTAATTCTTACATTAATGCGATTACTAAATAAATTAACAACTTTTAGAAAAAGTGTCAAAAAGTGGGTAAAAAACGAAAAAAAAAAAAATTTCCACAAAAATTTTTTTTTCTTCAAATCGACTTAAAACCGGCTGTAACTAATTCTTACATTAATGCGATTACTAAATAAATTAACAACTTTTAGAAAAAGTGTCAAAAAGTGGGTAAAAAACGAAAAAAAAAAATTTTGCACAAAAATTTTTTTTCTTCAAATCGACTTAAAACCGGTTGTAACTAATTCTTACATTAATGCGATTACTAAATAAATTAACAACTTTTAGAAAAAGTGTCAAAAAGTGGGTAAAAAACGAAAAAAAAAAAATTTTGCACAAAAATTTTTTTTCTTCAAATCGACTTAAAACCGGTTGTAACTAATTCTTACATTAATGCGATTACTAAATAAATTAACAACTTTTAGAAAAAGTGTCAAAAAGTGGGTAAAAAACGAAAAAAAAAAAATTTTGCACAAAAATTTTTTTTTCTTCAAATCGACTTAAAACCGGTTGTAACTAATTCTTACATTAATGCGATTACTAAATAAATTAACAACTTTTAGAAAAAGTGTCAAAAAGTGGGTAAAAAACGAAAAAAAAAAAAATTTTGCACAAAAATTTTTTTTTCTTCAAATCGACTTAAAACCGGTTGTAACTAATTCTTACATTAATGCGATTACTAAATAAATTAACAACTTTTAGAAAAAGTGTCAAAAAGTGGGTAAAAAACGAAAAAAAAAAAATTTTGCACAAACATTTTTTTTCTTCAAATCGACTTAAAACCGGTTGTAACTAATTCTTACATTAATGCGATTACTAAATAAATTAACAACTTTTAGAAAAAGTGTCAAAAAGTGGGTAAAAAACGAAAAAAAAAAAAATTTTGCACAAAAATTTTTTTTCTTCAAATCGACTTAAAACCGGTTGTAACTAATTCTTACATTAATGCGATTACTAAATAAATTAACAACTTTTAGAAAAAGTGTCAAAAAGTGGGTAAAAAACCAAAAAAAAAAAAAATTTTGCACAAAAATTTTTTTTTCTTCAAATCGACTTAAAACCGGTTGTAACTAATTCTTACATTAATGCGATTACTAAATAAATTAACAACTTTTAGAAAAAGTGTCAAAAAGTGGGTAAAAAACGAAAAAAAAAAAAATTTTCCACAAAAATTTTTTTTTCTTCAAATCGACTTAAAACCGGTTGTAACTAATTCTTACATTAATGCGACTACTAAATAAATTAACAACTTTTAGAAAAAGTGTCAAAAAGTGGGTAAAAAACGAAAAAAAAAAATTTTTGCACCAAAATTTTTTTTTCTTCAAATCGACTTAAAACCGGTTGCAACTAATTCTTACATTAATGCGATTACTAAATAAATTAACAACTTTTAGAAAAAGTGTCAAAAAGTGGGTAAAAAACGAAAAAAAAAAAAAATTTTGCACAAAAATTTTTTTTCTTCAAATCGACTTAAAACCGGTTGTAACTAATTCTTACGATTACTAAATAAATTAACAACTTTTAGAAAAAGTGTCAAAAAGTGGGTAAAAAACGAAAAAAAACAAAAATTTAGCACAAACATTTTTTTTTCTTCAAATCGACTTAAAACCGGTTGTAACTAATTCTTACATTAATGCGATTACTAAATAAATTAACAACTTTTAGAAAAAGTGTCAAAAAGTGGGTAAAAAACGAAAAAAAAAAAAAATTTTGCACAAAAATTTTTTTTTCTTCAAATCGACTTAAAACCGGTTGTAACTAGTTCTTACATTAATGAAATTACTAAATAAATTAACAACTTTTAGAAAAAGTGTCAAAAAGTGGGTAAAAAACAAAAAAAAAAAAATTTTTGCACAAAATTTTTTTTTTCTTCAAATCGACTTAAAACCGGTTGTAACTAATTCTTACATTAATGCGATTACTAAATAAATTAACAACTTTTAGAAAAAGTGTCAAAAAGTGGGTAAAAAACGAAAAAAAAAAAAAATTTTGCACAAAAATTTTTTTTCTTCAAATCGACTTAAAACCGGTTGTAACTAATTCTTACATTAATGCGATTACTAAATAAATTAACAACTTTTAGAAAAAGTGTCAAAAAGTGGGTAAAAAACGAAAAAAAAAAAAATTTCCACAAAAATTTTTTTTTCTTCAAATCGACTTAAAACCGGCTGTAACTAATTCTTACATTAATGCGATTACTAAATAAATTAACAACTTTTAGAAAAAGTGTCAAAAAGTGGGTAAAAAACGAAAAAAAAAAATTTTGCACAAAAATTTTTTTTCTTCAAATCGACTTAAAACCGGTTGTAACTAATTCTTACATTAATGCGATTACTAAATAAATTAACAACTTTTAGAAAAAGTGTCAAAAAGTGGGTAAAAAACGAAAAAAAAAAAATTTTGCACAAAAATTTTTTTTCTTCAAATCGACTTAAAACCGGTTGTAACTAATTCTTACATTAATGCGATTACTAAATAAATTAACAACTTTTAGAAAAAGTGTCAAAAAGTGGGTAAAAAACGAAAAAAAAAAAATTTTGCACAAAAATTTTTTTTTCTTCAAATCGACTTAAAACCGGTTGTAACTAATTCTTACATTAATGCGATTACTAAATAAATTAACAACTTTTAGAAAAAGTGTCAAAAAGTGGGTAAAAAACGAAAAAAAAAAAAATTTTGCACAAAAATTTTTTTTTCTTCAAATCGACTTAAAACCGGTTGTAACTAATTCTTACATTAATGCGATTACTAAATAAATTAACAACTTTTAGAAAAAGTGTCAAAAAGTGGGTAAAAAACGAAAAAAAAAAAATTTTGCACAAACATTTTTTTTCTTCAAATCGACTTAAAACCGGTTGTAACTAATTCTTACATTAATGCGATTACTAAATAAATTAACAACTTTTAGAAAAAGTGTCAAAAAGTGGGTAAAAAACGAAAAAAAAAAATTTTGCACAAAAACTTTTTTTTCTTCAAATCGACTTAAAACCGGTAGTAACTAATTCTTACGTTAATGCGATTACTAAATAAATTAACAACTTTTAGAAAAAGTGTCAAAAAGTGGGTAAAAAACGAAAAAAAAACAAAAATTTTGCACAAAAATTTTTTTTCTTCAAATCGACTTAAAACCGGTTGTAACTAATTCTTACATTAATGCGATTACTAAATAAATTAACAACTTTTAGAAAAAGTGTCAAAAAGTGGGTAAAAAACGAAAAAAAAAAAAATTTTCCACAAAAATTTTTTTTTCTTCAAATCGACTTAAAACCGGTTGTAACTAATTCTTACATTAATGCGATTACTAAATAAATTAACAACTTTTAGAAAAAGTGTCAAAAAGTGGGTAAAAAACGAAAAAAAAAAAATTTTCCACAAAAATTTTTTTTCTTCAAATCGACTTCAAACCGGTTGTAACTAATTCTTACATTAATGCGATTACTAAATAAATTAACAACTTTTAGAAAAAGTGTCAAAAAGTGGGTAAAAAACGAAAAAAAAAAATTTTTTCCACAAAAATTTTTTTTTCTTCAAATCGACTTAAAACTGGTTGTAACTAATTCTTACATTAATGCGATTACTAAATAAATTAACAACTTTTAGAAAAAGTGTCAAAAAGTGGGTAAAAAACGAAAAAAAAAAAATTTTGCACAAAAATTTTTTTCTTCAAATCGACTTAAAACCGGTTGTAACTAATTCTTACATTAATGCGATTACTAAATAAATTAACAACTTTTAGAAAAAGTGTCAAAAAGTGGGTAAAAAACGAAAAAAAAAAAATTTTGCAGAAAAATTTTTTTTTCTTCAAATCGACTTAAAACCGGTTGTAACTAATTCTTACATTAATGCGATTACTAAATAAATTAACAACTTTTAGAAAAAGTGTCAAAAAGTGGGTAAAAAACGAAAAAAAAAAAAAATTTTGCACAAAAATTTTTTTTTCTTCAAATCGACTTAAAACCGGTTGTAACTAATTCTTACATTAATGCGATTACTAAATAAATTAACAACTTTTAGAAAAAGTGTCAAAAAGTGGGTAAAAAACGAAAAAAAAAAAAATTTTGCACAAAAATTTTTTTTTCTTCAAATCGACTTCGGTCGTAACTAATTCTTACATTAATGCGATTACTAAATAAATTAACAACTTTTAGAAAAAGTGTCAAAAAGTGGGTAAAAAACGAAAAAAAAAAAATTTTTGCACAAAAATTTTTTTTTCTTCAAATCGACTTAAAACCGGTTGTAACTAATTCTTACATTAATGCGATTACTAAATAAATTAACAACTTTTAGAAAAAGTGTCAAAAAGTGGGTAAAAAACGAAAAAAAAAAAAATTTTGCACAAAAATTTTTTTTTCTTCAAATCGACTTAAAACCGGTTGTAACTAATTCTTACATTAATGCGATTACTAAATAAATTAACAACTTTTAGAAAAAGTGTCAAAAAGTGGGTAAAAAACGAAAAAAAAAAAATTTTGCACAAAAATTTTTTTTCTTCAAATCGACTTAAAACCGGTTGTAACTAATTCTTACATTAATGCGATTACTAAATAAATTAACAACTTTTAGAAAAAGTGTCAAAAAGTGGGTAAAAAACGAAAAAAAAAAAATGTTTGCACAAAAATTTTTTTTTCTTCAAATCGACTTAAAACCGGTTGTAACTAATTCTTACATTAATGCGATTACTAAATAAATTAACAACTTTTAGAAAAAGTGTCAAAAAGTGGGTAAAAAACGAAAAAAAAAATTTTGCACAAAAATTTTTTTTCTTCAAATCGACTTAAAACCGGTTGTAACTAATTCTTACATTAATGCGATTACTAAATAAATTAACAACTTTTAGAAAAAGTGTCAAAAAGTGGGTAAAAAACGAAAAAAAAAAATTTTTCCACAAAAATTTTTTTTTCTTCAAATCGACTTAAAACCGGTTGTAACTAATTCTTACATTAATGCGATTACTAAATAAATTAACAACGTTGTTAATTTATTTAGTAATCGCATTAATGTAAGAATTAGTTACAACCGGTTTTAAGTCGATTTGAAGAAAAAAAAAATTTTGTGCAAAAATTTTTTTTTTTTTCGTTTTTTACCCACTTTTTGACACTTTTTCTAAAAGTTGTTAATTTATTTAGTAATCGCATTAATGTAAGAATTAGTTACAACCGGTTTTAAGTCGATTTGAAGAAAAAAAAATTTTTGTGCAAAATTTTTTTTTTTTTCGTTTTTTACCCACTTTTTGACACTTTTTCTAAAAGTTGTTAATTTATTTAGTAATCGCATTAATGTAAGAATTAGTTACAACCGGTTTTAAGTCGATTTGAAGAAAAAAAATTTTTGTGCAAAATTTTTTTTTTTTTCGTTTTTTACCCACTTTTTGACACTTTTTCTAAAAGTTGTTAATTTATTTAGTAATCGCATTAATGTAAGAATTAGTTACAACCGGTTTTAAGTCGATTTGAAGAAAAAAAATTTTTGTGCAAAATTTTTTTTTTTTTCGTTTTTTACCCACTTTTTGACACTTTTTCTAAAAGTTGTTA
Source organism: Cheilosia impressa (assembly GCA_948293265.1). Classification (NCBI taxonomy): domain Eukaryota; kingdom Metazoa; phylum Arthropoda; class Insecta; order Diptera; family Syrphidae; genus Cheilosia; species Cheilosia impressa. The sequence continues at coordinate 26,378,593 of OX411882.1, forward strand.
ATTTATTTAGTAATCGCATTAATGTAAGAATTAGTTACAACCGGTTTTAAGTCGATTTGAAGAAAAAAAAATTTTTGTGCAAAAATTTTTTTTTTTCGTTTTTTACCCACTTTTTGACACTTTTTCTAAAAGTTGTTAATTTATTTAGTAATCGCATTAATGTAAGAATTAGTTACAACCGGTTTTAAGTCGATTTGAAGAAAAAAAATTTTTCTGCAAAAATTTTTTTTTTTTTCGTTTTTTACCCACTTTTTGACACTTTTTCTAAAAGTTGTTAATTTATTTAGTAATCGCATTAATGTAAGAATTAGTTACAACCGGTTTTAAGTCGATTTGAAGAAAAAAAAATTTTTGTGCAAAATTTTTTTTTTTTCGTCTTTTACCCACTTTTTGACACTTTTTCTAAAAGTTGTTAATTTATTTAGTAATCGCATTAATGTAAGAATTAGTTACAACCGGTTTTAAGTCGATTTGAAGAAAAAAAAATGTTTGTGCAAAAATTTTTTTTTTTTCGTTTTTTACCCACTTTTTGACACTTTTTCTAAAAGTTGTTAATTTATTTAGTAATCGCATTAATGTAAGAATTAGTTACAACCGGTTTTAAGTCGATTTGAAGAAAAAAAAATGTTTGTGCAAAAATTTTTTTTTTTTTCGTTTTTTACTCACTTTTTGACACTTTTTCTAAAAGTTGTTAATTTATTTAGTAATCGCATTAATGTAAGAATTAGTTACAACCGGTTTTAAGTCGATTTGAAGAAAAAAAATTTTTGTGCAAAGTTTTTTTTTTTTTCGTTTTTTACCCACTTTTTGACACTTTTTCTAAAAGTTGTTAATTTATTTAGTAATCGCATTAATGTAAGAATTAGTTACAACCGGTTTTAAGTCGATTTGAAGAAAAAAAATTTTTGTGCAAAATTTTTTTTTTTTTGGTTTTTTACCCACGTTTTGACACTTTTTCTAAAAGTTGTTAATTTATTTAGTAATCGCATTAATGTAAGAATTAGTTACAACCGGTTTTAAGTCGATTTGAAGAAAAAAAAATTTTTGTGCAAAATTTTTTTTTTTTTTTCGTTTTTTACCCACTTTTTGACACTTTTTCTAAAAGTTGTTAATTTATTTAGTAATCGCATTAATGTAAGAATTAGTTACAACCGGTTTTAAGTCGATTTGAAGAAAAAAAAATTTTTGTGCAAAATTTTTTTTTTTTCGTTTTTTACCCACTTTTTGACACTTTTTCTAAAAGTTGTTAATTTATTTAGTAATCGCATTAATGTAAGAATTAGTTACAACCGGTTTTAAGTCGATTTGAAGAAAAAAAATTTTTCTGCAAAATTTTTTTTTTTTTCGTTTTTTACCCACTTTTTGACACTTTTTCTAAAAGTTGTTAATTTATTTAGTAATCGCATTAATGTAAGAATTAGTTACAACCGGTTTTAAGTCGATTTGAAGAAAAAAAATTTTTGTGGAAAAATTTTTTTTTTTTCGTTTTTTACCCACTTTTTGACACTTTTTCTAAAAGTTGTTAATTTATTTAGTAATCGCATTAATGTAAGAAATTAGTTACAACCGGTTTTAAGTCGATTTGAAGAAAAAAAAATTTTTGTGGAAAATTTTTTTTTTTTTCGTTTTTTACCCACTTTTTGACACTTTTTCTAAAAGTTGTTAATTTATTTAGTAATCGCATTAATGTAAGAATTAGTTACAACCGGTTTTAAGTCGATTTGAAGAAAAAAAAATGTTTG